>OY723409.1:22888000-23527895 GCA_963210345.1 Inga oerstediana | reverse complement strand
AAATGTGAAATTAAATATGTCATGCTCTATGTTATGCAACATATTAACTATACAAATAGTCATCAAGGCATGCATACATGAGTTAGGGGCTCAATCCCCCACTACCCATAAACCTCGGTTGGGTTCTTACTCAACAACCAGGTAAATGTGCCTTTATACACACAAATTATCCTTCTCGGCAAAAACCACATTTATTAATTATATCACAGAAGATGACATACACAAATATATAAAAAATGGCATAGTGTATAAAGGATTTACTACCTTAAGTCCCTTTTTGCTACACAAACAAGTTCCTAATTTGATCCGGCTTGGGCTCAATAGACTGGTTTTAAAAATCCAAGTTTATAAGAATTAGGTTAATACCCATTCATGTACTACCTTAGACTCTTTCAAATTGTTTTTGTTGGTTGTATTAGTCTAAAACTATAAAATTACAAAAATGCCCCTAGGGACCCGGTCTAAGTCCCTTTGTACCCGGTCCGATTGTACTTTTTCAAAAATTTTGACTCGAGATATTATTACATAGTTTTTCTTGTAGAATCCATTTTTGACCTCGATTTCCTTAAAATCACTGCCAAATGACAATTTTGCCCTTGGTAGCCCTTAATTAGGGTTTTAGGGGTATTTTCTTAATTTCACTTTCTAGGGCTTTTCTCACAAAGTGATCAACATCAACATTACACAATTTTCCCTCCTAAACACAATAGAGCCATCAAATTAATGAAATTCCTACCCTAACCCACTAATTCTACTGTAATACCCTGAATTTTAAAACTCAAGGCTAGAGAATAAGCCTGAAATCAGTGGACTGCTAAGCCCCAGTTTAGCAAGATCCCAAATTGTGATTAAGGGTTAATGATTCCAAAAGTGGAGGTAATTATTGATAGATAAACCCTTTTGGAGAATATGATGTGATTTGGCACTCGAATGTGATTCATATGTGGTTTGAGCAGCGCTGAAACCCTGTATTTAAGTTTAATTATGGATTAACCTCTAAATTGACTTAAAATAGAGGTATGGTGCATATTTTGGTGAAAAGGAACGATATGAAGTGTTTGGTGGTGATTTAGTGTGAATTTCCATAATCAGGGGCAAAATGGAAAAGTTACCGACCAATTGGTCAATTACTGAAGAGGAAACTCATTGGTAACTTCAAGATCAATGGTTGAGATTGATTTGTGTAATAGATCAAGGGGTGGAATCGTGTGTGTATGTGCCTATGTGAGCTCATGGAAGATGGAATGAGAGTGTGACACTTGGTACAATATGGACCCTTGGATTTGGGTCAAATGTTCAAACTCTTCCTTCTTTTCTCTCTCCCTTATTTGGACATTTTTAGGCTCTCTAAAATCTGCATTCACTTCATCATCTTCATCTTATCTTTCTCTCTCCAAAGCTTCCATGGTCGTCCAAATTCAAGGAAGAAAGAGAAAGCTTGAGGTGAGTTTTTGGCTTGCATAATGGCCTCTAATGCTTAAATCCTCTTTATTAATCGTGTTCATAGTGATGAGAGCTTCATCTCTATGGTTTTAGATTTGTGAAAGAAGGTGTTTTGAGAGCTTGAGGAAACTCAAAGTTGGAGGAATCAAATAAGTGGTTTGGGAAAAAGGAAGAGGTGAGTATTTGAAGCCTTTTGATCTAAGTTTTGTGATTTATGAATGAGTTTTGTGAATTGTAAAATTTTCCCAGATTTTGTGGTAATTTCGAAATGCATGAATTGTCATGTGTTTTGAGTTGTAATTGTTGTTTTGTTGTGTTATATGACCATTGGAATTGGTTTGGTTTGGTTTGAAACCTTAGATGGAAAGTTTGGCCATTTAGTGGTTTAGTGCGGCAACGGGGTTCAAGAACATAATATGTGTAAATGTGATGTGAATTTGGTTGATTTGGTGTTTCCAATGGATTTCTTGTGAAAATTTGTGTGGGAATAGTATTTGATGTGAATTTGGGAACCCTTGGAAGCATTGGTGCAAAATTTGGAATGCTGCCCATTGAAACTCTATTTTGGATAGTCTATTTGTGTGGACATTTTGACTAGGCAAATGATATCTACAAATGCTGAAAATTTTCAGTCTTAAATTTCACATTCCAAGCTTCAAAATGGGTATATAATTTGTGTCATTTCGTTTTGTGAGCTGGGAGTTATGGTGGTCCAAAGTTTGATGTCGAAAACTGGACTTGATTCTGGATCAGTGTGGATATTTGTGTAATTCTATAATTCTGTGGTTATGTACAGCATTGATCCATATTTTTCCTAAGAAGAGGACTTAAATAGCTTTCAATAGGCTTTGGGATCACCTCGTTTCAATTTTTCAGAAATTAATTATGAATTTTGGAAGTTGCCTTGGCTACAGCAAAAAATCTTGGCTGTAACGCAAAAGTTTCTGTATGCGTTTTGGCCGCAGCCAGAAATTCTTGGCTGTAGCCAAAATGTTTTTAGCTGCACCCAGAGGATTCTTGGCTGTAGCCAACCCCCATTTTCAATATTTTGTGATTTTTAAACGTGATTTCCAACCTAGTACGTCCCAATCCTTTAGGCTTTCGTTGAGCTTATTATAGTCACCTAAAGATTGTGAATGGTAACCAACTTTAAGTGATATTGAAGTAAGGATTTGGAATCAAGATTGACCCTATGTCCTTGATTTGGTAATAGGGTTGGATATTCGCTTTGATATTATGTAGCCGGTGTTGGAGCATACGTGGAAAGAATAAGTATAGGGAACTTACCTCTTCTGCATGTATTTGATATTTGTGTAGGTGTATTGATACATGTATTACTTTGCATGATTATGTGGAACATATTAAATGCTTGTAGCTCTGTTTCTATTTATGCTATGGCCATGAATATGTTGTTGAAACATTGAGCACGTAGATATGTCATTGTGTGAGCATGAGTTATGTATTGCAAGCATGTCATGCATTAGACACTTATCTTGCATGCATATTGGTATTTGTTTCCTACTGATATTCTCTCAAATCTCACCCTCCCCTACCAATATTTTAGACAAGGAAGGTAGATCAAGGATGGAGCAAGCACCTAAGGGCGATAAGGACTCCTTCAGGTTGTCATTTTGGTAGTTGGTTATCGATTCAATAGTTGGGATTATGTATATATTTTGATGTATATATGGTTGGATAGGACAGGACGTGTATTCAGATGAGAATATTTGGATATATATTTGGAATGAGAATTTGTGTAATCCCCGTTTGAGAAATCGTAAAGGGCGATTGTGCCCTTATGTAAAGGTATGAACCCGGGAGTTGCCGGGATGATTATGTTGTGCACTCTAATATTTGTAATGAATGTGATTTATCTTTGCATAGTAATTATATTCAAAATTTAAATTTGAGACCAGATTAATTAGATTTCGAAACACATTTGTGAAAACCCTATCATGAAGATGGGATTGGAAAATGGTTTTGTTTATTATTGGTCTCTATTTCATTTTAATTGCGTATTTCAGATATAATTACGAAGGGCGTTACATTTTTGGTATTAGAGCTGCAGTTCCTGGCAAAGATAGGAATTTGCTTGGATAGCTCCCTTAGATCTCTTCCTTGATGGTAGAAGATGGTTTGTGATAGTAGTTGTGTATACACATGTGTGATCTTGTTGAGTGGATATATGTGATTTGTGAACTGTGTATATATTATTTGGTTATTTTGAAGTGGCAGCTTATTGTGGAATCGAAATTTACAATGGTTTGTTCTAAAATTTGATGTGTAGACCCGGAGATTGAGGTAATCAGACCCATAATCTGATTTGAGAATAGGAGAAAATGATTTTTCAGGTATGTGATATTAAGGTTCTAGGATTATCATGAGACCAACCTAGACGTTGGGTGAGAAACCCTAGGTGGTAGGACATCACTGGCCATGTCATACTATTTATGAGTTTATAGGCCCTAAGACCTAGGGGACAGGTGTAACACCCGTGTTTTGAAAGCATATAGATGGCATAAGTGTAGTAATATCTTTAAAAAGGAGACCAGTAATCTTTTGTAAACAGCGGAAGTCCCAATTTCAAGCAGAGTGTGGAGCTGTACTTGAATGGGTTTTCAAAAATATTTTCAAAAACCATTTTCAGATTGGGTCTCATATTATTTTATGATTTATTTTAAGCCATGCGTTTTAGGTTCATTTCTTCATATCAGAGTGTTTACTAATAAGTTCTCTGCTCAAACCTAAGCTACTATGTTTAATTAATGGCCCTAGGTGGACGGCTGTCCACTACTGGTATGAATGTCGTTGTGCGTTTGCTTATATACAGGCGCTTACATACATGTCAGTATGAGACTGACCACACTTAAATACAAATTACATAGAGTCTCCAAAATAGAAAACTAACAAAAACTAAATTCTAAGTCCTTTGCTTCATTCGCTCGTGTTTACCTTCTTGCCTGAGGAACTACTTGCCCGAGCTGAAAATTTGTTTTGGAAAAATAGGGTGAGATTCAATGAATCTCAGTAGTAACAGATATCACTCATATAAAATGCACATATATCATGCCATGTCAACCAAAGTTACAGTACAATCAACATATTCAAAATTCAGAGATAAATTCACAATATGCAGAAAGCATAAAGTTACCAATTCAAGGACAACCGTCCCTTGCCACAGCGCTGGGAAATTCTATTGGACCTTAGCCCTTCTCATCTGAATGTTTTAAATTCACAATGGTACAAACATGCATATGACATATCGCATAGTATGTGAGGGATAAGTTACAACCTGACAATTTTTCCAAATCTTGATCTTGATTGACGTGCTTTGAACGTCCTGGGCAAATGTCAAATCCTATAAATTATAATTTACGGGCAATGAGTTATTTCTTAGTCCAACTGTTCATAAATTATTCTCTTATGTTGGTTACCATTAGGGTCACTACATTAGGCCCAATATGAAGCTAATGAGCTCAAGCTACTCCAAATGCTTAACTTAACTCTTAAATGTCCAATTTTATTACAAAAACTCTTTGCTTTGAATTTTCGCACAATTACCAAAAGCTGGCAGATTTTTCACTGAACTTTGAAAAATCATAACTAATTCTAGAAAAATCGAATTGAAGTGATCCAAAATTCTATATAACCCTTATTAAGTCTGTTTTAAGGGAAAAATACTTTCAGTAGCTGAAAGACAGCGCACGCTTCCCAGTTTTTCTTTTTCTCCCTGCTGATAGAAAATCTGACCAGTTTTAATGGTCTACTTCAAAAATTCATAACTCCTAGTATACTTATCTAAATTCTTCATAATACCTATCAAATTAAAGGTCTATAAGTATACTTTAATTCTGGAAAATCTCATAATCAACAGATGAAGTTTGTACAGTGAAAGTTTTGCCACAACAAAACTGCCAGACAAAAACGCACACTGGCAACTTTGTTGCACAAGTAGACTTAATTTCCAATTTTTGATTCTTTAAACCAGTCTGTCAAAAATTATAAACAGAGCCTATTCCCTCAAAATTTTTCGTGTAGAATCCAATGGAAAGCTCAAAAATACCAAAATCAAATTATTTCTACCAGATTTAGCCCCCAACCAAAATCTGCCTCCCAAAACAACAAAAATTCCACTTTGTGATTTTAACAACCAACAAGTCTAATACTTCTCCAAACATCATATATCACCTTATATATATATGATTAAAACATCTTCCTTCTTCAAAAACACCCCTTGAATGAAATACATGGGTGGTTGAAGAGCTAAGAAAACTCAATGAAATCACAAAGTATTCGGTTCAAAAGAAAGCCTATGCTTACCTCTTCGCGTTTCTACAAGTGGTTCGGTATTCCGACGGCACTCTGGTAGACTAATTGGCACAAAACACCTCAGATGAGAAATCTAAGACCATATAATTGAAGCTTATAGTGAGTAGAGGAAGTTTCCTGAAGGACTTACCAGACAATAACGGTGATTCAGGGTTGAAATCGGCTCCAGTAGTCAAGAAAACTCACTATTCACTCCTCCTTCTCTCTTCTTGTGTTCTTAAGCTTAAGAAATCTGATTTCCCTTTCTCTTTCCATGGTTGCACGAAATTTTGCCATTTAATTAGGCATGGATGGTTGTGATTTAATCACATAAAATGATCTCATCTTATCTTGCCACGTGTCACAAGTTTAAGGCTTAAGAATGCCACGTGTCATGCAACCATTTGTCTTCTACTTTTCTCTTTCTTCGGTGGGTCACAAATGGTCAGGGGAAGGGGAGGCCTGACAATTTCCCCGGACTCCTGGGTTCGGTGCTGGACTCAAAAAGTAAGCGACCTGGCCGGAGACCGGTGAATTCCGCGAACTCAGACGCTAGGTGGCGTACTACGGAGATGACAACATGAAAGGCTTAAAGTGGGTGTAATGATGTGTAATGATGAGGGACACATGTCAACCCCTCATTTGGCCAACACAAAAACATGTTTTTACTTTGTAATAATTTCGGGACACTTGTCATTTCCTTATTTGGCCAACACGAAAGATGTGTCATCATGAGTCATAATGAGCTGTCATTATATACTTTACTGAAGTTCTTTTTAATAAAGTTGCTCCATCGGTGCATTACCCAGAATTCTATGTGGGACCCACGTGGGACTATGGCACGTATATCGAGGCATATCACGAAATGCCCGAATTCCTCCGATCTCGCAGCTGACGCCCCTGAACCCTGCAGCCACCGAAGAATTTTGCTCCGACTACTTACACTTGTATTTTAACAATATTGACTTCTCGATTTCTGTAAATGACACAATGGATATCTGGGAATTCCAAAAGTAACTCTACCTTTAATTGTAAATACCGATATTTATTTTATTCTACTATTTCCATATTTACACGTTTTTAGTATTACAAAATTTGGTATATTACAACAGGTGTGCTTTAGGCTGTAGAGCTATTTGAACTTATGTTGGAGTTGACGATGCTCCGTGGAAATGAGGGAAGTGATTTCCTGGTTCAACTTAGGTTGAGACTTTAAGAACTGAATTGAATTGTGATCCAAGGATCAGACTCAATAGTTGGGCTGATTCTTAGGAATTTGATTTGACTTGGATGGTTTGAGATACCAGAGTATGGTACTAAATTTGAATTGAAATGTGTATAAGGTATCCTGAGGTTGCTAGTTGGTTATCTAGCACAAGGAGAAAGTTCTCTACGGAGGAGTCGGATCGAAAAGTGCTACTTACAGGGTGTTTTAATCAGAGAGGGCTACCTACGGTGACATCTAATCAGAGAGGGTATTTATGAATTCTTCACCCGCGGCCCATCGGTGGTTTTGGTGGGAGGACCGTGCCTTCGGGGTGGTGGAATACGGGGGATGTGTCTTTGTAAGCCAAAAGCTATTTGTATGTCTCTTTCAACTACAGCCGTATGGGAGTTCCCATGGCGGAGGACCATTCCTCTGGGGCAGTAGTTTACGAGGGATTGACAATATGATTTTGTGAAAGCCGCCATGACGATAAACCCTAGTGTGCAGCCGCCATGATAACGAACTGTAGAGAGCAGTCTCCGTGACGTTGAATTATAGAGTAGAGTTATGGGAACGTTGGGAGTATGGGCTCTCAACGATGTGTTGGTTATTGCTCCGAATGATTCAAGTTGAATTAGGCTAAGGTTTGGCATAAATTGTGAGTGTGGTCAGGTGTAGTGGGAGATTTCTATGGGACTCCTATTAAGTCACCCTGATATTGTGAAAGCACTGATGAGGAGAAAGAACTCATAGTATATAGTGGAAATGTGTGAATATGATGATTTGAGAATTGCCTCGAGCTTGCAGTAAGTATGATTTGTGAAGTAGAGTAGAGCTAGTTCAATTGATGGCAAATTCGACTACATGATTGGGGGTTCTCACTTCTAAGGGCATTTACCCCAGTATGGCTAGCCACCAGGCTGGTCGCATCGGTATTGACCTAAGGCCTAAAGGTGGTGCGTAAAATTAGAGTCTGTGGTATGTGTTCGTTATAGAAGTAGATACTCTTTATGAGTCACAGTCCCAGCCACCTTTTGGGTCGAACCTCCATGCAGTCACTACCGGCGAAGCCTCCTGGGGTGTGACAATAAAAAGGCACTTATGTGAAGGGTATACAGCGAAAGCTGTCGCATTGTGTATATAGCGGTGATTGCGGTTGTTATTGCACCATGGCTGTGAGAGCTGTCTTATTATGTTGCCAAAGAGGCAATATGAAAGCCAGAGCGGCTATGTGCATTGCCAGATAGGTAATGTAATATGTGATTGCCAGAGAGGCAATATGAAAGCCATAGCGGCTATATGCATTGTCAGAGAGGTAATGTGACATGTGATTACCAGAGAGGCAATATGAAAGCCAGAGCGGCTATGTATATTGCCAGAGAGGCAATGTGATATGTTTGCAAGTGGTAAAAGCCAAGGTATTCTTGTAATGTGTATGCACCACTACACCAATAATCCCTGAGTCATTAACAACGATTTGAGTAAGGAATACGTGCCTTCCCTACGGTAAAAGGGAATGAGGGGTGGGGTGTGAATTATGGATCTTGTGACGTGGGTCATGCATCATTGTGTATACACCTGAGTGCGCTATCGTCTAATAACTTGAGAGTTACACATCAATGTGGAATCTGCTGCGAATGTTGTGGAATACCCAAAAGTCTCGGTTACCACTAGCGGAGTCACTGGTGGGTGTACGGGTGAGGGTAACACCGTGAAAGTTAATACGGCGATGTGATAATGTTGTGAATATGGAAAATGGCGGGAAGCTGAGGTGTCTTTACAAATAGCAGAAAGCTAAGGTAATTTTGCATACAGCAAGAGCTGAAGTACTTGTGTATACAGTAGGGGCTGTCGTTATGTATAGTGAGTTTGTGGTGTTTTAGGGTTACTCCCGGAAAGAGTAACTAAATTGGGCAAAGTGGTGGCTTGCGCCATCCAACTACTAAGGTTTTATGAGATGCGCTAGGCCACCTATGATCTGGCTATGTGATGATAGTGTGTTGTGGCAATCATACGTAGAGGCGATTGCATTCGCTTGGCAATTATGTAGTGATTATGTTTGTGCGGTAATTGTGAAATGGGCCGATTGCAGTTTATGGCAAATGGGTTGCATTCCTTGTTTAGGATTCTTGTGAGAATCAAATTTATGGCATATTGGTTGTGTGGGTAATCTAGAAGGGACCGTCCCAATAGGAAATGATTTGTGAAACGGAAGCCATCGTGAAGGAGCATATGAGGTTGTGGTTTAAAAAGTGGTATAACAAATGTTGAGGATGAAATTTATTGAACGGGGGGAGAAATGTAATACCCTAAATTTTGAGACTCGAGGCTAGAGAATAAGCCTGAAATAAGTGGATTTCTAAGCCCCAGTTTAGCAAGATCCCAAATTGTGATTAAGGGTTTATCGTGAGTAGCTGGTGCTGGAGCATACGTAGAAAGAATAAGTGTAGGGAACTTACCTCTTCTGCATGTATTTGATATTTGTGTTGGTGTATTGATGCATGTATTGCTTTGCATGATTATGTGGAACATATATGAATACTTGTAGCTCTGTTTCTATTTATGCTAAGCCATGAATATGTTGTTGAAACATTGAGCACGCAGATATGTCATTGTGTGAGCATGAGTTATGTATTGTTAGCATGTCATGCATTAGACACTTATCTTGCATGCATATTGGTATTTGTTTCCTACTGAGATTCTCTTGAATCTCACCTTCCCCTACCAACATTTTAGACAGGGAAGGTAGATCGAGGATGGAGCAAGCACCCAAGGGCGACAAGGACTCTTTCGGGTTGTCATTTTGGTAGTTGGTTATCGATTCAATAGTTGGGATTATGTATATATTTTGATGTATATATGGTTAGATAGGACGGGACGTGTATTTGGATGAGCATATTTGGATATATATTTGGAATGAGAATTTGTGTAATCCATGTTTGAGAAATTGTAAAGGGCGATTGTGCCCTTATGTAAAGGTATGAACCCGGGAGTTGCCAGGATGATTATGTTGTGCACTCTGGTATGAACCCGGGAGTTGCCAGAATGTGATTTATCTTTGCATAGTAATTGTATTCAAAATTTGAATATGAGACCAGATTAATTAGATTTCAAAACGCATTTGTGAAAACCCGATCATAAAGATGGGATTGTAAAATGGTTTTGTTTATTATTGGTCACTATTTCATTTTAATTGCGTATTTTGGATATAATTACGAAGGGCGTTACATCTGCTCTATCCGAAACACACACCAAAGAAAGAGAAAATGTGATTTTGAGTTTTCAACACCTAAAGCTTACTCCTTTTCACTCCTAACCACTTGTTAAACCATTTAAACACTTATCAGACATGATTTGGGAAAATTTGGGCAGTATAACCCCTTAGGGTTTCCACTTTCCAAATTTTAAAAATCAATAACCAAGCCACAAACTAAACCAAGAACCACAACAATAACAACAATATACCAAAGTATTTGATGTCTTGAGGTTACCTTTGATTTCTTTACTTTCTCTCTCTAAAACTGTCCTCCCTCTCTCTCTCTCCGTTCCCTTGAATATTTGCTTGCTACAAATGGTTTCCATGAAGAACAAGAGATTAGGGAGCTACTACACAAATTAAAAGGCTTGAGCTCTTGAAATCACAAGTTCTTACCTTAGGTTTTTGCTTCTTGAGCTCCCTTTGTCCAAGTCTCCTAAGCTCTTCTCTCTCTCTATATGATGCTTGTCGTGAAGATGGAGAAAGAAATATGAAGGGAAATCTCTTAAAATATCTCCACCTCTCTCTTTTAAAATATATTAATTAAATGGGTTTATGACACAATTTTCTTTTCAACCTTATCTCTTCTTAATTCTTGTCATATTCTCATTGACTTTGAACCACTTTTTCTTCCTCCCTTCTTGGCCCTAAATACACCACTCTTGGTCCTCCATGAATCAAATTAGGCTTTCTCTATTTGTCCCAACTAATTGCACAAGATATATTTTTTTATGGAAATTCCACCTTTTTGACTTTTCAAAGTTCAATTACTTGGTCACAATTGCTTCATAAATATCAAAAAAATATTTTTCCCTTCATTTCAAGCCTATTTGGACGAAAATGAGTGTGGGTGCTATAGAAAATAATTTTCTTTGGCTTAATATGGCAAATTACCATTTTGCCTATACATTTTGTGTTTTTCGCCCAAAACTACCAGCATTTTCACCCAATTTTAAAAATTTATATCTTTTTTTGTAGACCCTCAATTAAGGTGCTTCCAAAGGATACTTAACCCTTATTGAGTCTAGTTTTAAAGAAAAATATAGCCTTTAGCCAACTGGAAGCTGATGATTCCCAGAATTTCAATCTTTGGACACTGTTCTAGAAAGTAGCCTGTTTCACTGGGTAAGCATAAAAAATTCATAACTCTTTCTATGCAGCTCCAAATGATCTATTTTAGGTATCCAATTAAATTTTAGAGTGTCTACTTTCATTTTGGAAAATTTCACAATTTTTAGACATCATTTGTTCATCCAAAATCACATGACAAACTCACTGCCTCACAGGAAATTTTTACTGGCAGCATAATCAAATTCTCCATAATTCACTGTCCCATTTCATTAAATGCTACTAATTGTAGTATTTATCCTTTTATGTACATCACCATTTACCATTTTATCCCCTTAAATATCCATGACATAAAGGGAATATTAGTGATAAAAATTAGGGTGTTACACTTTAAAGCTTGAAAGAGACGTCTTAGCCTACCTCTTTTGCAGGAAGTTGTGTCTCATTTATACTACTGGTCAACACAAATGGCAATAGATTAATGTTTGAGGTATCTTGCAGATCCACCCAACAAAAAAAGTTGAATATCATGTGTCAACATGAAAACAATCTTTCCAAGATGTAGCTCAATTTAAAAAAGGGATAAAATATTATGCATGTGCTTTGAATACTCTTGATTTTCCTTATCGATATCAAATGAAGCACAAATGCTGAATGGGACACAGTTAAAGAAAGGATACTAACTAGTAATAGTTAACCAAAAGATAAAAGCATAAAAAACATAACACACTAATAAATATAAACTTGTTAGTCGTGATCCCACATAAGAAAGATCAAGGCCAAACAATAAAGAGGCACTATATAAGGACCTTAAATAACAATACAAAGTACCATAATTGCATAGCCATAATCAATTGCTTTCCTCAGTGATAATCCATTATGAGTGTGTTCCAAACCTTCTTTGAAAATGAGCTATATACTTAGCTACGTCATCGAAGAAAAAGTGGAGTTACATCACTTTAAATCACATGTGATCCTCTCATAGTATTTGCAAGCTATGACTTTGATGAAGCATCATAGAGAGTTCATGACATCAGATAAGAGTAGATCATGCTTGGAACATTAGATGTTATTCATCAAGGTATATACTCTTCAGTTGGCTTTATGTTATCATAAGGACACAAGGGTTAGGAAGCCATGAATGGGAGAATGCTAACCCTCACAACTTCAAGTACTGCATTGAGTACTTGAACATCATCAACATCTCTATATATCTTACATGAGGGTGAAAATGAAATATGGCTCATCCAGAACCTATTAGGCCACAGCTACATGAATTAGTTAGGTTCAATATATCCCCTAATACATGTTTAATGATGTTCAGATGATAAAAAAGTAAACACTTATATTGTATTAGTTAGCCACAACTACATTAATTAGTTAGCTTTAATATATCTAGATAAAATTGCCTTCGTCTGAGCCATATTGCATTTCTACCCTCATGTAAGGTATATATGTGTTGATGATGTTCAAGTACTCAATGTAGTACCTGAACCTTTGAAGATCAACATTCTCTCATTTATGGCTTTCTAATCCATGTGTCCTCATGATACGGTAAAGGCAAAGGAAGAGTATATGTAATACCCCAGATTTTGAGACTAGAAGCTAGAGAATAAGACTGAATAAAGTAGATTACTAAGTATAGTTTAGTAAGAACTCAAACCGCACTCAGAATAAAGAATAAATTTTAGTGCGTATTAGTTAAGGGAAAGTACCCAATTCCTTTAGGATGTGTTAAAATGACATAAAACCTAACTCAGATCCAAAGGAAAAGGAAAGTGGTGTCTAGAAAGAAATAGTTAAGAGAACTAAAATAACTAATGGCACAAGAAATAATATTGCCATAATGAAGGGCAAAAGAGACAATTGCCACTTGATCTTGAGGTTAAAATTGGAAGGTAAAATGAAATGCTAGAATTTGTTCTTCAAAAGTAAGAAGTAATTATGAGAATGAAAAAGCAATCAACTCCCTCCCCTTATATTATCAAAAACGTCCAAAAATGCAAAATGGAAGAAAGAAGGAGTTGGTCAAAGTTTCAAAGCACTTTTGGAAGAAGACTTTGGTCAACCTGAACATTTATACCAAAAGGCATTTGGACAACATTATTCCATCCTTTTTGAATGTTATTTTTGGTCAAGACAAGTGGAAAGAGATAAGTAAAATTGAATCCCAATTAAACCAAACCACCTTTGGTTAATTAACCAAGCACTTTTTCAAGAAGTCACCAAGTTGTGACACATGGATTTTCTTGCTCTCTTAGGCAAATATTGGCCAAGCAAATTGCAAGAAGCCAAGAAATGAATATTAAAACATCACTTACTCTCTCAAATCTCCTAAAAGTAGTCCAAGGCTAGAAAATAAGAGAGAAAAAGGAAAGAAATTGAAAAAAGAGAGAAGGTGGTGATCTTGAAGAACATAGAAGCAAGGTATGTCTTCTAGCTCAATTTTCACCACCTAAATCACCTTTCTAGCTCATAACCTCGTTATAAACATTGTTCTCCTTGCTAAGAGCTACAATTATATGGTTTTTTCTCAAAAGGAGGTGTCTTGTGCAATCTACAAAGTGTCAAATTTGGAGAAACAAAGAACAAGCTCTAGAAAGGGCAAGAGGTGAGTATGAGCTTTAATTTGAACCAAGTATCTTGTTGATTGGTTGATTGTGGTGAATTTTAGTGGCTTCCCTAATTTTGGTTATCTTAGGGTTTCTAGGGTTTCATCATTCTTTGGTCATATACATGTGATTATATGATGTTTGGCAAGCATATGAACCTAGTTTGGTGGATAAATTGTGACTTTGTGGATTGTTGTTTTGTGCCCTAACTTTTGGTCATAACAGGGCATGAATAATGAGTATGATTTTTCTATTTTTGAGGTCTCTAATGGATTTCTTGGGCAAAATTGTGTAGGAATAGGTTGTTAGTATAATTTTAGAAAGAATGGATTTGAAATCTAAAAAGTGGAATTGTGTTGCCCAATTATGGTTCCTGCGTGGTAGTCTGAATGTGTTATGATTTTGGGTAATATAATGTTGTCCAATGGGCATGATCTTTTTCATAATAGAATTAGACTTATCAAGCTTTAATTTGATAGGTCAATTATGCCATTTGGTTTATTACATTAAGAATTATGAAGTTTTGAAATTAGGCATTGAATCTGGAATAGATTTTGTGACAATGAGGCTTTAGTTGTAGTTTTGGAATTTTGTGGCTAGAATTGGCTCTGAGTAATATTTTTTCTTTAAAACAAACTTAAAGAGCTTTGAGTAGGAATTTGAACCACCCTAATTGGAGTACTATAGAATTAGTTATGAATTTTCAAAGGTTGGTCAAAATGCTGGCAGCTTTTAGCTACAATGTGAATTTAAGAAAGAAAGGGCCAAATGTAATTAGTATGAACTTCAAGGGTGAAAGTAAGTATATGGGACTAATGTAGCCCATTAAGAAATCATTTATCATGATACTAATTATATGATTATATATCTAGGACCACGAGAAGCGAAGAAAGAAGAAGGATGGAAGAATTTCCAATAACTATAATGGTTATAAGAAAAGGGGACAAGAAGAAGACGCAAGTCTAAAAGGTAGTGAACTGACTTAACTTGCATGTATTTGATGTGTTTATTATGTATTTATTTATAGTATTGCTTTGCTTGATTATGTGAAGCATGTATGAAGGAATAAAACTCTGTTTCTGTTTATACTGTGGCCATATATATGTTGCACGAAACATTGAGCATGCAGAAATGTCATTATGCGAACATGAGCCTATGTAAGGCAAGCATATCATGCACTAGCATTCATCTTGCATGCATTGTTAGTATTGTTTCCGATTGAGATTATCCCAAAGCTCACCTCCTTACCAACCATATAGGTCCGTGTGTATAAGATAGAAGGAATGCTTGAAGATGAACAAGAACGAAAGAAGATGAAGAATTGAAGAAGGAATAATGTTTATTTTACTATATGTACATTATTTACACTCGATAAAGAATTGATTGAATATGTAAATTAGAATTTAATTGGTAATCAGGATCATAAAAATTAAGAATAAGAACTATATTAGAACCGGCTAACACCCAAGAGGGGGTGAACTGGGTGTAAGTTAAAAAATTAAGAATTTTGAAAACCTTTTTGCATCTTATTAAAAGCAGTAACTATGAAAGTAATGAATCATAAATTAATAATTAGATATTTGAATAATATCTGCTGAAAATATAACAGTTTAAGGAAGAGAATATGTAAATTGTAATTTATCCTGGTTCGGTTCAATCCATGATGACCTACATCTAGTCTCCAGGCTCCTCCTGAGATTTTCAATCCACTATCTTCTTATTTAATCCGGACATAAGAAAAGCCTTTACAACCCACAAGTTTAGCCGGGCACTTACGAAGCCTTTTACAAATCTCTCACAGAGTTACTCCCCCTTACATATCATAAGGATACATCCTTGATGATAAAAAGATTACAATCAATCTTCTCTCTTAAAAATGAATAAGATAAACATTAAAGTACAATACAAATAATCTCTCTCTCAAAGGTAAATGATATAGAAGCTAAAGAAATAGAGAGTATTTGACAGGAGTGGATACTTCATGATCTTAGCATGTTTTTCATTGTTGTTGTCTGCTTGAATCTCCTGCATTTATAGTTGAGTAGGATAGTTGTGAGTATTTCAACCTATCTGTTGCAGTGCGGCTGCTTCTTTTATCCATTTGTTTGAATTTGAAAACTAGCCGTTACGAATGTTGATGCTCTACTTTCATAAAATCGCATTTTGTCTCTTCACATAATCTCTTCATTGAATTACTGGAGAAATATATTAAACACTAATACAATGAAGTGTTAGAGTGATTAGAAGCAAGAATAGTGAGTTACACAATCATTCTTATGATTTTCTAAAGTTACAAAACGTTGTCAATCATAGTACTCGAGTGGTCTTTGAGTGATCCTAGGTCATAACTCGAGTGATCGTTCGAGTGAACCCCTTCAAAATGTGGCAGAGAGCATCGAAGTCATTTTCTAACTTCATCACTTGAGTGGTCACTCGAGTGATCTTGGTTCATCATTCGAGTGATCTTTTCATTTTGATTGCAAACATGACAAATGATATAAAAATTCTCTTACCGTCTACATTCTAATGCAACAAGAATCAGCTCAAAACTCATTGTAATCTAAAAGTTATGATTGAAGAAGTGTCTACTGTTCCTGATAGTCTTCAAAGTTTCTAATGTCAAATTCTAGAAGGTGTATCTCTTAGGATATAACTTCAAATATCACAAGCTACCTATCTATGGAAAGCTCTTTAAGTCTAGTTTCATATGGCACTAGTTTCATCTCAATCCAATATGTAGTTTGAGAGTTATGTCCAAAATACCAAAGCTGTTCTAGAATAAGATGATAATTTTCATGTCATCTTCCAAAGATCATATCTCTTTCATCTGAGCTCCTTTGAATGTGATCTTGGTGTGTATTTTTTGTGTTGGGAGTCTAGCTTCATATGAAACTAGTTTCAGCTCAATCTGACTTGTGGTTAGGAGATATGGCCAAAATACCAAACCTCTATTATGCTACCCAAAAACATAGCACACTAGAATGCTCATCACTCGAGTGATCATGTTCATAACTCAAGTGATACCTTCTAAAACTTGGCAGAGAGCTAAAACTCAAGGGAACACCTTAGGGAAGTTCTATAACTTCCATATAAGTTATCTTGGCTTCAAGTTGACCTGTTCCAACCTCCATATGATCATAGAAACCTCTGGTATCACTTCTAAGAGTTTGAACATATGTTTTCTTGAATATCTTCAATCTTTTTTCTTTGATTGACTAATCTACAAGATATTTCACATTAAATATAGTAGTTAGTCAATGTAAGAGATAAATACATGATGCAAACTTTTTGCTCTTAATATTTAGGATCTATATTTGACATAATCAAACTAATCATATCTAACAAACTTGAATAAGAACTAACTTTGATATATGAATCTGGTAAGAATAATAGCTAATGAGTCAAGAAGAAGTGTTTAAAGAATAATGCTTACACGTATTTAATAAAGGGGTATGAAAGATGAGAGTTACAATATATACCTTGATGAATTGAATCTAAATGTCCCAGCTATGATCTGCCCTCTTCTAATGCCATGTACTCTATGATGCTTTGTTAAAGTTATAGCTTGCAAATGCTATGAGAGGTGAAACGCCATAATTTCATACCATTTAAAATAGTTAAAATGTGACATGAAGTCTAATTAGAGACTAGAAACACTTTTCAACCCATTCAGGATCCCAACTTCATTACAGGGATTGGTCTTATACTTAGTGGGTTTTCAAAAATTTTCAAACATTTGTGCAGTGGTCATTTTTTCAATTTTCAAATCTATTGAACTCATTTGATTCTATTTCCATTTGTTAATATCATAGTGCTTATCGCAGTTCTCAGTAGACATACTGGTTAGGTTTATTAACCTAAGGGTGTGCATTTCATAGATAGACCATTCAAGTCCATTTAAAGCCTTGTTGTACAAAATATAGGTACAATTACTATTTCTATTGTTTAGGCTAGCATCCGATTATCAGCAGTTACATGTACTACATATACAATTTTCCAAAGAGTAACATATAGCCAACAGGAAATAATCTAAAATCTTTAACACTTTAGCTACACTATTTCTATGTGAGCTACTTGCTTGCTCCGCATATTAGTTATCGGAAAGGAGTGAGATTCAAAAGAATCCCGGTAGTAACATATAACACTCATATACAATACATACAAAGAAAAATGCGATATCAACCATCACAAACTAGACAGATCAATATTCATTCAACATTCAACGATATACATAGTAGAAAACACTACTATTCAAGGACTTACTGTCCCTTCCCACAGTGCTAGGTATTCTACTAGGCCAAAGCGTTTCTCAACTGAATGCTTAATAGGCAATTTTGCCCAATACATATTCACATATCAAATATTCATGATGCCAATAATATGCATGAGACAGAATATGTAATATCCCGATTTGTGATTAGGGCTAATGACTTTGAGATTTATTGTAATTAGTGTAATTAAATGCTTTTGGTCAAATATGATATGAATTTGTTATGAATATTCATTGATCATAGGTCGGAATCCTACGTTTTGCATTGTGTGAGCTCATGGTGGAAGTGATTAAGATGCTGACCTGTGGCATGGTGGTGGCCATGGGATGTGGCACTAAGTGACAAAAAGCTACTTTCTTTCTCTCTTCTCTCTCCTATTTGGTTAGGTGTGTGTGTGGGAGAGGGAAGTACACATCATCCTCATCATTTGCTTCATTTCTCATTTTCTCTCTCTCTCTCTCTCCTTCCATTTTCGCTGGTCACAAGCAAGAAAGAGAAAAGGAAAAGCTCGAATCTTGGGGAGTAATGATCCTCTTATACTTAAATCCTCTTCTCTAATATTGTACATCTCATTGAGAGCTTCAACTTGGTGATTTCAGAATCTTGAAAGGTGGTGATTTGAGTGTTGATTCGAAATTGAAAGTGGGAGAATCAAGATTATGGGTTTGACAAAGTGAAGAGGTAGGTATTTAGTGCATTTTGATATATTATGTGATTTTTGTGTAAGTTTGGGAAAATATGGAAATTTAGCCTTGAGTTTGTGTAAATATTGAAAGTATGGATTTCATTGTGATTAATGTTGGAATTGGTTCATTGTAAAGATATTTGAGTGTTGGATTTAGCTGGAATGTGGGAAATGAATTGAATGAAATTTGGACATTGGTTGTGTTATAGAGACCTAAGTGCATGATTGTGGTAAAAAAGGTTTTGGGGGTGTTTGAGAGGTTACCAATGTGTTCCCTAGTCAGTGCTAAGTGTGTATGAGCTTTTGGTAGAGTTTGGGAATCATTGGGTATGAATTTGACCGTCTGGTATTTGCTGTTGTTTTCTGCGTTTCTAGTCTCTGATGCACAACACTCGAGCAGAGGAAGATCATGCTCGAGTACTGTGTGTATTTTCCTTTTTCTGCTTCAATTTTTGCCTGGGTTCTATGAATGAGGCTCAAGTCCATTTCTTTGTTCTTGAGTGAAGGATGATCATGCTCGAGTGAGCTTGGGCTTGCTCGAGTGATGGTGTGAATCCAGAGTTAGGGTTACTCTCGGGTTGTCACTTGCTGGCCATTGTTCAAGAGTGTGCTCTGACACTCGCAAGCACGGCCGTCTCACCCGAGCACTAGAGGGTATGCTCGAGTGAGCTTGTCCCTCTGATGGTTGCATGTGCTCTCGAGTTGTCACTCGTTGTGTTGTACTTTCGGGGACTCAACCATATTTGGTGTCATTACCCGAGTGCAAAGTTTCATGCTCGAGTGTTGTGAGTACACCTGGCCGAAAAGGTTGCTCTCTGTCAAGCACTCATGAGTGAGAGTCGTTCTCACCCAAGCACTAGTCTCTCATCACTCGAGTGAGGTCGTCTTCACTCGAGTGAGGCTGTCAGAAATTAGTGTTGTGCCTTCGGAAAAGGGGTCTTTGGGGTAGTTTCTTCCAACCCTTTGGGCATATGTTAAGGCCTCTAATAGTCACCTAAAGAGTCCTAAATGATAACCAACTTAGAGTATTATGGAGATTAAGAACTTGGAAAAGAGATTAATAAATTGTCCCTAAATTGTTATAGGATTTGACATCTGTCAGACACGTGAGCGCACTGTGCCAAAGATTATCAGGAAAGATACAGGTAGTGACTCCTCTCTTATACTATTTGTAAATGTATTGTATGTTTGCCTATCATGCATTGTATACTGCTGCTACTGCTTTATGCCTTGTGGAGCTTTATGCCTTGTGAAGCTTTATGCGTTATGGAGCTTTGTGCCTTGTGATACGTTGTGCTTTGAGATACCTTGTGCATTGTGATTATAGCGAAAATTGGCATAGTGATTACCGCGAGAGCGGGCATAGTGTTTGTAGCGAAAGTTGTCATTGTGATTACCGCGAAAGCGGGCATAGTGTATTGTGATACAGCCGTGAGCGCTGTCGCCTGTGGCAGGAGCCATAAATCATTGTGTTGTTGAAGATGCTGGTGAACATGATACATTACATGCCTTGTGTAGTCTTAGTGATAGAAAATGATTGTAAATAACCATCGTATACATATATCTGTCTGGTTATGTGGATATATGTGCTTTATGGAAATTAGGTGAATATAATAATTGTTGGATTAATGGGGTGAGTTCTTTATAGAATGAAAAAGACAAAAGGTCGCCCCAGAGTGCAACAAGAAAATCCTGAGGTGGAGGTTGTCAATGAGAATCCACCGAACCTGATACAAGAGTTAATGGGTCTGATAAGAGATTAGCGGGATATGATAGCTGAGCTTAGAGAGGAGCTCAGAGCTGAGAAAGCAAAGAATAATGAGGGTCGGGGTCAGTCCACTCACGAAGAGACTCAAGGGGAAACCCGAGAAGAGACTGTTGAAGGATCGGCAAGACCGTTAGAATATCCTCCTCATGCTGTTCCGAAGCAAGAATCTCATGGTGTGCCAGCTAGGGAGGAAAGAGATCTTCAGTTTTGGGTCTTTAGATTCTGTAAGCACCTACCTCCGGCATTCAAAGGGAGATTTGATCCTCAGGCGGCTAAAGATTGGTTAAACTGTCTTGAGAAAATCTTTAAAGTCCTAGAGTGTCCCTTGGAAGTGAAAGCCAAGTTGGCTGTTTACAAGCTCGAGGGAGATGCAGACCGCTGGTGGCGAAACATTGCTGTGTCTTTGAAGAGCAAGAATATACCATTGACCTAGGAGGTGTTTCAACAACACTTCAATGAGAAATACTTTCCCAAGTCGGTGAGGCTTGAGAAGGAGACCAAGTTTCTGAATATCAAGCAAGGGGACACAGAGACATTTGATGAGTATTTGTCCCGATTCACCCGGTTGTCCCGATATTCCTCTTATCTTCAGAAGATGGATGACGAGGAGTTGAGCTCACACTTGCTTATTCAGGGTTTGAGGCACGATATGAGAAAGAGAATAGTCACCCATCAATTTTCCAAGTTCAACAAGGCTGTTGAAGAATGTCAGATCACAGAGAGCAATCTGAGAGAGCTATATCCGGCTAAGACTGTAGGTGGTCACAGTGAGACCAGTAAGGGCAGTGCTTCTCAGAAGCGGAAGGGCTCAGGATCATTCTCATATAGGGGTGGTAGTAAGAAGCCCTATCAGTATGAGAGACGTGATTAGCAGAGAGCTCCTATGGTATGGACCTGTCCTCGTTGCAACAAGCCACATCATGGCAAGACATGTGATGGTCGGGTGATTTGTTTTAATTGCAAGCAAGTAGGGCATACATCTATTGAGTGTAGACAGCTACGACCAGAGCAGAGGCCGAAAGCTCAGGGCCGAGTATTTGCTATGACTCACGAGGAAGCCCGAAAGTCCCCAGAGCTGATACAAGGTATAGTTCTTCTCAATGGATTTGTATTATAAGCTTTGTTTGACTCGGGTGCAAGTTACTCCTTTATTGCATATTATTGTGTGAAGCGTCTAGGTATGAATGTGTATAAGTTACCATTCGATCTGATTGTGTCAACACTGATAGGTGTGAAAGCGGTAACTACAGAAGCTTGTTTGAATTGTGTTGTAACCGTAGAGGGTCTTGAAATTGTGGTAGATCTGATTTGTTTACCGCTCTACCAATTGGAAGTCACTTTAGGTTTTGATTGGTTGAGAGCGAATAATGTGTTATTAGATTATGGGAATAAAAGGATAGTGTATCTTGTTTTTCAAATCATTGAGGACGAGAATGTTTACCTAAATTTTCTTTCAACAACTAAGGCTAAGAAATATTTGAAAAAGGGTTGTCAGGGATATATGGTTTTCTTTTCTATACAAGGAGAAACCAGTGAGACTTTGAGTAGTATACCCATAGTGAATGAATTCCCTGAGGTTTTTTCGGATGACTTAAGTGGATTACCTCCTAAGAGGGAAGTTCAGTTTCTGATTGACATTGTGCCTAGAGCAGGTTCTATATCTAAAGCCCCATATCGTATGGCCCCAAATGAGATGGCAGAATTGAAGAAGCAGATTAAAGATTTGCTTGAGAAAGGGTTTATTAGACCCAATGTGTCGCCTTGGGGTGCTCTAGTTTTGTTTGTGAAAAAGAAAGACGAGAGTCTTCGTTTGTGCATCGACTATAGAGAGTTGAATAAGATTACCGTCAAGAATAAGTACCCTCTCCCCAGAATTGATGATTTGTTAGATTAACTATCTGGTTCATGTGTCTTTTCGAAGATTGATCTAAGGTCGGGGTATCATCAGCTGCGAGTGAAAGTAGAAGATGTTCCGAAAACCGCTTTCCAGACTAGGTATAGTCATTATGAATTCTTAGTGATGCCATTTGGGTTAACCAATGCACCTGCAGTTTTCATGGATTACATGAACCGTATCTTTCGGCAATACCTAGATCAATTTGTTGTGGTGTTTATCTACGATATTTTGATATACTCTAAAAGTAGAGAAGAGCATGAGCATCATTTGAGAATTTTGTTGAATACATTGCGTGAAAAGCAGCTCTATGCTAAATTAAGTAAGTGTGAGTTTTGGCTATCAGAAGTGAAGTTCTTAGGCCATGTTATCTAGTGAGAAGGTGTCTCTGTGGATCTTGGTAAAGTGGAAACAGTACTAGACTGGAAAAGACCAGAAACTATGGCAGAGGTACACAATTTTCTGGGTCTTGCTGGCTATTATCTGAGATTCATTCAGAATTTCTCCCGCATTGCGTTGCCGATGACGAAGCTCACGAGAAAAGATCATCCGTTTGTGTGGGATGAACATTATGAAAATTGCTTTGTGGAGCTGAAACAAAGGTTGACTATGGCACTTGTGTTGCTTTGTGTATTCTGATGCCAGTGGGCCGGGATTAGGGTGTGTCCTTATGTATCAGGGACGTGTGGTGGGCTACGCCTCTCGACAGCTCAGACCTCATGAATTGAATTATCCCACTCATGATCTGGAGCTTGCGGCCATTGTGTTTGCTTTGAAAATTTGGCGTCATTACCTGTATGGTGTGACTGTGGAATTGTATTGCGACCATAAGAGTCTCAAGTATCTGTATGATCAGAAAGAATTGAATACGAGACAACGACGCTGGATGGAGTTGCTTAAAGACTACAACCTGGAAATAAAATATCATTCGGGTAAGGCAAATGTAGTCGTCGATGCTCTTAGTCGAAAGACTGTGCTTGTGGCAGCTATGATGATACAAGAGGGGAAATTGATTGCTGATTTTCGAGATATGAATTTGTCAAACCAGATCATCTGTGCCAACTATACTGCATCCTAAGGGGAAAGTGATTTAAGAGTTGAGATTGAAGAGGCTCAGAGGCAAGATGGCTGGATACAGCGTAATCTAGCTAGAATAAAGCGGGGAGAAGCTCAGGGTTATGATGTGTCGCTTAGTGGATTGATTCGTTATCAGAAGAGAATTTATGTTCCACTTGAGGCGAATTTGAGGTAGAAAATCTTAGATGAGGCGCATAAGAGCCGGTACCTCTTCATCCGGGTATGACCAAAATGTATCATGATTTGAAATCTGTGTATTGGTGGCTGGGATTGAAGAGTGATGTGACGAAGTATGTGGCGAGGTGTCTCACATGTCAGAAAGTGAAGATTTAGCACCAAAGACTGCCTGGTTTGTTGCAAAGTCCTGAAACTCTAGAATGGAAATTGGAAAGTGTGACCATGGATCTTGTTGTGGGATTGCCCAAGATCAGGAATTATGATGTGATATGGGTCATTGTGGACCGGTTAACGAAGTCAGCGCACTTCTTACCGATCAATACTAGTTACTCACCAGACAAGCTAGCAGAGATTTATATACGTGAGATTATGAAGCTCTATGGCATACCGAAGAATATCATTTCCGATCGTGATCCCTGATTTACTTTGAGATTCTAGAGGGCATTGCACGAGGTACTGGGTACTCAGCTGAGATTCAGTACAACCTATCATCCTCAGACAGACAGACAGTCAGAGAGGACTATACAGACCCTAGAGGATATGTTACAGGCATGTGTTCTTGACTTTAAAGGGAGTTGGGATCATTTTCTTCCTCTTGTGGAGTTTGCTTACAATAATAGTTATCATGCGAGCATTCAAATGGCGCCGTATGAAGCGTTGTATGGAAGAAAATGTCAATTGCCATTGTGTTGGAATAAATTGTCCGAGCGGAAGTTGTACGGGATGGATCTTGTTGATCAAACCGTAGCCCAAATTCGAATCATTCGTAAGAGGCTTCTTGCAGCTCAGAGTCGGCAGAAAAGTTATGTGGACAAGAGGAGAAGACTTCTAGAGTTTGAGGTTGGTGACTATGTGTTTTTGAGAATATCTCCTGTCACCGGTATTGGGTGAGCTATCAAGAGAAAGAAGTTGAGCCTAAGGTATATAGGTCCTTTTGAGATCCTTGATAGGATTGGGCCTGTTGCATACCGAGTAACCCTACCCCCGAACTTGAGCAGACTTCATGATGTGTTTCATGTTTCCCAATTGAAGAAGTACCATCCGGATCCATCTCACATCATTGAGTATGAGAATATGGAGTTGCAAGATAACTTCACGTATGCGGTGGAGCCAGAGCGGATAATTGATCGAGAGGAATGCCGGCTTAGACGCCAGAGAATTCCTTATGTGAAAGTGATTTGGAAGGGTAGACCCAGCGGGAAGCAACTTGGGAAGCAGAGGAAGATATGCGAAGGCGATATCCGGAGTTTATGGCTCAAGTGGTGTAGAACATTTTGAGGGCAAATTTATTTAACAGGGGGAGAATTGAAATATCCCGATATGTGATTACGGCTAATGTCTTTGAGATTCATTGTAATAAGTGTAATTAAACACTTTTGGTCAAATATGATATGAATTTGTTATGAATATTCATTGATCATGGGTCGGAATCCTACGTTTTGCATTATGTGAGCTCATGGTGGAAGTGATTAAGATGCTGACATGTGGCATGGTGGTGGTCATGGGATGTGGCACTAAGTGACAAAAAGCTACTTTTCTCTCTCTTCTCTCTCCTATTCGGCTAGGTGTGTGTGTGGGAGAGGGAAGTGCACATCATCCTCATCATTTACTTTATTTCTCATTTTCTCTCTCTCTCCTTCTTCCATTTTCGCTGGTCACAAGCAAGAAAGAGAAAAGGATAAGCTTGAATCTTGGTGAGTAATAATCCTCCTATACTCAAATCCTCTTCTCTAATATTGTACATCTCATTGAGAGCTTCAACTTAGTGATTTCAGAATCTTGAAAGGTGGTGATTTGAGTGTTGATTCAAAATTGAAAGTGGGAGAATCAAGATTATGGGTTTGGCAAAATGAAGAGGTAGGCATTTAGTACATTTTGATATATTGTTTGTGATTTTTGGGTAAGTTTGGCAAAATCTATAAATTTAGCCTTGAGTTTGTGTAAATGTTGAAAGTATGGATTTCATTATGATTAATGTTGGAATTGGTTCATTGTGAAGATATTTGAGTGTTGGATTTAGTTGGAATGTGGGAAATGAATTGAATGAAATTTAGACATTGGTTGTGTTATAGAGACCTAAGTGGATGATTGTGGTAAAAAAGGTTTTGGGGGTGTTTGAGAGGTTACCAATGTGTTCCCTAGTCAATGCTAAGTGTGTATGAGCTTTTGGTAGAGTTTGGGAATCATGGGGTATGAATTTGACCATCTGGTATTTTCTGTTGTTTTCTGCGTTTCTGGTCTCTGATGCACAGCACTAGAGCAGAGGAAGATCATGCTCGAGTTCTGCGTGTATTTTCCTTTTTCTGCTTCGAGTTTTGCTTGGGTTTTATGAATAAGGCTCGAGTGCATTTCTTTGTTCTTGAGTGAAGGATGATCATGCTCGAGTGAGCTTGGGCTAGCTCGAGTGATGGTGTGAATCTAGAGTTAGGGTTGCTCTCGGGTTGTCACTTGCTGGCCATTGTTCAAGAGTGTGCTCTGACACTCGCAAGCACGGCCGTCTCACCCAAGCACTGGTGGGTATGCTCAAGTGAGCTTGTCCCTCTGATGGTTGCATGTGGTCTCAGGTTGTCACTCGTTGTGTTGCGCTTTCGGGGACTTGAGCATATTTGGAGTCATTACCTGAGTACAAAGTTTCATGCTCGAGTGTTGTGAGCACTACCTGGCCGTAAAGGTTGCTCTTTGTCAAGCACTCGCGAGTGAGAGTCGTTCTCACCCGAGCACAAGTCTCTCATAACTCAAGTGAGGTCGTCTTCACTCGAGTGAGGCTGTCAGAAATTAGTATTGTGCCTTCGGAAAAGGGGTCTTTGGGGTAGTTTCTTCCAACCCTTTAGGCATATGTTTAGGCCTCTAATAGTCACCTAAAGAGTCCTAAATGATAACCAACTTAGAGTATTATGGAGATTAAGAACTTGGAAAAGAGATTAATAAATTGTCCCTAAATTGTTATAGGATTTGACATTTGTCAGACACGTGAGCCCACTGTGCCAAAGATTGTCAGGAAAGATACAGGTAGTGACTCCTCTCTTATACTATTTGTAAATGTATTGTATGTTTGCCTATCATGCATTGTATGCTGCTGCAGTTTTGTGCGTTGTGTAGCTTTGTGCCTTGTGATACGTTGTGCTTTGAGATACCTTGTGCATTGTGATTACAGAGAAAGCTGGCATAGTGATTACCGCGAGAGCGGGCATAGTGTTTGCAGCGAAAGCTGTCATTGTGATTACCGCGAAAGCGGGCATAGTGCATTGTGATACAGCCGTGAGCGCTGTCGTCTGTGGCGCGAGCCATAAATCATTGTGTTGCTGATGATGCTGGTGAACATGATACATTACATGCCTTGTGTTTATATATTGTATGAGTGATTTGTTACTACTGGGATTCTTTAGAATCTCACTCTTTCCAAATGACTAACTTTTTCAGACAGGGCAAGTGGCTCGAAAGGGAAGCGTTCAACCAGGAGTGGTTAGGGCTTTAGGGACATTTTGTATTTTGGATGTTGGTTATCTAGTTGGAATTTGGGATTATCATTTATATGTCATGTAAATGATGATTTTGGATATGTAATCCCCATTTTGGGAACTTTAAACCCATGTTATATATGTAAGTAACCCGGGGTTTGCCAGGATTTTAGTTTCCGTACTCTGATATTTATTATGTGATTTGGTTTCTCAGGTAATTATATCCGCACGTGAACGTGAAACCACGAGCAACTATATTTTGAATTGATTTATGGAAATACCCCATCTTGTGATGAGGGATTATAAATTGTTGATTTCATTTTATTGGTCTCTATTTCACTTAAATTTCATAATTCGGATGTAATTATGGTGAGGGGGTTACAGAACACATAGTATATAAGAGTAAAATTACTACCTTAGCCTTTCCGATCCCAAAATTGTTCTGGTTCTAGCACCCAGGGCAAATATCGACTCCTATAATTTGAATTACGGACGAGGGTTATTATGTAGTCTAATTCTTTTATAACTCAAACACTCTAATTGGTTATCATTAGGGATATTTAATCAAGTTAACCAGTGGGCTGAAGTGGTCAAATAACCTAAAAGACTAATTTTTAATCTTAGGGTTCGAAAATATTACATGATGCCATTACATTTGCAATTTTCGCATAATTGACCAACTCTACCAGAATTTGTTATCAACTTTGAAAATTCATATTTTTATCTACAAATGTCCAATTGCAGTATTCCAAAGGATATGTGACCCTTATTAAGTACAATTTCAAGGAAAAATATCACACACAGCCAGTTGGACGCACCAAATTCCCAGAATTGTTATTTATTGCACACTGCTAGAATTCAATCCAGTTTTCATGACTTAACTTCAAAAATTCAAAACTCCTAGTAAATGACCTATCAAATTAAAGCTTGATATGTCAAATTTTAATCTGGAAAATTTAATATTCATTGGACATCATTTGGTTATCCAAAAACACAACACAAATAGGGTTCTTTGCAAGAACCCTTCACTGGTAGAAAATCCAGTTTTTCACTTTGAGTTCCAATGATCCAAAATTCACAATCAGGGGCTATTCCCACATAGTATTTTGTGTAGAACAAAATGGTAACATCAAAATGACCAAATTCCTACTCATTCTACACATCCTATTTTGGCAGAAATTCAACAAAAATTCTAACAATTACCAAACTTCCAATTTAAGCATCAAACTTGTGTCATATGGCTTCTAATCATCATAAAACACAATAAACACAATCAAATCACCATGACTCCTCTAAACCCTTGTTTAACCAAAATCAGTATAGGTTCACACTTACAAAATTACTCATTCAACTATTACAACCAATAGCTCAAATTGAAGCCAATACTCATCTCTTGCTTCTCCTAAGGTCCTTGCTTTGATTCCACAACTTTTGTTCTAGGGTGATGGATTAAAAAACCTTCTCTTGAAATTCCAAAGCCATAGAAATGAAGCTCTCATCAAGAGGAACAATGTCTATGAAGGACACTTGAGCCATAGATGAGGTTAAGAAGGTGAAAATCAAGATAAAAAAATCACCTTCATCCTTACTTCTTCTTGCTATTTGTAAGGCAGCTCTAAACCAACTTGGAGAGAGTAAAAGTAAGTGATAAAATAATCAGATTTCTCTTCCCTTATCTCTTATTAAGGTCAGCTGAAATTGTGGACAAAAGCAAATAAAAATTTGTGGTTAAAAATAAATCACTTTTGACATATGCTTATAGTAACTTAACTAGGTGCAATTACTACAAGTTATGTAAACTGTTCTCTTTCCTTCCTCTTCCTTTTTTTGTCTGAAATTTTAGACTTAAGAAGGGACAATAATTGTTGACAAATTCATTTCATAATATCTTGCATTTGGCCAATTTTTATCCAAATGGGAAAAGTGAAAAAAACTTTGACTTTTCGCGACCTTCTTCACTTCTTTTACTTTTGGCTCTTCAAATGGATATGAGATGGCTTCTAATTAATTTTCTCTTGTCCTTTCCTCGCCTTGACTATAGAAATTTATATTAAAAGGTAAGGTAAGGAAAAATTAATTGAATCTTATATCCAAGTTATGTTTTTGGTCATTTCTAACTTTGGGTGAAAAGACTAGATAATTACCTCTAGCTAATCGAAACTAAAGTCATAACAAAATTTTGAAGGGTAATTCTATAATTAATTCCACTATATATTCTGTACATTTTGCCCTTGAGTACATTTTGGGATATTATAATTCTCCCCCCGTATAATAAATTTTGGCCTCAAAATTTGTTACATAATTTTTGGCATAGACTCCAGATAACATTTCTTTATGTCTTCGTTAGGTTCGATAGTCCCTTCCAAACACCTTCACAAATGGAATGCTGCGATGCCTGAGCCGCCTTTCTTATTTATCAATGATTCATTTTGACTCAGCCTTATAGGTGAGGTCATCACGCATGCTGCATCTTCATATTCAATGACATGCTCGGGTTTTGGTTGGTACTTCTTCAATTGTGAGACATGAAAGACGTCATGGAGTCTACTTGAGTTTGGGGGGGGATGGGGCTGTACAATATGCACTGGTCCAATCCTCGCTAATATTTCAAAAAGACTAATGTACCATGGGCTTAACTTCTTTCTCTTTATCGCTCTACCAATTCCAGTAACCGGAGTTACTTTCAGAAATACGTGATCCCCAACTTCAAATTCTAGAGGTCTTCTCCATTTATCAGCACAACTTTTTTATCTACTCTATACTGCAAGGAGCCTCTTTTTGATGATTTTAATTGTTTTGTAGTCTAGTCTACCAGATCCCACCCATACAGTCTTCTTTTAGATAATTCTGTCTAACAGAGAGGTGATTGGCACTTTCTCCCATACAGTGCTTCATACGGAGCTATTTGGATACTCGCATGATAGCTATTGTTGTAGGCGAATTTAGTTAGGGGAAGGAAATGATCCCAACTTCCCTTAAAATCCATTACACATGCCCTCAAGATATCTTCCAGTGTCTGTATAGTCCTTTCTAACTGTCTATCCGTTTAGGATGATAGGCCGTATTGAATTTCAGTTTGGTTCCCAAAGCTTTATGTAAGGCCTTCCAAAATCTTGATGTGATGCAAGGATCTCTATCATAGATAATACTCTTTAGGGTACCATGGAGTCTGATTATCTCCCGTATTTATACTCTTGTTAGTCTCTCAGGAGAATAGCTAGCATTAATGGGTATGAATTGTGCCAACTTGGTGAAAAGATCGACAACCACCCAAATCGCATCATAGTTTCTAATTCTAGGCAAACCCACACTAGATCTATGGTGATGCTTTCCCACTTTCAACCCAGATTTTTTGGACTCTGTAGAAGTCCTGGTGGTCATTGATGTTCAATTTTCACCTTCTGACAAGTAAGACATCGAGCCACATACTTGGTTATGTCACTTTTTAGTCTTGGCCACCAGTATTCTGATTTCAAGCTGTGATACATCTTCATCACTCTTGGATGAAGAAAATATTTACTCTTATGTGCCTCATCCAAAATTTTTTGCCGTAGATCAGCCTTTGGAGGAACATATACTCGCTTCTGACATCTAACTAAGCTACTGGGCGAAAGATCATTGTCCAGAGTTTCACCTATTCTGATCATTTCTCGAATTGATGTAGCGTGTTTATCCTATTTCTAAGCTTCTTCTATTTCTTCCCTCATACCAGTTTCCTCTTGACTAACATTGAAGTTAGCAATGGGTACATCATTCGGTACATTCATGTTCAAGAATAGTTGATTTGATAGATTCAGATATTTGAATTCCTCTAGTAATTTCTGTTCTTGTACTATCATGATTGCCACCTGCACCACCTTTCTACTAAGAGCATTAGCAACAACATTTGCTTTCCTTAGATGATATTTAAATCCAGGTTATAGTCTTTTAGGAACTCCATCTATCTACGCTATCTCATATTTAATTCTTTCTAGTCATATAGACACTTAAGACTCTTAAGGTCGTAGTACAATTCTATAGTTGTATCATACAGGTAATGCTGCCATATCTTTAAAGTAAACATGATTGCTGCAAGTTCTATATGGTGGGATAATTCAATTCAAGAGGTTTCAGTTGTCGAGAAGAATATGCCTCTACTCTGCCCTATTGCATTAAGACACATCCTAATCCCTACTAACTAATATCGCTATAAACCGTATATGGTATACTAGGATCTGAGATGATCAATACTAGTGTAGTCATCAATCTCTCCCTCAGCTGTATGAAGCTCTTTTCATAACGTTCATCCCACACAAACGATTTATTCTTTCTTGTAAGCTTTATCAATGGTATGGCAATTCTGAAAAAATTCTGTATAAACCTATGATAGTAACCATCAAGACCTAGGAAACTGCGTATTTCTATTATAATCTCTGGCCTTTTCCAATTTAGCATTGCTTCCACTTTACTGGGATCTATAAAAACCCCTTTTTGTGATATAACATGGCCCAGAAATTTGACTTCTATAAGCTAAAACTCATTTAGTCAGCTTGGCGTAGAGTTGCTTTTCCTTCAAAATATTCAATACTATTCTTAGATGTTTCTCATGCTCTTCTATACTCGTAGAGTATATCATGATGTCGTCGATGAAGACTACCACAAAATGATCTAGATACTGATGGAAAATTTGATTCATGTAGGCTATAAACACAGTTGGTGAATTGGTCAGTTTGAAGGGCATCATCAAGAATTCATAGTGGTCATATCTGTTTGAAAGGCTGTTTTAGAACATCCTTTACTTTGACTCACAGCTCATGGTAGCCTGATCTCAGATCAATCTTAGAGAACAAACTAGAATCAGATAATTTATCAAGTAGATCATCAATCCTAGGGAGAGGATACTTGTTCTTGATGGTCACCTTGTTCAGCTCTTGGTAATTGATACATAACTGCAGGCTTCTATCCTTCTTCTTGACAAATAATATTGGAGCTCTCTATGGTGAAACCCTAGGTTGTATGAACCCTTTCTCCAGTAATTCATCTATTTGCTTCTTGAATTCAGTCATCTTATTTGGTGCTATTCGGTTAGGTACTTATGATATAGATCTAGCTCCTAGCACAATTTCAATAGCAAATTCTACTTCCTTTTATGGAGGCAATCTACTTATGTCTTTAGGAATACCTTAGGGAATTCATTTACTACTGATATGTTTTCAAGTATTGTTTCCACTATATCTGCATGGGGAAAAATATCATGTACCCTTGGCATCCCCTTTCTAGACATTTCTCAGCTTCAGTTATTGAGAGAAAATTCATATTCACTTTTACATTGCCATCACTTTACAGGTAAGGATACTGCAATTGAATAGCATATTATTTGCTGTCAGCCAGTTTAGACCCAAGATGGCTTCAATACCATGGAGTGACAAATAGATCAAATCTATAATAGATTCATACCCCTCAACATTCACAATACAATTTAAGCAAACATCCGCGGTAATAGTCTTGACACCCATTGGCATCGATACAACCAAATCATAAGGCAATTTATGGGTAATTAGTCCTAGGTGTTTAGCACAATCATACGCAATGAAAGAATGATTAGTACCTGAGTAAAAAATACTTGTAATGCAGTACCATAGAGGAGGATAGTACCATATATCTTTTTGGGGACTTTTAGGCCTCCTATAGGTCATAGCAAATATTGTGCCTTGATTCTAGGGCCTGGGCTCGGCTGCGCGTTGCAGACAATCTTTGATAAAGTGTCTGGGCGTCTTACAAGCATGACAAATCAGTTGCCCATCATATGATCTACCAGGGTGTGTTCTACCATACTGAGGATATGGTTGTGATGTTGGAGAAACTTGGTAGCCTTTCTTCTCAAGTTGAAAAGGCTTCTTATTGTTTCCCTTCAAAGAGAATCCTTGCCCTTTACATTTTTGAGATGTATTCCCTTGGCTAGATCTGTTTTAGTTGTTTGCATTTTTATTCGCACATACCCGTAAAAGGTTACCTTCCGTTAGCAGGCAAAATTTCACCGCCTTATTAAATTTCATGAATTGCCAAGCAACTAACTTCTCTTCCATTTCAAGCTTTAGTCCTTGGATCAACATATCAGAACCCCATTCCTCATCCTCTTTAAATTTTTTATAAGAGGAGTAATGGGATAAGCAAATAAACCGTGCTAAGTAATCATCAAAAGGTTCAGCATTACCCTGTTGTAGATAAGAATTCTTTCTCCTTGTTGAGCCTCAAAGACCTCAAGAAGTATTTCTCATTAAATTCTTTTTGGAATGACTCCCAGGTCAGCGGAATGTTTTGGTCCAGTAGAACAACTATTGTATTCCTCCACCAGCAATCAGTATCTCCCTCTATCTTGTATATAGCCATTCGAGCCTTCATTTCTGAAGGACACCCCAACACTTCAAAGATTTTCTCTAGTTGAACTATCTAGTCCTCAGTAGCTTATGGATCAAATCTTCCTCTGAATGTTGGAAGATGGTACTTGATGAATTTAGGCATCCAGTATTGGAGATTTTCCTCTTCTCAGGCCAGAACAATAGGAATATCTTGATTGGATTCAAGTAACTGTGATTGCTTATTATTCTCAAGTTGTCCTCCTTCTGAATTCACTTTAGTGTTTTCATTCTCCTTAGTGTCTTTAGATTATGGCCTATCTTTATTATGCTTCTCTCTCTCTCTTCTCGGATTTCCTCACACAATTCTAAATCATAGTTTGCTAGTCTCTGCATTCCGAGAACTTATTGTATAGGTCAAGTGGATTTCCTACTTCGATAACTTTTGGCACTGCTGGTTTCCTTTTTGGTTAAACCATAATTTCTTTTCACTGTTAAAAAGGAATGCAATATTAATACCACTTTGAACACACATATATATATGCATATATATACCTCTTAAGACTTTAAATACCAACACACAATAGATATATAAATCCATTACAGTAAACATTCACATTTGTATCAAAGTGGCTTGGCATTTACATTAAAAGAAGCCTGTTCTACTACAGCAACCAGTCATATGTACATTAAGAGACTTGGGATTCATGACAAAGAAACCTATACTACCTTACTATCACTAGTCCATATTAAACATCACATACAAATACATGTGGTTATAAAAAGGCAAGAACTCAAAAGAACTGTGTACAACAATCTAGTTCTTTTTCTTGCCCCAAGAAGTAAGGTCAAGAAAATAGGCTAGTATGGTTCGGATCCAAACATCATTAGTCATCCCTAGCCTATGCTCATCCCTCTACTTATATAGCTTTTTCACTGAGTCTAAGAATGCTGTATACCGTGCCATAGAGGAAATAGAATCATCAAAGTCCCTCAGGTATAGCCCGTTAAGTTGCTCCCATAGTTTATGGTTTAGGTATAGGTTGAATGCTAACCTAACCACTGAAGCCATATACTCTGCATCAGAGTCTGATTATTACTTGATATCTTCTAACTCTAGGTTATCTGCATCACAGATGGTAGCTATATCCTTAGGGGCAAGTATGAATACCACTGGAATGACCCAAGGGTAGTGTAATTATTGTTAATCAAACGCTGTTGAAGAATATGATGTGAGAATCGATCTGAATGTGTTCTAATCAGTGCCTTAACCCTGTATTTAAGTTTAAAGGTAGATTAACATCTAAATTAAATTAAATAAGAGGGAGGTGCATGGTAAGGTGGAATGGAATGATATAATATGTTTGGTAGTGATTCAGTAAGAATTGCTATAATCAGGGGCAAAATGGGAAAACGAAAAGCTACCGACCAATTGGTCAGTTACCAAAGAGGAAGCCCATTGGTAATTTGAAGATCATTGGTTGAGATTTAGTGTCAAGAGGGTGGAATCTTGTGCTTTTGAGTTCATGTGTGCCATGTGAGAAGTCATGAGATCTTGACAAGTGGCAACATGTGAGCCATGGGATTGTGGTAAAAAATTCAACACATTTTCTCTTCCTTCTCATTTGTCAAATCGGTTGTGAGCATGGGGAACGAAAAAACTAAACATCATCATCATCTCATCTTCTCTCTCTCAAGACTCCATTTTCGCCCAAAGCAAGGAGGAAAAAGGAATTGAAAGGTGAGCTTTTAGCTAGTTTGGTGTTCTCTTTAGCTTAAATGTTCTTCATTAATCTTGATCATGGTGATCAGAGCTACATCTTCATGGTTTTAGATTCTTGAAAGGTGGTGTTTAAGTCTTAAAGAAATTGGAAAGTTGAGGAATCAAGGAACCAACCTTAGGAAGAGTTAGAGGTGAGTGTTTGAAGCATTTTGATATGTTCATTGTGATCATTAGTTAAGTTTTGGAAATTTGTGATTTTACCCTGATTTTGGTGTCATTTTGAAATGGATGAATTGCCTAATGAATTGTGATAGATTTAGTGTTATATTGTGTTATTGAGACAATGGAATTGGTTTAAACCATTGGAAATAAGTTTGGTGAAATTGAGTAAGGTATGGGAATGGGATGTCCAAAACCAAAACTAGTTGTTGGGACAAGAATTTAGTTGTTTTAGTGTGTCCAAAGGAATTCCTTGTGAAAAACTGGTATGGGAGCAGGTTGTTAGTTTTGAGGACTTTTAGACCCTTTGGTTTCAAGTTTGGAAAATTCTGTCAGTTACTGCGATTTGGCTTCTGATAAGCCTCACTCGAGTGCATAGGGGTGTCACTCGAGTTGTAACCCCTTGCTATAATTAATATTCATATTACACAATTAAAGTGAAATAGAGATCAATAACAATCAAATAATATTTTACAAACCCATCTACCAGACGGGGTTTTCATAAATACATTTTGAAATCATTTATAACCTGGTCTCACATTCACATTCCGAATACAATTACTACATGAAGATAAATCACATTTAAATATATCAGAGTTTGTAATGTAATTCCCAGCCAATCCCGGGTTCCATACATTAATCAAAGCCTTACAGGGCATATTTGCCTAATATAATTTCTCATACGGGGATTACATAAAGTCATTTACAAATACCAAATCCAATACTCATCCATATATACATATCTAAATCCAAATACAAAATACTCCCTACTATCATAACTAACAACCAAAATAACAACCCGAAGGAGTCCTCATCGCCATTGGTGCCTGCTCCATCCTCGATCTACTACCCTGTCTGAAAGGTTAGTAAGGGAGGGTGAGATTATAGAGAATCGCAGTTGGTAAACAATACCAATATGCATGTACGATAAATGTTTAATGCATTACATGCTTGCATCACATAACTCATGCTCACACAATGACAAATTTGTAAGCTCAATGCTTCAAACAACATTCTGATGGCCATAGCATAAATTGAAACATAGCTTCAAATTACACATAATCATGCAAAGCAAAGACATGCACTAACACATTAACACAAATATCAAATACATATAGGAGAGGTATGTTCCTTACACTGGTTCTTCCACGTAAGCTCTAGCTCTGGCTGCTCACGATCAGGGTGAACACCAAACCCTATAACCAAAACAAGGACATAAGGTTAATCCTTTTTCCAATTCCTTAACTTTCAAACACTTAAGTTGGTTCTTTTATGAGCTTTAGGTGGCTACTCAAAGCCTAAACACATGCCTAAAGGGTTGGGAGAAACTTGACCAAAGTTCTTTTTTGAAACCTCAAAACCACATTTTTGGCTTTATCACTCGAGTGATGGACTACTCATACCTGAGTGAGGAAGGCTCACTCATACGAGTGCTTGACCGAAAAGCACAGATAAAAACCAGAATTGCTCGTTCCACTCGAGCACGGCCCTCAACACTCGAGTAATAGCCCCAAGCTCACCTGAGTCCTCCAAAGTGTGGTACAGAAAGTAACCACCCGAGAGCAACAAAGAACCCAGAGCCAGAAGTGCACTCTAGCACTAGCTCTGGCACTCGAGTGAGACCACAAAACTTGTGAGTGCTAGCTCACACTCTTGACAAATAAACTTTGAGTGACCACCTGAGAAGCGGCTCTTAGTGTAGAAGCACACCATCACTCGAGTGATAACCCATATCACTCGCAGGTGAGGAAGTGCACTCTTATTTCTTCCATGAACAAGTACAACCAAAACTTAAGGGGAAAGGGAAAATATAACCCTGCACTCGAGTGAGACCCCTGTTCACTCGAGTGAGGCTCTATCAGAAGCCAGAACGTAGCAGATATCATAATTTTCCTAACTCAACCAATATGTTTTCCAATAGTCCTAAAACTTTAACACAAAGCTATTCCCACATAATTTCACACAAGGAACACCTTGAAAACCTCAAAACAACCAAATTCACATTACAATAACATTTTCCCCCTTTGGTCACACTCTTCACACACATTACCAAATTAAACAAATTTTACTCCCAATGAGTCGAATCCATTCTAATGTCATCAAAACACACTATAACACCATTTTAGCCACAATACAACAAGCAATTCTCCTAATTACAGTTACACAAAACCGGGGAACAATTCCACAAATCCCAAAACTAATCCAAAAATCACAAAACTTATATCAAAAGGGTATAAATACTTACCTCTTCCTCTTTCCCAAGCAAATCCTTGATTCTTTATCTTTCAACTTTCCTCAAGCTCTCAAAACACCTTCTTTCACAAATCTAAAACCATAGCAATGAAGCTCTCATCACTATGAACAACTTTAAAGAATCATATTTGAGCAAAAGGAGACAAGAACAAAGCTAAAACTCACCTTTTCCATTTTCTCTTTCCTCCTACAAGCATGGCATCCATGGAGATGAGAAGAGAGAGAAAAGGAATCAATTTGGCTCCCCCAAGGCTCATGACCAACCTAAGAGAAGAGAGGAGAGAGGGAAAAGCTTGAAAAGTTGACCATGATCCAATGGTCTATATTATGCCAAGTGTCATGATCTTATGCTATCTCACATGAGCTCATATAGGTGCGCACACACACAAACACACATGATTCCACCATTTGATCTTATGCACAACTCAATCCTAGCCATTAATCTTCAAGTTACCAATAAGTTTCCTCTTCTGCAACCGATTAACTGTTGACAACTTTACTATTTTGCCCTTGATTATGGTAATTCCTCTTGAATCACCACTAAACACATCATATCTTTCCACACTATCACAAAATGCGCCCTCCCTATAATTTAAGTCAATTTAGATGTTAATCCACAATTGAACTTAAATATAGGGCTTTTGTCACTGCTCATAACATACTTGAATCACAAAGCATATCATATTCTCCAAAAGTGGTTATTTATAAATAAGCACACCCACTTTTGAAGTCATAATCCCTTAATCAAAACTTGGGATCCTGTTAAACCAGGGCTTAACAGGCCACTTAATCTGACTTATTCACCAGCCTTAAGTCTCAAAATTCGGGTTATTACACGAGCGCATCCTATTTTCCCTTTTCCTTCAAGTTTTAGCTGTACTTCCACGTCAGAAAGCAAAGGTGTACTTTCTTGGAATAGGAAAGTAAAGGAGTTCAAATGGTAACCAACATTAAGTGTTATGAAAGAAAGAACTTAGAATAGGAATTAATCCGTTGTCCTGGATTTTGATTTATAGGATTCGATATTTGCCTTAAGCGTCAACAACTCATGCTAGAGCATACAAGGAAAGAACAAGGTAGTGACTCTTTCTCTTATAGTATATGTGATGCATTGTATGTGTGTTATATCATTGGTTTGTGACGATTTTGAATGCTGTAAAGCCTATGAATATGTGTGAAATATGAAAGGCTATTTGTGGGTTAAAAGGCTATTTGTGAAATATGAAAGGCTATTTGTGGGCTAAAAGGCTATTTGTGGAAGCCGAAAGGCGATTTATGGGCCGAAAGGCTTTGTGAGCCATAAGGCTATGTGTATACATTGCCATGCCAATAGTCCCTGAGTCGCTAACAACGGTTCGGTTAAGAACTATGTGCCTTCCCAGCGATAAAAGGTGATGAGGATAGGGTGTGATGTGTGTTGCTGCTGCTGCTTGGTGATTTACTTGCATGCTGTGTGATCATATGTGGTATGAATGATTTGTTACTACTGGGATTCTTTTAAATCTTATTCTTTCCTTTGAATAACCTTAAGACAGGGCAAGCAGCTCTAAGAGGAAGGAGACGACCAGGGGCGGATAGAACTCCTTAGGGATATTTTTGTTTTGGTTGTTAGTTATCTATTTTGGATTGGAAATCACTGTACATTCTGTGTATATTGTAATGACCCAACTTGTGATTAAGGGCTAATTATGATCTTAAGGATGTAATTGTTGCTAAACTCATTGTGAATGTGTGGTAAGCAATGTTTAAGCTTATATTCATGTTTAATGGTGATTTGGTAAAGGTTATGATAATCAAGGGCGAAATTGGAAATTCACTTACCAATTGGTCAGTTACCGAAGAGGCAACTCATTGGTAAATTGTAGATCAATGGTTGGGATTACATATCAAGAGATTATGAGAGAGTGATCCAATGCTTGCATGAACATGGAAGGAGTTGGGAGGAGGAGGAAGATCTTGACACTTGGCTTCATGTGAACCATAGATCAAGGTCAAAGTGTCAAAATTTACTTTTTCTCTTCCCTCTCTCATTTAGGACGTTGGGCAAGCAATTAGGGCTGAAATTTCATGTCATCTTCTTTATCTCATCTCATCTCTCTCCTCTCCTTCATTTTCGTTCAACTAGAGAAGCAAAAGAGAAAGAAGAAGGCTTAAAGAAAGGTGAGAATTTGTCCATGAATGCTCAATTTACCTTCATTAATATTGTTCATGGTGTTGAGGGCTTCATGGCTATGGTTTTAGGTTTTTGAAAGGTGGTGTTTGAGAACTTGAGAAAAATTGAAAGTTGGAGAAACAAGGAAGTTGCTTTGGGAAGAAGAAGAGGTAAGAATTTAACACATTTTGAGCTAAGTTTTGTAACCATTGATCAAGTTTTGAGAATTTCAAATTTTTGCCCTGATTTTCATATGATTTTGGTTTGGAAGAATTGCATTGTGTGATATGTTGGAATAGGTGTCATAGTGTGTCCTTGAGCATTTGAAATTGGTTTGGAATGTTGGTTTGGATTGGTTTGCAATATGGTGGTTTGGTTGAGTTCTTGGCAAAACATGTGGTGGCCATTGTGTAACTTGTCAATGGAGGTTGAATTGGGTTGTTTTGATGATTTCAATGGATTCCTTGTGCAAATTTATGTGGAAATGGTATTTGATATGAATTTGGGAACCATTGGAAGCATTGGTGCAAAAATGGAAATCTGTCCAATGTAAGTCTGTTCTGGACAGTCAGATGGCGTGGACGTTTTGACTGGGAAAATGATGTTGGAAAATTATGAAAATTTCCAGTCTTAAATTTCACATCTCAAGCTTCAAAATGGACATAAATTTTGTGTCATTTCGCTTTGTGAGATGGGAGTTTGAACTGTCCAAAGTTTGGCATCAAAACTGGACCCTGTTTTGGCACAATGTTAGGTTTTTGGTAAATCTGGACTTTTGTGGTGATTCTTGATAATTTTACATATTTTTCCCATAAAGGGGACTTGAATATCTTTCAATGGGCTTTGGAATCACCTTATTTCAAGTTTTTGAGAGTGAGTTATGAATTTGTGAAGTTTCCCTGGCTGCAGCCAAAATTCTGGCTGCAGCGCAAAACTTTCTGTGTGTGTCCTGGCCGCAGCCAGAAAATTCTTGGCTGCAGCCAAAATGTTTCTGTGACGTTTTTAGCCATTTTTGGCTGCAACCAGAGAATTCTTGGCTGCAGCCAAAACCCAATTTTCAGCACTTTATGAGTTTGCAAAGCAATTTCCAACTTAGTACTTTCCAATCCTTTTAGGTTCTCTTTGAGCTTGTTATAACCATTTAGGGGACTCATATGGAACCTATTCTAAGTGTTTGAAAGTAGGAATTGGGGGTAGGAAATTAATCCACCATTTTTGATTTTGTTTATAGGCTTTGATATTTGCCGCCCTCGTGAGCCAACTGTGCCAGCGAACGTCAGGAAGGAACAAGGTAGTGACTTTTTCTTTTATACCATATATGATGCATTGTATGTGTGTTATATCATTGATTTGTGATGAATCGTATGCTGCAACATTTATGGATTTGTGTAAGCACCGCCATACTGAGAGTCCCTGAGTCGCTAACAATGGTTCAGGTTAGGACGGTGTGCCTTCCCGGCAGTAAAAGGGGATGAGGTTGGGGCATTATATGTGTGATTATGTGAAAAGCCGAAAGGCTATTTGTGAAGGCCGACCGGCCGATTGTGAAAGCCGGATAGCTGTATGAGCTATAAGGCTATGTGTATGCACTGCCACGCCAACAGTCCCTGAGTCACTAACAACGGTTCGGGTTAGGACGGTGTGCCTTCCTGGCGGTAAAAGGGGATGAGGGTGGAGTGTGATTCGTGCTGCCAATGTATGATGATTTCTTACATGCTATGTGCTTATGTGTGGTATGAATAGATTGTTACTACTGGGATTCTCTTGAATCTTATTCTTTCCTTTGACTAACATTTCAGACAGGGCAAGTGGCTCCAAGGAGAAGCAGACTACTAGGAGCGGATAGAATCCTGTAGGGACGTTTGTTTTAGATATGTTGGTTATTCATCCTGGACAGGGTTCTGTAAATTATTTTTGGGTTGTAAATATTAGTGGAATACAGTTGTGTAATCCCCTATATGGGAATTGTAAACATTCTAGTGAATGAATGGAACCCGGGGGTTGCCGGGATTGCTGTTAGATATTCTGATATGAATGAATGTAAATTAACTGCACAGGTGATTATATTCGATAATTGAACTTGAGACCGGAATAGGAAAGAAGTTTTGAAAATTTTGTAAAGTCCCTACTATAAAAGGGAGTTTTAAATGAGTTTTGAACTATTCGACGGTCTCTAAACCAATTTAATTAAGTGATATCGAATTATAATTACGCTAATATAGGCAGAGGGTTACATATATTATTTTGGATAAGGTTGTGTAATTCCTTAAATAAGAAATTGTAAACCCTTATTGTATATATATAAAACCCGGGGGTTGCTGGGATTTTTGTTGTACACTCTAATATGTATGAATGTGATTTAACTGCATAAGATAATTATATTTGAGACTTAAATATGAGACTAGGATAAGGGGAAATGTTGAAAGAATTTGTGAAAATCCTACCATAAGGAAGGGATTAGAAATGAATTTTAATTATCCGTAGTTTCTAATTCATTTTAATTACGCCTTTTCAAATCATAATTATCGTTTATAAGGCAGGGGGTTACACATGCCCTCTTTATAGTCCCCTCTATTAATGATTATATAAAGCTTACCCTCTGGTATGCGTTCCTTTGGAGGATGATAGTTAATAGATGGGGGTGACCTACTTCTCTGTCTTCTCCTAACAGATATTCTTCCTAGCATAAAGTAGCTAACGAAAGGTTAGAATTTATCAACATAAATAGAGGACTCTAACAAATCCTACCGTTGCCAGAATCAACACTCTGATATAAAAATGTAACGCTGTAATTTCATACAGTTCAAAACAGTTAAAAATGTAACATGAAGTCAAACCGGAGACCAAAAATAGTTTTCAACCTATTCAGGATCCCAACTTCATTATAGGGTTTGGTCCTGTACTTAAGTGGGGTTTCAAAATTTTTTCAAACACTTGCGCAATGGTATCATTTTCAATTTTCAAATCCATTCAACTCATTTGATTCTATTTCCATTTGTTAATATCAGAGTGCTTATCGCAGTTCTCAGTAGTTGCACTGGTTAGGTTTGTTAACCTAAGGTTCCACATTTCATAGATAGACAATTCTAGTCCATTTATAGCCTTGTTGTACAAAAACATAGGTACAGTTACTATTTCTTTTGTTTAGGCTAGCATCCAACTATCAGCGGTTACATGTACAACAAATACAGTTTTCCAAAAAGTAACAGATAGCCAATAGGAAATAATCTAAAATCTTCAACTCTTTTCATCCGTAGCTACCTTTCTATGTGAGCTAGTTGCCTGCATTGTAGATTCATTATCAGAAAGGAGTGGGATTCAAAAGAATCCCAGTAGTAACAAATAACACTCATATAAAATGCATACAAAGAAACATACCAAATTAACCATCACACACCAAACAATTCAATATTCATTCAACATTCAGCGATATGCATTGGAGTAAACACTAGTATTCAAGGACTTACTGTCCCTTCCCACAGCGCTAGGTATTCTACAGGGCTAAAGCCTTTCTCAACTGAATGCTTAATAGAAAATTTTGCCCAATACAGATTCATATATCAAGTATTTATAATGGCAATAATATGTATGAGACAGAACACAGTATATAAGAGTAAAGTTAATACCTTCACCTTTCTGGTTCCAAACTTGTCTGGTTCTAGTGCCCAGGGTAATTATAGAATCCTGTAATTTGAATTACAGTCGACGGGTTATTACTTAGTCTAATTCTTTTATAGCTCAAACACTCAAATTGGCTATCATTAGGGATATTTAATCAAGTCAACAAGTGGGTTGAAGTGGTCAAATAACCTAAAATACTAATTATTACCCTTAGAGTTCAAAAATATTATATGATGCCATTACATTTGTAATTTTCACACAATTGAACAAATATGCCAGAAAATTTCATCAACTTTGAAAATTCATATCTTTATGAACAAATGTCCGATTGCAGTGATTCCAAAGGATATGTGACCCTTATTAAGTCCATTTTCAAGGAAAAATATCACCCATAGCTAGTTAGATGCACAACATTCCCAGAATTGTCATTTATTGCACATTGCCAGAATTTAATCCATTTTTCTTGACTTAAATTTAAAAATTCATAACTCCCAGTGTACAAGTCCAAATGGCATAAATGACCTATCAAATTAAAGCTTGATATGTTTAATTTTATTCTAAGAACAATTTACATTCATTGGACATCATTTGGCTATCCAAAAACACAACATAAATAGGGTACCTCACAGAAAAACTTCATTGGCAAAAAATCCATATATTCACTTTGAGTTTCAATGATCCAAAATTCACAACCAGGGGCTATTCCCACAGAGCTTTTCATGTAGAACACAATGGTAACAGCAAAATGACCAAATTCCCACTCATTCTACATATCCTATTTTGGCAAAAATTCAACAAAAATTCCAATAGTTACCAAACTTCCAATTTAAGCATCAAACTTGTGTCATATGGCTTCTAATTATCGTAAAACACTATGAACACAATAAAATCACAATGACTCCTCCAAACCCTTGTTTGGCCGAAATCAAGGCAAGTTCACACTTGTAAAAATACTCATTCAACCATTACCACCAATAGCTCAAATTGAAGCCAATACTCATGTCTTTCTCCTCCTTTGGTCCTTTCTTTAATTCCACAACTTTTGTTCATGGGTGATGGCTCAAAAGGAACAATGTTTGTGAAGGAAACTTGAGCCATAGATGGGGTTAAGAAGGAGAAAATCAAGATCAAAAACTCACCTACAACCTTGCTTCTTCTTGCATTCGTATGGCAACTCTAACTGACTTGGATAGATGGAAAATGAGTGATAAAATAATCTGATTTCCTTGCACTTATCTCTTATTAAGGTCAACCAAAATTGTAGACCAAAGCAAATAAGACGTTATGGTTAAAAATAAATCACTTTAGACATATACTTATAGTAACTTAACTAGGTGCAATTACTACAAGTTATGTAAACTTTTCTCTTTCCTTCCTCTTCCTTTTTGTGGCCGAAATTTTATACTTGAGAAGGGAAACTAATTGTTTACCAATTCTTTCCTTAATGTCTTACATTTGGTCAATTTTCGCCAAATGGAATAAGTGGAAAAAAGTTTGACTTTTCCTTACCTTCTTCATCTCTTTTAGTTTTGACTCTTCAAATGAACATAAGATGGCTTCTAATTAATTTTCTCTCTTCCTTTCCTTGCCTTGACCATGGAAATTTATATGAAATGGTAAGGTAAGGAAAAATTAATTGAATATTATATCCAAGTTATGTTTTCAGTCATTTCTGACTTTAGGTGAATAGACTAGATAGTTATCTCTAGCTAATCGAAACTAAAGTCATAACAAAAATTTCAGGGGGTAATTCTATCATTAATTATACTATCTATTCTGTACATTTAGCCATTGAGTATATTTTGGGATATTACAAGAGGACCATATGTGATTCAAAGTGAGGTAACTCAACTTTCTCTCTGACGACGTAGCTGAGTGCATAGCTCATTTTTAGAGAAGGTTTGGAATGCACTCATAATGGATTATCACTGAGAAAAGCAACTGATTATGGCTATGAAATGATGAGTATTTCATGTTGTTCTTTAAGGTCCTTATATAATACCTCTTTGTTGTTTGGCCTTGATCTTTCCTATTTGGCATCACAAATAACGAGTTTGTATTTATTTATTTTTTTTGAATTTCTTCCCCCGGTATCCCACACCCGAAGGTACAGACTAATCCGGAGTCGTCCCTTGGGAGGGACTTCCCAGGGATCGAGCCCAGGTGGCGGGAGGGAATCTTTGCCTCCCTTGTCTCAACCACTGGACCAAGCCCCCCTGGGCTACGAGTTTGTATTTATTAGTGTGCTTTATGGTTTATGCTTTTATCTTTAGTTAATGATTCCTGGTTGATATCCTTTCTTTAAAATGTGTTCCTTTCAACATCTATGCTTTATCTAATATCGATAAGGAGCATCAAAAGTAATCAATACATATGCATAATATTTTGTCCCCTTTTGAAACGGAGCTACATCTTGGAAAGGTTATTTTCATTTTGACTCATAACATTCAGATCTTTTTTGTTGGGTGGATATGAAAGATACCTCAAACAATAATTTGTTGCAATTTGTGTTGACCAGTATTATAAATGGGACACAACTTGTTGCAGAAAAAGGTAGGCTGAGACATCGCTTTCAAGCTTTAAAGGTGGTATGCAATGTGCAGTCATTTTTGTTCAATAAGTTATGTTTCATATACATTGTCTTTTATAGCCATGTTTAAAGAAGTATTTTAAGTGGTTTTGTATATAACATTTCTTGATGTATGGTTCTTTTACATTAGTTGCAGATGCTGGCCCTTAAAATGTATGTATGAATCATTATAATATTATATATTATATGAATTATAAAAATATTATAATCAAAATAAATATTTGACAAACTTTATATTAGTGACAGAATTAGCGAAGGACTAGCAATGAACATATTCCGCTCGAAATTCAATTGTAAAGCTAGAATATGTTATCCTTAAATGAAGTTGATGTAATCTAGGACATAATTATTGATGGATTAGCAACAAATTAGCAACAGAATTTTGCAACCCCTTACTATGTAGAATTAGCGACTGAAATAGTCTATCTCTAGAATTTTTTGGATACATTAGCAATGGAATTTTTGTCAATAACTAGATGGAAAGCGGAAATGAAATTTTCTTGTTGCTAATTCTATTAGTGATTGGCTATATTTTTGAAGTGGCAGTAAGAGATATAAATGATTCAGATATTGGATACCCATTTAGGAAGGGGAATTTCAAGTTTCAACTGTAACTTATAGAGTTTGAGGTGAAAAAACATATTTGGGGATTATCAGTTCATGGCATCGTTAAGATTTATCAGACAAAAGAAAAGGCAATCCTCTTAACCGATAGGGGAAAAAAAGATTAATGGATAAATATGATAAATAATAAATCAACAGTAACAAATTTTGACAATATAAATATTCAATTTTAATTAAATATTAAACATTAAATACAAGGATTTAAAGAAAAGAGGAAGGAGAATCATTAAATGATAATTTAAATACCTATATATTTGCCTTGCACCTCATAAAACACAAATTGTAGATGGTTGAAGAGCACGAGCTCAAGAACCTCGAAAGATCTTCCTTTAATCCCAAAAACCCTTTTATTGGTTTCCCTTATTTGCTTTTATTCAAAACATTGTATTTAAAATGTCCTCAACTGGCCTAATACTATGCCCGATATACTAGTGGAAAAATCACTGTTAAGATCGGTTAAAAAAGACATTTTAGACCGGTTCTGGATCCACTCTTGATATAGTCAGTCTTAAAAGTATGCTACTCTTTAGACCGGTTATGGAACCGCTCTTAAAAACATTTTAAGACTGATTATTATAAAACTGGTCTAAAAATAAATATTTTTAGAACGGTTATCAGAGAAACCGGTCTAAAAGGTTCAAATTTTAGACCGGTTTTGTGAAAAACGGGTCTAAAAATTGGTTTTCTACAAAACGGGTCTTAAAGTAATACTTTTAAGACCAGTTTTATAGTAAACCGGTCTTAAAGTAATATTTTAAAGACTGGTTCTCTCCAAAACCGGTCAAAGACCGGTTTTGGTGAGAATCAGTCTTAAAAGTAGTTTTTTTAAATTTTTGTTTAAAACATTTACCCAGCAAGCTATTTCCCCTGTTGAAATAGTTCACTCAGCAAGCAGTAGCCAGTTCAACGACATTCAAATAAATCTTCTCTTATAGATTATAACTAACATCTTAATGACATGTGAGAGACTCAAAATTCATTGGAACATATTAAAACTCAACTCCCTTGTGCTTAAACAGTGCTGGCTGAAACAGAAGCAAGGAAAACAACCATGAATAATAAACTCACAATCATAGATAGAATTATAATGCAAGGAAATCATACAACCATGACAATGCTGTTTTGACCAAGTTCCTTATCTCTTCACTTACATACATACATCAAAGATTAAATTAAATTAATGACAATGCTGTTATTCATTATGGCCAAAATATTTTATACACACTCTTCTCAGGCTGATGATCACTAGCAGGCCTGGCTTTGGAGAATCTACACTAAGACATACACCTCATATCCTTCATTTTCTTGTGACGATAACAAAAAAGTAGTTTTATATATACACCAATAACAATATACATAATTCAAATATAGTTCATGATAATTATTTTAGGTAGCTAACCTTCAATGTAGTTTTATAAAGGGATATCCTCCCATATCCCTTCATGACGATCGTTTCTTGTGCCGTGTTCATTGTCTGCTTTATCTTCTTCATTCAATTCTGGTAAACCCCTAGAAAATGAAGGAGTCTCAAGAAGATCATGCATTGAATGACTTTCCTGATTAATATCAATGACCCTTTTTCCTTGGAGAGCTACAAACCATATTTTATTTGCCTGATCAGTAACATAGAACACTTGTTTTGCTTGATATGCCATAATAAAAGGTTAATCTCCAAATCTTCTACTCTTTAAATCAACCAATGTAAATCCTAACTGATCAATCATCACACCATTGTTGAAATCAACCCACTTGCATTTGAAAATGGGATTTGAAAATGGGAGGTTTAACTTTAACATAATCAACCACCCAAATCTCTTCAATAACCCCATAATAAGGTATTGTTGCCAATCTAGAATTCTTATCTTTTGAACTAGAAAAGTGCATAGATTCAGCCACTAACATAACCCCACTGTTCTGGATGGTGCTCCTCTCATCAAGGGACTTCGTGTAAAAATTATAACCATTGATCACAAATGAAGTCCTACTTATGACATCAACCTCAGGACCACGTGCTAACCATTTAATTGTATCAGAAACCTTTGTCTGAAGCCCCGCGTCTACCACCTTCTTCGTCATGACGTTCAGGAAGTCCAATGTGTCCTACATTTGACAAGTAATCTTGACAAAACTCTATGGCTTCTTCAGAAACATATTTCTGAACAATAGATGCTTCAAGCCGGTTAGGGTTTTTCACATATGCTTTTAGGATTTTCATAGTTCTTTCAATTGGGTACATCCATCGTAAATAGATAGGGCCACACAACTTGATCTCCCTGACTAGATGAACAATTAGATGTACCATGATATCAAAAAAAGAAGGAAGAAAAAGCTTCTTAAGCTGGCACAAGATCATATATCCTTCATTTTCCAATTCATCCAATTTTTTCATTAACGACTTTACTACAAATAGCATTAAAGAAGAAGCAAAGTCTAGTCAAAATATGTTGAAGATCATATTCATCAATGCCTCGAATAGCTACTGGGAGCAGTTGTTGCATTAAGACATGACAATCATGTGACTTTAGCCCCACTAACTTCAAGTCTTTCATCGACACGAGCTTCCTAACATTTGAACAATACCTTGAAGGAACTTTGATGCCATGTAAACACTCACAAAAGCTTCTTTTCTCATCCTTAGACAAAATATGAGCAGTTGGAGGACAAAAAGTTCTCTTACCATATGGCTTTGGATGCAAGTCTTCTCGTATCCCCATTTCTTGCAAATCTAATCTTGCCTTCATGCCATCCTTAGAACTACCTTGTATGTTAAGCAGTGTCCCAACAATACTATCACAAATGTTTTTCTCCACAAGCATGAAATCAATATAGTGTCTCACATCAAGCTTCGGCCAATATGGAAGATTGAAGAAGATATACCTCTTTTTCCATTTACTTTTCTCATTACTATTCTTTGTAGTCTTACCAAAGATAACATTCATATTTTTCACCTTTTCATAAACTTGCTGCCCAGTTAATGCCTTCGGAGCATCTTTAAACTCTTGTCCACCAAAAAAAGCTTTCTTTAATCTACGATATGTGTGGCCTCGTCTAAGAAATCTCCTATGGCCAAGATAAACTGTCTTTCTTCCATGCTGAAGTTGATGGTAGCATGTTCCTTCTTCACAAATTGGACATGCTTTATGGCCTTTAACACTATATCCTGACAAATTTCCATATGTAGGTAAGTCATTTATAGTATAAAAGATCATGGCTTGCATTTTAAAAACCTCCTTCTTGTTTGCGTCAAAAACATCAATACCTTCATCCCACAACTCTTTCAAGTGTTCGATCAAGGGTTCCAGGTAAACATCTATATCATTTTCGGGTTGTTTTGGTCCTGAAATCAATATAGATAAAATCATGTACTTTCGTTTCATGCATAACAGAGGAGATAAGTTGTAAATTACCAACATAATAGGCTATGAACTATGTATATTGGTCAGCCTACCAAAAGGATTCAAGCCATCCGTGCTAATCCTAAGCCTAAGGTTTATAGGCTCTTCATCGAAGGCAGGAAATAATTGATTGATTTTCTTCCATTGAGATGAATTAGCTGGATGTCGAAGCTTTCCATTAGATATCCTTTTATCCACATGCCATCTCAAATTTCTTGCATCGTTTTCATTAGCGAACAAGCGATTGAACCTTGGTATAATTGGAAGGTACCACAATACTTTTGCAGGAGCTTCATTTGATTTGTACCTCGGGGTTTCACATATCAGACACTGTTGTTCCTCTTAATGCTCTTTTCTACACAATATACAATCATTAGGGCATGCATGGATCTTTTTATACTTCATCTCTAGTGGACACAATATTTTCTTAGCATCATAGTATCGAGAAGGCAACACATTATCATATGGAAGCATGTCCTTAAAAGCCTCAAGCGTTTCTAAAAAAATTTTGTCACTCCATCCATGCCGTGCTTTCAAGCTTACCAATTTCAATACTGCTTTCAAAAACTGGTATTTTTTACACCCCAGGTACAACAACGTCTCAGCATCATTGCACATATTACCATATGCATGTGATTGCTCAAAAGTCTCTTGTCCTACATCACGAATAATATCCTCTATTCAATCATCATTATCTGTGTCATTTTCATCAAAGTTCACTCCCCATGTTGAGATGAACTTGGCATTTCTAATTCTTCACCATGCCATACCCACACTATATAACGCTTACAAAATCCTTCACAAACTAAATGTGAACATATATCTACAGTACTTAGTCACTTCTCATTCAAGCATACAACATAAGGGCAATAAAACTTCCCACTTCCATCATCAGCATTTCTTCTAGCGAAGTCTAGAAAAGCCCTCACCCCATTATCATATTCAACACTCATTTGTTTAGCGTTTATCCAACTATGATCCATATATATCTCAATACTTCTAGCACCCTATATCCAACAACAAAAGGATAGACAAAAAAACAACAACAATAGAGTTTTAGAGATTTCAACGAAACTAACATGCACCATTTGAAACTAGTATTATTTTAACAAACAAATAACACTGACAATAATCAAACAATATAATCACACTAAATTAAAATAGAACATATAGTGGTATTACTCCGAGCCAAATATCACAGGGATGTAATTAAAAGTCAGAGCATATATCTAACAATAATGTGCAGATTTAATTTTTTCCAGATTACGTTTAAGTGCTCAAAACAACAACAAGAACCATTTTTTCATAGAACATTATTAAATAACAGATCGAACACTAACCTGATTGAAGACTAAGGAGTGAGCTTCAACCTAAAGTCATGATGGCGTCAACTGAGGTTAAAATGAAGTCCTCAAATTCATGGCACTGACAAGGGGAAGTCAAGGTAGAGGAGAATGGTCACTACGGAGAATAGAGGTGGCAACGGAAAAGACTGATGATAATCAAAGAACAGCAATGACGAACACAGCAACGACAGCGGTAATGACGGAGGAGAGTTGTGCAAATGAGGGACGAGATGCCATGGACTAGTTCAGAACAAGCTTGGACAGAGCTCACAGAGAAATGACAAAAAGAGAAGAAAGGGTTCATAGAGCGCACGATCTCGGCGCTGTAGTAAATATACGGGCGAAAAATCTTACCTTTTATACCAGTTTTCAATAAAAACCAGTCTTAAAAGAGTGAAATTTCAAATTTAACACCGGTTTTTATAAAAACCGGTCTTAAATTTAACACATTTAAGACTAGTTGATATAAAAACCGGTCTTAAATGTTTTACATTTAAGACCGGTTTTTGTACAAACCGATGTTAAAATGTTAAAATTTTTAAGATTTAAAATGTTTTAACATTTAAGACCGATTTATATAAAAACCAATCTTAAATGTTAAAACATTTTAAATCTTAAAAATTTTAACATTTTAAGACCGGTTCTATTTATAACCGGTCTAAATAAATTTTTAAGACCTGTTTTTTTAGAACCGGTCTTAGAAGTTCAATATAATTATAAAACTGCCACTGCGCAAATTTTTAATACCTTATCTGCCAAAACCAGCCTAAATGTGGCAGTCTAAAAAGGGATTTTTCCACTAGTAGTAGGTGGGCTTAACCCGACACCAATTAATATAATAAAATAAAAGAAACCCATCTCCACGTTGATGGTGTCTACTGTATCCTCACCCTTCATGGTAGAAAGAGAATCCCGAAACTTGCTAAAATTGCTCTCAGAATAAAAATGATATTTTCTAAAATTATATATTACTTTTACATAATATTATCAATTTAAAACATTAAATAAAAAACCTAAAATATTAAAATTTCTTTGTAAAATTAATTTATAATCTAAAATATATAAAGAAAAATAATAATCTAAAATCAATATTTATATTCAATCTAACCTACTAAATCTTGTGATTCTACACAATTGGTCCAAGTTTCATTCCTGTGTAGCATAGATATGTGTGTTGAGTTGTCTTGGTTGGTCATTTATGAATTTCTTGATTTGCCTTCTTGTATTTTAAGCCATTATTGGGTGTGTTTAGCCATTTATTTATTTTTTCATTGGATGCGGTCTTTTGGTTGATGTATATTTATTTTGGGTTTTGTATTTAGTCATTTTATGTGTTAGTTGTTTTGAATTTGGTGATTAAAGTTCATTGTATTTGGCTATTAGGAGAGTTCTATATATGGGTGGTCTCTTTCATTTTCCTTTCATTGCCTGCCTTAAGATGGCTACCTTTTGTCATGCCATGATTGGTGATCTTGATGATAGTAAGGATACATGGTCCATAGTTGCTCGTATGCTACGGAAGTGGGTGGTTTAGAGGAGGATGCCATCATTTTCAATGTGGAAGGTCAAGATGATACTTGTGGATGAACAAGTTGGTTGATCCTTCATGTATTGGTCGTTGCTCCTTTTGTTGAATTTTATTCTCATGGTGTTTCTACAATCCTGTAGGATTGAAGCCGCATTTACTAAGAAAAATTTGATTGATCATTATGTTGCCTTTATTAGAATCGGCTAACACCTAAGGGGATGAATTGGGTGTAAAATAAAAATTTTACGTAAAAGTCTTTCACATCTTAGTGAAAGAAATAAGTAATGATGACTTTGAAATATGTAAATCAATTATGCTAGAAATATAAGAGATATAGGAAGAAAAGATGCAAACTGTAATACCTACCCTCTTTTATAGAAAACTCATGAGTTATTATGAGATTCATATAAAATGGTGAAATGTAAGTCAATATGGATACTAGCGTCTCGGTAGTACCCTCTGATACTACTGCTCTCTGGTAATTCTAATACCACATTCAGGTATTGATACCCTTGTCATAGATATTGATCTTACCTTTACACATATTGCTATTGTTAGATCTCACATGTTTTGATGATAACAAAGAATGGATGTGAAAAAGATTTGATAAACAAATAAGTTTGAACAAAGTAATGACAGAGTAAATCATCACTTGAAGTAAGCACTGGAGTAATGAAGAAAGGCCAAGAGAAAAAGCTGAGAAACTTCATCACTGGCAAAATTTCTAAGGGGTTACTCGAGTAAGAACTCGAGTAATGAGACAGAAACTTGAAGTAACCAGAGTAAAACCTAGAGTAACCTGCCAACGTTACTCGAGTAACTAGGTAAATCACTTCCAGTTGCTCTCGGCCTGCCAATGTTATTCTAGTAAGTACTTGAGTAATCAGGGAAATCACTTCCAGTTGCTCTCGGCCTGCCAACGTTACTCGAGTCAGTACTCGAGTCCTCTGCTTCAAGAAATATGTTGCTCTCGGCATTTTTAATCCTGCCAATGTTACTTGAGGAGCAACTCGAGTAAAGCACTGTGGTAAACAAAACTTGAAGGTAATACTCAATTAATCTGAAGTGTTATTATCACACTTCACTTGAGGCAGTACTCCAGTATGCAGGTATTAAGTTATTCTATGTCAAAGACTTGAACTAGATTACTCGAGTCAGTAATCGAGTAATCTGCAGAGATATTTACAATGCACTTGAAGTATCTACCCGAGTAAGCTATGCAGAAAATAGATGTTCACTCCAGGTGGTACTCGAGTAAACAGGTAAGCAAACTTGAAGTGCCCTTGGCCTTAAAATGCTGCCAACATTACTGGAGTGAAGCATCGAGTAACCTAAAGGTTATTTGAGAGACTACTTGAGTATCCTGTGAAGAAAATTGTACTATATTCCAGTAAGTACTTGAGTAAACAGGTATTTCCAAGGTTTGTAAATTTGTTTACTCCATGCACTACCCGAGTAATGTAATGTTCATTTATTGACTTGCTCTTTATCAATACTTTCACGAAGATACTCGAGTAACTACTCGAGTAAACTTAATGAATACTCGAGGAACTACTCGAGTATCCAAGTCCAGAAATTCAGAAATCATTCCAACGTTCATTGATTTGTTTCCTATGTGATTAACCCTTCATTGTATTAGTATTCTTAGCATGTTCGTAGATAAACAATGAAGAGATCTTACCAAATAAGGAAAATTAAAAGCAACGTTCAAACGCTACCTACAGCCACCTACCGCAAACGGATATCTTTCAAAAACTGGAAAAGTCAATAGTGGCTGCGTACACTCTTACAGGCGAGAAGAAAATGTTCCAATGGTCATTATCAACACATCTATATATATGGGAACATCCAAACAGAGAATACAACAAGAACACACACATGAACGCATTATCAAGTTCACGTTCAATACTCTATTTTTACATACTTGTAATTCTGTACTTCAGTGATTCTTATTCACTCTGTAAGAGAGATATTTCATTCAAACTCAATATTTGTTATTGAGGTAACTCAAGGTTGTGAAACCTTGAGTTGGGATTGGATTACAACTTGTAAGGGGGAGTGAGTGTCCAGGTGAAGGAACTTGCTTGTATTGAGGTGCTAGAACCCACTGAATCTTGGAAATTATAGTGAAACTCTCAGAGATACTCTGAGGACTAGACGTAGGTCAAAGTGGTTGTGGCCGAACCAGTATAACTCTCGGTGTACACTTCGGTGATATTTCTCCTTACTCTTTACTGCTTTATATTCACCGTCAAGTTTTATATTTGCAACAAAAATATTTAGTATCACCCAATTCACCCCCCTCTTAGGTGAAACGCTTGCTCTAACAATTATTACCAAATTTCTCAGAATTTTGATAAAATAACTAGGTACATTGATACCACCTCATACTATCATTTCTACTGTTATCATTAGTATAAGATTTGCTAGGCTTACAGATAGTCATACAAGGTAATTAGTTATACAAACTACATATCCAAAATATATACAGACAGCAGTAGAACAACTTTATCACTTTATTTATGTCCTTCACCCATATATGCTTAAATCTTTACCCCTCGCGCCATTGGAATTTGCTGTATAATGAATTTTTGGAAAGGATGAGATTTAGAAGAATCTAAGTAGTAACATACATCCAATCATATAAAATGCAATTAAACAAGGCATGCCATATGAACCATCACAAACAATAAGCATATCAAGATCATTTAATATCTCATTATGCATCTCAGCATATTATGCAACTTGACATATAAACAACTCATACCACAGTGCTTGGTAATAAACATGGGTGTTCACCCGTTATGTGTTTTGATGCCACAGGCGTTCACCCATCAAACTCACATGCTCAAACATAATCACATGGAGGTAAAACATACATGCAAGGCATTATATAGTATATGAGAGAAAGAGTTACTACTTGAACGCCTTTCTAATCACTTGTCCTTACTGATTAGTTTCTTTTCTAGCCTGAGTAAAGATTGAATCCTATAAGCTAGAATCCATAATGAATGTGTTATTTCTCAGTCAAGAATCTTCTAAATCTAGTATATTAAGTTAAATGACAAAAAATAGGGTCTACATTGGCTTCTAGTACATGCCCTTAATCAAACTTGATTTAATTCACCTTAAACTTTTCAAATCCGTAAATCATCCCAACTTGGCAGTTTTGACCCCTAAATTTGAAAATTCATAACTTAATCTAGAAAACTTCAAATAGGGTGATTCCAAGTCCTATGGAAATCTATTTAAGTCTTCTTGCAAGGGAAAATAGCACTCAAGGAAAATTACAAGGTCAAAATCTCAAGAACCCATGACCAACATTACTGTCTTAGAATGCATTCTAGGGTTAAGTCACAACTTCAACAGGGAATATCTCCCAATGTAAGGGCCAAATGACGACATTATATGTCATTGGAAAGCCTATAATGTCTACTAAAATCATGTAAAATATCATAGCAATTGGACAAGTTTTTACGATTAAAAAATAGCTCACAAATAGATTTCCACTAATATGGTAGATTCAGCAACAACACTTTGAATTCCAAAATTAAAGTTTTCTAACTAATCATCCAAATATCATTACCACATACTATTCTTACATAATTTTGCATAAGGAATCCATTTTCAACCTCAATTTTACCAAAATCCAACTCCAACCCCTTGAACTAGGGTAGACCGAATATGAACCCTAATTATCACAAATTGTGTTCATGCAATTTCAACCTCAAAACATGTTATTAATCATCATAAGACCTCTTATAACATCATGTTCATCATCATATGATCATCAAGGCCTTAAATTGCTCTCTTGGCTGAAACTCTAAGGGGTCCATAACTCCAAAAATACTCATCAAAATGTTATACTCAAATCAAAGCTTACAATTGCCTCTACGCGATTATCCGATCGGTTCTAGATTTCGACAGTACTTCTACTGAAAAGTTGTAACATCCCAAATTTCAATCACCAAAATTTTGTTACCCCTTTAGGGTATTAAAGGGAATAAAATGGTGAATAATGGCACACTTTAAATGGCCAAATAGTACAATTGGCGGCTACATGAATTTTGGGCCACAATAATACAAAATTTAATTTGTGTCTTCATAAAAGCCCATTATTGGAGCCCAAATTGGTTAATAGAAGAACACAATTATTGGGCCAAATATATTGTGAATTTCGGCCTAAAAAAAGAAAAGGGAAGAAGGAAGCCCAATTTAATTATAAAAAATGTAAGGGCAAAATGGTCATTTGAGCAATAAAGCAAGTTATTTGAGGATTCTGGAATTCCAGACATATAACTTGCAGTAGGTGATATTGTTCCCTTAAAGTATACTTAAAGACCTTCATTTAGGATTTTGAACCACCCTATTCCCTAGATTAAGTTATGATTTTTCAAAGTTAGGTGAAGATTCTTGCAGCATAGACTTGATATGCGAATTTGAGATACTTCAAGTGAATTGTAATATTAGTGACTTCTAAGGGTAGGGACATGTCCTAGGGGCTAACGTAGCCATATTGGACATTCAATGGCTCTAATAATGTGGTCATTTATCTAGGGCCATGAGATGTCTAGGAAGAGGAAATGGAAGGCATTGTAAGAAGGTACAATGTTTAGAAGAAAAAGAATAAGGGGAGGACACAAAGGCAAGAGGTATTAAACTTACCCTACTTGCATGTATTTGATTTTTATTCTTGTGTATTATTTTGCTTGATTTATGTGAAGCATATTTGAATGAATGAAGCTTTGTTTTTGTTATACTGTGGCCATAGATGTGTTGCATGAAACATTGAGCATGCAGAAATGTCATTATGTGAGCATGAGCCTATATAAGGTGAGAATGTCTTGCACAAGCATTTATCTTTCATGCATTATGGTACCGTTTGCTATTGAGATTCCCCTGAATCTCACCCTCCCCCAACTAACCATACAGGTATGTGAAGTATAGAAGAGGATTGCATTAAGTTGCGCTAGAAGAGAAAGTGATGGGGAAATGAAGATTAATATGTGATTATGGGTTATGTATAACTTATTTCATGTTTGGTTAATTGTATAAACAAGCCATAAGGTATGTCTATATGTATACACATGTATGAGCAGAGAAGTACTCTAATATAAATAGTAACCCCTAAAGGAAAAATTAATATGATAAGTTTTGGCTTGGAAACTTTAATTACTAATATTCCTAAGTAAGAACAAGTGAATTAATGCTTCCGTATACAAAATAAGGGCTTAAAATTAAGGTGTTACACAAACATTTATGGTACACCTCTAATATTTCAATCTCCTCGTGAGGATGCATATTTTTTATATATGCTCAATCTCCTTATAGTATAAGCTATATCATGAAGACTGAAATCCATAAATGCAACAAATTCTTAACAATTTGCACATACCTAGCTTGAGCTACAAAACCACTTCAAACAAGTTGTTAGCATCATAAGGAATATTTACATATTCTTACACCAAGATAATTCTATAGCCAAAAGTTATGAAAATCATATTTATTTGTCATAGATTAGTGATTAAATTTTCATACCACATAATGCTTATTTCAAGCCACACAGAATTCATAATTCACAAAATTTGCTTTTTCTAGCAAATAACAAAGCCACTTCTAATTAATCTTTAATCACATCAGACAACTTTTTCAAATGAGATTGGAAACAATTTTGCAACTTTAAAATTTATAAGGTACCCCCACATGTTTGGCATCCCACACTTTCAAATATTTCAAATTATATTAATGAATTTTCCAACAACAATTCTAATTGAATTAGAACCTCACCACGTATTCCATTCTATTCTAATTAAATTAGAATATTCCTCATTATATTTTGTTATTTCAATTTCACAAATTATATCACAATATTTTAAATCCATACTCTGGACAGTGTCAAAATGGACAACTTAAATGAATAACACTATTTTATCTCAAATTTTGGTCCTAGAGACTTGAGGATAAGCCTATATTAGGTAGACTACTAAGTTCAGTTTGGGAAGAGTCCCAAGAATGTCCAAGAGCCATAATGACTTTAGAGACGAATTTGGAATTAAAGTATGGGATTTAATTTCATTTAGTCAAAGGAAAATATCCAATTTTTCTATCTAAGGTCAAATAGGATCTATAGACTAACTTGGATCCAAAAAGAGAGGGAATGGCATCTTGGAAGAAGGAAGATAACAAAAGAAAAGAACTAATGGCAAAACAATTGATATTGCCATTATCAAGGGTAAAAGAGACAATTGTCACTTAATCTTGTGGTTAAAATTGAAAGACAAGATGAAGGATTAAAATTGGCTCATGAAAAGGAAGAGTTATCATGAGTTCAAAAAGCAATTTAACTCCCTTTCCATAAGGGTTAAAATTTGGTTAAGAGAGAGTAAAGAAGGAAGTAGAAAATTGGTCAAAGTGTCTTCAAATCATTGTAACTTAGAAAGTTTAACCAAAAAGTAATAAGTCAAGAGCAATTTGGTCAACATTGTAATGCCCCAAAAATAGGATTAAGGGCTAATGACTTCAAAAGTAGATGTAATTATTGTTGAATAAACCCTTTTAAAGAATATGATGTTAACTACGATTTGAATGGGCTTTGACTAGTGCCTAAACCTTGCATTTAAGCTTAATTGTGTGATAAAGCTTAAAATGAATCCCAATGGTAGGGGAAGGCACAAGAGTGAAGAATGGAGTGATATAAATGTGTTTAGTAGTAATTTAAGTGGAGTTGCCATAATCAGGAGAAAAATGGGAAAACTTAAAGTCATCGACCGATTAGTCAGTTACCGAAGAGGAAGCTCCTTGGTAACTCATGGTTCAATGGTTGAGATTTATTGCTAAGACAGTAAAATCATGTGTGTGTGAACTTATGTGTGCTATGGATGGAGAAACAAGATCATGACAAGTGGCATGTTATGGACCATGGATCAAGTCAAAAGTTCAAATCTCTTTCTCTATCTCCTCTCTCCTTTAAGGTCAGCTAGGGGCTTAGGAGTAGGGAAATATCTGCTTCATCATTTTCACTCTCTCTCCCATTCTCCATTTTTGTTCAACAAGGAAGAGGAAAGAGAAAGAAGAAAACTTAAGGTTAGTGCCACATGTGACCTTGAATACTCAAATACTCTTCATTAATGTTGATTATGGTGATGATAGCTTCATTGCTATGGCTTTAGATTTTTGAAAGGTGGTGTTTGAGTACTTTAATAAATTTAAAAGTTGAGGAATCAAGAAACCAACCTTGGGAAGAGGAAGAGGTATGTATTTGAAGCATTTTGACATATTCATTGAAATTGTTGGTTGAGTTTTATGAATTTTAGATTTTGCCCTAATTTTAGTATATTTTAGAATGGACAATTTGGATAGTGTATGGTGTTGGATTCGGTGGCATATTGTGTCTTTGTGTCAATAGAAACTATTTGTAACTTTGGAAAGGAAATTGGTGTCATAAGTTGGTGCTTGAGAATGTTGTGTTTAAAGAAAGGACTTGTTGTTAGAATGAGAACTTGGTTGTTTTGGTGTTTTCAATGCGTTCCTTATCAAAATTTGGTAGGGATAGAGCTGTTTATGGATTATAGGAACTATTGGATATTTTGGTGGGAAGTTTGGGAAATTCTGTTAGTTGCTGCGTTTTGGCTTCTGGTAAGCCTCACCGAGTACACAGGGGTGTCATTCGAGTGCAGCATCCTGTTTTCCCTTTTTCTTTAGCTTTTCGGTTGTACCTCCATGCCAGAATGCAAGGGTACATCGTCTCACTTGTGAGTGATATGGGTTATCACTCGAGTGCATTTTCTCTTAGTTGAGTGTAAGAGTATTTTGCACTATGGACTTGTGTCTTAGGGAAACACTCGCCACCAAATTGTAAGGAGTGTGTACTAGTACTCATAAGTGTTGTGCTAACAATCAGGTGCCAAAGCCAGTGCTCGAGTACACTTTTCATTCTAGGGTTTTTGTTGCTCCTGGGTAATCACTTCTTGTACCTCACTCTGTAGGACTCGAGTGAATATGAGGCCATCACTCGAGTGATGGGTCTAAGACTTAAGTGCTGTGATCACTTTCTGTCTCTGTGGTTACTCTCAGGCAAGCACTTGCACTAGTGAGCTTACATGCTCGAGTGTAAATCTCAATATCACTTGAGTGAGGTCTTTTTCAGTAGAGTGTATGAGTTAAAAATCAGTGTTATACATCCAAAAAAGGGATCTTTGGTGTAAATCTTCCAACCCTTTTGGCATGTGTCTAGGCTTCTAGTAGCCACCTAAAGAGTTTAAATGATAACTAGCTTTAAGTGTTGTGAAGATAAGAAGTTGGAATAAAGAATAACCTATCGTCCTTGATTTTGGTTTATAGGCTTTGATATTTTCCCTTCTCGTGAACAGATTGTGCCTGAGTACACCAGGAAAGAGCAAGGTAGTGACGCTTTCCCTTATACTGTATGTGATACATTATATGTTTGATTTATCATTATTTATGAATTCTTCACCCACAACCCATCAGTGTTGATGGTAGGAGGACTGTGCCTTCAAGGCGGTGGAATACAGGGGATGAGACATTGTAATTATGTGTACCTGTGACAGCTTGTATGCTGTGTTTCGTGCTGCTTGCTGATGTCATTACATGCTATGTGATTACATGTTGTATGAGAGATTTGTTACTACTGGGATTCTTTTGAATCTCATTCTTTCCTTTGACTAACCTTCAGATAGGGCAAGTGGCTCAAAGGTTACGTAGACGACCAAGGGCGGATAGGACTCCTTATGGAGATTTTGATTTTGGTTGTTGGTTATCAATTTTGGTATTGGAATTATTGTATTTATTTGGGATGTAAATATTAAAAATGGTTTTTGTGTAATCCCTTAAATGGGAATCTATAAACCAATAGTATATATATGAAACTCGAGGGTTGTCGGGATTTTTGTTGTACACTCTGATGTATAAATGTGATCTAACTGTGCAGGGTAATTCTATTCGAACTGTGAAATCTGAGACCAAGGTAAGGCAAACATTTTGAAAGAATTTGTTAAAAGCCCACCAAAAGGACGGGATTGGAAATGAATTTTTCTTACCCATCGGTCTCTAAGCCGTTCTAATTACGCATTGTTGAATCATAATTATGGTTTTCAAGGCAGGAGATTACAAACATTTTCTCTCTTTTTGAAGAGCAATTCTGGCCAAGATGAGGGAAGGAAGAGTGTGGAGTTGAATTAACCAAACCACCTTAGTTAATTAACTCTTCCACTTTTTCAAGAAGCCACCAATTTACGACACATGAACGCTCCTTGCCTTTGGACTTAAAATTCAGCTAGGTGATTTCAAGAAAGCAAGATTGGATATTTAACCATTGCATCCTCTCTCTCACCACCAAAAGTTAGCCAACACAAAAAATAAAGAGAAAAAGAGAAGAAAAAGGAAAAGGAAAGAGAAAGAGCATCTTGAAGAACCAAGAAGCAAAGGTGAGTTTTCATGCTTGATTTTCACGTTGATAATCACCTCTTTAGCTCAAATTATCTTCTTTAACATTGTTCTCCTCTCTAAGAGCTTCATTCCTATGGTTTTTTTCAAGAGGTGTTTTGCGTTGTCAAAAAAGAACTAAAGTTGGAGAATCAAAGAACTAGCTTGGGAAAGTAATAAATGTGAGTTAGAGCTTCAATTTGAACTATATATTGTGTTGATCGGTTGTGTATTATGGAATTTGTTTGGCTTCCTTAAAATTCAGGTAATATGAGAATTTAGGGTTCCATGTTGTTTTGATCATATACATATGTCATATGATGTTTAAAGAACATATGAAACTTTTTTTATGATTAAATTGGAAACTTGGTGATTGTTGGATTATGTTGCCATTTTTTATTAGAGTAGGTTAAGTAGGAGGAGTGAGAATTTAGTAAATTTGATGTCACCAATAGATTCTACATGAAAAACAATGTAGGAATAGCTTGTGGCTATAAATTCTGAATCATTGGAATAAAACACTGAAAAATGGAACTTAACACCGTGATGCCAGTTTAGGTTTCTTATGAGTCAATTGGAATGTGACATGTTTTTGAATAATCAAGTGTTGTCTAATGAATGTGATATTTTCTAGAACAAAGGTAGACATGGCAAGATTTAATTTGATATGTCATTTGTGCAATTTGGATATGTACATTAGAAGTTATGCATAATATCCCAAAATTTATATAAGGGATAAATGCCCTAAAAGCAAGTGTAATTAATGTTAGAAATTGCTTTGGGAATTTTGTAAAGAACTTGTTCGATGAATTAAGGACAATGTGTAATTCCATTAAGATGTGTCAAACATGATATGAAGTAATTTTGAAACTCAAAAAGCAAATTAATTCACTCCCAAATTGATTAAAATTTTGGTCAAAGAAAGAAGAAGAAGGGAGACAAATGAATTAGCTAAGTAACCATTGGTTAATTAGCTTCCTTGTGTACAAGAAGCTAAGAACCATTGGGTAAAATATTTCTTCTTTTGCTTACCCTTCAATTTCGGTTAGGAAGACACATTGCAAGAGGACATAATTGCTTTTTGTCCAACCAAAGTTTATTTGGTTAAGTTAACCAAACTAGATTTCAGGAAGCGAAGTCAAAATGATTTACCCAAGTAGCCATTGGCCAATAAGCTTCCTCTTATACATAAAGCAATAAACTATTGGACAAAGCAATTTCTTCCTTCCTCCCTCTCATTTTTTGCTAAAGCAAGACCAAGAAGGGTGGGAAAATGTCTACTTTAATTTAATCCTAATAAGGTTAATTAACCTAGTACAAGTTCAAGAAGCAATCTATAAGTGACACCTTACCAACTCTCCTACTATCTTTAAATCTTGGCCTCACAATGGAAGAGGGAATAAGCAAATAAATCAAGATCACTCCTTCATTTCCAGCAGTCCCAAGTGTCCCCAAGTGTCGTCCAACTCAAGAAGAGGAAAGAGAAAGAAGAAGCTTGAACAACAAAGAAAAGGGAAGAGCTTCAACCTTGATTTTCACACCCTTACTTTTTTAGCTCATATATTTTTCATAAACATTGTTCCCCTCATCCTAAGCTTCAACTCTATGATTTTTGTTTTTAAAAAGGAGGTATCTTATGCCATTTTCCAACACCCAAAGTTGTAGAATCAATAACCAAGCCTAGAAGAAGCAAGAGGTGAGTAAGGGCTTCTTTTTGAACCATAGATTGTGTGGTTTGGTTGAGTCTAGTCATCTTTGGTTTGAAACCCTAATTTTTGGCCAGCCTTGATTATTTAGGGTTTAATGGTGTTTTGATCATGTAAATGGCGTTACATGGTGTTAAATAAGGTTTTGAAATGAGAAATCACAAATTTGGAACTTAAGAGTAGGACTGCCAAGATTTATTTTCTGGAAGCATAAATGTTTGGTCATGTTTTTGAATGGCCAAACCTAGTTCAAATGCTATGAAACTTTCCATAATCAAATTATACATCTTGAGCTTCATTTTGATAGGTAGAATGTGATTTTTGGACTAGTATATTTAAAGTTATGATTTTTAAAAGTTGGACTTTGTTTCTGGAACCAATTCTAGAATAGTTAATGTTTGACGAATTTCTGGAAATTTTGTGACTGTAATTTCCAGAAAATGATATTTTTTTCTAGAAAATTCAATTAAATATTTTGACAATGTATTTAGAATCAGCCAATTTGGAGTTTTATAAAATTAACTATGATTTTTGAAAATTGGGCATTGAATCTGGAGGTTGATCTGGGACATATTGATTGTGACATGGTTGTGTATAGTCAAATGAGTTCCAATGTCTATGAAATTTTTCAAAAATAAAGTATAACCAACAAGCTTTAATTTGATTGGTAATTTGTAATAATTGAGCAAGTACATTGGGAGATACAAATATTTGGAGATAAGTATGATTTTGGAAGTTGTCTTATGATAGAAGTGAGTAATTATGAAATTTGGGACTTTGTGCGTGTGTGCTGCAGAAGTAATCATTTTTCCTTTAAAATATACTTAATAAGGGCCATATAAGACTTTGAACTATCGTAATTGGAGTTTCCCAGACAAAGTTATAATTTTTCTAATTTAAGAGAAAAATCTGCCAACTTTCTGGAATAGTGCTAATTTAGTGGGCTTTGGGCCAAAAGTCATGATTGTGAACTATAAGCGTGAATAGTAGAACTTGTGTAATACCCCGAATTTTGAGACTTGAGGCTAGAGAATAAGCCTGAGATTAGTGGACTGCTAAGCCCTGATTTAGCAGGATCCCAAATTGAGATTAAGAGATAATGACTCCAAAAGTGGGTGTGGTTAGTGATAAATAACCCTTTTGGAGAATTCGATGTGGTTTGAGTTCGAATGTGATTCGTATGTGCTGTGAGCAGCGCCGAAACCCTGTATTTAAGCTCAATTATGGATTAACATCTAAATTGACTTAAAATAGAGGGAAGGCGCATATTGTGGCTAAATGAAAAGATGTGAAGTGTTGGTGGTGATTCAATGAGAATTACCGTAATCAGGGGCAAAACGGTAAAGTTACCGACCAATTGATCGGTTACCGAAGAGGAAATTCATTGGTAACTTCAAGATCAATGGTTAGGATTGAATTGTGTAGAGATCAAAGGGTGGAATCCCATGTGGTTGTGCTCATGTGAACTCATGGTTGATGGAACAAGATCTTGACAAGTGGCAAATTATAGACCCTTGGATCTTAGTCAAAGGTTCAACACTCTTTCCTCTCTCTTTTCTCTATTAGGTCGGCCAAATATGCATTGAAAGGCCAAAATCTGATTCTATTCTTCATCAACTCATCTCTTTCTCTCTCTTATGCCTCCATGGACGCCAAGCACAAGGGGAGGAAAGAGAAAACTAGAGGTGAGATTTTGGTTGGTTTATGGTCCTCTAATGCTCTAATGTCCTTCTATAAAGTTGTTCATAGTGATGAGAGCTTCATCTCTATGGTTTTAGATTCTTGATTGGAGGTGTTTGATTGCTTGAGGAAAAGTGAAAAGATGAAGAATCAAGGAATTGGTTTGGGAAAGAGGAAGAGGTGAGCATTTGCTTCCTTTTGATCTAAGTTTTGTGATTATGGTTAAGCTTTGTAAATTTTGAATTTTGCCCTGATTTTCTTGTGATTTTGGATTGGATGAATTGGGTTGTGTCTTATGTTGGAAATGGTGCCATGTTGTGGTATTTGGTCATTGGGATTGATTTGGGAACCATTGGAAGCAATTGTCAAAATCTGGAATTCTGTCTTTTGAATTCCTGTTCTGGGCAGTCTGTTTGTGTTGCTGTTTTGAATGGGAAAATGATGTTAGAAAATTCTGAACCTTTCCAGTCTTGAAGTTCACATCCCAAGCTTCAAAATGGACATATAATTTGTGCCATTTCGTTTTGTGAACTGGGATTTATGTTTGCCCAAAGTTTGAGGACGAAACTGGATTCTGTTTTGGGGCAATGTTGGATTTTGTGTAAATCTGGATTTTTGTGGTGATTTCCAGTACTGGCCAATATTTTTCCTGCGTAGAATACTTGAATAGCTTTCATTTGGCTTTGGGATCACCTCATTTAGATTTTTTTGGAATTAGTTATGATTTTTGGAAGTTCAGCCAAGAAACTGGATTTTCTGGGCCGCAGCCCATGGATTGTGGGCGCAGCCCAAATGTTTCTGAGCGTTTCTGGGCAGTTTTGGGCCGCAGCCCGTGGATTGTGGGCCGCGGCCCACCCCCAAAAATCAGCATTTTGGACTTTTAAAAGGTGATCTTTGGTCAAGTGTTTCCCAAGCCTTTAGGCATATGTTTGGGCTTTGATTAGCCACCTAAAGGTCATGAATGGTAACCAACTTTAAGTGTTTGTATGTTGAGGAATTGAGAAAGGGATTAACCCTATGTCCTTGCTTTGGTTATAGGGTTGATATTCGCCCTGATCGTGGGAGCTGGAGCTTATGTGGAAAGAGGGTAGGGAACTTACCTCTTTTGCATGCTTTGATATTTGTGTTTGTGTTTTGATGCATGTATTGCTTTGCTTGATTATGTGAAACATGTATGAATGATTGTAGCTCTGTTTCTAGTTATGCTATGGCCATGAGTATGTTGTTGAAACATTGAGTACGCAGAAATGTCATTATGTGAACATGAGATATGTATTGCAAGCATGTCATGCATTAAACACATATCATACATGCATTTAGGTATTTGTTTCCTGCTGAGATTCTCTCAAATCTCACCCTCCCCTATCAACCATTTCAGACAGGGTAGGTGGATCGAGGATGGAGCAAGCAGTCAAGGGCGGCTAGGGCTCCCATTGGAGTTTGGTTGTGATAATTGGTTATCATAAATAGGATTATTTGTATTCGTATTTGGATAAAGGTTGTATATATATTGTGGAACATATGTTTGAATATATGTTTGGATGAGAATATTTGATTATGTATTCGGAATGAGTTCTTGGATATTGGTATATGCATTTAAGAGGATTTGTGTAATCCCCATATGAGGGCTTGTAATGGGCAAATGTGCCCTATAAAGCTTGAGTTAATAAATGGAAACCGGGATTGCCGGGATTATTATATCGCGTACTCTGATATATTTAAATGTGCTTTATCTTTGTGTAGTAATTGTATTCGAAATTTGAATATGAGACCACGTTATGAATAATTTTGAAAGGTATTTATGAAAACCCCGTCATGTGATGGGTTTGAAAAATGTAGTTTTATTTCTTATTGGTCTCTATTTCACTTTAAATCGCGTATTTCGGATATAATTACGGCAGGGGGTTACAACTTGGGCCTAGTTTAGCCGCATTAACTACTTTGGGCCTAGGCACTAACCCAACTAATAACCAACTAAGTGTCTTAAGTAATCAAAGAATTGAATAAGTAATAACTTGCCCACAAATTATAGCTTATAGGATTTAATATTTGCCCGGGATGCCCAAAGCACATGAACCGAGGTCAAGATTTGGAAAAACAAATTGTCAAGTAGTTACATATCCCACACATACTATGTGAGATGTTATAAGTATGCTTGTATCATCGTGAATTTAAAGCATTCATATGAGAAGGGCTCAAGTCCAATAGAATTTCCTAACGCTGTGGCAAGGGACGGTTGTCCTTGAATTGGTAACTTAATGCTTTTAGCATATCGTGAATTTATCTCTGAATGTTGAATATGCTACTTGTATTGAAACTTTGGTTGACATGGCCTGTTACATGTATGAATTTTATATGAGTGATATTTATTACTACTGGGATTCTTTTGAATCTCGCCCTATTTTTTTTCCAAAAACCAATTTTCAGCTCGGGCAGGAAATTCCTCAGGTGAGAAGGTAATCACGGGTGAGTGAAACGAAGGACTTAGAATTTAAATTTCCTATTAGTTATCTATTTTTGGAAATTGTAGTTAATCTGTACATAAGTAGAGTTAGTCCTGTACTGGCAACTCTATGGAAATGTAAGTAAAGTGCCTATATATAGACAACGTTTTCGAAAGGATATTTTGAAAACCCACTCAAGTGCAGGTCCGCACTCTACTATGAAGTTGGGACCCATACTATTTATGAAAGATTACTGGTCTCCCTTTTCAAAGATATTATTGCATTTAATCCATCCATATGCTTTGAAAATGAAGGTCTTACATTATGAATTTCTGAAGTTAGGCATTTGTAACTAGAATGATTATGTAGCAGGGTGAATTGAATTGTGGCTTTTGAATATGCGAGTAACTAGTTAAGGGAGGTATTTTTCCCTAAAAATAGACTTAACAAGTGTCACATTGAATTTTGAACCACCTGAATTGGATATTCCTAAAAAAAGATTTGAATTTTCAAAGTTCATTGAAAATTTTGGCAGCTTTGAGCTAACTTGCAAATTTAGGAAATTAAGGGCCAAGTGTAATAAAGTTGAATTCCAAGGCTAGAGTTAAGCACTTGAGGCTAGTGTAGCCACCTTGGATATTCATTTTTCATGGCTCTAATGAAGTGGATATATATCTAGGGCCATGAGATGACAAGGAAGAGGAAATGGAAGGCTTTGCAAGAAGCTACAATGGTTGGAGGAAAAGGGAACAAGTAGAGGATCTAAAGACAAGATAGTAAAACTTTCCTGACTTTCATTTAATTGATAAGTATGCTTATGCATTGATGTGTTGAATTGCTTTGATGAATTGTATGAAGCAAATGTGAATTATTGAAGCTCTGTTTTTACTTATGCTATAGCCATAGGTGTAATGTGTAAAGCATTGAGCAAGCAATTATGTCATTTTGCTAGCATGAGTTTATGTAAGTAAGCATGACATGCATTAAGCTTGTATCTTGTATGCATTGTGAGTAAAGTTTACTATTAAGATTCCTTCGAATCTCACTCTCCCTTACCCAACCATATAGGTGCAGAGAGTACAGGAGAAGAACACATGAAGATATGCAAGAGGAAAATACGATGGTGAATTGAAGATTACGATATGATAATTGATTAAGTATAAATTATCGTTGTATGTGAATACTTGTATAAACATATTAAGTTGAATAGTGTTATGGGATATGTATACAAGAATGAAAAAGCAATATGAGAGTTGTCAGATTCTGCCTAAAAGTTCGATAGGCTAAATAAACGAGCAGAGAACTACTCGATTGAATTAAATAAAGAAAAGAATCGATGAGTAATAATGTAGTTGCAAACCACTCAATGATGCTTCCTAGAGATTTTGAGATTTTCATAAAAACCCACTCAACTACAGGTTTGAATCTTGTCTTGAGGTTGGGAATTGAAAGAGTTCTGCAAAAGAGGATCACTTAGTGGTTCAAATTCACTGCGTAAAACTCATCAGAACGATTATGTAAATAAGGTGTTACAAACACAATATTGGCTTACTAATGACAAATTGATATATTTAATATTAAAACCCAGAGATACCCAAATTAGCACTACTACATGTTTGCACATATATAACGCTTAATAAATAATAGTTACAGCTTATAAATATCATGTATGTCGAGGCGAAAGGTCACGTAAGAATATATAGCACAAAAACTTAACAGTTAAATATGCATATTTTCATGTATTAAGAGGTAGAATTCGTGAAAACTCAAAAATAACGGTTGTAGTTAATAACCATAATTTATTTAGTGAAAAATATGATGATTCTTACAAAACAATCGTCATATAATATTTACAAATGATTTATTTTCCAACCTAATATGAGCAAAAGTAAAAAGAAAAACATAATGATCATAACAATTGACCTTGAAGTATAAATGAGAAAAATTATGTTTCTTAAGAAGCAACTGTTATATAACATTTTCAAATGATTGGTCTTTCTCTACTACTCTTTCCCGTAACTACTCTTATTTAAAGTGCATTTTCATAAATCTCTAATTAAATTCACCTATTTAAGCCAAAGGAGCTCTTCCACCATAAACCCTAAATTCCTTCATCATGATATTCTCTCTTGTTGTTATTATTCTCAATGGAATTCACGATTGTTAGATTTGTATCATGCTTATATGAAAAGTTTCATAATTCCAATAATTGTGAATTCTATGGACACCAATTTACAAGGACACTCCTGTTTGGCTCGATAACCCACTGAACCCTTTCCATTACTCCACAAGCTTTTCCTCCTCTAAAATGGTATTCTTTATAGTTGTCAATATTGGAATTTGCATGATTCGATGTGTGAAAACATTTCATATGAGAACGATACAATTTCATTCTCATTATGGCAAGTTTCGCAAATCCAATGATTGTGACATGCTCGTTCGGCTCGAGAACCCATGAACCCTTTCCTAAATGAAAACTTACCTCTTTTGTTCATTCTCTGAACTAAAATGTTTACAAATTATTAGAGAATGAAGAATATGATGATGCATCTGATCCTTCATCTTGATAACTTTTTTTAATTGTCATTTTCTTTTTTAAGTTTTTTTCTCTAATATGATGGTTTATTATGCAACCATGCTCGCATCAAAATTTAAAAAATATGTCAAATAAATAATGGTTATTAAATAAAGCCTATCACTTATTAGAAAAACATTTAATATTCCTAACGGTCATTAAGAAACAATCATCACCATTTATAAATTATAATGATCCTTGAAACTAAAGGATGTGACAGCTCGATAATTCATGAAATCCTCTCCATATAATCATCCAAAAACTAAGCTCCACTTCTCCACTTCCATTTCAACTTCTCATAGCCAATTGCAAGCTTTGTTCTTCACCAAAATCCTAGACAAATGCAAGAGAACTTCTGATTCATCATTTGGGAACAAAGAAAAATATAAACTCCCTCCACTAACATGCATTGAAGGGCTTGTTCATGAGACCTATAAGCTCCATCATATGGTTCAGGTTTACCTGCGAGAGCAAGGACACATGTACCATTACTTGAAGGAATTTACCTCTCTCATTTGATCTATGAACGAGAAGTGGACAAGTTATTGGAGAAGGAAGAATTTGATGATACATCATATTCTTAAAACATCTCCATAACTTTTTATTTTTATTTGTTTATTTACATTGTCTTTTTATTTTTTATTTTTTTGTTTATAAAATGGTTGTTGCATAATCAACCATAAAAATTAAAAAAATATATCTCAAATACATAACGGCTATTAAGTAACACCCATCACTTATTAGAATACCATGCAAATATATAATTGTTGTAATTAGTAACTGTCATATATTGTCTCACAAGAATGATGCTTCTTAAGCAAAAACTGTCATGAAACAACAAACACAATGATGGGTTGATTGCGAGAGAACCAAGTACCCATTCATTTTACTAACATCAACTAATTTTTGGAACCTTTCCCCTTCCCATGCTAATGATAATGCTCTGTATATGCTTCTTCATTCTTTAATGATTAGGCACAAGAACCAAGTACCCATTCATTACCCACCACTACACGCGAATGCTCCTCTTCAACTTCCAACGTGTGCAATGATGGTTCAAACCTGTCCCTTCAAATCTATTTAAATTCCCCATTTCCTTATGTTTTTGTACTATTTAACCACCACCATCATCCTCTATTCTCTTAGTTTCCAAGATGAAACGTGTAATACCTTATTTTTCATAATCAACTCATGAGTTTTACACAGCAAATTAGAACCACTAATCGATATTCTTTTCAAGACTCTTTCAATTCCCAATCTCAAAATAGGGCTTAAACCTGTAGTTGAGTGGGTTTTTTGAATAATTTAAAACTTTTTTTAAAAAAAAATCATGAAGTGGTTCATAGCTTCTTCGTAACTCATCATTTCTTAATTCCCTTTAATAAGAGTATTCAAGCATCTCTCTTCTTATTACCCTTATGTTGTCATTTGGTTATGGGCCTTTTCGTGTATAGATGACCTATTCAATTTTATTTATCAAGTTAGTAGGCAACTATTCATTTACCATATGTCCGTGAGGCTATTGTCACCATACTACTGATACTATAGTTGTGATCTTAAGTTATGCACAAAATATACAATATACAAAATAGATAACCAATAGTAATTCTTAATCTTCTAGTCACATCCTTTACTCGTCCATGTCTACCTTCTTGCCCTTCGAGCAGCCTGCCTTTGTTATAAGTTAGTTATTGGAAAGGGGGGAGATTCAAAAGAATCTCAATAGTAACAGGCATTTAATCACATATACACAAGAACATAGATCATGCCATACAGTCATCATATAACATGGAAATAGCAATCAACATTCAAAACACATCATATAGCATATCACATTACTATAGCGCTAGGTATATAAATCACATGGCCTTGAGTGCTCACCCGCGCAATAGGCCTTGAGATTCCGCTCGTGCATAATAGTAATTTTTATGGCCCAGGCATCCACCCGTGCAATAGGCCCATGGCTACCACCTCGCAAATTGTGAATACTTCCAAAACTCATGATGAAACCATAAACATGCAACGTATCTCATAACATATGAAAGAAAGAGTTACTACCTAATCACTTTCCTTGAAGAGTGTACAACTGTTTCTCTAAGTTCGGGCAAGTCTTAGATCCTGGACAGCTATCAGGTTCTATAATGTAGAGTTGACAAAGATTGGGTCATTACTCAATTCAGAGTTATCAGTATAATGAACTATATACAGCCCTTAACCCGTATTTAACCTTGTAATCAATTTAGTCATGTCAGTTATGTTTATGACCCCTGTATTGTACCACACAATGTTTGTTGTAATACCTTACATTTTTGCCCCTTTATCATATACATGAAAATGTTTACTTATATTCTCTCAGGGATTATTACTCATTTCTGGCTGTTGAGCCGTTAATCTTTCTAAGTATTAGAGTTCATTCTTAGTATGGTTCTTTTGCTTAGTTACAGTGATCTTGACTATCGATTAAATTCTAATTCACCTATTCATTCTATTATTCATACTATTCATACAAATATCCAGGTTATGCAATTAATTTACATACAGTAAATTAATACACATTCTTCTTCAATTCTTTGTCATTCTTCCTTCTGGTTCATCTTTAAGCATTCTTTTCTTTCCTATTTATGTACCTATATGGTCGGTGGGGGAGGGTGAGATTCGAAAGAATCTCAATAGCAAACATTACAGACAATGCATGTAAGATGAATGCTAGTATATGATATGCTTGCTGTATATAGGCTCATGTTTACATGATGATATTCTGCATGCTCAATGTTTCATGCAACATACTTATGGCCACATCAAAAACAGAAACAGAGCTTCATTCATTCATACATGCTTCACATAATCAAGTAAAGTAATTCAGCAAATCAATACATAGCATAAATATCACATACATGCAAGTAAGTAAATTTACTACCTGGTAATTTCCCTTGAACAATATCCAACCGTTTCTCTGAGCTCGGATAGGTCTTAAGCTCCAGACAGCTATTAGGTCGTATAATTATAATTTACAGATGATAAGTTATTATTTCATCCAATTTTTTCATAATTCAAACATTCAAGTTGGTTATCATTAGGGTAATTTAATGAAGTCAACTAAGGAGCTAAAGGGGTCAATTAACCCAAAAGACCAATTTTCTAAACTTAGAGTTCATAGTTATTGCCATGTGCCATTACCTTTGAATTTTCACACACTTGGACCACATCTACCAGGATTTTCTCCAAACTTTGAAAAATCATATCTTTATGTACAAATATCCAATTACAGTGATTCAAAAGGCTATATGACCATTATTAAATCTATTTTCAAGAAAAAATATTGCCCACAGCTAGTTAGATGCACAACATTCTTAGAATTTCCATTTATTGCACACTGCCAGAATTTATTCCAGTTTTCATGGCTTAATTTCAAAAATTTAGATCTTCCAGTGTACAAGACGAAATGACATATATGACCTATCAAATTAAATCTTGATATGTATACTTTCATTCTGTAAAATTTCACATTCATTAGACATCATTTGGTTATCCAAAAACACAACAAAAGCAGGGTACCTCGTAGGAACCCTTCACTAGCAGAAATTCCAATTTTGCAATTTGAGTTTCTATGATCTAAAATTCATAACCCATGGCTATTCTCACACAATTTTTCGTGTAGAACACAATGGTAATATCAAAATTACCAAGTTACTACTCCTTCTACATGTCTTGTTTTGGCAGAAATTCCACATAAATTCCAACAATTACCAAACTTCCAATTTAAGCCTCAAACTAGTTCCATATGTCTTCTAATCATCATAAAAAACCATAAACACAATCAAATCACCATGACTCCTTAAAACCATTACTTGGCTGAAATTAGGGTAGGTACATACAAGCAAAAATACTTAATCAACCATTTGGACCAGTAGCTTAAATTAAAGCCAATACTCACCTCTTACTCCTCCTTGGCTTCTTTCTTTGATTCTTCAGCTTTTGTTCTTGGATAATGGCTCAAAACACCTCCTCTTGAAATTCAAAATTCATAGAAATGAAGCTCTCATTAAGAAGAACAATGTTTATGAAGGTTATTTGAGCCATAGAAGTGATCTACTAGGTCAAAATCAAGGAAGAAGATCTCACCTTAACTTTGTTCTTCCTTTTCTCTTTTTTTTTTTTTTGAACTTGGATGAAACTTGAACCAAGAGAGTGAGTGAGATAAGGTATAACTTTTCTCTTCCCTTTGGCCTTAATATTTGGCCAAAAATGAAGCCAAAGAAAGAGATAAAGAACCTTTAAAAATACATAATCCACCTCCTTCAAATATTATATTTAATTGCAATAAACATGTGCCAAATACTTTAAATCATCATCTTTCTCTTGCTTTATCTATGTCTTACAAACTTGGCCCCTTTTTAATGCAAGACATCATCTTTTTGTTTTGCCAACAATTGTTAACCAAAATCAATGGCCAAAAGGAGTTAAAAGAAGGCTTTTTTATTCCTCATAATTGGCCTCCTTACACTTTTACTTTTAGTTGCAATATTTGACCAAGCCTTCATCTTTTCTTTCCTTCTTCATAGGTCATATGATTATGCTTCTTTTTAGAGAGGAAAATGACTTCTTCAATTATCATATTTCCTCCTCAAATATTACTTTTAATTATAGTCATTTACCTATAATTTTTGACTTTTCTTCTCACCTTTCTACTTGGCTAAAAATGCACCATCTTTTGGCATAATTAGACTAAGTCTTATTTCCCTCTTACCTTCTCTCATGTCATACATAAATATGGGTCTTTGAAGAGAAATTTTCCACCACCTTATAGCATGAGATATTTGACTTATGCTACCATCTTTTAACCTTGTCTTCAAGTACTTCCAAAGGTCACCATTTATGTTCAAATATGGATTTTCTCTTGCTTCATTCATGTTGGACGAAATTATGGTCTTAAGGGGAAGGATTGTTTGTTTTTCTATTCTCATAATTACTTTTTACTTTTGAAGAACAAATCCTAGCCCTTCAATTTGTCTTCCAATTTTGGCCTTAAGATCAAGTAGCAATTGTCTCTTTTGCCCTTGATTATGACAACATTTTTTCTTGTGACATTAGTTCTTTTAGTTGTCTTTCTTTATTCTTTATAGACACTTCTTCCCTTTTCCTTTGTATCCAGGTTAGGTTTCATGCCATTCTGGCATATCCTAAAGGAATTGGGTATTTTCTTTCGGCTAATTCTTACTGAAATTCATATTTTATTCCGGGTGTGGTTTCTAATAGTCATTCTATTTCATATTCATTCTTGGGATCCTTACTAAAAAAGGCTTAGTAGTCTACTTTATTCAGGCTTATTCTCTAGCCTCTAGTCCTAAAATTCAGGTTATTACAATTCTCCCCCTGTTTAGTAAATTTCATCCTCGAAATTTGCTACCAGTCTGATTCTTAATATTACCTTAAAAGGACCACTGTAGCTAGGGTTTCATTTCTTTCTTTCTATATTCTATTGACACCTTAAATTCTAGAGGACACCACAAATTCTCCACACCTCTAATTCTAGAGGACAACTCAAGTTCTAGAGGATACCTAAAATTCTAGTGGTTTTCTCATTCAATTATATTTCTACTTATATTCTATTCTGATACACCTTGCTTGCCTATCCTGCATTTGAGCTTCTACAATTAAAGTTCTCATACTTCTTTTCTCTTGACTAGCATTGTAGCTAGCAAGTACAATCGGACTTTACAAGTTCATATTTCTAAACCGTTCTATCAGTTTTGGTTCCCGTATCATTATGACCATCAACTGCACTGCTTTTCATTTCAAAGCATTTAAGATGACAACCATGTCACAGGTTTTCTTTCCATCTATGTTGTCTTATATTCAATTTTTTGGTTTTTCAAATATTCAAAATTCTTGTGGTCACAGTACATTTTCACAATCACACTCTACAAAAATAGTGCTTTTACATTTCAAAGAAAACATAATCCTTGCCAGCTGAATTTCATGAGTGGGACAATTCATCTAGTGAGGTTTCAACTATTTAGAGGCACACGACACCATTTTGTCCTTCTTCACCTGGACGTTTTCCAATCTTTTCTTTCTTCTTTCTTTGCATATTATATTGGTCGCTTCACTATAGACACATAAGGGTCACATTCTAGGATCGGGAATATTCAATACTAGGGCGAGTTTCAACACCTTTTTAACTCTAAAATCCTCTTATAGACATCATCCCACTTAAGAAATTCTTTCTGCAATTCTTTATTTCAATTCTTTCTTTCAAGTAAGTGGCAAAACGATTCAAGAAAAATTCTAAATTTATCTGCTAAGACAACAACATAGTTCAGAAATGACCACTACAAAACTGGTAAAAAAATTTGTTCAAAATTTAGTTCTTACAAAACTTTAGTTCATTCTATAGGTGTATTGGCCAGGTCAAAGTTCAATTTTTAAAATTATACATAAACTAGACAACTGTTCTAGAAGGTCATTAATTCTAAATTCATTCTAGGCTCCAACTCTTTCTACTCATGCCATTCATACCCTTATGTTATTTTCACAAAGCACGCAAAACAAACCATCCATTATTAAGCATTCACATTCATTTGCAAGACCTAACCGGTCAAGTTTATCATTAAGAGGACACACTGGTCCCTACCCTTAATGATGGGTATTCACAATTCACGATATACATATAAGCACCAATACCAGATATGCTGATAGTACAAAGTGTTCAATTCGAATATGCATACAAGCACTAATAACATATATGCAAGTAGCATAAAGTGTTCAATTCCAATATGCATACAAGCACCAATACCAGATATGCAAGTAGCATAAAGTTTGGTAAATTCAAGGACAACTGTCCCTTGCCATAGCACTAGGAAATTCTCATTCTCAACTTCCTATCACATTGTTCCATCAGGGAACAAACTTTCATTCGTACTTTCTAAGGGAATATTCTAACCTCAAAATTTAACAATTAATATTTTCCAAAGTATTGACCCAAATTTAACATATTATATATCAAATTAAGCCTTATGATGTCTATTATTATTCTAGAAAATATCACAACCATCAAACAACATCTAGCTAATCAAATGTTTTCCACAAGCAATCTGGTTCCAAACTGGCAACAATTAAACACAAGTACTTTTAATCTAAATTTTGGTTTTTTATTCCTACAGATTAAAATTTATAATCAGGGCCTATTCCCATATAGTTTTTCTTGTAGAATACAATAGAAGCCTCAAAAACACCAAAGTCACACTCCTTCCCTTCCTACCAGGTTTGGCCAAAAGATTGCCTTAACAACAATCAACCAAAATGACATATTAACCATCAAACTTAGCTCATATGCTTCCAAAACAACATATAACCACATGTATATGATTAAAGATTCATAAACTCTAGAAAACCCTAAATGGATGAAATTAGGGCAAAAATCCAAAGTCTACAAGACTCATCCAATCAACACAAGACATAGGTCAAAATGAAGCCAAAGCTCACCTCTTGCTCTTTCTTAAGCTTTTTTCTTGATTCTCCAACTTTGGCTCTTGCTAGAAGACTCAAAACACCTCTCCTTGAAATTCTAAAGCCATAGAAATGAAGCTATCATTAAGGGGAATAATTTTTATGAAGAGTATTTGAGTCATAGAAGTGATTTAGAAGGTGAGAAGTGAGCTAGAAGCCTTACCTTCAACTTGTGTCTTCTTGGTTTCTCTTTCCTTTCTTGTTGGCCAAATTTTTTAGTGAGGGGGGGAGAGAGAGAAATTTTCTAAAATTTCCCTTCCCTTATCATTTAATACTTGGCTGAAAATTGGCCAAAAGAAAGAAGAAAATATGTGGCTCTAATTCATTCTTCTTGCACAAGTTGGAGTTAATTAATCATATGTTGGTTAATTTAAATTGTGTTGACATTTCTTTCCACTTCCCTTCTTGCTTTTGGATGAAAATGGGCTACCCAAATGGAGGAAAAATGTTGACCCAATTATCTCACTTTATCTTGCCATTATTCAATTTTTTTCCAAGTTGAAACTTTGGCTTTTGACCAGAATTCTTCTTCCTTCTTGTTTGACCAAATTTAACCCTTGTTAAAGGAGGGTTAAGTTTCTTTTTGATCTCATAATTTACTTCTTACTTTTGAAGGGCAAATCTTAGCCCTTCATTTTGTCTTCCACTTTTAACCTCAAGATGTTGTCTCTTTTGCCATTGATTATGGCAATATTATTTCTTGTGCCATTAATTTTTTTAATGCTCTTTCTTACTTCTTTCAAAGTACCATTTCCCTTTTTCTTGGATCCAAGTTAGGTTTTATGTCATTTTGACACATCCAAAAGAAATCGAGTATTTTCTTTTGAATAATTCACACCAAAATTCATATTCTATGTCGAGTGAGGTTTCTACAATTCATTCTTTTTTTCATTCATTCTTAGGACTCTTCCTAAACTAGGCTTAGTCGTCTACCTGATATAGGGTTATCCTCAAGTTTTTAGGCCCAAAGTTCAAGATATTACAAAATGCCATAGTGTAATCTTGCTAGAAAATTCCCAGTGTCATCCTCCCCCTCCGCCTCCTCCTCCTTCTTTTTCTCCTCTACAATCTCCACCTTCTCCTCTGCCTTTACCCCTGCGTCCACATCCTGTACTTCCTGAAGTAGAGGCAATGATTCATCATACAGATGCATTGACTATGCCGTAAGGAGGTTGGCCAAATATTTGTCAATTATGAATATGAAGGTCAATCTCATTCTTGATGAGTATGAGATTGGCTACCATAATCCTGACATACTGTCGAATAATTCAGGCCACTCCATTGGTGATAAGTAGAGTGATGATGTGAGGTATCCTGGGAATTTTTAAGACTTTTGATTCATTCAAATTGAAGAAAACAAAAGTTCCAAAACTCATAGCAAACATAAGATCATCTATCAGGCAACTAGTCACTAGAGAGTGATATTTTTTGGTTTTATTTTTATAAATATAAAAATGTAATTATTTAGGCATTATTAACCCTAAAAAAGTTTTTAAAAAAATATAACAAACATCATGATTATTAACAAAGAATAGTGATAAATGTAATCAAATAAATAATAGTTTCTTATGAATAAACCGTGATATAAAGTTTTAGGCATTATAACCCAAAAACCTCTACCATTCCTCTTTTATTTAAACGTTTGAAATAGAATACATTTAACACTTAGTCTATTTGAAAGAAACCACCAAATATCATAACTTTACTACTCTTGCTATCTTTATAGGCTATTGAGATTCATTTTCAGTCAAACCCCACCTTCAAAAGCCTTCGCTTGACTTCTCGGTGACAGTTGCAGTAGTGAATACACTTGACACTTGTCCCAATGATTTCCGCATGAGTTGGTTTCACTGGCCCTAACTCACATTTTAGTTTATGAGCCCTAGCTAGGTCGCATTCCTTTAGTACTCTATTCTCCTTATTCGTAGATATGATTTCCCTCATCCATTTCACATAATCAATTCTGCATTCACTTCATTGTGCATAGCTAGGTTTTGACATTAGCTATAATGTCCCTGAATAACATAATATTTAAATTTATATAATTAGCTACTAGATATCTATTTTTTTTTTTTGTAGTATAGCAACAAACAAAAGCCTGGGATCTGATGGCATTGGAGGCTATGGAGTATGCCCAAGGTAAAGAGTTTGAGTCTACAAAAAAATATTTTTATTTTGTTTCAGCAGGTAAATTACTTAAATGCCCTTTTGTTTAAAAAAGGGATCTAATATTTTTTCAACCATTCTGCAATTTTGAATTAGACCAGAGGGAGAAGCTTCGTGAACAACTCCTAAATCCCTTACCTCATCCACCCTTCGTCATCTTTCCTCACTTGTGTCACTGTTTATGGTGACTGTCGTCCATCCAACCATCGTCGATGTCTTCTTTAGTTTGCCCTAGATCATTAAACTATTCATTCTCTCTTTGATCCTTATTCTGCTCTTTTCCATCTGATTTTTTATGTGATTTGAGAGAGAAAAGGAAGCATTTCATTTATATTCTTCCTCTTGTATTTGTCAGATAGGTGGTGGATATGGTCGAAACTTAGTTACTTATGTAAGTCTTCATTAAGGGTTTTGGTTGTTGTGTTATAAAGAAGACAAGTTGAAGGTTTGATTTTTGTGGGTTTTGAATTGATTATTAGTAAAGATTTAAGTTGGAAAGCTTAGTAAGAGTATATATATGGGTATTTGGAATTGTTGCCAAGAGATTTGTAGAATAAGGAGTTTGATAATGTTATTTGATTTTGATTGCACCCAAGATGTTTGATAAAATATCCAAGAGAAGAAATTGGTTGTAATGTTGTAAAATTGTTAAATAACTAAGGCTTATGCTATAAGAAGAAAATAAAGGACTTCCAATGTGTAATATCCTTAATTTTGATGAATTAATTAAAGAATATATCTCCAATTTTGAGGAATTAATAAAAGCATAATTAAGGAAAATATTTAGAGAAATGGTTAGGTTGAATTGCCCAAAAATAAATCATTGGTCAAAATTCTGATTTCTGGCAAGATTTTAAGGAAAATAATAATCTAAAAATTAGTCAAAGGCTTAGAGATGAGAATAAAGTGATGATAGATTAGTAGAAGAAACATGATAAGCAATAGAAGTTTTCAAAATACTTGAAAATTGATAACTTCTTGATATAGCATGAAAGAAAGATCTTGGCCATGGGGTATTTCCCAAGAAATTGGGACTTAGTCCTTTGATAGAACAGAGTTGTAGATGTTGCAAAACAAGTAGAGTAGATATTGCTTAATAGAAGCAAGTAGTCCTTTAAGAGTCACCAAGACCATAATAATGGAGTTGACATTATTCTAATTGCTAGGAATGGTAGGCACAGGCGAAAATTAAAATTTAAAATTTTTCCAATCCCTACTACAGATCTATCAATGACGTTTAAATTGAGTAGTAAAGAAGTGTACCTTTCTTATGTGTTCAGTCTTTCTTTTTGATCTCAAGGAGCTAACAACTCAGATTAGCTCCCTCTACCAGTATCCACACGAATAGGAATCCAACACGAACAGCGTGCTAGCACCACCAACGTCTCTCTCTAGAGTTTTCTTTTCTCACAGCTCTCTATCTTGCTTTTTTCATCACCCACAAAGAACCCTAGCTCAACCCTTTTCAAATAACTGGTCAGGGCTTTCTATTTTATGATGGATATTAAATTTTTAAAATTAATCTTTATTAATTTTAAAATCCATATCATATCAATTAACACTTAATCGTCTTTTAATAAGCAAATTAAATAAATATGGTGTAATTAAAATTTGTCTAACAATTGTAATTTATTTGATTTATTTACTCTGAATAAAGAGCCAAAGGAAATAGATTTAATTTATCTTTATAAATTAAATCTAAGATATTACATCTTTATCATGTTAGTTATTAAATTTAATTGATTAGTTAAAAATAAATTTAAAAATAGGACAATATAATAATGTTATCATATAATATATATATATATATGTATTTTGAAAATACATATATGTATATATAATATTATTAATTTTCTTTTTGAATATATATATATGTATATATTCGTCCACCCTAGATTAACCTTTACATTCATTGAATCTAGACATATCTTGGATTTAATGAATCTGGACATTAGAGCTAGTATTGGGCTATTCTTGTGTGCGACCCTCTATGCCCATATGAAGTTGGTAGTGGGCCAATGACTATACTAACCCACAAGTCATAAGTGACCTTTAGCAAAACATTACAACAACTCAATTCATATGAGGATCGATAAGCCAATGCAACCTGTCATACAATTATATCACGTCCCTTTTGTCACACGATATTTTGGTCAGGGATGAGGTATGGAGAATGTCATCCTCTTATTCCTGACCATTACTTTCTCGATTCCTGAGTAGTCATACTTAAGGCAAATGAGACATCTGGTCGAGTACATAACATGGCATACATGATAGATCTAATGGCTGAGGCATATAGAACCTTACTCATGCGATCTCATAGATTAGGTGTACTAAAACACATATCCTTACTAAGACGGATTCCATGAGACATGGTCATGTAACCACTTTTTGAATCATGCATACTGAACATATGCAGTATCTTATCTATGTATGTGCTCTGTGTAACCCCCTGCCCTAATTAGCGTAATTAAGATTCGATAACATATAATAAAATGGATTAGAGACCAATAGATAGTTTGAAACTTATTTTAAACACCCTCCCTAAGGTAGGGTTTTCACAACGTTTTGAAACCTTCTTTCCTTTCCCAGTCTCAAGTTTTAAATATCAAATATAATCACCTGTGCAGTTCATTTACATTCATACAATCAAAGTATATAACAAAAATTTGGCAACCCTTGAGTTCCAATTATTCACTAAAAGGTTTATAATTCCCATATAGGGGATTACACAACTATATTCAACTAATAATTATAACCCAAAAATAATTTACAAATCCCTGTACAGCATGATTAACAAACATATCCAAAAACGAATGTCCCTACAAGGTTCTAACCGCTCTGGGTTGATCGCTTTTCCTTGGAGCCACTTGACCTGTCTAGAATGTTAGTCAAAGAAAAGGATGAGATTCAAAAGAATCCCAGTAGTAACAGTTCACTCATACAACATGTAATCACATAGTACGTAAGCAAATCATCAAGCAACATCACGGCATAATACACAACACGCAGGTTGCATATGCACATAATCACATAGTCTCATTCCCCGGATTCCACCATCCTGAAGGTACGGTCCTCCCACCGTCACCACCGATGGGCCGCAGGTAATAGACTCACAAATAGCCTTTCGGCTTCCACAAATAGCCTTTCGGCTTTCACATAGTCTCATCCCCCGGATTCCACTACCCCGAAGGTACGATCCTCCCACCGTCACCACCGATGGGTCGCAGGTGATAAACCCACAAATAATGATAAATCAAACATACAACATATCACATACAGTATAAGGGAAAGAGTCACTACCTTGTTCCTTCCTGACATTCCCTGGCACAGTAGGCTCACGAGGACGGCAGATGTCAAATCCTATAAACCAAACCAGGGACAACCCATCAATCTCTTTTCCAAATTCTTAATTCCATAGTACTTTAAGTTGGTTATCATTTAGACTCTTTAGGTGGCTATTAGAGGCCTAGACATACACCCAAAAGGGTTAGGAGAAACTACCCTGAAGGTACCATTTTCGGATAAAGAATACTAATCTTTGGGCTGCAATACTCGAGTGAAGAAGGTCTCACTCGAGTGTTGCCCTCACCCATGCTCGAGTCCTAGCGAGTGAATCAAAGGAAGTGCTTGCCCGAGAGCAAACCTCAAAATATCTCTCACACTCACTCGAGCACAGGAAGCTGTAGTCGAGTGATAACCTCAAATGTACTCAGGCACCAAAAAGTGAGGCACCACGAGTAATAACCCGAGAGCAATTATAAATTCCGAAGTCTTAAACTTACTCCCTCACTTGAGAACAGGGAGCTGCACTCGAGTGATGACCTATAACACTCGCGGACACAGAAGTGCACTCGCAACTTCTGCCTGAAGACTGAACCAAAATACCCAGAATTTCATACTGCACTCGAGCGAGACCCTTACTCACTTGAGTGAAGCTTATCAGAAGCCAGATCACAGCAACTGATACACTTTTTGAGATTTACCAAAACTGGTTCCAATAGTCCTAAAACTTGTGCCAAAGCTCATCCTCACTCAAAAACTCCTAAGGGACTTATTAGTCATCTCAAAAGACCCAAATTCCCTTCCATCAACACAATCTCAATTCTAACTCATAAAGCCACACAACACCACAATTTACCAAATTTCCTCATTCAACTCCAAATCAAACTATGGACTCCAAAACACAATTTGGCATTTATTCCACCACCTCATAATACTCAATTCATGCACTTCAAATTTAAGCCAAAATCAGGGCAAAATACAAAATCCTCAAAAATTAACCAATGGCAAAGATAATTATACCAAAGTACATTAAATACTCACCTCTTCCTCTTCTTAAAATTGGTTTCTTGATTCTTCAACTTTCCAAAGTTCACAATCTCTCAAACACCCCCAATAAAAATTCTGAAACCATAGAAGTCAAGCTCTCAACCTCTTGAACAATATCAATGAAGAGTGTTTGAGCATGTGAAATCATTTGGAGCACCTACCTCAAGTTTTCTTCTTTCTCTTTCCTTCCTTGTGCAGCGAAAATGGAGAAATGGAGAGAGAAAATGATAGATGAAGAAGATCACTCAATTTTCCCTTTTTCCCATGCACCCTACCGACTTGAAGAAGGAAAGGGAAGAGTTTGAAAATTTGACCTTGATCCAAAGGTCCTTATGGTGACACTTGGCAACATTTTACTCTTCCTCTTATGAGTTCATATGAACTCATCCACACAAGATTCTACCCCTTGCTCAACACATCCTAGCCATTGATCTTAATTACCAAGGAGTTTCCTCTCCAGTAACTGACCAATCGATCGATAAATTTACCATTTTTCCCCGAATGGACACAATGCTTACTAAACCATCAACAAACACCTTTACATCATAAATCACATTATTTACTTCAAAAGTGTTTAAACAACATTAATTACATCACTTTGAAGTTATTAATCCTTAATTACAATTCAGGATATTAAACTCTGACTTAGGCCTATTAGTCCCTTGGATCTATCTCTATAGATCCTAATCCCTAGGATGTAAGTGGTTTCACCTAAGTCTTTCATTGAAAAAGACTTTCCTAACCAAGACTTGACACTCTGTAAGGTAGCAATGTCATTCCCAATGAGTAGGATGTCATCTACATAAAGCATAAGAAATACAACTATGCTCCCACTAACCTTCTTGTAAACACAAGGTTCGTTGATGTTTTGAATGAATCCAACTCTTTGACTACTTTATCAAAATGATAATTCCAGCTCTAAGATGCTTGCTTCAATCTTTAAAGCATGCAAACTTTACCAAAGTTTTCTGTAGGCATAAAACCTTCAAGTTGTGTCATATACACAACCTTCAAGTTTTGACGTCCATTTGCCATATTTCATAGTCATAATATGTTGTAATAGGAAGAAGGATTCTGATTGATTTGACCATTGCAACTGGGAAAAATGTTTTATCATAGTCCACACCATGAGTTTGAGTGAATCCTTTTGCAACCAATTATGCCTTAAATACATTTACATTGCCATCTATATCAGTTTTCTCCTTGAAAACCTATTTGCACCTGATGATTTTAACGCCTTCAGGTGGATCGACTAAGATCTATACCTGATTGTCATACATGGATTGCATTTCAGACTTCACATCCTTTAGCCATTTCTCAGAGTTTGGTCCCACTATGGCTTCTTGATAGGTGGTTGCCTCATTTTGCTCAATATGCAATACATCACGGCTTCTAGTAATCAAAAATCCATATCTCTGAGGCTGATGCCTTGTCCTATCAGATCTTCAAAGACCTTGCGATACTTAAGGAGGCTCAACAACTTGTTGTGTGTCTTTTTTTATTTCCATTTGTGGTTCTATACTATCTTGTAACTCTCAAACTTCTTTGAGATGTACCTTACTCCTACTGGTTCGTTAGAGATAAACTCTCTTTCTAGAAGCTTACCATTTTAAATAACAAACATTTTATTTTCAGTGGGATTATAGACATAGTATCCTTTCGTTTCCTTAGGATACCCTATAAAAAAGAACTTTGATGATCTAGACACTAATTTATCTGTGGCTTATTGCTTAACATATACCTCATATGCCCATATCTTGAGAAAAGATAAACTTGGTTTCGTTCCAGTCTATATCTCATATGGTGTCTTTTCAATTGCCTTAGATAGAACATGATTTAGTGTGAACGCAGCTGTCTCTAGGGAATGACCCCTAAAGGACGGTGGAAGATCTATTAGACTCATTATAGATCAAACCATATCTAATAGTGTGAGCTTCCTCCGTTCAGAAATCCCATTCCATTATGGTGTTCCTGGAGTAGTCAATTGTGAGATTATCCTACAACTCCTAAGATGGTCAATGAACTCTTGCCTCAAGTATTCACCACCTCGATCAAATCGAAGTGCTTAAATTGTTTTGCTAAGTTGGTTTTATATTTCATTTTAGAATATTTTGAACATTGCAAAAGATTCATATTTATGTTTCATTAGATAGATATATCCATGTCTACTAAAGTCATTTATAAATGTAATGAAGTATAGATAACCTCTTCTGGCAACTATATTTAATGGTCCACATATATCTGTATGTATGAGGCCCAATAAATCAATGGCCTTCTCACTATGCCTAGTAAAAGGTGCCTTTGTCATCTTTCCTAATAAACAAGATTCGCATGTAGCATATGATTCCCTAATAAACAAGATTCGCATGTAGCATATGATTCAAAATGAAATGTGTTTAGAAATCCATCTTGATGGAGTTTAGAAATGTGTTTCTCATTTATATGGCATAGACAGCAATGCTATAGGTAGGTTGGATTCAAATCATTTGACTTGATCCATTTTGTAGTTATGTTATAGATATTTCCACTATTAGGATGTTCCAAATTTAATATGTAATGATAAACATGACTGTTAGGATTGGAAGGCACAGCATAAGAATTTAAAAAAAAATTTCACAAATCTTAATCGAGGATCTATCAATGGCGTTTAAACCGAATTAGAAAGATTCGTACCTTTTCGAATTCAGGGTTTTCGATCTCTAAGAGCCAACACGTTAGGTCTGTTCCCTCTACTGGTATCCACACAATTGCTCTCCAACAAAGACTGGGTGCTAGCAACTCCAATATCTCCTAGGGTTTCCCTTGCCGCTCTGAATTCTCATGCGTGTAAGAGTCTATCTACTCTATCAAGTTTATAACCTACGATGGCTATATTTGAATTTCAAAATTAATCTTTATTAATTTTGAAATTAATAACAATTAATTATCTTGATGAGCTAATTAAATAAATTCAGTTTAAATTAAATCTGTCTAACAGTTTTAATTTAACCAATTTATTTAATACAAATAAAGAGCCATTAGATTTAATGACTAACATGATAGAGATATAGTATCTCAGATTTAATTTATGAAGATAAATTAAATCTGAGATACTATATCTCTATCATGTTAGTCATTAAATCTAATTTATCTTAATAAAATTAAATTTAAAACTAACACAATATAATAATATCATAATATATACATATAATATGTATTTCGAAAATAAATATATATATATATATATAATATTATTAACGAATTTTTATATTATATATATATAAATATAAAATCCATCCACCCTAGATTAACATTATCTCGTGTTGGGCCATTCTCGTGTACAACCCTGTAGGCCCATATAAAGTTGGCAGTCGGGCAATAACTGTACTAAACCACAAGTCGCAAGTGGCCTTTAGCAAGACATTATGACTACCTAATTCATATAAGAATCGTTAACACGATGTAATCTATCATGCAACCATGTCACGTCCCTTTTAACACACGATATATATCGGTCAAGGATAAGGCATGGATAATGACATCCTCTTGTTCCTGACCATTACTTTCTCGATTCCTGAGTAGTCTGACAATAGAAATGGAAACTCCTTTCCATCGTAGTATGACCATACATTTCTCAGACTCACTCATCAAGGGGCCTAGTAATATCTCTCTACTAATGTGAGGGACAAATTCCATCTTTAGCATTCATATTCCTTTGCATGAAAAACACCCAGCCCAATCGTAGCCTTTATTATCACCCGGTCAAAAGTGACTTTTGACTAGTTCAAAGATTAGTAACTCTCATGTAGGAATCCATGTTGACCTCAGGTCAAAAGGCATTCTGACGTGGTTATAAATGAGAAAAGATTATGACTTGATCCATGTAGCTTTCTCATAACGGGTTGGTCCAATACCTTGTACTCTTACAAGTGCCTAAGACTTTAATTCGTATCTCCATATCTTATCAAAGTCATACTGGTCTTGTTTCATCTCTGCTCCTGCATAGATGGTCCAGGGACATTTTAGGACAATATTTATGATTTATCCAAGGATACAATTATCACAGTTAACATGCAAATAATATGATAAAAAAATGGAGAAATTTCATTAAATTAATAATGTTCAAAATATAATGATTGACCCTTAGGGCAAAATTTCCAACATCCTCCCCCTTGTCCAAGGTACAATCATTAATTTGCCTAATTCCCATTGTCCTAATATGACGCTTATGCTTTGCCTGTGCAAGCGGCTTAGTAAGAGGATCAGCAACATTATCTTCTCCTGCTACTTTGCATATCTTTATATCGCCTCTATCATTTATTTCTCTAATAAGATAAAATCGCTTGAGTATATGCTTGGTCCTTTGTTGTGACCTAGGCTCCTTGGCCTGTGCAATAGCATCGCTATTATGACAAAACAAATCTATTGGATTTAAGATGGTAGGTACCAGCCCTAGTTCAGTAATAAACTTTATGATCTAAACGGCTTCTTTAGCTGCATCCGATACTACTATATGCTAAGCTTCTGTTGTAGAATCTGCTACAGTACTCTACTTGGACCTATTCCAGCTTACTGCTCCACCATTCAGGAGGAATACGTATACAGATTGTGATTTAAGGTTATCTTGGTCAGTTTGGAAACTTGCATTAGTGTAACCGGTTATAGAGAACTCATCATCTAATCCACCATAGACAAAAAAAAAGTCCTTAGTCCTTCTTAAGTACTTTAGGATATTCTTAACGGTAGTCTAATGACCCTCACTAGGATCTTGTTGATATCTGCTGGTCATACTTAAGGCAAATGAGACATCCAGTTGAGTACATAACATGGCATACATGATGGATCCAATGGCTGAGGCATATGGAACCTTACTTATGCGATCTCACTGATCAAGTATACTAGGACACAGATCCGAAAGAGTGACCAACTGTAACCCCACCTAATTTTTGCTCCTGAACTCAATAGAACCATAAAATCATTGAAAATCCAACTCTAAGACCCATTTATAGCCATAACTAAAATATACAAGTACTCTGGGGAAAATTGGGGTTTTTCGGTTTCGGCTCCGTAAACGCGTTCCTTTCCACTCCTAACCACTTTATTGACTATTCCATTAGGTTACAACTACTATTTAATACCAATTTGGGCAGCATAACAGCCCCACACACCTATTTTTTATTTTTGAAACCAATGACAATCCGGCGAAATTCCACCGATTAAATTGTCCACAGCAGCCAGAATAGTCAATACACAAGAGTTTGGAAGTTACCTCAAGCTCCCACTAGCTTTTCTCAAGAGTGGCTGAAACCCTAGCCCTTCTTAACCATGAAAATTGAGCTTCCAACACCTTGAAGAACATGAAAGAGAAGCTTAGGAGCAAGGTTATACGCGTTAGGAGCTAGATCGTCGGAGAAATCGGCTTACCTTGTGAGATTTCTCCTCTTTCTCTCTCTAAGAGCTCTCAAACGTCTCTCTCCCTTTTCAGCTGAAACTCACGACACAAATGAGAGAAAGAAGAAGATGGGAAATATTTTAATTCCATGATGATGTCATCTTTTATTTTGATGATGTCATAATTCCCATTTTCGGATTTTCTGGCAGATTTTCTGCCCAAACTTTGAAAACTCATAACTAATTCTAGAAAACTCAAATTGAGGTGATTCCAAAGCCAAATGAAAGATATTTAAGTCCTCTTAATAGGAAAAATATTGGTCATTACTAAAAATCACCACACAATTCCAGAATTACCTAAAACTCATCACTGCCCCAAAACAGAGTTCAGTTTCCATCCCAAACTTTGGACAGTCATATCTCCTAGTTCACAAAACGAAATGGCATAAATTATGTGTCCATTTTGAAGCTTGAGATGTGAACTATAAGAATGGAAAGGTTCAGAAGTTTTAGACACCATTTGGTCATTCAAAACGTTCACACAAACTGACTGCCCAGAATAGAGTTTCACTGGACAGAATTTCAGATTTTGCATCTTTGCTTTTATTGGTTCCATTTTCATATCAAACATCATTCCCACATAAATTTTCACAAGGAATCCATTGGAAACACCAAATCAATCAAATTCACATCACATTGACATGTTTTCACAACAATCTCAACATGTCAACACAATTCACATTCAATTCTTCCCTCTATTCTAAGTCAATTTGGATGTTAATCCATAATTGAACTCAAATACAGGATTTCGGCGCTGCTCACAACACACACGAATCACATTCGAGTGCCAAATCACATCATATTCTCCAAAAGGGTTATTTATCACTAATCACATCCACTTTTGAAGTCATTAACCCTTAATCACAATTTGGGATCTTGCTAAAATGGGGCTTAGCAGTCCACTTCTCTCAGGCTTATTCTCTAACCTCGAGTCTCAAAATTCGGGGTATTACATTTCTCCCCCCATTCAATAAATTTCGTCCTCAAAATTTGTCACACCACTTAATCCACAAACTACGGATGCTTCTTCACGACAGCTTCCATTTCACAATTCATTTCACATTGGATGGTCCCTTCTAGACCACGCAGACAACCGGTGCACCACAAATCTGATTCTCAAAAGAATCTTAAACAAACTAATATGTCATGCACGGTTGCTCATACAAATACTCGGGATTCTCATAATCACCATACAATCTTACTATCACCCCTTACTAGTAATAGCGCCATATCTTCGGCACGAACACAAATGCAACATCGTTGCCATAAAACTGCAATCGGCCCACTTCACGATTGCCACACAAACTCAATCACCATACATTTTGCCAAACAGATACAATTGCTTCCAGATACGATTGCCACAACACCATCATCACATAACCACAATCGTCGCAAGCCCCCCAATTCATGAGTGGCTAGTGCATCTCAATATCCGGAGGCTCTACATCATAAGCCATATCATAAGATTTTTGGCAGTTGGGCAGCATAGGCCACCACTCTGCTCAACTCAATCTAGTTACCCCTTCCAGGAGTAACCCCAAAACACCACAACCTCAATACATCAAATGACAGCCTCAGCTGTATACACAAACATTTCAACTTTCACTATATCCACTTTCACAGCTTTACCCTCACTCGTACACCCACCAGTAACTCCGCTAATGGTAACCAGGACTTTTGGGAGTCCATAACATCACATTATCAGGTCACTCCAGAATTTCAATCTCTTCTATTCGAAGCAACTTATGATATCGGCTTACCTAAAGTCTCACTCCCCAACACTAGCCTCATCCTTTTTCTCCATCGGGGATGCACACTACACACCCAAACCGTTGCTAGGTACTCGAGGACTATTGGCGTGGTCACATACCATCCTCACCCTCTTTCTCTGCCGGGGTGCACATTGCAACACCCAAACCGTTGTTAGCTACTCAAGGGCTATTGGAATGGAAATGCATACAATAACAACAGCTTTCATTGTAATCTCTATGTTCAATGTATTCACAATGCCAGCTTTCACTGTAAACACCCCACATGGGTGCCCACGCTTCCACTGCGTGGCTGGCTCCCACATCACACCCGTCTGATGGGTATCCGTGGGTTACCGGACTCACAATTTTATTGTCACACCCACCCCGGTTTTACCCCCTTTAGGGATGCCCCATGTCGGTGGTGCCCACCACGGTTTTACCCCCACTGGGGATGCCCCGCGACAGTGGCTGGGTTACTCACATTTCACCCAGGACTCACAAGAAAATCCATTTCCTTATCAAACGTACATTACAGACTCTAATTTTATGCATCGCCTTTCAGCCTTGGGTCAACATCAATGCAACCAACGTGGTGGCTAGCCAAGCTGGCCATGCCGGGGTAATTGCCCTCACAAACGAGAACCCCTAATCAAGTAGTCGAATTCGCCATCAGCTGAACTAGCTCTGCTCTGTGGCCACAACCACACCTTAATCCCAGCTTGTTCACAATTGTCACACATACATGTTGCCTCACTGGCATACACATATCACATTGCCTCTCTGGAAATCACAAAGCCACTCTGGCTTCCAGATAGTCAATCCCCCGTAAACTACCGTCCCAGCAGAATGGTCCTCCGCTATGGGAATCACCCCATGCGGCCGCAAGTGAAAGACACACAAATATCCATCACATCCTGAGCCTATGCTTACCAAGCGCAGCCCAGTGAACCAACCCGATCCGGTCCAACCAGGGAGATGGACTCACAGTACACAATCGCAACAAGCTAGAATCAGGTATCTTAACAACTTCACCTACAACATCACGAATTCTTTTTACATACTAGGATCCTTCAAGACCCCTTCTCACAAATTAATCTAGACTTCAAAGTTTTACTTCCCGAAGCCATCACTAACACCTTGCACTTTCTGCAAACTCGAGCTTCTGCTCAATGCTGTACTTAAACACATCACCTTATCACGCTTCTGCTGCACACTTCGAGGTCTTTCTCCTCCTCTGTGCTTTAATAATGTCAAGTTGATTTAACAGGAGTCCCATAGGAATTTCCTACTACAACTGACAACATTCACAATTTGTGCCAGACCTTGGCCCCATTTAACTCAAATCAATCAGAGCCATAACCAGCACTTCGTTGAGATCCCATACTCCCAACGTTCCCAGAGCTCTATTCTACGATTCAACGTCATGGCGAGTGCACACTAAGGTTCGTCGTCACGGCAGCTACACACTAGGGTTTGTCGTCACGGCGGTTGTCACAATTTTTTTTATATTGTCACACCCTGGTTTTACCCCCCTCAGGGGATGCCCCGCGTCAGTGCCTACCCCGCTCACGTACATGGGGCTGCCAGGTGGTTGGGCTGGCTGGTCTCACCCCTCATGGGCTAACCCACCACCCATGACTCACACATATCCCCTGTATCTCTACCTCCCTAAAGGCATGGTCCTCCCACTGTGCCATACACACCCCTAGTGGACCGCAGGTGATAAACACATAAATAGCCGCTCCGATCAGATGTCACCGTAGGTAGCCCTCTCCGATCAAAACTCCCCGTAGGTTGCCTTCTCCATTCCAAATCCTCATAGGTAACTCTTTCAAATTCAAATTCTCTATAGAATCACTTTTTCCTGTGCTAGATTGACACTAGCAACCTCAGGATACCTGATACACATTTCAATTCCAATCTAGTACCGCATCTTGGTACCACAGACCATATAGGTCATATCAACCTCCTAAGGACCAGCTTAACTATTGAGTCTGATCCTTGGATCACAATTCATCTTTCAAACCTTCAACCTCAGTTGAACCGGGAAATCACTTCCCTCAAATCCACGGAGCATCATCCACTCCAGCATAAACTCAAAAATCTTCGCCAGCCTAAGGCATATCAGCCCCTGGGTCTTAAGACCTTTAAACACACAAATTCAGGACAACCAAATAATGTACACACATAATCCACAAATCCCTGATATCCACAACACCAAGGATATAAATGTGCATACCACAAACAATCAAAATCACAAATCATTGCCTATTCCTTAGGCAATCATAACTCATCACTCATTCCCTAGCTTGGCCTAAGTGAAATATCCTAGCAAAATCCATCTTTTCCAGGAACTGCAGATCTGATACCAAAAATGTAACCCCCTCCGTAATTATATCCGAAATACGCGATTAAAATGAAATAGAGACCAATAATAATAAAAAATCATTTAAAATCCCATCCTTGAGATAGGGTTTTCAAAAATACCTTTTAAAATCTAATTAACTTGGTCTCATATTCACATTTTGAATACAATTACTACACGAAGATAAATCGCATTCATATAAATATCGGAGTGCACAACATAATCATCCCAGCAATCCCGGGTACATACCTTTGCTAAAGATACACAGGGCACAATTGCCCATTACAATTCTTCAAATGGGGATTACACAATCTCATCTCAAATTCATAACCATATATTCAACCGAGTTATATACAATCTTCACAACTCATTGGTAACCAACTACCAACTCTCATCTCGAAGGAGTCCTAGCCGCTCCCTCCACGAGCCACTTGCCCTATCTAAATTGTTGGTAGGGGAGGGTGAGATTCAAGAGAATCTCAGTAGGGAAACATTATCAATATGCAGGCAAGATAAGTGTTTAATGCATGACATGCTTGCATCACATAACTCATGCACACATATAATGACAAATCTATAAGCTCAATGCTTCGAACGATACACATATGGCCATAACATATATTGAAACATAGCTTCAAATCATTCATACATGTTCCACATAATCAAGCAAAGAAATAACATACATCAACACATTAATACAGTTATCAAAGCATGCAGGAGATATAAGTTCCCTACCTCCAGTCTTTTCTCCTCGATTTGTGTGCCAGCAACTCGAGGCTTTATATTCGATCCTACAATGTCAAATGTACTATTTAGATACTTCCATAGTGTTTCTGGGGTTTATATGAAGCTATATGGAAAAATTACTAAAATACCCCCGAGACCCCGCTGGCCCCCGGTACCCGGTCCGGCTGTACTTTTCTTAAAATTTTGACATGGGATATTCTAACATATTTTCGCCCAAGGAATCCATTTCCGAACTTGGAATTATCAAATTCAATGAAAATTTACAATTTACCATTGGCAGCCCTACTTTAAGGGTTTCAGGGGCATTTTCGTAATTATACTTTTTCGGCCTTTTCTGAAAAAGTGACCAACTGTAACGCCACCTAATTTTTGTTCCTAAACTCAATGGAACCATAAAATCATTGAAAATCCAACTCCAAGACCCATTTATAGCCATAACCAAAATATACAAGTACTCCGGGGAAAATTGGAGTTTTTCAGTTTCGGCTCCGAAAACGCGTTCCTTTCCACTCCTAACCACTTTTTTGACTATTCCATTAGGTTACAACTACTATTTAATACCAATTTGGGCAGCATAACAGCCCCACACACCTATTTTTTATTTTTGAAACCAATGACAATCCGGCGAAATTCCACCGATTAAATTGTCCACAGCAGCCAGAATAGTCAATACACAAGAGTTTGGAAGTTACCTCAAGCTCCCACTAGCTTTTCTCAAGAGTGGCTAAAACCCTAGCCCTTCTTAACCATGAAAATTGAGCTTCCAACACCTTGAAGAACATGAAAGAGAAGCTTAGGAGCAAGGTTATACGCGTTAGGAGCTAGATCGTCGGAGAAATCGGCTTACCTTGTGAGATTTCTCCTCTTTCTCTCTCTAAGAGCTCTCAAACGTCTCTCTCCCTTTTCAGCTGAAACTCACGACACAAATGAGAGAAAGAAGAAGATGGGAAATATTTTAATTCCATGATGATGTCATCTTTTATTTTGATGATGTCATAATTCCCATTTTCGGATTTTCTGGCAGATTTTCTGCCCAAACTTTGAAAACTCATAACTAATTCTAGAAAACTCAAATTGAGGTGATTCCAAAGCCAAATGAAAGATATTTAAGTCCTCTTAATAGGAAAAATATTGGTCATTACTAAAAATCACCACACAATTCCAGAATTACCTAAAACTCATCACTGCCCCAAAACAGAGTTCAGTTTCCATCCCAAACTTTGGACAGTCATATCTCCTAGTTCACAAAACGAAATGGCATAAATTATGTGTCCATTTTGAAGCTTGAGATGTGAACTATAAGAATGGAAAGGTTCAGAAGTTTTAGACACCATTTGGTCATTCAAAACGTTCACACAAACTGACTGCCCAGAATAGAGTTTCACTGGACAGAATTTCAGATTTTGCATCTTTGCTTTTATTGGTTCCATTTTCATACCAAACATCATTCCCATATAAATTTTCACAAGGAATCCATTGGAAACACCAAATCAATCAAATTCACATCACATTGACATGTTTTCACAACAATCTCAACATGTCAACACAATTCACATTCAATTCTTCCCTCTATTCTAAGTCAATTTGGATGTTAATCCACAATTGAACTCAAATACAGGGTTTTGGCGCTGCTCACAATACACACGAATCACATTCGAGTGCCAAATCACATCATATTCTCCAAAAGGGTTATTTATCACTAACTACATCCACTTTTGAAGTCATTAACCCTTAATCACAATTTGGGATCTTGCTAAAATGGGGCTTAGCAGTCCACTTCTCTCAGGCTTATTCTCTAACCTCGAGTCTCAAAATTCAGGGTATTACACTACCCAATCAAGTCAAGCAATCAAATATATCACTACACAAGCATAAATTTCAAATACATGCAAATAGGGTAACTTCACTACCTTGTGTCTTTAAGTCCTCCTTTTTACTATTCTGTCAACCAATGAAGTTGCTTGAAAAACCTTCCATTCTTCTTCCTTGTAATCTCATGGCCCTAGATAAATAATCCCATTATTAGAGCCATAACAAATGAACCTCTAGTTTGGCTAAACCACCCAAATGCTCAACTTAACCCTTGGATTCAAAGAAATTACATTTGGCCCTTTCCTTCTTAAATTTGCATGGTAGCTAAAAGCTGCCAGAATTTTGACCAAAGTTTGAAAATTCATAACTATTTCTATAGAACTCTAATTGGGATAGTTCAAATTCATACTTAAAGCTCTTTAAGTCTATTTTAAAGATAAAATATTACTCAGAGCCAATTCTAGCCTCAGAATTCCGGAATCATGACCAAAGCCACACTAGTCCAGGATTCTACCCAGATTCAATACCTAACTTCAAAAATTCATAATTCTTAGTGTACTAATCCAAATTGCACAAATGACCTATCAAATCAAAGCTCCATAAGTCTAAGTTTATACTAGAAAGTTTCATGGAAATTGTACTATATTTTATTACCCAAAAACATAATTCATTATGACTGCCACGTAGGAAATTACACTGGCAGCACCATTTACATTCTGAGTTTTAGTGTTTAATTCCATTTATCCAAAACTCATAGCCAGAGGCTATTCCTACACAATTTTTCATACAGAACACAATGGAATAATCAAATTGATTAAATTCCAACTCCTTCGCTCAGTTTCAGTACTGGTCAAGACATACACAGGAAAAAGGGAAAGTTTGATTTTCTTGATTTAAAACCCTTTAAAATCCTTTCTTTTCACTCCTAATCACATATTTAACTTCTTAAAAACTTATTAAATATGATTTCATGGAAATTTGGGCCGCATAACCCCATAGGTTTCATCATCCAAATATTACAAAACAAACCAAAACAACAACATATCAAGCCAATAACAACAACAACCACCACCACAACAACATATTAACCAATAAGATCAAAGTTCTTGAGATTATCTCTTGATTCTTTACTTTCTCTCTCCAAGCGTCCTCTCTCTCCTCTTCTTTCCCTTGGATTTTTGCTTGCTACGTATGGGATTCATGAAGGAATAGAGGTTAAACAAGCTTTTCCATGAATTTAGAGGCATAAACACTTGAAATCAAGCCTACTTACCTTGATCTTTGCCTCTTGCTTCTCTCTTGGTTCTTGTTCTTCAAAGCTCTCTTTCTCTCTCTATTTCTCTTAGCTTGGATGAAAATGAAGCTAAAGAAAGAGATAAGAAGCTCTTGAAAATATCTCCATATACCTCCTTTAACTTCAAATATTTTAATGCTAATTTTCCATGTGCATTTTTACTCGACTTGAGATAATTACACATGGCACAATTATGGTTCAAGTAATAGTTTCCCTCTTCTATTTTCCTCTTGGCCAAAATTCATAAGAGGAAGCGAAATAATTAATGCTTTCTTGTATTTTCAATAATTCCCTTCTTTAATTAATTAATTATGTCATAGTTACTTTTTGACTTTTCTAACTTATTTTACTTGGCCACAATTGCTCCAAAATTTGGATATTTATCTCCAAACATTTATTTTACTTTATTTCCTTTATTTGGCCAAAAATGTCCTCAATTAATTGGAAAAATAATTATCTCTTTGCTTTATTGGCAAATTATCTTTTTGCCCTTACATTTTTGTAATTAAATTGGGCCTTCTTCTTTTCCTTTGTGTTTAGGCCAAAATTCATAATATATTGTGCCCTACAATTGTGTTCTTCCATTAACCAATTTAGGCTCCAATAATGGGCTTTTATGAAGAAAAAAATTGCATTCTTATGTCTTATTGTGGCCCAATTTCATATGGTCACTATTTGGCCATTCAAAGTGTGCCAAAATTCACCATTTTATTCCCTTTAATGCCACAAAGTGCTATGGAATTTTGGTGACTAAAGTTTGGGATGTTATACTGGAAGCTTAAGAATAACTCAAAATCATGTAAACTACTAAGCCCAGTTTAGCATGAGTTCCAATAATGTTTGAGAGATAGAGTGATTCTTAAAGACAATATGACTCAAGCCTCCAGGTAGAGAACAAGTCTATGGATTATATAAGGGCTCAGTATGTGTGGTTAGTAGGAGAAATATACTATTGCATGTACTTTAGTATATGTGGCACCCTCAGAAAGCATAAGTATACTTGGCGCTATTTTGATGGCACACAGGAGCACATATGGAGCCATGTGGGTCTCACATGTAACATATACCAACATTTAGTAACAGGTGTTCTAAGTGTGTAATTGGTCAGTTAAAATATACCTACACATAGATACATAGCATGATCTAAAGCTTATACTAATAAAGTAGCGTTATTAAAATAGCTTTATAAAATAACTTTTTGAAAAGTGGCTTTTAGGTTGGCGCAATAAAAGGTTGCCACCTAGCGTTTGCTTTTGGGTTGGCCTAATGAGAAGGTGTCACTTATCCCATATGTGTCACATGTTCATAATAGCTGGGAAACCTCATCTCTTTTAGTCTGGACACATGTCCGACCTTCTCTGATATCAATCATATAAGTTAGGAGAACTCATTAGTCTCTGGTCCCACCACATATCTAACTTTCCCGAGCACTACATATGAAATTCAGAGGAAATCATCGGACTTTCTTTCCCCTGACCCTCTAAAGTTAGCAAAGCACCAGAAAGAGGTAGTAGGCTGAAATTTTATGTAGAGCACTAAGCATCCTAAGGTTGGACACTTGGACATGTGTCACTTTATAAGACCAAAAACTTAAGTACATGATTATATAAGTCTCAAAAACTTCTCCCACTCTATAATTTTGTCTAAGGTAGCTAAAAATAAGAGGAAAACAGTGAGAACAAGAAAAAGAAAATAGAAAAAGAAATATTGAAGAACCAATGAAAGAGAAAGCATTCTTGAGAGATTTCATCTCTGAATTAGCATTTTTATTCGATCGAGTGTAATGACCCAAAAATGGGATTAAGCACTAATGACTTCAAAAGTGAATGTAATTATTGTTAATTAAACACTTTTGAAGAATAAGATGTGAATTTCAATCTAAATGTGCTCTTGATCATTGCCTAAACCCCATTTAAGTTCAATGATGGATTAACATCTAAATTGAGTTAAAGAAGGGGGAGGGTGCATGGTTGAGTGATATGAACCCTAAAAATGTGTTTAGAAGTAATTTGGTAGAAATTGCCTTAATCGGGGGGGAAACAGGTAAAAAGGAAAATTACTGACCAATTGGTCAGTTACTGAAGAGGAGACACGTTGGTAATTTAAAGATCAATAGCTAGGATTACATGAACAAGAGAGTGGAATTGCATGTGTGTGCGCTTATGTGTGCCAAGGAAGGAGAAACAAGATCTTACCAAGTGTCAAGGTATGAGCCACAGGATCATGGTTAAAGTGTCAACTCATTTTTCTTCCCTCTTACTTGTACAGTCAGCCAAGAGGCCTCCTCTCCCCTAAAATCTAATCTCATCTTCATTATTTCATCTTTCTCTCACTTGCCTCTATTTTTGTCTTACAAGAGAAGGAAAGAGAAAGAAAAAGCTCAAGTTTGAGGTGAGAATTTGTCCATGAATGCTCAAATCATTTTCTTTAATATTGTTCATGGTGTTGAGGGCTGTATGGCTATGGTTTTAGAAATTTGAAAGGAGGTGTTTGTATACTTGAAGAAATTTGAAAGAAGAGAAATCAAGAAACTAGTGTTGGAAAGAAAAAGAGGTAAGAATTTAGCATATTTTGACATATTTTTTGTGGCTATTGATTGAACTTGGAATTTCTAGATTTTGGCCCTATCTTTCGTGTTGTTAGGGTCTTGTGGATTGCATGGTGATTTGGTATTGGAATAGGTGTCTTACTGTGTTTTGGTGCCATTAGAATTGGTTTGGAACTTTGAATTGAAAGGAGTTGCATTGTGGGTTTTGAATTGGGTTATTGTGACATGTTGTGTTTCTTATGGAACATGTCAATGTGAGTTGAATTTGGTGATTTTGGTGTTTTCAATGGATTCCTTGTGAAAATTGGTGTATGAATAGTATTTGTTGTGAATTTGGAACCATTGGAAGCAATTGCACAAAAACTGAAATTCTATTCCTTAAAGTTCTGTACAAGGCAGTCAGGTTGTCTAGACATTTTGAATGGGCAAATGGTGTCTAAAAATTATGAAACTTTTCAGTTTTAAATTTCACATTCCAAGCTTCAAAATAGACATATAATTTGTGTCATTTCGTTTTGTGTGCTTAGAGTAATGACTGTCCAAAGTTTGATGTTTAAACTGGACTCTGTTTTGGAGTAGTGTTGTATTTTGTGTAATTCTGTAATTGTGTGGTGAGTTTTGGTAATGGTCCATACTTTTTGTATAAAATGGACTTAAATATCTTTCATTTGGCTTTAGAATCACCTCATTTCAATTTTTTTTGGAATTAGTTATGATTTTTGGAAGTTCAGCCAAGAAACAGGATTTTCTTGGCCGCAGCCAGTAGATCCTGGGCCACGGTCCAAATGTTTCTGACCTATTTTTGGTTGTGGCCAGTGAATTTTTGGGTTGTGGTCAACCCCCAAAAATCATTATTTTTCACTTTTGAAAGGTGATTTTTGGTATGCTATTTCCTAACCTTTAGGTATATGTTTGGGCTTTTAGAAGCCACCTAAAGAGTCCAAATAATAACCAACTTTAAGTGTGATGAAAGTAAGAATTTGGAGTAGTGAATTAATCCGCCGCTCTTGATTTTGATCTATAGGGTTCGACATTTGCCCTAATCGTGAACAACTCGTGCTAGAGCACGTTCAGAAAGAACCAGGTAGTGACTCTTCTCTTATGCTATGTGTAAATGTATTGTATGTATGTGTATCATTGTTTTGTGGGGATTTCTGATGCTGCTGCCTATACAGTTGGTGATAGCTGTTGTTATCCAGGGCAAGCTAGCATTATACAGTGAAAGCTGTCGTGATTATGCATACAGCCGTGAGTGCTGTTGTTTGTGGTGAAAGCCATGTATCATTGTGTTGTAGTTGCTGCTGCTGCTGTTGATGGTTGCTTACATGCTATATGTTTATATATTGTATGAGTGATTTGTTACTACTAGGATTCTTTTGAATCTCATTCTTTCCATTATTAAATCTACAAACAGGGCATGTGGTTCCACAGGGAAGAGGACAACCAAGAGTAGTTAGTACTCCTTAGAGATATTTGATTTTGGTTGTTGGTTATCCATTTTGATTTAGGATGTAAATACTATTTTGGATATAATTGTGTAATGCCCTATATAGGAAACTATAAACCCTTAGTGAATGAATGAAACCCGAGGGTTGCCAGGATTTTTGTTATACACTCTGATATATATATAAATGCGATTTAACTTCACAGGGTAATTATATTCGAATTTGAAATGGAGGCCAGGATAAGGAAATATTTTTTGAAAAAGTTTGTGAAAACCCTACCGTATGGAAGGAATTGAAATGATTTTTAGTTATCCGTTGGTCTTTAATCCATTTTAATTATGCATTTTTGAATCATAATTACGATTATCAAGGTAAGGGTTACATGGAGCTTCACAAATCTTGTTCCTCTCGACGGGGGCTACATCTTTACAGTTTTGGATTCTTCAATAGAGGAGTGTTTTGCTGCCTCTAAGGTTGAGATGCTGCCATAATCTAGAACGTGTTATGGCACCAAATAAATTTAAGCTCAAGCTCTACTTTGAAAAAAACAGCTTGATTTTTGATTGAGCATGGTGATAGAAAAGGTTTAAGCATGATAGAAATGGAATTCAGTAAGTCTTATGGTTAGAATTTCAAAATCATGTTTTCTTGGCCTTAAAGTGATTTTCGACCAAAACTAAATCATAGGGAAATAATATGATTTTGATTATTTTTAGGTTTCTAATAGATTCAAAATGAAAAGTTGTGTAGGAATAGCTTGGGGTTATAATTTTAGGTGCATTGGAATGAAAACCCTAAATATGGAATTTAAGGTTGACAGTACTACCATATTCATTTTCTGGAAGTTAATTTGCTTTGGTTTGCATTTTGGTAGATCAAACCATGTTCAATGACTGTGATATTTCACAAGTCAATAGCAGACATCGTAAGCTTTGAAATAAGGTATAATATGTGTTATTTGGGTTAGTAGACTATAAGTTATTATTTGTTAAAGTTTAGGTATTGAATATAGAAAGAATCCTGAGACAGTTTTGTTGCTCGAAGTTTTTGGACCTTTATGCCAATCATTGGCAGTGGGTGATATTTTTCCATTAGTATGGACTTAGAATATAGGAATTAGAACCATCTCATTTGGAGTTTCCTAGACTATGTTATGAATTTTCAAAATTGATTGAAAAAACTCGCAGTTTAGCATTAACTTGCAGCTTTGTGACATTTCAAGAAAATATTGATGAGTGAGATTGTAACATCCCAAATTTTGAGATTAGAGGCTTGAGAATAAGCCTGAATCAACTGGACTGCTAAGCTCTGGTTTAGCAAGAGTCCAGGAATGTAAACCTTGCTAACAGTGTATTTTTCCTGTGTGGCAGTCTATTGTGTGACATTTTTAAGTAGCATAATGATGTCCAACGCCTATAACATTTTTCATAATAAAAGTAGACTTATCAAGCTTTAATTTAATAGGTCATATAAGTCATTTACAGCTGTACACAAAGATTTATGAATTCTTGAAGTTAGCCCAGTAAAACTGGCAAGTTTCTGTGATTGCGTCTAATAAATGGTGATTCTAGAATTTTGAGTATTCAGTTGGCTAAAAGTTATACTTTTCCATAAAAATAGACTTAATAAGGGTCACATAGCCTTTAGAATCACATTAATTGGACATCTATAAATAAAGATATGAATTTTTCAAGTTTAATGAAATTCTGCCAGGTTTGTGCTCAAATCACAAAAAATGTAAGGGAAAAATGGTAATTTGCCATATTAAGCAAGAGGCAATTATTTTCCCCTGATTATTTACTCATTTTCATCCAAAAAGAGATAAAGAAAGGGAAAAATAATTTATGGGGGATTTATTAGTATTTGGTTCAATTTTTAGCAATCGCCAGAAGAAAAAAAATGATCATAATGAGTCAACAATTTCAACTCAAAATAAATATATGTGGAGGAGGATAATTAAGCCAATTGCCAAACAAATATTACTCCCTCCTAACATTTATTTTCGGCCAAGTATTAGAAGAGGGAAAAGATTATTGTCACAATACATTAAATGGCATGTGATGAAAAGAAATAAAAATATTATAAAGAAAGAAGATGTGTAGGATACTTGTGTTATAAGACTTTTCTCTTTCTCAAACTTCATATTTTGGTTGAACAAGTTGAAGCAAAAAAGAGAAAGGGGGCCATACAAAGAGAGAGTTAGATTTGAGAAGTGATGAAGAGAGAGTTATCATAGTAGATAGGGGCATCGAAGGGCATGATGAGAGCAGGGAGGATGGCGAGAACACCAAAGGAAGAAGCTATTTGAATCTATGGAGTGTAGGTCTCTCTCTGAAACTCCTCTCAGAGAAATTGAAAAATGTCGAGGGTGGCAAGAGAGAGAGAGGAAGAAGAGAAAAAGGAAGATGCAATTTAAATAAGGGACACCACGATTAAATTTTTCAAGTGGAATCCCTCAATTATTTAATATTAGGTAGCGTCCCTTATTTAAAATAGGGGCACCACCTATATTAGGAAAAATAAGACCCATTTTTGGCGTCCCAAATTTGATTAGGGATGCCAAAGGTTTGGTATCACTAAACAACTTTGGGATGCCAAAAATGAGTTTTAGGTGTCCTAATTTAAATTTAGGATGTTTAAAGTTTCCTACTCGTGCCCTTATTTACAAAAATGCCACTGCCTTTTTTACTTCCCTTTTTAAAAAAGGGATGTCTTTTAGGGTAGTAGTATCATTTTTCTACAATAGTGGCATTAAGAGGAGATGTTGGTCACCTGAATACCTTTTATTGTTTTAAGGTCAGTAAACATTATGTACAACCCTGTGGGGAACTCCTATAATATAATCAAGCAATATTGTTCTACTAATATCAGTATATTTTTGCTATTCATGTGTGTCCACTGAACTGCGTAGTTGCTACTCTAATTAATATTGATAATAAGTGGTATGTAAGGCGGATTCTTACATTTTGGTATCAGAGCAATGGTTATGGCCACAGAGCAAGTAGTTCTGGCAATATAATAGTATACTGATATGGTCTTGATTTTACAATGATAGTAAATATGCACAAAATGGGGCACTAGAGAAGTGAATTAACCCTCCACTATGAATAAGCCATGGTGAAACAGCTAATACCCAAAGGGTAGCAAGTAGTGCCATACCAAACTATGAATAGTCTAAGGATATTGCGAAACCTGAGGAAGTGGGTATGGACAAGGCCAGTGTGCAGACCACACAGTATTTAGTCAGCCGGAGGTAGCTGGCATGATTTTTGAGACAAGGGTAGTCTCAGGGTAACGATGGTCAGGAACAAATAGAGCCGGTATCTACTTTTTGGTAGGGGCACACAAAAGTTAAGCACGCTCAACCTAGGGAAAACTCGGGATGAGTGACCCCCTAGGAAGTTAAGTTGGCAAAGTCACAGAGACTTGGGGAATAGTAATTATGTTATGGTTTCTCCATGACTAATGATCATCTTAGGAAGACGATTTAATGAATGTTTAAAAGCATGGACATGATGATGATGTCCGTATTGATTTTAATTCAGAACACTTCTGTTGCAGTGAGTACTGCCTATAAAGGTTCATTTGTTGGGGTTATGGAAACTCGAGGCATAGTGAATGTTTTATGGTTTCTCCATGCTATTAGTAACACTATAGTGTTAAAGGAATGTAGATTTGATATATAGTGCTATATGATGAGTGGTGACCATACCGTATATTGATCCTAGAGTATCTGATCTGATGATACTGAAGGTTGATGATAAGCATGAATCAGATCTAAGCTGAAATAGTGCTTAAGTCGAAATGTGAATTGGTTACACTATAGTTCTGTTTCATGATGGAAGCTTAAACCTTATGGATAGTGTTGAACCTTTAGTAATGTTTTGAGGATATTACCTGAATACCGTGAAGGTTAGAATAGGCTCTATTGATCATGATTTTAGCATGCTTATTGGGTATAACTAAGGAAAATGATTTTTGATATATGTGATGTTGAGGTTCTAGATTTCTTGATAAACCTAAAAGTTAGGTTAGAGACCCTAGGCTATAAGATTTTACGTGCTAGTAATAGTTTAATGGACCAGTATGTCCAGAGGCCTTAAGACCTAGTGGGCCAGTGTGTCCTTAGGCTGGCAGATGTATTCAAAATTGTGATAGGCAATGACCTGAGGAGTGGGGTGTAGAGAAAGAATACTCCCAAAAATATACTCAATGGGATTTAGGTCTAGTTAAAGTACCCAAGATATCCTTGAGGTGCTATATCAGAGTGTTTGGGCTAGTGCTGATCTGTGGAATCAAGGAACAAGATTCTTATGGATATGAATCCTTACAGAAAAGGATTTAGAAAGTTTGCTAGCTGCTAATTCTAGCATAGGGAAAGATTATGATCATAAAATATTCCCTTAAAGGATTGATTGAGGTGATAGATATCTGATGAAATGAGAGATAGAATTGATCTGCCTGCTATTACACTAACTTAAGGCTATATTAGGAGTCGATTGGTGGATGGTAGATAATATGCTGAAATGTATAAGTATGGAAGAACATAAGAAGCAACTAAGAGTGGTGCTAAGACATTATGAGACAATATGTCAAAAATTGTCACAAATTGGGATCTATCAGATCCTAATCAAGTGAAAGCAACATTAAGTTTAAATGGACCAATAACTGGCACAGAAGAACACAGATTGTGGGTACAGTCAGGTGTTATAGGAGGTTCCTATAGTACCCCTATTAAATCATCCTAACATTATTAAAGCTCATGTGAGGAGATAAACATCAGAGTGGGCAGTGGAAGCATAGTAAATTGATGCGTAAATTTTGAGGTCAATAGGAGATGTTAATATTCGCATTAATATTAACCATCCCAAGTCATGATTAGACTTGTGTGGTCTACCATGACATAACATGTATTGCATATTGTGATTTGCCTTGGGTAACAAGGCAACCTATCAAAGCATGTTAAAGATGCGACTAATTAGTCTATGATCGGGTGGCTCTTACCCCGACATAGCTAGGCGGGTTGTGCTACTCTGGTTGCTTGTAGTTGAGAGGCTGAGCATAAAACATGTGTGCAGTGGCGTTATGGTGAACAGTGATATGACCGATGTGGTCAATAGTCACACAACCAATGTGGTTTATAGTGACATATGTAAATAGAGATTAGGATGAGCCCTAGTATAGTAAGGCATAATGGTGGCAGTGAATCACACTTAATAACCTCACAGAATTAATTACCCACTTACTGAATAGTGCACCCAGTGAGCAATGTGTATAGTAATCAGTAAACACAGTACGACCAGTAAGGGTCAAATAGTCATTTGATCCTGAACACCGAATAGGCAAACATGTTGATAGTAAGCCCTAATGTACATGTTTGTACAAGGCAGTAAAACCAGAATATTCAATGTTGTGAGACTAGAATGACATAAGCCCTAAGGCTAAGTATACCGGGCAGTGTCCCAACAAGGCAATAAAGCCTAGAGCTACTGGTGGACTGGGTGTCCTATAATCATAAGACCTGTTGGACTCATACATCCTCAAGCTAGTAGATTGCTAATCAATTAAGACCCGACAAGCACTCTGTGCTATACTAAAGAGTGTACACAGTGTGGTCAACAAGAACAATTTGGATTCGAGATAATATTCTCCCACGGATAATCAATGTGATATCCGAAATTTCAAGAATGAAATTTTATTGACAAGGTGAGAAATTTAATATTCCAATATTCGAGATTAGAGGCTTGAGAATAAGCCTGAATCAAGTGGACTGCTAAGCCCTAGTTTAGTAAGAGTCTCAGGAATGCAAACCTTGCTGCCAATGTATTTTTCCTGCGGGGCAGTCTTATTGTGTGACATTTTTAAATAGGAAAATGATGTCCAATGTGTATGAAATTTTCCAGAATAAAAGTAGACTTATCAAGCTTTAATTTGATAGGTCATATAAGTCATTAGGAGTATACATAAACAGTTATGAATTTTTGAAGTTAGCCCAGTAAAACTGGCATGTTTCTGTGACTGCGTCCAACAAATGGTGATTTTGGTGTTCTAAGTGTTCAGTTGGCTAAAGGTGATAGTTTTCCTTAAAAATATACTTAATAAAGGTCACATAGCCTTTGGAATCACATCAATTAAATATCTACAAATAAATATATGAATTTTCCAAGTTTAATGAAAATTTTGCTAGCTTTGTGCGGAAATCATAAAAATGTAAAGGGAAACTGGAAATTTGCTATATTAAGCAAGAGGCAATTATTTTCCCTTAATTATTTACTCATTTTCGTCCAAAAAGAGATAAAGAAAGGGAAAATTAATTGATAGGGGGTTTATTAGCATTTGGAGCAATATTTGGCAATGGTCAAAAGAAAAAAATCGATGACAACGAGTCAACTATTTCAACTCAAAATAAATATATGTGGAGGAGGATAATTAAGCCAATTGGAAAACAAATATGAATCCCTCCTAACATTTATTTTTGGCCAAGTATTGGAAGAGGGAAAAGATGATAATCACAATAAGTTAAATGGCATGTGATAAAAAGCAATCACAATATTATAAAGAAAGAAGAGGTGTAGAACATTTATATTATAAGACTTTTCTCTTTCACATGCTTTTTGTTTCAGTTGAACAAGCTGAAGCAGAGAGAGAGAGAGAGAGGGCCATACAAAAGTGAGAACAAGAGAAGCAACAAGAGTGAGATCAAGCCAAAAATCTAAGGTGAGATTATGGAAACTCAAGTATTCTTGTATGCTAGTCCATGGAAAACCTCCTCTAACCTTCATATCTTCATGAACATGGCTTGTAGCAAGCAAAATCAAGAGAGAAGAGAGAGAGGGTAGAGGCATGTAGAGAGAGAAAGTTGGAAAATCAAGAGGTAATCTCCAAAACTTTGATCCTCTTGCCTTATATGTTGTTGTTGTGGTTGTTGTTGTTGTGTTTGGCTTGGATTTGGTTGTTTTGAGAAAATGGAAAGATGAAACCCTAAGGGGATATACTTTTAGAATTTACATGAATCATCTGTATTTAGTGTTTAAACGATTAATCATGTGACTAGGAGTAGAAAGAAAGGTGTTTGTGGCTTGATTGAATGAAAACAAGTTTTTCCCTTTTTCCTTGTATTGTTTCAGCCAGAAGCAGAACCAAGAGGTAGAGATGGAATTTTGAAATTCTGATGGTTCCATTGGATTCAGAAGGGAAAATTATCTGGGAATATGTGTGTTTATGATTTTTGGAAATTTGTATGCAAATCTAGAATTTATTGAAGTTAAGGGGAAATGTTGTTTGATTTCTTTTATTGGAGGCAGTCGGATTGTGTAATGAATTTTGTTGGCCAAACCAAGTTCAAATATTATGAAATTTGATTAGATTAAAGTAGACCTGTAGAGCTTTAATTTTGTGGGTAGAACATGATTTTTGTATGAGTAGATTAAGAGATATGATTTTTCAAAGTTGTGCCCTGTTTCTGGAAGGCAATCGGAATAGGAGAAGTTTGGCAAATTTCTGGAAAACATGTGATAACAGTGACTAGCCTTGGGTATTTTTTCATGAAAAGACATTTAAGAAGCTTCACATACGCTTCAGTCAAATTGGATTTTCCTAGAATTAATTATGATTTTTCAAATTTGACTGAAAATCTACCAATTTTCTAGAAACAGTGAAACTACACTGTGCAGAATTGTATTGTGCAAAAATTGTTGAAACTGTGATAGATAACCAACAAACTATGATTAAGGTAGTAATAGTTCAAGTAATAACCAATTTCCTGTAACTCTAATTTTATATGAATTTGTAATAACCCAAGCTGGATCAAAGGTATTAAACATACAAGTAGATTTGGAAAGGGCAATTCCAAGTAGTAACTCTTTCTTTCATGCATTGTTATTATTGTATGTGTGTGTATGCCATCTTTATTAACATGAGCACAGTGTGTTGGACACGTATATTAGCTTAGTTGTGGTCTGGGACCTAACAAAGGCGCAGAGTTAACCCACGATTGCAAACAGTCATTTGGCCTTGGATAGTATGCATACAATATTCTATCAATTCACATAATATGGTGCATGGCATATTTATTTTCACATCATATATGTCTAATTGTATGCTGCTACTGAGATTCATTGAATCTCACCCTTTCCATAAATGTAAAAGGTTTTCAACAGTAGATAGCGGGTCAGAAGGTAAAATCATAATTACTAGTAACAGAAGGTTTCGGACGAGCACTAAGAGGAGATGTTGGTTAGCTGAAGACCTTTTATTATTTTAAGGTCTATAAATATTATGTACACCCCTGTGGGGAACTCCTGTAATATAATCAAGCAATATTGTTCCAATAATATTAGTGTATTTTTGTTGTTCCTATGTGTTCATCGAACTATACAATTTCTATTCTGATTAATATCGATAATAAGTAGTATGTAAGGTGGCATCTTACAGAGATCATGAAGAGTAGAGGCATGTCTTGGAACCTAATGTGACCACATTAGAGACCTAAATCACAAGTAAATGAAACATATAATGTGTTAGACATAAAATGAAGAAGTGCTAAAGATAACTAACAAAAGTCAAGTAAAGAACAAGAAGAGGGATGGGTCAAAGAATAACATAATCTTGATTATGTCACTAGAATTAGGACAAGTAATGACACATCTATTCGTGTACTTTAAATTGTAGGATTCAACCTTTGCCCGAGTCGACCAAGAAAGGCATCCAGGTAGTAACTCTTTCTCTCATATACTATGTGATGCTCTGCATGTATTTTTTACCATGCTTATTTTATGAGCAATCAGAATATGATGGCCGGACGCCCATGGCAGTAAGACCAGTGTGACCAAGCGCTTTGGTGTGGGACTAGAGGTCTATTGTTTGACATTATTCTGCATGCTAACATGTTGAATGCTGTTGTGATGTCTCTTGTGATGTGATAGCTTTGTTGCATGCTTTGTAATCTTGAATTTTATATGATTGAATGATTGTTACTACTAAGATTCTTACGAATCTCACCTCTTTCCAATAACTAACATGCAGCCAAGGCAAGTGACTCAAAGGGCAAAAAGGTAATTGCAGGTGTGTAAAAAATGCTGATAAAGAATTTTAGTTTTTTGTTGGTTATCTATGTGTTGTCTTGTATTAAGACTTGAGATATTTTAATAGTTTAGTACTCTATGTACATGTATGTATAAGAGCTCAATAATGGTATCTGAACAACTAAGAATTTGGGAATACCAGTGTACTTGGTAGTCATATGAATACTTGTAGTAGTGGTATCAGTGCACATGATAATGATATCAGTGCCGAGTAGTGGTATCAATGGTATCAGTGAGTATGAATATAAGTAGTATCAGAGGGTACTAGTATCAGAAAATCTAATTGCGATATCAGTATTAGTAAGGGTACACTAGCTAAGAATCAACATTTGAATTTATAAACAAAGAAACAACTTTGATAATTATAAAATGAAGTTGAGAATTGAAAGTAAAATTTTTACGAAATGAATAGTGTCCTATTGATGAGTTCACATAAATGCATAGCACATGATTCTGACCCATAGACAATAAATCTCAACCATTGATTCTCGATCACCAATGAGTTTTCTCTTTGGTAACTGACCAATTAGTCGGTAAATTTCCAATGTTACTATTTTGCCCCTGATTTTCACTATGCTTAATAAATTATCACCACATTCATTTACATCAAACTCACATCACATTTCTCCAAAAGTGTTTAATTACACTAATTACAATAAATTTTTAGGTCAGTAGCCCTTAATTACAATTTAGGATATTACAACTGAAATACCATATGACACAAGGGACATGATATGGTTGTATGAGAGGTTGCATTAGTTTATTGATCCTCAAATGAATTAGGAAGTCATAATGTCTTGCTAGAGGCCGCTTATGACTATGTGTTACTATAGTCATTAGCCTACTACCAACTTCATATAGGCCTACAAGGTCACACACATTAATAGGCCAACATGAGCTATAATATCCAAATTTATTGAATCTAAGATATGTTTAGATTTAATGAATTTAATGGTTAATCTAGAGTGGACAAATATATACATAGATATATATATATATATATACAAAAAGAAAACTAATAAAATTAAATATACATATATGTATTTTTAAAATAATATATATGTATATATATTATATATGATAATATTATTATATTGTGTTAGTTTTAAATTTAGTTTTATCTGATAAATTAAATTTAATAACTAACATGATAATAATATAATATCTCTGATTTAATTTATAAAGATAAGTTAAATCTATTTCCATTAGCTTTTTATTCAGATTAAATAAATAAGTTAAATTAAAATTGTTAGATTGATTTTAATTAAACCATATTTATTTAATTTGCTTGTCAAAAGACAATTAAGTGTTAATTGATACGATATGCATTTCGAAATTAATTATGATTAATTTTAAAAATCAAATATCCATCATAAAATAGAAAGCCTTGACTAGTTGTTTAAAAAGAGTAAGCTAGGATTTTCTATGGGTGATTAAAAAAGCAAGATAGAGAGCCGTAAGAAAAGAACACTCTAGAGAGAGTGTTGGTGGCATCAGCACGTTGTTCGTTTTGGATTCCTATTCATACAGATACCCGTAGAAGGAGCTCATCTGAGTTGTTATTTCGTTGAGGATAATAAAGTGTTTGTGATTCAAAACAGTATGTTTCTAGAAAGAGAGTTTATCTCTAAAAGAACAAGTAGGAGCAAGGTATATCTCGAAGAAGTTTGAGAATCACAAGATAGCACAAAACCATAGATCGAAAAATAGAGAAGACTCACAACAAGTTGCTGAGTCTCCTCAAGTAATACAAGGTCCATGCATATCTAATAGGACATAGCATCAGCCTTAGAGATATGGATTTTTTATTACTAAAAGTCGTGATGTGTTACTCATTGAGCAAAATGGGCCGACTACCTATCGAAAAGCCATAGTGGGACCAAACTCAGAGAAATGGCTAAATGCCATGAAGTTTGAATGCAATCCATGTATGACAATCTGGTGTGGACCTTAATCGATCTACTTGAAGGTGTAAAAACCATCAGGTGTAAATAGGTTTTCTAGGAGAAAACTGACATGGATGGCAATGTAAATATCTTCAAGGCATGACTGGTTGCAAAAGGATTAACTCAAACTCATGGTGTAGACTATAATGAAACCTTTTCCCCAGTTATAATGGTCATATCAATCAGGAATCCTTCTTGCCATTCAGCATATTATAACTATGAAATATGATAGATGGACTTCAAAATAGCCTTCCTTAATGGAAAGCTACTTGAGGATGTGTACATGACACAACCTAAAGGCTTTGTACGTTCAGAGGACTTTGGTAAACTGTGCAAGCTTTAAAAATCCATTTATGGATTAAAGCAAATATCCTGGAGTTGGAATCATCATTTTGATGAAGTAGTCAAAGAGTTTGGATTCATTGAAACCATCGATGAACCTTGTGTTTACAAGAAGTTAGTGGGAGCACAATTATATTTCTAGTACTTTATCTAGATGACATCCTACTCATTAGGCATGACATTCCTACCTTGCAGAGTGTCAAGTCTTGGTTAGGAAAGTCTTTCTCGATAAAAGACTTAGGTGAAGCCACCTACATCCTAGGGATTAGGGTCTATAAAGATAGATCCAAGAGACTAATAGGCCTAAGTCAAAGCATATACATAGACAGGATACTGCATAGATTCAGTATGCATGATTCAAAAAGATGTTACATGCCCATGTCTCATGGCATCCATCTTAGCAAGGGTATGTGTCCTAGTACACCTGATTAATGAGATCGTATGAGCAAGGTTCTATATGCCCCGACTATTGGATCTATCATGTATGCCATGTTATATACTTGACCGGATGTCTCATCTGCCTTAAGTATAACTAACAGATATCAACAAGATCCTGGCGAGGATCATTAGATTACTGTTAAGAATATCCTAAAGTACTTAAGAAGAACTAAAGACTTATTCTTGGTATATGGTGGATTGGATGATGAGCTCTGTGTAACTAGTTACACAGATAGAATTTTCCAAACAAACCAAGATGACCTTACATTACAATCTGGATACATATTCCTCCTAGATAGTGGATCGACAAGCTGGAAAAGCTTTATACAGAGCACTGTAGTAGATTCTGCAACATAAGCTAAGTATATAGCAGCATTGATGCAACAAAGGAAGCTATAACATCCCATTTTTAGTCACGAATATTCCTTGTATGCAATTGATACATTTCATGGAATAAAATGGTGAATTGTGATGTACAGGAATTTTTACAAAAAAAAATGTAATGGCAAAATGGTAATTTGCCAACAAAGCAAGAAGTAATGTATTTTTCTCTTTTCTCTCTATAATTTTGGTTAAATAGGGACAATAAAGGGGAATATATTTATTTACTTGGTTTACATTAATTTATAGAAGAGGAAAAAAATAAGAGCCAAGGAAATTTACTTTGAAAAGTCAAAGATAAGTGGTAATTAAAGGGCTAAGTATCTGGTAATTTCAAGAGGTAAATGGAGAAGCCCATTGGTCTATTTGGAACCCTCCATGGTGTCATTTAGTCAAGGAGAATAAGAAAGAATTAAGCCCAATTAATTAGAGATAAGTCTAAGCAAAAGACATTTGCAAATTCTATTAAAATAATATTCCCAAAAAGTAAGAGAGATAAGAGAAGAGATATTTAATGAAGCTCTTATCCCTTTACCTCTTCATCATTTTCGATCAGCTATAAGGGAATAGAGAGAGAGAGAGAGAGAGCCCCAGGAAAAACCCAAGAGCAAGAGAAGAGGAGGAAGATCAAGGGCAAAATCCAAGGTAAGTAGGCTTGGATTTAAGTGTTCTTGACTTCTAATGCATATAGAACCTCTCCTAACCTTTGATTGTTCTTGGAAATCATATTTAGCAAGCAAAAAAATTCTCAGGGGAAGAGAGAGTAAATAGTGAAATTTTAGAGAGAGAAAGTGAACAATCAAGAGGTAACCCCTAAAACTGTGATTCTCTTAAGTTATATGATGTTGTTGTGGCTGTTGCTGTTGAGTTTGTCTTGGTCTTGTGATTTTACTTTGATGAACCCTAAAATGTTATGCTACAAAAATTTCCTCAAATCATGTTCATTAGGTGTTTAAGTAGCTAATTATGTGATTAGAAGTGGAAAGGAAGTGAATAAACAAAAGAAATCAAGGAAACACATTTTCCTTCCTAAGAACCCTAATTTTGTCTAGGTACTGACCAGGGGGAAGGAGTTGAAATTTTGTAATTCTAGTGGTTCTATTGGATTTAGAAGGGAAAATTGTGTTGGAATAAAGGTATTTGTGATTTTTGGAAATTTGTTTATAAATCTAGAATTTATTGAAGTTGCAAGTGCATGTTGTTTGATTTGCCTCCAGTGAGGCAGTGTTTTTATACAATGCATTTCGTGGGTCAGACCTAGACCAAAAATTATGAAACATTCCAAGATTTAAGTAGAGACGTAGAGCTTTAATTTGATAGGTGGTTCTAAATTTTTGGACTTGTATACTAAAAGATATGGATTTTTGAAGGGCTACTCTGTTTTTGGAATGTAATCTAGAATAGTGTTGGTATTCATGGAATTCTGTAATTTTGTGATTGTAGATGGTAGTGATTCATATTTTTCTTGTGTATAGGACTTAAAGATATTTTCAAAGAACTTCGATTTGCATTTTTGTAGATTTAGTTATGATTTTTGAAAGTTAAGCCAATAAACATAGAATTTCTTGGCACCAGCCTGTTAGATCCCATATGTTTTGATGATAACAAAGATTGGATAAATAATATGAAAGGATTTGATAACAAACAAATGAATTTGAACAAAGTGGCAAAGCATTACTTGAAGTAAGCACTAGAAGTAATAAATAAGTTTTGTGAAGGATCACTCGAGTAGCCACTTGAGTAAGAGAAGCCATTACTTGAGTAGCCACTCGAGTAAGCAAGAAAAATTTCATCCAGTAAAGCACTGCCAAAATTTGGAAGAAGTTACTTGAAGGAGTACTCAAGTAATCTGCAAAGTTATATAGACCGTTACTCGAGTAGGCACTCGAGTAACATTATTCTCACAGGAATCACTCGAGTAATCAGGCCAAAAATCTTCCAGTGACTCTTGGCCAAGAAATGCCACATCTCACTCGAGTAGCCACTCGAGTAATCAGTGAGAAAAAGCCATTACTCGAGGTACCACTCGAGTAATCTGTATAATTATTTGTAGCATTACTCGAGTAGCCACTCGAGTAACCAGAAAGCAAAGTCTTGGCCAAAAAATTGATGCAACTACTCGAGGGAGTAATCGAGTAATCTACCAGATTATTTGAAAGCCACTCGAGGGACCACTCGAGTAAGGAATGAAGAAATATGAAGGCCACTCGAGTAGCAACTCGAGTAACCAGGTTACCACAGTCAGCACCCGAGTAAACTGTGAAGGTAAAGACTGGGCCACTTGAGTAATCAGGTATTTTGAAGGCTTACAATATATCACTCCATGTCTTACCCGAGTGTATTTGATGTAAAATGTTGATTTGCTCAACTGCCATATTTTTGACAAGTTTACTCGAGGGACCACTCAAGTAACAAACTTGATCACTAGAGTAGCCACTCGAGTAAGGCAGTCCAGAAAATAAGTTTTTCATGGAATATCTTTTTATTTGTTATCTATATGATTAACTCTTCATTTCATTAGTATCCTAACTACATTTGCAGAGAAAAAAATGAAGAGACTATGCAAGAAGTGAAAAGTCAAACAAAAGTCCGAACGTTCACCTACCGCAACCTACCGCAAACGAATAGTTTCAAATTCGAAGAATAGTCAACCATTGCTGCGCGACTCTAATAGACAAGTTTGAATTGCTTCTAACGGACACTATAAATCATCTATATATGGAGCATTCAAATGAAAGGAAAAAAGAAACATGAACTGAGATTACACTTATCAACACATTCTTAGTGCTTTGTTTACTTATACTCATTAATTATACTTCAGTGATTACATATTTGCTCTGTGAGAGAGTTTTTCATTACAAACTCAATATTTGTTATTGAGACAACTTAAGGTAGTGGAACCTTGAGTTGGGGTTTTGATTACAACGTGTAAGGGGGAGCAAGTGTCCAGGTGAAGGAACTTGCTGTGTACTGAGGTGCCAAGAACCCACTGAATCTTGGAGATATATAGTGAAACTCTCAGAGACGCTCTGAGGACTAGACGTAGGTCAAAGTGGTTGTGGCCGAACCAGTATAACTCCAGGTGTACACTTCAGTGATATTTCTCCTTGCTCTTAACTGCTTTTAATATTCCGTCAATTTTCTTATACGCAACGAAATTTCTAAGATCACCTAATTCACCCGCCTCTTGGGTGAAACGCTTGCACTAATATTTGGTATCAAAGCGTAGGTCTTCTTGTTAAGGTTTAACAGCCTGAGAAGGATCCAATGGCAAGCATGGGTGAAGGCATTCTTCCCGACTGAGCTTCTATCACAAGACCTCCAGGATTCAATGGTGAACACTTCTCATTGTAGAAAGCAAAGTTCAGAGTCTTCATTATGGCTACTGAATATGAGCTATGGGATGTGATCGGGAGTGGAAACTACAAACCTTAAAAGATTGTAGATTCACATAAAGTTCCCAAGACACCAGTAGAATATGATGAGAATGACAAGAGACTTATTACACTCAATAGCAAAGCAATTTTAATGATTCAAAGTGCCTTGAGTCAACATGAGTACTTCAGAATCTGCACACTTCCAACAGCTAAAGAAATGTGTGAAGCCTTGGAAATAGCTCACGAAGGAACTTCAAGAATAAAAGAAAATAGGATCAATACTCTGGTTACTGAGTTTGATCTACTTCGTATGAAATCAGGTGAGTCGATAGCTGAATTTGAACTTAGATATACTCACCTTGTTAATTAAGTTGCAGCACTTGGAAAAGTCTATGATCAATATACCCAAGTATGAAAGATTTTAAATATTCTTTCTAAAGACTGGGAAGCAAAAGTCACTGCAATTGAGGAAGCAAAAGGTGAATCATTGCAAACGGTTGCTTCTCTATTCGGAAGCCTTTTTGAATATGAAAGCAAATTAAAATTCAAACGAGAACTGGATGATATTGGTGACAAGAAGAAAAGAGGTTTAGCACTGAAAGCAAAAGAGGAAGAACAAGATGAAGATGAAGAGCTTGACGATGATGAAATGGGCCTAATCATAAAATGATTCAGAAAGTTTTACAAGAAAGGCCAAGGATTCAAAAACTTTCAGAAAGGAGGAACAAGCAATAAAGAGCACATCATCTACTATAAATGTGTAAAGCCAGGACATTTCAAATCAGAATGTCAAGAACTCATTCAGAAGAATAAAGAAAAGAGAAAAGGCAAATTCTACAACAAGAAGAAAGTCTTTGTATCTGCCATATGGGGAGATAGTTCTTCTGACGAAGAAAGTGATAAAGAGGAAGTAGCCAATATATCTCTAGTTGCTCAAGAGGAAACAAAAGAAGAGGTAACTAATTCTGATCCTACCTATGATGAACTACTTTCCGAATATAATGCTTTACATTCTGAATTCATCAAAGTAGTTAAAGAACTAGTTGTTTTCAAAAAGAAAAACAAAGCTCTTGAAGTAGAACATAAAGAGAATTTTGAAAAGGATTGTGAAAGCTGTACTTCTTTGAAAAAGAAAAACACTGATCTTACTAAATCTCTTGAAAAATTCACTAAAGGAAGTGAAATGCTAAATGTAATTTTCAAAGCTCAACGATTTGTGAATGATCTATATGGAATTGGATATGATCCAAAATCAGACAGAAGGAAAGGAAGAAAGAAAGCTGGAGGTAAATCATACTTGAATTATTTTCAGCATTCTGTGCATACATCAAATCCTTTTGCATATTATAATTATTGTAATAGAAAAGGTCATTATACTTCATCATGCATTCATAGGAAGAAAGGAAATATAGGAACCTACAAATGGGTACCTAAAGGTTCATATGCTCCGAAAAATTTTTGTACTAACCCAAAAGGACCCAAAAAGATGTGGGTACCTAAGACTTAATCATATTTGATTGCAGATATGTCTTAAAGCATCCAAAAACAACAAGTGGTACATAGACAATGGATGCTCTAGACATATGACCGATGATTTCGAAAGTTTTACCACATCGCAACCTAAGGAAGGTGGAAAGGTAAAATTTGGAGGAAATCAATCCGAAAAAATAGCAGAAATTGGTGAAATTAAAAACGACAAAGGAATACAAGTCAAAGATGTATATTACGTTGAAGGCTTATGTCATAATTTGCTAAGCGTAAGTCAAAGTGCAGATAAAGACAACTGGATAATATTTGATTCAGAGGAATGTCTGATTGTTAAAGACTTACAACTTGATAAGAAAAATATCAAGGTAAAGCTCAGAGCAAAAAGGGAAGGTAACTGCTATACACTTGATATCAATAGAAATAATTTTGAAAATTGTTTTCTGAGTAATGTCGATGAAAGTTGGTTATGGCACAAGAGACTAGCTCATGTCAACATGCACCAACTAGGAAAACTACTCAAAAAGGATTTAGTTCTTGGACTACCCAAAGTAAATTTTAAAAACAATTTGATTTGTGACGCATGTCAAAAGGGTAAACAAACTAAATCATCTTTCAAATCGAAAAATGAGATTACAACAAATTGACCACTTCAATTGATACATATGGATTTAGTTGGTCTAGCAAGAGATAAAAGCCTTGGTGGCAACTTATATTCATTGGTCATTGTTGATGATTTCTCTAGATTTACATAGACTATTTTTCTGTCATCAAAGGATGAAACCTTTACAGAATTTATTATTTTTGCCAAGAAAGTGCAAAATAAGAAAGTTATGACCATTGCAGGTATTAGGACAGAACACGGTGGAGAATTTGAAAATCAAACATTTTAAGAATATTGTGATACTAATGGCATTTATCACAATTTTTCTGCTCCAAGGACACCACAACAAAACGGAGTCATGGAACGTAAGAATAAAGTGCTCACTGAAATGGCTAGAGCAATACTGAATGAAAGGAACGTATCTCAAGTTTTCTGGGCCGATGCAATGAGCACAGCATGCTATATTTCAAATAGAGCCTATATTACAATAAAACTTAGAAAGACACCATAAGAGCTATACAAAGGAAGGAAGCCAAATCTTGCTCATTTACACGTCTTCGGTTGTAAGTGTTTCATTCATAATAATGGTAAAGATAACTTAAGAAAGTTTGATTGTAGAACAGATGAAGGAATTTTCCTAGGCTATTCTAACCGAAGTAAAGCATATAAAATTTTCAATAAAAGAACATGTGTTGTTGAAGAGTCAATTCACGTTGTATTTGATGAATTTGAATCCTCTGACAAAACCATTGATGATGAGCAAGAAGTTGTTTTAAATCAAGAAAATGGTCAATCTATTTCTAAATCTCTTATTCCAGAAGTTGATCAAACCAAGGAAGAAGATTAGTTACTAGGACAACTTAAAGCCTGGAAATACAATAGGAGTCATTCCCTAGATCAAGTCAGAGGAGATGTGAATGAAGGAGTCAAAACTAGAAATAGAATTTTCAATGAAGTAAGTTTTTCTGCATTCATTTCTGAGATTGAACCTTCTAACATTGACGAAGCCCTATCAAACAATGATTGGGTTATAGCAATGCAAGAAGAAATAAACCAATTTGAAAGAAATCAAGTTTGGGATTTGGTACCCCAACCTAAGGATCATCTGATTATTGGCACTAAATGGGTATTTAAGAACAAACTTGATGAATCCGCAATAATTGTCAGAAATAAGGCAAGATTGGTGGCTAAAGGCTATAATCAGGAAGAAGGAATTGATTATGAGGAAACGTATGCTCCAGTGGCTAGATTGGAAGCTATACGAGTACTCTTAGCCTTTGCATGCATCAAAGGATTCAAACTCTATCAAATGGATGTAAAGAGTGCATTTCTAAATGGCTACATCATGGAAGAAGTATATGTAGAACAACCTCCAGGTTTTGAAGATGTAACCCAACCTGACCATGTTTTCAAACTTAAAAAGGCTTTATATGGTTTAAAACAAGATCCTAGAGCATGGTACGAGAGGCTCAGTAAATTTCTCATTGATCAAGATTTTGTACGAGGAAAAGTTGATACAACACTTTTTACAAAATGAAAACATGATGATATATGAATTGTGCAAATATATGTTGATGATATAGTTTTCAGTGCTACGAACAAAACTATGTGCAAAGAATTTTCTGAGACAATGCAGGGGGAGTTTGAGATGCAATGATGGGAGAATTGAATTTCTTTCTCGGTTTACAAATCAAACAAAGAAAGAATGGAATTTTCGTATCTCAAATGAAATATTTGAAAGAGCTATTGAAGAAGTTTGGATTGGATGAAGCAAATGGAACGGACACACCCATGAGCTCAACCACACTACTTGATGCGGATGTCAAGGGAAAAGATTACAACATCAAAAAATATAGAGGAATAATTGGATCATTACTCTATCTCACTACAAGCAGGCCTGACATTCAATTCAGTGTGGGTATGTGTGCAAGATATCAATCAGCCCCAAAAGAGTCATATGCTGAAACCGTCAAACGAATCTTCCGATATCTTGCTGACATGCCAGAATTGGGTCTCTGGTATCCCAAAGGAAGAAGTGAATATCTAGTTGCATACTCATACTCTGATCATAGAGGATACAAAATGGACAGAAAGAGTACAAGTGGACAAGGCCAGTTTCTTAGAGGTTCACTTGTATCATGGTTTAGCAAAGAAATAAACTACAGTGTCTCTTTCATCAACGGAAGCTGAGTATGTTGCAGTATCAAGTTGTTGTGCACAAGTAATATGGCTAAAGCAACAACTTCAGGATCTCGGTATTTATTTGAAAGAAACACCAATATCCTGTGACAATACTAGCACGATAAGCTTGGCAAAGAATCATGTTCAACATTCCAGAACCAAGCATATTGATGTTAGACATCACTTCATCAGAGATCATGTCCAAAAGAAAGATGTTAAAGTAATATTCATTCCAACTCATCTTCAAATAGCTGATATCTTCATAAAACCTCTTGCAAATGATCAATTTTTATATATTAGACGAGAATTAGTAATGGTAAATCCCAATGAGTTGTAAGTTATTTAGTGTTTACAAAATGTTAGATGATATTATTTATTGATGTTTTGATGATTACTAACTTAAGCATCGGAGTTTCAAGCAATTTGATTTTGCAGGACAAAATATTCTATTTTGGAGTATGAATAGCTAAGGTTAACAGAGGACAACATTACTAAAGTGATAACTTTAAGTAATGAGCATCACTGGAGTGACAACTTGAAGTAATGGATGCATTACTCGAGTAGCCACTCGAGTAATGAACTTGGAAATGTGCCAGTGAAGCATTAATTTCAAATGAAACGGCACAACGATTGAAAATGAACAGTCAGAAGGTGAAGAGACAGCTTACCCGAGGGAGGCCTCGAGTGATATTCAATGTTACTCGAGTAAGGCCTCGAGTGAACCTGGATGAAAATTTCAAATCAGCTGATTTTCAGTTCAAATTTGTTATAAAGAGTCATCCAATGATCAAGGGAATATACATGGATAATTACAATATTATTCATGCCAGGTATACGCTCAAATTTGCTGTATTTTAAAATTATTTATATGATCACTCGAGTAGCTACCCAAGTGATGATGATGATCACTCGAGTAAGCCCTAGAGTGATGTCGGGTTCTAGGTTATTTCTACTCGATACTCGGTCATTTCTCACAAAATCTCCTTGAGTGATTCTTCTATGCTCTCACAAAAACTTTTCAAGTAATCTTTCTCTTCCTATTGCGAACAAAACCCAGTGATTCACAGCTTCAAAAACCTCTCAGATAGCTCTGAATCGCTTCCCGAAATTCACGACTTTCGTCCTTGTTTTTCCTGAAACTTCTCATTCTCTAAACTCACAATGGTGAAGACAAAATCTCCCAACCTTAGCACTCCTTCTTAGTCTTCTGAGCCATATCAACCCTCTGATTCACATTCTTTTCCTCCTACAAAAAAGAGGAAAATTTCTCCGAAACCAAAATCCAAAGCCAAACCGTAACCCAAGCCAAAGGTAAAAGGAATTGTGATTAAGGAGCCCATTGCCATAAGAGCTCAATCCAAGAAGAGTTCACCTCCTGGAAAAGGGAAAACTACAAAATAACCATCTCCTCCATCCTCTGATTCATCCGATACACCAACCTTTTCTCCTAAGCCTCTGAAGAAGCCCAAGGTTGATGAGAAGCTTACCAAAGTCATAGTAGGTATGCTTGAGGAAGCTATCCAGTCTAAGGAAATAAAGAAAGGGCAAACTTCAAAGCAAACTAAAGAGAAAGATGAAGAAATCACATTTCCTCCAAAGGGATTCAATGTGAAAAAGCTTGAGGAATCACAGAAGTACCTGAGTCATTTTGCAAGAAGGAATGTGTGCAAGATGCACTACATTGACTACAAGGTGCTTCAAGAGGTATTGAAATTTGATCTTAGTCCATACCTTGATTCCTATATGGCCTGGTTATCTGTCAAGCTACCTTTTTGCACCAAAGTAGTGAGACATTTCTATTGTAACCTTGAACCTATTAATGATCCCATTAGGAAGTCTGTGGAAGAAGAAATGACTTCTGAGGTTAGAGGTCAAAGAATTCTAATCTAACCCTCCAGAATTAATACCTGGTTAGGAATAGAAAATCCTCCTAATGATGATTACCCTAACCTTTCTTCAAACCAAATATTTTCTATTCTTAGACCTGGTGAGATTGTGGGACCTCTCAACTTTAATCCAAGTGATATGAGTGATTTCCATATAGTCCTATGGTATATCTACTCTAGAGCCATGGTAAATAAATCCAACAACTTCACTCATTTCATTGAGAGGGACTTCAGAAAATTCACCTCAGTGATCCTTAAAGAGCAAAAAGACTTGGGAGAGTATATCTTCAATGAGATCAAGAGGTATAGATATGAGGGAAAACCAACTACTCCAATGCCCTATCCTCAACTCATTTCCTTGTTTCTCAAGAAGAACAAGATTTGGTATTTGGAGAGTATGGAACCAGTGGAAAGGTTAGCACCAGTGGGAAGGAATCAAATTGGAAAATTGAATATTAAGATTCCTCTGAAGACACCTCTGGAAGCAAGTCCCAGAAAAAGAAGAAGACTGACACAGCAACAAGCTAAATGGATGACACACAGTCATGTAATACCCCGAATTTTGAGATTCGAGGCTAGAGAATAAGCCTGAGATTAGTGGATTGCTAAGCCCCAGTTTAGCAAGATCCCAAATTGTGATAAAGGGTTAATGACTCCAAAAGTGGATGTCATTAGTGATAAATGAACCCTTTTGGAAATTATGGTGTGATTTGGCACCCGATGTGATTCGTATGTGCTCTGAGCAGCGCCGAAACCCTGTATTTAAGTTCAATTATGGATTAACCTCTAAATTGACTTAAAATAGAAGGGAGGGCGCATTGTGAAAGAAAATGAATGAGAAAATGTATTTGGTGGTGATTCAAGAGGAATTGCCGTAATCAGGGGCAAAACGGTAAAGTTACCGACCAATTGGTCAGTTACCGAAGAGGAAACTCATTGGTAACTTCAAGATCAATGGTTAGGATTGATTTTTTTTGCAAGAGATCAAAAGGTGGAATCATGTGTGCATGTGCCTATGTGAGCTCATGGAGGATGTTGCAAGATCATGACACATGGCACTTTTTGGACCCTTGGATCAAGTCAAATGTTCAAAGCTTGCTTTTTCTCTTCCCTCTCACTTTTTAGTCGGTTGTGGCATCCCAAAAACTGAACTTCATCTTCATCATTTTCATCTTCATACCTCTCTCTCTTGTTCTTCATTTCGCCTAGCTCAAGGAAGAAAGAGAAAGAAACAAGGTAAGTTTTGGCTTATGTAATGTCCTCTAATGCTAAAACACCTTTCTATAAAGTTGTTCATAGTGATGAGAGCTTCATCGCTATGGTTTTAGATTCTTGATTGGAGGTGTTTGATGGCTTGAGGAAATTTGGAAAGATGGAGAATCAAGAAATTGGTTTGGGAAAGAGGAAGAGGTGAGTATTTGAAGCCTTTTGATCCAAGTTTTGTGAATTATGGTTGAGTATTGTGAATTTCGAATTTTGCCCTGATTTTGTGTGATGTTTGAATTGCATGAATGGCCTTGTGTTTGAGTGGCAATTGGTGTCTTGTTGTGTTATAGAGCCATTGGAATTGGTATGAGAACTTGGAATGAAAAGAGTGGCAATGTGTGTTTGTGTTAGGGTTGTGTGTTGACATGTTGTGAATCTTGTGAAACATGTCAATATAATGTGAATTTGGTTGATTTGGTGTTTCCAATGGATTCCTTGTGCAAATTTATGTGGAAATGGTATTTGGTGTGAATTTGGGAACCATTGGAATCATTGGTGCAAAACTGGAAATCTGTCCATTGAATTTCTGTTCTGGGCAGTCTGTTTGTGTTGCCGTTTTGAATGACCAAATGGTCTCTAAAAATTCTGAAACTTTCCAGTCTTGAAGTTCACATCATAAGCTTTAAAATGGACATATAAATGGTGCCCTTTCGTTTTGTGAACTGGGATTTATGTTTGCCCAAAGTTTGAGGACGAAACTGGATTCTGTTTTGGAGCAATGTTGGATTTTGTGTAAATCTGGATTTGTGTGGTGATTTCTGGTAATGAGACATATTTTTCCCATAAAGGGGACTTGAATATATTTCAATGGGCTTTAGAATCACCTTGTTTCAAGTTTTCTAGAGCAAGTTATGAATTTTTGAAGTTTCCTTGGCTGCAGCCAAAATTCTGGCTCCAGCGCAAAACTTTCTGTGGGTGTCCTGGCCGCAGCCAGAAATTCTTGGCTGCAGCCAAAATGTTTCTGTGACGTTTTTAGCCATTTTTGGCTGCAGCCAGAGAATTCTTGGCTGCAGCCAGAACCCAATTTTCAGCAATTTGTGATTTTGAAAGGTGATTTCCAACCTAGTACGTCCCAATCCTTTAGGCTTTCGTTAAGCTTATTTTAGCCACCTAAAGGGTGTGAATGGTAACCAACTTTAAGTGAAATGGAAGTAAGGATTTGGAATTTAGATTGACCCTATGTCCTTGATTTGGTTATAGGGTTGGATATTCGCCCTGATCGTGAGCAGCCGAAGCTGGAGCTTACGTGGAAAGAGGGTAGGGAACATATCTCTTCTGCTTGTATTTGATATATGTGTTAGTGTGTTGGTGCATGTCTTAGCTTTGCATGGTTATGTGCTATTTGAAGCTATGTTTCAATTTATGCTATGGCCATTAGTATATTGTTGGAAGCATTGAGCTTACAGATTTGTCATTGTGATAGTTATGTGATGCAAGCATGTCATGCATTAAACATTTATCATACATGCATATTGATATTGTTTTCCTACTGAGATTCTCTTGAATCTCACCCTCCCCTACCAACATTTTAGATAGGGTAGGTGGATCGAGGATGGAGCAAGCAGGCAAAGGCGATGAGGACTACTTCGGGTTATAGATTTTGGTAGTTGGTTATCATTGTTGGGATGTATATTTGGATATTGTATTTGTATATTGGATGAGTATTGAGTATGCATGTATGGAGATGAGATTTGTGTAATCCCCATATGGAAATTGTAATGGGCAATTGTGCCTGTGTATATTTAGTAAAGATATGAACCCGGAAGTTTCCGGGATGATATTGTTGTACACTCTGATATTTGTATAAATGTGATATTCCGCGTGATGTAATTGTATTTGAAATTGAATATGAGACCAGGTTAATTAGATTTTGAAAGTTATTTGTGAAAACCTATCATGAAGATGGGATTTTGAAATAGTTTTCTTTCTTATTGGTCTCTATTTCACTTTAAATCGCGTATTTCGGATATAATTACGGCAGGAGGTTACACAGTCTTCTGCTCCAGCCAACACATCTTCTCCATCCGTCTTTGGTGCCGCAATGCAAACGTTTATGGAGAACATTCTGAGGAGCTTCCATATTGATATTGCAAATACCAATGCGGAGTTGGTTACCCATATGAATGAGAAAATGGGGCAACTTGTGGAAAAGATGGACAAGAGGCACGAAGAGTTGCTTGCTGAACAACGTGCCCAGGGTGAGCTTCTGAGATCCATTGTTGCTAGACTTGATGCTATGGCATCTGGATCCTCTACTCCTGGTCCTTCTGGTATTCCTGAGCCCATACCTACTTCTAAACCTGGACCCTCTATCCCTACTGAGCATAGACCCTTTGAGAGTGGACCAAGCAATATTTTATTCTTTATGCCAGACCCTGAAACATCTGAACCAATCCACATCACCTCTGATGAGCCACCTCAGCCTGTTCAGCCTGAGCCCATACCTACTCCTATTGCATCTCCTACACGCACTAAGGAGGTACTTCATCTCCTCCAGTGAATCCTCCAGATGATCTTTAGACACTGCCAGTGAACCTTCCTAAACCTGAATCATCATCTTCATATCCTTCAAGTTCTGATGGTTCATATGAGTCATTAGCTATTCCTGTCACTCCTATCTCAGCCGCCAAGCCACCTACTCCTCCACATGATTGATTCCACCTTTGTGATGAAGACAAAACTTGGGAGAAGAACTTGAGTGATTTTTTGAAGAATGGCTGAGTCTCTACATTGGGATTTGGGTGTATGAGGTTTTAGGGTGTTTTTGTTTCTTTTTGTTCTTGATCAATTTTAATGATTTTAAGTTTTATTATGTATTGAATTCTTCATTATGCAATTTTTTTCTTTATCACATTTCATATAAATTATATTGCATTTTGGGACTAATGAGTTTTTGATTATGTATGCAAGGTGAACAAGTATATAAGAACAAAACCTTTGAAAAGATCTCTAATAAACTATTTCAAAAAGAATTTTCAAGGTTAAATTGAACAAAATATGAAAAGTATTTGAGAAGCATATGTTTGAAAACTCAATTTTAAAAACTTTGTTCAAAATCACCAAGTTTTGTCATCATCAAAAAGTGGGAGAATGTTAGATCCCATATGTTTTGATGATAACAAAGATTGGATCAATAATATGAAAGGATTTGATAAAAAAAAATGAATTTGAACAAAGTGGCAAAGCATTACTTGAAGTAAGAACTAGAAGTAATAAACAAGTTTTGTGAAGGCTCACTAGAGTAGCCACTCGAGTAAGAAAAGCCATTACTCAAGTAGCCACTCGAGTAAGCAAGAAAAATTTCATCCAGTAAAGCACTACCAAAATTTGGAAGATGTTACTCGAAGGGGTACTTGAGTAATCTGTAAAGTTATATAGATCGTTACTCGAGTAGCCACTCAAGTAACGTTATTCTCATAGGCATCACTCAAGTAGCCACTCGAGTAACCAGGCCAAAAATCTTCCAGTGACTCTCGGCCAAGAAATACCACATCTCACTCGAGTAGCCACTCGAGAAATCAGTGAGAAAAAGCCATTACTCGAGGTACCACCTAAGTAATCTGCAGAATTATTTGTAGCATTACTCGAGTAGCCACTCGAGTAACCAGAAAGCAAAGTCTTGGCCAAAAATTGATGCAATTACTCGAGGGAGTAATCGAGTAATCTGCCGGATTATTTGAAAGCCACTCGAGGGACCATTCGAGTAAGGAATGAAGAAATATGAAGGCCACTCGAGTAGCCACTCGAGTAACCAGATTACCACAGTCAGCACCTGAGTAAACTGTGAAGGTAAAGACTGGGCCACTCAAGTAGCCACTCGAGTAATCAAGTATTTTGAAGGTTTGTAATATATCACTCCATGTCTTACCTGAGTGATATCTGATGTAAAATATTGATTTGCTCAACTGCCATATTTTTGACAAGTTTACTTGAGGGACCACTCGAGTAACAAACTTGATCACTTGAGTAGCCACTCGAGTAAGGCAGTTCAGAAATTAAGTTTTTCATCGAATATCTTTTAATTTGTTATCTATATGATTAACTCTTCATTTCATTAGTATCCTAAGTACATTTGCAAAGAAAAAAAATGAAGAGATTATGCAAGAAGTGAAAAGTCAAACAAAAGTCCGAACGTTCACCTATCGCTACCTACTGCAAACGGATAGTTTTCAAATTCGAAGAATAGTCAACCATTGTTGCGCGACTCTAACGGACAAGTTTGAATTGCTTCTAACGGACACTACAAATCATCTATATATATGGAGCATTCAAAGAAAAGAAAAAAGAGACATGAATTGAGATTACACTGATCAACACATTCTTAGTGCTTTGTTTACTTATACTCATTCATTGTACTTTAATGATTACATATTTGCTCTGTGAGAGAGTTTTTCATTACAAACTCAATATTTGTTATTGAGACAACTTAAGGTAGTGGAATCTTGAGTTAGGGTTTTGATTACAACGTGTAAGGGGGAGTGAGTGTCCAGGTAAAGGAACTTGCTGTGTACTGAGGTGCCAAGAACCAACTGAATCTTGGAGAATATAATGAAACTCTCAGAGACGCTCTGAGGTTTGGACGTAGGTCAAAGTGGTTGTGGCTGAACCAGTATAACTCCTGATGTACACTTTGGTGATATTTCTGAGATTACCCAATTCACCCCTCTCTTAGGTGAAACGCTTGCACTAACACAGCCAAAGGATTTCTTGGCTGAGGTTAAGACCTTTATTCAATATTTCACATTTTTGAACAATAGTGATTGGTCTAGCTTTTTCCAACCCTATAAGCACTTGTTTGGACTTTCAATGGCTACCTAAGTGTCTTAAAATGTGTTAGAACAATACATGAATGGGTAATAACTCAATTCTTGTATGATTGGAATTTTAGAACATATCAACAGCTCGAGCTAGAATAAAAGTTTAGGATGGATATTGGAACTGGAAAATGACTCAAGTAGTAAAACTTTCTTTCATATACTTAGTACTAATCTATATGTAACCTGTATGCCATCTTCTATAACATAATAGTGCCTAAGGCACATGACCTAGCTATGATTAGGAAATCCAGTAATGGTACACACAGATAATCCAGGGGATTCAAATAGTCATTTGACCTTGGACACGAGTTAAGTCGGGGTTGTAAACACGTCATTTGGCTTTGGATAGTGTGCACACAACAGAGTTAGTATCTTACATGACATGGTGCATTGCATATTTATTATTTCATTCTATATGTTTGATTTCCTATTGCTACTAAGATTTGCTTGAATCTCACCCTTTTTCACACTAGAAAACCTTACAGCTGAGGCTAGCGGCTCGAGGGGAAAGGTAGCAACAATTGGTGAATAGGTCCCAGTGCGAGTAGAAACTATAATCCCCTACCTTGATAACCGTAATTAAGATTCGAAAATGTATAATTTAAAGGAATTAGAGACGGACGGATACGTTTTTCTCAAATCTCTTTTCTAAAATTCGTTCAACATGGTCTCAGATTCATCTTCCGAATCTAATTACTCTGCGCAGTTCAATCACATTCATACATATCAGAGTGCATAGCCAAATTCCCGGCAACTCTCGAGTTTCATACATGTATAAACTAAGAGTTATAAGTACCAAATAAGAGATTACATGACCAACATCAACGTAATATCTACATTTCAAAAATAAACAGTAATCCCAAGTCTAAAATAGATAACCAACAATCTAATAACACATCTCTACAAGATCTTAGCCGCTCCTAGTGGTTCATTTCTCCTTGGAGCCACTTGCCCTGTCTAAAATGTTAGTCAATGGAAAGAATGAGATTCAAAAGAATCTCTATAATAAGAAATCACTCATACAGTGTATAAAAGAATAGCATATATGATCATGTTAAGCAGTATCATAATGATATATGGCTCATGCCATATACGACAGCACTCATGGCTGTAAACACTATGCGTTAGCTTTCGCTGCGATCTCAATGCAATAGCTTACGCTGTAATCACTATTCATCAGCTTTCGCTACGATCTCAAAGCATCACAATGCATGACAAACATACATACAATACTTTACACATAGCATAAGAGAAGAGTCATTACCTTGTTCTTTCCGATTGTGCTCTAGCTCAGGTGGATCACAAACATGACAAATATCAAATCCTACAATTCCAAATGCACCATTTAGACACTTCCATAGTAATTCTTGGGGTTATATGAGTCTATAATGAAAATTTACAAAAAAGCCCTCAGGGACCCAGCCCGGGCCCACCATACCCAGTCTGGTTGCACTTTTCCTGAAATTCTAATATGGGCTATCCTAACATATTTCCGCCCAAGGAATCCATTTCTAGACTCAGAATTATCAAATTCAATGTCAAATTACAAATTTATCGTTGGCAGCACTACTTCAAGGGTTTCAGGGGCGTTTTCGTAATTATGCTTTTTCGGCCTTTTTCAAAAAAATGACCAAATGTAACCCCACCTAATTTTCACTCCTGAACGCAATGGAACCATCAAATCATTGAAAATCAAAATCTAAGACCCATTTCTAGAGCTGGCCGAAATTTATGAGCTCTCCGGAGAAAATCAGTGTTTTACGATTTTGGCTCCGTAAACGCGTTCATTTCTACTCCTAACCACTTTATTAACCATTACATTAGGTTACAATTAAGACCCAATTTGGGCAGCATTAAGACCCAATTTGGGTTACAATCGGGGTTTTACTAACATTAAGACCCAATTTGGGCATCATAACCCCTAGGCCATATCATTCCCAAACTTTAAAACCAACGGCAATCCGGTAAAATTTCACCGATTAAATTGCCCACAGTAGCTAGAATAGTCAATATACGATGGTTTGGAAGTTACCTCAAGCTCCCTTTAGCTCTTCCCTTCTTATAGCTGAACCCTAACTCTTTATACAATAGATTTGAGCTCCAACAACCTTAAAATACATGAAAGAGAAGCTTAGGAGTAGAGTTATACGCATTAGGAACTAGATCGTCGGAGAAATCAGCTTACCTTGCGAGATTTCTCCTTCCTTCTCTCTATTTTTCTCCAAGCTCTCTCTCACCCTTTTTGGCTGAAAATGGCGTCAGGAAATGGCAAGGGAAGCTGATGAAGTTTTGTTTTATAATCACATGCTTATGTCATCATTATAGTATGCTTATGTCATTTTTTTCTAATTTCCAAAATTGAAGCTTTTGTGTACACATAATGTTGTGCCACAAATCCAATTGACATGCAACTAATATTTTCCGTCTCTTGGCCCATGTAAATGACATTTAGGAAGAAGGTCCTTCCATCAGCCCAAATGAGTTTTCCATATACCTTTTCAAAACTTGCCATCACATTATTTCATTATTTTCAGACTTAATGAGATTTCTAGCAGATTTTCTGCCCTAACTTTGAAAAATCATAACTAATTCTAGAAAAACTCGAATTGAAATGATTCCAAAGCTTATAGAATCCTTATTGAGTCTAATTTTAAGGAAAAATATAGACTTTTTCTATTTGGAATCACAAAATTCCCAGATTTAATTTCTTTTATCGCTGCTCCAGAAAATAATCAATTTTGCTGGGCAAACTTCAAAAATCCATAACTCTTAGCTCAAAACTCAAAATGATACGAATTATGTGTTCATTTTGAAGCTTGAAATGTGAACTTTAAAACTGAACATTTTCAGAATTTTTAGACACCATTTGCGCATTCAAAATGTCCATACAAATTGACTGCCCTGCACAGAATTGCACTCAACAGTTAGTTTTTCCCATTTTCAACCAATGTGTCCAATGGCTCTAAACTCAACAATCAAACCTATTCCCACACAATTTTTCAGAAGGAAACCATTGAAATTACTAAAACAACCAAATTCCCATCACACATTCTCCAAAAGTGTTTATTCAACAATAATTACATCCACTTTTGAAGTCATTAGCCCTTAATCACTTTTTGGGATATTACATTTCTCCCCCTGTAAAATAAATTTCGTCCTCAAAATTTTTCACACAACTTGAGCCATAAACTCTAGATATCGTCTTCGTATATCTGCTTCCGCTTCCCAAGTTGCTTCCCTCTGAGTCATTCCCTTCCAGATCACCTTCACAAATGGAATACTTCAGTGTCTGAGCCGTCGTTCTTCTCTATCAATGATCTGTTCTAGCTATATCGCATATATGAAGTTGTCTTGTAACTCAACTTCTTTATATTCAACAATGTGAGATGGGTCCGGTTGGTACTTCTTCAGTTGGGAAACGTGAAACACATCGTGGAGTTTACTCAAGTTTAGGGGTAGGGCTACTCGATAAGCAATAGGCCCAATCCTCTCAAGATTTCAAAAGGACCTATGTACCTTAGGCTCATCTTCTTTCGCTTGATAGCTCTCTTGATGCCAGTGACTGGTGATACTCTCAGAAATATATGATCACCAACCTCAAACTCTAGAGGTCGTCTACTCTTGTTAGCGTAGCTTTTCTGTCGACTCTGCGCTGCAAGAAGCCTTTTACGAATGATACGAATATGCACTAAGGTTTGATCAACAAGCTCCGGCCCATACAGCTTCCTCTCCGATAACTCATTCCAGCACAAGGGTGATTGGCACTTCCTCCTATACAACGCTTCATATGGCGCCACTTGCATGCTCGTATGATAGCTATTGTTGTAGGCGAACTCTGTAAGTGGAAGAAAGTAATCCCAATTCCCTTTGAAGTCAAGGACACAAGCTCGTAACAATCCTCCAGCATCTGAATAGTCCTCTCTGACTGTCCATCCGTCTGAAGATGATAAGTCGTGCTAAATCTCAATTGAGTACCCAAGGCCTCATGCAATGCCCTCCAGAATATCAAATTGAATCGGGGATCTCGGTCATAAATGATGTTCTTTGGTACACCATGAAGTTTCACGATTTCTCGAATATAAATCTCAGCTAGTTTGTCCGGAGAGTAACTAGCATTGATTGGTATGAAATGTGCCGATTTTGTTAACCGTTCTACAATTACCCAAATCGCATCATAACTCCTGATTCTGGGCAATCCCACCACAAGGTCCATGGTCACACTTTCCCATTTCCATTCCGGAATCTCTGGACTTTATAGTAAACCAGGCTGTCTCTGGTGCTCAAATTTTACCTTCTGACAAGTGAGACACCTCGCTACATATTTTGTCACATCACTCTTCAAACCCGGCCACCAAAACATAGAATTCAGATTATGGTACATTTTGGTCATACCAGGATGAAGAGTATAACGGCTCTTGTATGCCTTATCCAGAATTTTCTGTCTCAACTCAGCCTTAAATGGAACACAGATTCTCTTTTGATAGCGAACTAATCCACTAGGCGATGGATCATAGCCCTGAGCTTTTCCCCATTTAATCCGAGCTAGATTACGCTGTATCCAGCCATCTTGCCTATGAGCTTCTTCAATTTCAATTCTCAAGTTACTTTCCTTTTGGGAAATAGTAAAATTGGCACAGAGGATCTGATTTGATAGATTCAAATGACGACAATCCACTATTAACTTCCCCTCTTGAATTATCATTGCTGCCACCAACACTGTCTTTCGACTAAGAGCATTTGCGACTACATTTGCTTTACTCGGATGATATTTGATTTCTAGGTTGTAGTCCTTAAGCAACTCCATCCACCGTCGTTGTCTCATATTCAATTCTTTCTGATCATACAAATATTTGAGACACTTGTGGTCGCAGTACAATTCTACAGTTACACCATACAGATAATGCCTCCAAATTTTCAAGGCAAACACAATGGCCGCAAGCTCCAGATCATGTGTAGGATAATTCATCTCATGTGGTTTGAGCTGTCGAGAGGCGTAGGCCACCACACATCCCTACTGCATAAGGACACACCCTAATCCCTGCTTACTCGCATCACTATACATAACGTAGGTCAAGCTGGGATCAGGTATAATCAACACAGGTGCCATAGTCAACCTCTCTTTCAACTCCATAAAGCATTTTTCACAATGTTCATCCCACATAAAAGGCAGATCCTTCCTCATGAGCTTGGTCATCGACAAAGCAATACGTGAGAAATTCTAAATGAATCTCCGGTAGTAACCAGCAAGACCCAGAAAACTACATACCTCTGCCACAGATTCTGGCCTTTTCCAATTCAGTACTTCTTCCACTTTACTAGGATCTACAGAGACCCTTTCTTGAGAGATAATATGGCCTAGGAATTTTACTTTCGATAGCCAAAACTTGCATTTACTCAATTTGGCATAGAGCTGCTTCTCACGCAATATATTCAATACAACTCTCAAATGATGCTCATGCTCTTCTCTACTTTAAAGTATATCAGAATATCATAAATGAATACCACAACAAATTGATCCAGATATTGTTGAAAGATACGGTACATGTAATCCATGAAAACCGCAGGTGCATTGGTTAGCCCAAATGGCATCACCAAGAAATCATAATGAACATACCTGGTCTGAAAAGTCATCTTTAGAACATCTGCTTTCAATCGCAACTGATGATACCCTAACCTTAGATCAATTTTTGAGAATACACACGAACCAGATAGTTGATCTAAAAAGTCATCGATTCGGGGAAGAGGGTACTTGTTCTTGATAGTAATCTTATTCAATTCTCTATAATCGATACATAAATGAAGACTCCCGTCTTTCTTTTTCATAAACAACACTGGAGCTCCCCAAGGCGACACACTGGGTCTAATAAACCCTTTCTCCAGCAAGTTTTCTATTTGTTTCTTTAACTCCTCCATTTCGTTTGAGGCCATACGGTATTGGGCATTAAATATAGAACCATCTCCAAGCACAATGTCAATGGGAAACTGAACTTCCCTTTCTGGAGGTATTCCGCTAAGATCATCCGGAAATACCTCAGGGAATTCATTTACCACAGGTATACTACTCAAAGTTTCACTAATCTCCCCTTGCACAGAGAAGAATACCATATACCCCTGGCAACTCTTTTCAAGATACTTTTCAATTTTAGCCGTAGAAAGAAAATTCATACTACCATTTTACAACTTCAACCCTCTGAGAAGCGGGATATACTATCCTCTTGTTCCCACAATCAAGCATCACATTATTCACCGTTAACCAATCAAAACCTAAAACGAATTCCAATTAGTAAGAGGCAGACAAATCAAATCCACAGTAGATTGATGCCCTTCTACAGTTATGACACAATTCAGACAAGCTTCTGTAGTCAAGGCCTTAACACCTATCAGAGTTGACACTATCATATCAAATGGTAATTTATGCACATGCAATCCCAGACGCTTCACACAATCATAGGCAATGAAGGAGTGACTTGCACTCAAGTCAAACAGAACTTGCAACAAATAGCCACTAAGAAGAATTTTACCTTCTATCAACTTAGGAGATTTGCGGGCCTCCTCGTGGGTCATAGTGAATACTCAACCCTGAGTTTTTGGCCTCTGGTCTGGTCATGGCTCTTTGCATTCAATAGCAGACTAGTGTACCTCAGCTAGGTCCTAGACCACAACTAGGTAAATCGTGTATCATAGATGTGTCCTTACTAGGCCGAATGGTACATATATACTTCCTATCAGACAATACATATACACTTACTGCACCATAGCTAGATAGTGTGTGTTCATTATTCATAGCACAGCACATGGAAAACATACAACATATTAATAATCACATAATGTGTGAGAGATAATAGTTACTACATTGGCCTTTCTTGGATAACCTTCCTGATGTTCATTGATCATTGTTTGTTGTTCTATTATCTTGCCATGTGTTTGCTGTATTAGGTTAGGTCTAACTTCTTGACCCTGCCCAGCATCTGAACCTTTTAGCCTTACCATCTTTGTGTGTCACTATATGAAACAAGAAAGAGGTAAATATCATATTATCATAAGGGCGTTTCTATTGTTTTACAAGTATTGGTTACACAGGTACTCCTCAAATCACATATAACAAATGTTTACAGTAGCCAGGGAAGACCTGTAACAACATACAATCCTCTGAACTACTGTACAACATGTGCTTACTCCTATTACATGACATATCACAACATGTACATGTAACTTTCCAGGGGGTCACCCATCCTAAGATTTCCTTGGGTTGAGCACGCTTAATTTTTGTGTACCCATACCAAAACATAGATACCGGCTGTATCTATTTCCATTCACCAATAGCCTGAGACTGCCCTTATCTCGAGATTCATGCCAACTATCGTCGGTCAACCAAACACTATCATATCAGCACCAGTATAAGCACCTGAATATGTACCCTGATATATTCCTTGATGCCTACAAAGTTGTCTCTCTAACTCCACTCTGCAATCTCATTCTTCTTCTGGCCTAAAACACTATATCTGGAAAGAAGTGCAGTGTTGTATGGATCACTATGTCATCTGGAATCACCGAATTTACTTATCCTTGACCACCAGCCACTGGGTCAGTTTATCCGTGTAGACTGTATACTGAGCCACTGAGGTGTCATACTCACGGACATCCCGTAGGTATATGCTCTGGACATCCTCCCATAATCCTTGATCTGGTTGTAAACCATGTATCATGTATATCGCTCCAACTCCAGGATCGGTGATGAAACCTGGATATGTCTCTGTCTTATAATTCTGTGGCTTATCTGCCTGTTAGTTTACTACCCGCAACTATGGCTGGACGCTAATTAGCCATAAGGTGATTCCTTTTTAGAATGAGCCTCCACACTTTGGCCTTACTCGGACCCACTCCCTCGGTGTCTGTGTCATCCTTGTACCATCCTTTCTTTGGTATCGTAAGCACTGCCTTCCGGGTATTCCACTGTTTCCTCAAGGCGTGTCTATTCCTTTCAAAGGCTTGTGAACTAGCCAAAGTAATTTACTTTGTTGTTCCTATCTCTGTATAATCAAGCTTATCAGTATACTAACTTGTTGCCAGAACAACCGCATTTACTCTGAGCAAACAATTCTATGGCCATAATTCTTACTCTGATACTAAAATGTTAGACCCTTATCTTATTTTGACTTGCAGCAGAATATTAACGCACGATTCAGTAGGCAACACAGGAATAGCATAAAAATAGTGATAAAAAGTGCTCGATTACAGAAAATGCCCCATAAGGTTCGTACATGATAATTACCATCAATATAGCCACACAGGGCTACTAGGTATCTAAACTCATCCCAGTGGAATAGAGACATCTTCCCATCTTCATTCCACCACAGCAATCCTCTCGTGTAGTTCTCTTCTTTGATCTCTGCATACCTTCTGTATTCATTATCTACATTGTTGGTAGGGAAGGGTGAGATTCGAGAGAAACTCAGTAGGAAACAGTACAAATATGCATGCAAGATAAGTGCTTAATGCATGACATGCTTGCATTACATAACTCATGCTCATACAATGACATATCTGCATGCTCAATGTTTCAAACAACATACTGATAGCCATAACATAAATAGAAACAAAGCTTCAATCATTCATATATGTTTCACATAATCAAGCAAAGCAATAACATGTATCAATACACCAGCACGAATATCAAATACATGCAGGAGATGTAAGTTCCCCACCTTAGACCTTTCCCACCTCGAACCATGTGCCTCGATTTGTGTGCCAATCCCTTAGACTTCCAACTCAGTCACAAAACGTCAAATGTACCAGTTTAAACACTTTCATAGTGTTTATTGTGATTATATTAGCCTATGGTGAAAATTTACCAAAATGCCCCTAGGGGCCCGGCCCTGTCATACCCAATCTGACTGTACTTTTTCAAAAAATATTGACCTAGGCTCTTTTGACATATTTTCACCTAAAGAATCCATTTCAAACTCGGAATTACCAAATTCACTGTCAAAAGATGAAATTGCCCTTGGCAGCCCCTATTTCAGGGTTTCAGGGGCGTTTTCGTAATTATGCTTTTTCGTACTTTTCTGAAAAAGTGACCAACTGTAACCCCACCTAATTTTCCCTCCTGAACTCAATGGAATTATCAAATCACTAAAAAGTCAACTCTAAGGGCCATTTCTAGCTCTGGCCGAATTGAACAAAGCTCCAGGAAAAATTGGAGTTTTTCGATTTCAGCTCCGTAGACGTATTCCTTTATACTCCTTACCACTTTATTGACTCTTCCATTAGGTTACAACTATCATGTAGTACCAATTTGGGCAGCATAATCCCTAGGCCAACCCATTTCCAAAAAATTAAAACCACCGACAATCCGGCGAAATTTCACCGATTAAATTGCCCACAGCAGTAAGAATAGTCAATATACGAAGGTTTGGAAGTTACCTCAAGCTCCCACTTGCTTTTCCTTGACTTGGTTGAAAACCCTAGGTGCTCAATATCCAAATTTGAGCCTTCAAACCTTAAATCATATGAAAAGAAAGCTTAGGAATGGAGTTATACGCATTAAGAACCGATTTACCAAAGAAATCACTTAGCTTTGTAAGTTTTTTCCTCCCCTTTTCTCTCTCTAAAATTTCACACTTCCTCTCTCTATGTTGAGTTGTATGCATATGATATGGCTGAAGAAAGGAGAAGAATGATGTTTTATATTATATATTATATGATATAATTATTAATTTAATTTCCAACAATTTCGGATTTCTACAAAATTTTGGCAGATTTCTTTGTAAACTTTGAAAAATCATAACTAATTCTAGAAAAATCAAATTAGAGTGATTCCAAAGGTTATAGAACCCTTAATGAATCTAGTTTCAATTAAAAATATAGGATTTAGCCAAATAGAAGCACAAAAATCTCAGAATTTAAATATTTGAATGCTATTCCAAACACTTTCCAGTTTTTCTGGGCTAAATTCAAAAATTCATATCTTTTTACATATAGCTTCAAATGGTTCATATAACCTATCAAATTATAGCTCAGGATGTCTAATTTCACCCTGTAAAATTTCATAATTTTTACTCATCATTTCGTCATATAAAATCAGATGACAAGCTCGCTGTCTCACAGGAAATTTCACTGAAAGCATAATCATATTGTCCAAAATTCACTATTTTACTTTCTTAATGCCCCAAAGATATAAGAAATATTAGGAAATAGATTTGGGACACCTGCTAAACTGGGGCTTAGCAGTCCACTTAGTTCCGGCTTATTCCCCAGCCTCCAATCCCAAAATTCAAGATATTACAAATAAAATTTGGGGTGTTACACACAGCCAATCAAACAAGTCCACAGCCACAATCAAACAAGTTTACAAGCTTCAAATGTCAGTAATAATAGAACACCTAATTTGGATTTTGGCGTATACATACAAAAAATGAAAAAAGAAAATCAAAGAAGAAAACCTTCAAATGAGGTCTGAGTCAGTGTGAGAGTGCCTCTGATATGAGGGTTAGGTTAGGTTAACTCTACCCCTGACCAATGCTTACTGCCCATTGCCCTACACCCATTTAAAAAAAAATTAAATGGGCCTAAAAGGGTCAGCCCTATTGTAGCACTGTAGGGCCGACCCTTTTAAGTCTGCCTCCTTCTGAAAGTTCTAAATTATAAGTCTGGCCCGACGTGCTCGGCATGATTTCCAGACTCTAGTCATCAATTACTAACATCGTTTCACTCACAAATCAATAAATTATGAGTAGAGGGACTAATATCTATAATTGAGAAAGCTATAAATGTAAGAAGAAAAAACTTCAAAGACTTAATTAGAAATTAGGTAAAAAAATATGGACTTACATTTTTTTTTTCTAAAATAATCCAATTTAGTTATGATTCCTCTATTTATAGTGCCTACTGAATGGCCAGTTATATCATCTTCAATTTATAGGAAAAAATTAATTAATTGCCAGAACCTATGAATACGTATGGATATTTTAAAAATGGAGTCTTGCACTATAATCTCAGCGTGAGGTTTCAAATTTTATACTCAAACATTGGATGCTTATAGATACATTATATATTGTATGCTTCTTGAAACATGAATGTGCTTTCTTAGTTTATTGGATTCCATATGTTAATTATATATAAGAGTGTCTTTGAGAAATCCAATAACTTAAGAAGTCTTAATCCTCATTTTTGAATTCAAAATGCATGATAGGTAGGCGTCACCATCATCACTGAAGTGTTATTGGAATTTGGAAAGATATTGTTGAACAAATAAGTTTCTTTTTTTCTTTCTTTTTTGTTGCTAAAAAAACAAATAAGTTTCTTTGAATATATATATATATATATATATATATATAACATAAAGTCGATGAATGAGTGAACAAAGAATAATGTCATTTTAATTTGACGAGGAATTTCTGGGTGTGATTGGTATATCAGAAAATTATTTGACCACCACCCATCACAATGAGTAGAAATAATATCATTTCAATAAAATTATTTTACTATTTTTGGAGGAGATTAATAAAAGTGAATTGTTATTTTCATTATCTTTTATAATTTATATTATCTATCTGAATCGTTCACAGTAGTTTATACTATGTTTGAAGATTATTTTGTTTAACATTATTTTATGATAGAATAAAATATACGTTTAATTTTTTTAAGTTTACATCAAGATTTAATTTGGTTTCTTAAGTTTAAAAAATATACTTTTTGTTCTTTAATCTTAACACTATTAATTTCATTTAACGAAAAATGGTTATTCGATAAATTTAAACGGTGATTATACAATTAAATGATAACAAAAATGCTCAAATGTTAACTATTTAATATAATCATTTTTTATATTCTAAAATTTAAGCATGATTTATCAGTATTTAATTATAGAATTATCATTTAAATTTGTTGATTCCGCATTTTTCATTAAATAAAACTAATGTTGTTAAGATTAAAAGTATATTTTTTAAACTTAAGGAACTAAACTTATAAAACTTGATATATAAACATAGATAGTCAAATGTATACATTAGCCTTTAGGATAAAATTAGATTGTGGATTATATTTTTCATAAAAAGTCATATTGTTTTGTTCGTAATTTATAAATGGTGTGGCTTTTTATATATAACCCAATGACACCAAACTCCTTCCTTAATTTTTTTTTCTAGGTATGAGTTTTTGAGTTTGAAAAATTATTGATATACTAAATTGACCTTTTTATTTTTCAATAAACTTATAATTAAAACTAATGTAATCTTAATTATCATTGGTGTATGATCCCATATATATTATAAGACGAGCATATACATAATTTGAAGTTTAATTACAAAGCTAAGTGAACACAAGAAGGCGATGATGGCATTGGAATCAATGTAACAAATCTAAAAGGGGCACAGAAAAAGAAGGAAAAAATAGGAATACAAGGCATAGGATTCCCCCCAAAAAATAAAAAATTTAACCTTTTTCTTTACTAGGAGACAGCATGGTGTTTTGTGGAAAAAAGCAAAGAGTGAGAAAGTGTGAAAATTTTCAGAGTCCCTTAAAAAGGTGGTGGCTCTAATCTCAAAAGGCTATAGGAATCCCAGGCGGTACACATAATAAAGCTTAAAACAAGACAATATACATATATAGACACACACACACGTATGTATATATATAGCATGTCCAAATTCTGTAATTCAACACGTGGGTCCTTTTTGCCTCCCTCTTGGTTTTCACTCTCTCATTTCTTTAAAATCAAAGATGGAGGATGTAATTAGGAAAAAATATTCTTTTAATATGTTGTGTTGAATTTCACTTAATACGATTGTTGGTTTAGGGGATGATGAAGAGATATGAATTCAATTTTTTAAGATTTAATCATAGAATATATATGAGATCTTATAAAGGCTGGCTCGAATTTTTCATAGATAAGTGAACTTTTAATTTATAGCCTTTCATTCATAAATTATTTTTTAATTTCTTAAGGTCACTCAATGTTGTATCTTTTAACCCTTTTGATTTGAATATATCTTTTATTCCTATCTTCATTAATTCACAAATAATATTTATTTTAATGGATTGAGTTGGATATATGTTACCTTTCTGGTCAGTATTTTGTTATGAAACTTTTAGGTGCTATAAAACTATAGTTTCTAATTTATTAGGGCTTCATAACCGATACAATATAAGTGTACGTTACATGTGAATCTGAATTTATCTTTAAGTTTTACATAATAGATTATCAAAATAGAATGAAAGACTAGCATTAGAATTATTGTGATGATAAACAGAGAATTAAACTAAAGCAATATGTCTAAATTAAAAAAATCGAAAAGTCCAAAACAAAGATAGGTTTCTTTTTAGACATAGTTTATTTTAGAATAATATCTGAAATTACTTGAAGGATGTAAAAAAGTGTATACATTTTTTCCCTGTAGGACTCTTTCTGTGAAGCAATTATCATCATAAAATAAAGTTCATTTGTACTAAGTTAAATTTTTTTGGTTGATATGAGCCCTTGTCAATTGTCATAAATTCAGACTTTACACACAGGGTTTAAGACACACACTACTGTTTTTCTAGTCTTCTTTTAATAATTTGGACCATCTTGTCAATCTCTTTTCTATCATTCTTTCTTTCTTTTCTTTTCTTTTTGATAAATCCAACTTCATTTAGCAAAAAGGGCATTATGAGAAGGAGCGTCAAACAAAACACTTACTCTCGTCCTTTAAGAAAGAGAACTTTTAAAAAAAAAAAAAAAGTAAGCAAGAAAATAATAATTATCTTTGAGGTGAATACTTGGCTATTTTTGAGCAAAAATAAAAATACTCGGCTATTGAATCTCTAAAGACAAAGCACAAACAAGACAACATAATTATATAAGATGTACTTGGCCCAAAATTAAACACAGTTTGAAAAGGCAGTTCACCAAATGAAGTTGTCTCCCCTAATTAAATTACTTTATCTATGATATATGAAGATTGTGCTCTATGAATGTGTTCCCCTTACTTGTTATTGTTTACATATTCATAACCAAGATGTTTATAGAGCCCGTCTTAAGATTTTCTCTCGGGTATCCCTATTCACGACCCCCGTCCCCTCTGTTTTATAATGTAGTTATTTTTTCTTTTTATATTATCATATTATAACTAGTACTTTGTAATGTTAAGAGAAAATTTCAAAAAACTACGTTGAAAATATAAGAAGGATAAATTAGTACATTGAAAATGGGAAAAGACGGATCAGGCGGGTGTCAGACAAAGTAAGGAATCTGTCCTTTTAAAATATTGGCCAAATGACGAAAATGCCCTTCAGCACTTCATCCCCACTTCAGAATAACAACATGATCATCGTAATTAACAACTCCGAATTCGATATTAACAATTGCAATTCTTTTTTGACAATTAACAAGTTTCTGGGCAAATAACAACACTTATCTCTTAATTAACAACTCTAGATTCGATATTAACAACTCCAATATCTTCTTTCACAATTAACAAGTTTCAAAGTCAATAACAACACATATCTCTTAATTAACAACTCCGAATTCGACATTAACAACTCCAATTTATTCTTTCACACTAAACAAGTTTCAGGGCCAATAACAACACCTATCTCTTAATTAACAATTCCGGATTCGACATTAACAACTCCAATTTCTTCTTTTACACTAAACAAGTTTTAGAGTCAATAACAACTCATTTCTCTTTATTAACAACAACGTATTCTACAACAACTCCACTTTTTTCCTCCACTTCGGAATAACAACACCCATCTCTTAATTAATAACTCCCAATTCGATATTAACAACTCCAATTTCTTCTTTCATACTTTATAAGTTTCAGGGCCAATAACAACACCCATCTCTTAATTAACAACTCTGGATTCAATATTAACAACTCCAATTTTTCTTTCATACTTAACAAGTTTCAGGGCCAATAACAACACTCATCTCTTAATTAACAACTCAGGATTCGAAATTAACAACTTCAATTTCTTCTTTCATGCTTAACAAGTTTCAGGGCCAACAACAACACCCATCTCTTAATTAATAACTCGGGATTTGAAATTAACAACTCCAATTTCTTCTTTCACAATTAACATGTTTTAGGGCCAACAACAACACATATCTCGTCATTAACAACTCCGGATTCGCCATTAATAACTCCTATGTTGTTATTGCGATTGAGGGCTGAAGGGCATTTTCGTCATTTGGCCGAGATTTCAAAATGACAGATTCCTCACATCGTCTGACACCTGCCTTATCCGTCTTTTTCCATTTTCAATGCACTGATTTGTCCTTTTTATATTTCCAATATAGTTTTTAGGAATTTTTCCTAATGTTAATCCTACTTTATTAATATCATTTTTCCTTATTATAAAAAACTAAAATGTTTATAGAGGCAATGAAAATATTATGAGTCCTATATCAGAAAATCTCATAAGTGAAATGTGAATTATAAGTTCAAAGTATTCTCCCTTAAGCGGTTTTAAAGGTTGTATAATTTTTGTTCCAACTTTTAAAATTCATGTGTATTTTTTACCTAAATAAAAGTTTATTGGTATTTTCGCATATTAGGTATAATTTCATGGGTTTTTTTTTCACCTTAACTCAATTTTTTTTATAAATGTCTTCTGTTTTGATATTTTCTAATAAATAATTAATGAATTTTATTGAGGATAATTTAGAAAAATTTAAAAGCCTTAATGATTTTATTGAATTGTTTAATCTATGTAAAGATGTTGGCAAGTCTTTGTAATTAATACTAGTAGGACTTAGGAGTAATTCATACTTCACGAACGTGTGGGATCGACTTCTAAAACAAATGTAGGACCTTATTATTAGTAGGTAATTTGTAAATATATTTATAAGCATGTACTATTTGAGTAATGAAATCTGTTATATGACGGATATATAGCCTTTCTTTACTTAGCTAGCATGTTATTCTTTTTTATTTTCTGCATCTTTAATTTATCTTTTCCTACTTTTTTTCCCGAATGCTTACAGATTTTGTTTTACTATTAGAAGATGGCATGGAATAAAAGAAATGATTGCTTAACCCATCATTCGGGAGAAGAAAAATTCAGAGATATATTCCTAATCAAAACAATTTATCATTTTCCACTTGTGAAAGGAAAAATATAAAGAACATACAGAGCTATGTATTTTGGACATTAATGAAAACAAAGGCAAATTAAAAGCAAGCTTTAATTACTGGCAAAAAAAAAAATATGCAAGCTTTAATTAATAACGAGCTCCCTTATATGATCAAATTCTATTTTTGTGTATAAAAATGAGGCATCGATATAATTCACTCTGACAAATATCCACATACGTATGTACATACACATGCATGCTAGGGTTGTGTTTGTAACTTGCATGGTCGTCAAATATCATAAGTAAGGACAGTCCAAATTTAATGTAAAGTTCTTAATTTATAATTTTAAATAATAAATTCCTTTTTTAAGAAGATGAACATATAAATTTTTTTAAGTATGCATATATTAAAATAATAAATTATTAGAAATATAAAAAAATATTTTAGGGTATTAGATGTATGATTCTGATTTTTCTTTTTGTTACGAACAGAGTTTGGAGTATTTGGAAAAAAAAAAACCCATGTTTTCTTCCTTCGTAGTATTAATTAATTTTCTATAATTATGTTTAAGTTTCCCTAATTTAGGGCAAAAGGTGGGGCACATGACGCGCCGGAATTGATTAGGTGGCAGAGCGCCTTGACATAGCGACAAATTTTTTTTCCCTGTCCTTTTTTGCTTTTTTTAGAGGCATAATGACAATATTAACTTATAATTAAAATGAAAATTAAAAACCACCACCCCCTATCTAATCTAACATCAATATCAATCTCTTTGGGAATTTGGGCCTCCTCTTTCATTAATCTTCTTTACCTTCATAATTTTGTTTTAGAAATGTTAAGATCATGATTAGGATCAATTGGAATATACGTAATCTCCCTCTTATATATGAAATATGATTTAATAATGGCAATTTGATTGAATTGTTGCCTCACTTATACTTTGAATTTTAAACATTTAACCAAATGGTTTTTTAGAGGAAACCATAATTAATGTGATATGTTGTGTTTTCTCTTTATCAATGATTAAACGTGTCAATGGAAAGTTATTGTGAAAAATTATATTAAATTACACTGAATTATAAAATTATTTATATGTTATACTTCTATGAAACAACTTAATTAAAAAATATTTAAATAAATTATTTCAAATTTGAACATATATCACTAAGCTATTTTAATATAAAATTAATACGTAGTTAATTAGATTAGCTAACCTTTGTCCCCTCATTTTTAATTGACTACAAGATTTCTCCCCTCTATACCTCTATCCAACAAAATATACGGCATCATCAATTCATAGTAATCATTACATAGTACAAAAGGGGGGAAAATTCCACTCATAATAAACAGTGTAATGCACAATATAATTAAGTTGTCAAGCAAATTCAAAAGTAGTTAAAAAAGATACATATCAATGTAGAAGTGTACATATAAGCATTAAACCACAACGAAACAAACAAAAACACTGGGTCCTGAGTATTGTGTCTCCAGATCATTAAAGAAAAAAAACCACACACGGATACGGATTCGGCTATGATCCTTTTTTATTCAGAAAAATGATGATTCTTTTTTTTATCTGAATTATTGGATTAAGATCTCAACGGTCTAGATTTAATATATTATAAAAATAATAATAATAATAATATTATTATTATTATTATTATTATTATTATATATTAAATATGAACCGTTGAGATCTTAATCCAACGGTCTAGATTAAGAAAAAGATCATCATTTTCTTTCAAGAAAAAGATGGTAGCCGGATCCCCCACACACACGTAGTCAATTTCCCTAGAATCTGATTACAAAGTACTCTTAAAATCTTTAATTTGAGTCATGACCCAAAACTTAAGATTCTTTAATTTGATGTATAGTTCATTATGGAGTAGTGACAAATTAAGGAGGAAATTATGATCACATTATGGGAAAGAATCGTTAATCGACGCTATATATGAATTTTTCTAGCATTGTCACAATATAAAATTTCCCGAGAAATGTTTTTTGCCCTCTCTCAAGCTTTGCTAGAATAGCTTGAAGAAATACAAAACGGGGGGAAAATCGATCCTTATCTAAATTTTCATCATCATGTAAAAAGACATCATTAAAAAACCATTATGAGAACATATTCCTCACAAAATCTAGGATTTTTTTCTTACAAAAAATTTCTATAAGAATTTTTCTTTTATTGTAATAATATTCGAGCCATGACCATGCCTGTTGTGATAATGTGATCTACTATAACAATATTTTTGTCATAAACATGGAAAATCTAGAATCATGTTGTGCACGAGTGCAAGCAATGAACTTCGGCGGATTAATATTTTCTCTTTTACCCTTCCCATCTGCTCTCATTTGGGGCAAAAAAAAAAGCCCGAGGAGTCATTTTTTTTAAAAAAAATCATCAATTACTGTGGAACATTTTTTTGGAACTCAAGATATTAAGTGTTACTAAGAAAATGCTTCTAAGTGATAGGTGCTAGATATTGGGTATCACAAAAAAATATAAATTAATTTAGGATACTGAATGCTACTGAAAAAAATATTCTATAATCATGAATGATTTTTTTTAAAAAAAATCAAGGTTTCTCTAACTTGTTTTTACCCCAAAACCATGTAGTTTTGGGCCAAAATATGGAAGCAAATTGGAAGGTAAAGGAGAGCAAACTTAGGTCCCTTGATTGAACGGTTTGAAATTATTAGTTTGTAGGAATGGGACTTAACTTTATATATATATATATGCTTCATAGTACACTACTACAAAAAACCAAATCTGTGGCGCTTATAATTACATTAGCTGTGGCGCTTGCGAAATGCCACCTATCTTAACGCCACTAAAAAAAGCTGTGGCGCTTAGAAGCGCCACAGATTTTAAAATTTTTTTTTTTTTAAAATTACTTCCTGTGGCGCCTGGCTGGCCAGGCGCCACAGAAAGCTTACTTCCTGTGGCGCCTGGCCGGCCAGGCGCCACAGCTGGTTCACCTACTGTGGCGCCTGGCCGGCCAGGCGCCACAGAAGGCCTAGACCTCCTGTGGCGCCTGGCTGGAAAATATGATAAATTCGCTTAATTATAATTTAACATAAAGTTAAGTAGAAAAGAAATTAATTACCGAAGGAAAAGGGACTTTAGGCATGGAATTGCAGCTATCTCTAAAACTTGGGCTATCACAGAACGGAACATTTGGTGTTGGCCTACCCTGGACCAACTGTTGTATTTGCCTTGTTAACAACGCATTATGTTCTTGCAGCAAACGCATTTGTTCGGTGAATTGTTCTTCTCGTTGTTCCTTGTAGCGCATTTGTTGTTGAAGTTCTTGCATTTGATGCTTAAAGCTAGACATCTCGTCACGTAGGTGGGAAACATCACTTCTACTCGAGCGCTTCTGACGTCCGAAGTATGCTGATGGGGTGACTGCAAAACCAGTACCCCGAACACGACCATCATACTCGGGTACTGGTAACGCTCTGCTCAATAAATCGTCCCGACCAACATAGGTCGCCAACGCAGGATCCTCCTGTGTCATTTGTCGCTTTCCCAAAAAGAATTACAATGAAAATTAGTTATTATAAATGGAGTTCATTTAAGTAAAGTCAATTATTTATTGAACGCATAATATAATTGAATACTTACACAATATTCGGCTACTCTTCTTGCTTCCTCACTACGAATTTCACCTTTCTTATTTGTGACACCCTTGATCCACACCTCATGTCGTGGAACCTGTGTAATATCTGAGCCTGGTTCTTGTATCTGCACATCGAAGTTAGTCGAATTTAAATGATATTCATACAATTTTTATTATGAATGAAATAATCATCAGTTCGTACCATTTGTTTTTGTAAATTTCCGTATGAAACAGGTCCTTGTGTGTATCGGTATGGCATGTTGGTCGCGTTAGCTCGATTCTTCTCGCTCAACTCCTAGTTAGATCAAAATGATTCATATAAATATATAAATGTTACTTACAAATACGTACATTACACGTAATAGGGAAAAATAAACAAATCCCCTTACCAGGAAATCAGGAGTTGTATGTGTTTTGATAAACTCATCCCACATTGCTTGAGTGATGATTCCTTCGTACAATGGATAAGGCGGTGTAGTAATGATATCATCATTATCATCCCTCAAGAAATATTTGACGAGATCAGAACGAAACTTTCGCAAAATTTTTCCGGCTTTTCTCATTACGAAGTTCTTCCGATCATCATCAATAATAAAAACACTCTGTAAACAAGTCAAAAAACATATATCATATGTAAGATTGAAATGAAGTGAAACAAAGCAAACCGAATAAATATATAATTAAGGTGTTACCTGTATTTCTAATTGGCTGGGAAGGGATAGAAAATCCTAAATTTTATTTTATTTTTTTTAAAAAACAGGTTAGGGGTGGCGCCTGACCAGACAGACGCCACCCCTGAACAAATTTTTTTTTTTTTTTGCTTAAAAAAGGTCAGGCACCCGTGACAACAAAAATTTTTTTTTTTTAATAGGATCAGGGGTGGCGCCTGACCAGATAGGCGCCACCCCTGAACAAATTTTTTTTTTTTTTTTTTTTAATAGGATCAGGGGTGGCGCCTGACCAGATAGGCGCCACCCCTGAACAAATTTTTTTTTTTTTTATGTTAAAAGATTGAATAGGCATGCACCCGAACAACAATTTTTTTTTTTTATTGAAAAAGCATCAGGGGTGGCGCCTAACCAGATAGGCGCCACCCCTGAACAAATTTTTTTTTTTTTTTATGTTAAAAGATTGAATAGGCATGCACCCGAACAACAATTTTTTTTTTTTATTGAAAAAGCATCAGGGGTGGCGCCTGACCAGATAGGCGCCACCCCTGAACAAATTTTTTTTTTTTTTATGTTAAAAGATTGAATAGGCATGCACCCGAACAACAATTTTTTTTTTTTTTTTTGAAAAAGCATCAGGGGTGGCGCCTGACCAGGCAGGCGCCACCCCTGATCCAGCCCCTAATGTGGCGCCTGGAGGGCCAGGCGCCACAGCTGGTTCTACAGGTCAAGTGTGGCGCCTGGCCAGACAGGCGCCACACTTAACCATACCAGCTATGGCGCCTATCCTTTCAGGCGCCACAGCTGGTATAAAAAAAAAAACATAAAACTTTAAAAAAATAATAAATGAGCAGCTGTGGCACTTCATTAAGGAAGGGCCACAATATGTGCGCCACCTTTCAACCTTTTTGTAGTATACGTATAATTATATTAAATTAAATTTTTATTCATACATTACGAGACATATGAGAGATGGGTCCATTAATCCCACTATTTTGTGCAAATTGTCAAAGATTATAATCTATATCAACGCGTTTGAGATCGACTTTTTTAATTTTCGTAATAACCTCTTATGCATAATTACAAATCGAAAATAGGAAAGAGAAGGGACTAAGGCTTTTAGAGTCAAGACAACTAAAGATGAACAAAGGATTAAATGACAAATTCATGGCACAATGCAAGGAACGAATTAAGAGTATATTTTTGGAAAAATTACATTCAGGTCTCAAATAAGAAGAAAAAAAATGAAAAAATGATCTCTTAAAATCTCAAAATTGTTAAAAAGTCCTATGTGACTTTTTTACAATAAATTCTAATTCCATTGATAAGTCCATAGCCGTCCGCTGAATAGTTCATGGGCGCATCATTGACAAATCCAGGGGTGCATCATTGACAAGTCCAGGAGCACGTCCATGAGCGTCCATTAACAAGTTCATAATTGAAATTTATTACAAAAAAGTCCTACAGGACTTTTTGGCAATTTTGAAATTTTAATGGACCATTTTTTTATTTTTTCTTTTTCCAAGGCCTGAATGTAATTTTCCCTACCTTTTTTATCTTTTCCTTTTTTTTATTTTTGAGAATTAACTTCAATCAGTTTCATTATATGAAGATTAAATATTGGGGGCCAATGTCAAAAGGTTATATTGTATTCAAAATATCCAATAAACGTTTATCTAAAATAAATTCTGAAATTCTAACTACGGTTTTGTCAAATGAGTGGAATTTTATATGCATTAGAAAAATTTTAAATTCAAACACCATACAGATAGGGAAAAAAAATCATATGAATGGATGCACATCCATTTTAGCTTAATTAATATCATAACGGTCGAGTCTGAATTAAACATCAATAGAATTATTGTTATCACCAAAAAAAGTAATACTCCCTCATAACCTAAATTTAGGAGCTGGATGATCAGTTTATAAAGATTACGAAAATCATTTAAGATATTTTTTATAATAATGTGTGTTAATTTTCTTAAAATACCCCTTTTCACGGTTTGTATTGTAAATTTATAATATATGCAATTATAAGATTGTTTGGGGAATATTATAAATTTGTAAGACAAAATTGATTGAAATTTTACATTTAGAATCAAAGTAAACTCCTTTACTAATTCTTCCATTTAGGAACGAAGGAAGTATAGTATTATTGCTTAGCCATATCAACAAATAACATTTTGAAACCTAATTTGTGATCAAGGTGATTGTTGTCTGTTTTTGAAAACTTACATGATATGTAGCTATATTACATGAAAGCTTTTTGATAGGGTTCCACTCCATAGGGTCAGTCTTTTTGGGGGACATCTTGCTCTTTGATGGCTGCTTGTGGGACAAAATAACAACAGTCCCTCTTTCAGAATATATATTGTTTTCGTTTATAGCAGATTCTCTCTTCTAAATGCATCTCTCGCCATTTTATAATATACTTTATCCATTTTATAAATAAGAATTTTTTTAAGGATGGTATGTTCCCATTTATAAGAGACACTATAAACATGTTTGGAATTTTTAGTATGATTACTTTTATTTTTGCCCCGGTAATTATTTGTTAGTCACACTGCGTTAATTTTCTCACTCACTATCTTTCTATAAATAAGAGTTTTTTTTAAGAAAATATAAGTTGCACTTTGTTTCTTATTTATTGCCTCTAATTAATTTAAGAGTAAAATACTCTAACTAACTATCCTTTAGTTTTGCTTTATCTATACAAACCTCCTTACTATTTTGAAAACAGACATTTTAGTCTAAACAATTAACACCATTAAAGAATATTCTAGAAAGAGTCTTGAAGTATATTTTTTAATTAAAAACATATTATAATAAATATTATTTACTAATGCACCCCTCATTCTACCAAATCCCTAATTTATCTTTAACATTAATATTTATTAATGATCTATTCAATATTTTTTCTAAATTTACAAAAATTTTGAGCAATTTTTTATGTGAGAAATACACTACTATAAAAGGTACTTTTAACGTCAATAATTAACATCGGTTTTTAAAAAACAGACGTTGAAAAGGAGGCTGTGATATTTTTGAAATTTTGACTACATTTTGAACGAGTGTTTTTGAAAAACGGTCGTTGAAAGTATCCCAGATCTGTTTTAATCCCAATCGTATCTCCTCTATTAGTCGCGCCTCTCCTTCTCATATCCGCCTCTGAGCCCTAGTCCAACCTCCAATCACATCATTTGGCCCCTCTCTGACCCTAGACACAACCTCCAGCTAGTTCTTGGACCCAATCACGATCTTCACCTTCCTCTCTGTAGCGTTATCGCGAACTCTCTCCTCCTCGATCAGCCTCATTTTGGTAACCAGGAACATGCTCAGTCCATGCTCAAGAGTATAATATGCGTGGATCTTTAGCACTTCCAGTCTTTTAGAAAAGTAACAACATATGATTGGGTGTTAATGAGGTTGTAATGACAACCCAGAAGATTAAGTATTTCCCTGAGCTTGAAAGTGTTTGCATAGCACTTGAGGTTTTTCTCCTTGCCCTTTTATGTTTAATTTTTTTGTTATCATTTTTGGAAGCTGAATTGTAATTATATTTGGGGTTTACTTCCTGAAATGAAAAGTTTGAAATTTTGTTTAAATGTTGCTCGTTGGAAATTTCTATCCCAAAACTTGAGTTATGTACAAGATTTTTTTTTTAAAAAAAATAGAGGGATACAACGACCGTTTTTGCAAAAATAGTCGTTGTATGTTGTGAGATACAATGACCATTTTTGGAAAAACAGTCATTATATGTCACTTATAAGGACCATTTTTGCAAAAACAGTCGTTGTAAGTCACAATATACAATGACTGTTTTTGCAAAAACAGTCGTCGTAAGTCTCTTATAAAGACTGTTTTAAAACGGTTCTCTATTTTAAAACTTTCAACGACACTCATATACGTTTCCCTAAACATAATCGTCTAAAGGGTATAAAAACATATGTTAAAAGTCCTTTTTGTAGTAGTGATATTAACAACTTGATAAAAAATTTTAGTAATCTTTTAACAAACACTTGTTTGATTAAATATGTTTTAGCCAAGATATGTATTTAAGATATCACCTCATAAGTTCAATAAATAAACAAGATTAAAAATTTAAATTTATTGAAAAATAAAAATTTATAATTATAAAATTAATCAACTGTGTAATAGGGTGATCAATTGAACAGTATGACAAAAAAATTTAAAAATGTATATTAAATAATTATGTTAAGGAAGGAAATTTTTGTAAAAAACTAAAAATAATGAGTCAATGCCATAACTTAACGATCAACTAATCGTTAAATAGATAGAAGTTGAATTTCAAAGCTAGAAAAGATATTTCTACAACATATGATTTGGTTTTATAGGAGATTCATATTGGTTTTAAAATAGAAGGGAAGTCTCTATAATTTAGAGTAAATAAAGGGGAGGTTAATATATTTTACTTTTAGTTTAACTATTTTTTTATCTCTGTCATTCGATTGGTTGGATGTTTTACTAGTGATGGAAGGGAGTATAAAATACTTAATTATACGGCTTCTTTGTATATTAATTATTATCATTCTTCCTTCCTCTTTGATATCTCTTTCACTCTTTTCCTTTATCATATTTACATAAAGATATAATGAATGGGAAAAGACTCATTTTTATGTCTTTATATAAAAACTTTTAGGGTTCAAGCTAACCCGTTGGGTGTTGGTGCTTAAATTTTTTTTTTTTTTTTTATCGAAAGTTGGTGCTTAATTGAATAGACCTCTTTTGGCGGGAGAATTTGGGTGTGAATATATATATATATATATATATATATATATAAGGGTTAAGATAAGTGGTGGTCATGCGGTGATTTTGTTTTTGTTCTTTTGGGTACGCTCTCAGGGCTCCACCATTAATCCAACGTTCAAAGAAGCTAGATATAGTGGCAAAAATAAAATTAAGGCAAAAAAGCCTAAGGAGAAAGGGGGACCTTTTTCAGACCTTCCATGTGTCGCGGGGATGTCTTATCCACGTAGAATGAGGGAAGTGGTAAGTAAAACGGTTTGGTTAGAAACCAACTTGTGGAAGATTAAGGGTATGTTTAGGAAGGCATTTGGGATAAAGAAAAGAGCTCAATAGCCTCATTTTGCTCCATTTGGGTTGGTGTTTTGTAACACCCCAAAATTTATATTAACTAAGAGTATTTTAAATATTTGAGAAATTCAATAAAATGGTGAATATTCATGAATTTAGAATTTATAAATTTATAAATGTTCAATTTTATGAGAAATTGGGCAAAAATAATTATGGAATTAATTTGGGTAATTTAAAAAGCCCAATATTAAGGTCCAAAAATGAAGGAATATTAGAGAAAATATTTGGTCCAAAAATAAATGAAAATTGGTGAAAGAAAAATAAGAGAAGAAATTGGATTAGAAAGATAATAGCAAAATCGTAATTTTGCCAAAATAGCATAAAATAAATTATTTTCCAATTAATTGACGTTAATTTCAATAAATTAAGGAAAATAAAGGTTAAAAATATATTTAGAATATTTTGGTCAATTTAATATGAATTTATGGAAAATTTGAGCAAAAAGTGCAATTTTGACCAAAATTGAGACTTTACGTGTATACGTAACCGGAACAAGTTATGAAGCCAATTGAGACCATAGGGAGGGACCCCTAGGTGTCTCCTACATGTGGCATAAATAAGGAAATATTGGTTGGACATGATGACATGGTTACGTGAATGTAGGAAGTTATGTGCATAAAATTGGATTTTAGCAATTTTGGAAAATTAAACAAATTATTATAATATTATGAGATATTAGAATATAAGTTCATCTTTCTCATTCAGCTGCTATTTCCACGAGAAACAGACCTAAAACATAGTGTGAGAACGTTTGGAATTGTAGAGAGAGAAAGGAGAAGAAAAATCACAAGGTAAGCTGATTTCTCCGACGATTTAGCTCCTAACGCGTATAACTCCGACTTTAAGCTACTCCTCTTTGTTCTTTAAGGTTTGGAAAGCTCAAATTTGGTGTTCTAAACGTTAGGGTTTTCAGCCACTTTTGGGAAAAGCTTGTGGGAGTTTTAGGTAACTTCCAAACCTTCGTATATTAACTATTCTGGCTGCTGTGGGCAATTTAATCGGTGAAATTTCACCGGATTGCCATTGGTTTTAAATTTTGGAAAAGTGTGTGCCTAAGGGTTATGCTGCCCAATTTTAGTTCAAATGGTTGTTATAACTCAATTAGATGGTTAATAAAGTGGTTAGGAGTAGAAAGGAACGCGTTTACGGAGCCGAAATCGTAAAACCCCGATTTTTCCCGGAGAACACCATTATTTCGGCTAGGGATGTTTGAGGGCCTTAGAGTTTTATTTTCAATGATTTGATGGTTCCATTGGGTTCATGAGGGAAAATTAGGTGGGGTTACAGTTGGTCACTTTTTCAGAAAAGGCTGAGAAAGCATAATTACGGAAATGCCCCTAAAACCCTAAAAGTAGGGCTGTCAAGGGCAATTTCATAATTTGACATTGAATTTGGTAATTTTTAGTCCGGAAATGGATTCCTTGGATGAAAATACATCAGGATAGCCCTAGTCAAAATTTTGGGAAAACGTGCCATCGGGCCGGGTATGGCGGGGCCGGGCTGGGGGCATTTTGGTAAATTTTTACCATTGACTAATATAACCACAAGAAACACTATGGAAGTGTCTAAAATGATACTTGGATAGGTTATTACCTATTTCTTGTACATTTGATGTTTTAGGACCGAGTTGGACGCTTATAGTTGACACATTTTACGAGGCGGACCCTTTGAGACAGGAAAGAGGTTAAGGTAGGAACTACTATCTCTCATATACTATGTGACTATTTGTATGATGCCTGTTACTGTATTTTGTGATCTAAACACGTGCTGGAGGCACATTACCTAGCTGTGGTCTAGGACCTAGCTAAGGTACACTAGTCTTGCCTAGCTGTAGTCAAGGACTCAGCTGAGGTACATATAGGGGTTTCAACGGGTTAGTTGGCCCTGAATTTTGTGTACACACACGGATGATATGAGTTTTCATTTTACTTGATACGGTGCATTGCATATTTAATTTTCGCATTTTATATGTTGATCGTATGTTTCTACTGAGATTCCTTGGAATCTTACCCCTTTTTCTAATCAAAATGTCTCAGCGGGTGCCAGCGGCTTGAAAGCCAAGGATGCAGAGAAGGGAAACTGACAGGCACGTTTCCCAAGATAAAACAGTGGTTGTATATAGTCTGTATGTGAAATAGTTTTGGGACATTCTGTACATATTTGTCATTATTATCAACTTCTACTCTGTTAATGACTGTTTGTAAACAAATACTTATTATCAGTATAACTGTACTTTTCTGTTTGCCTATGGAACTTGTTCATTATTGCCATGCGCATATCAAAATGGAAATGGGTGTTAACAAGTTTAGAGTAGATAAACTTAAGCAAAAAAAGACCAGGTGCTTTTTCATTGGCGAGAAGCTACTTCTCCGTGGCGTGGGTGACCGTTGGGGCATTAAATGCCATTCAAAACCATTACTCCTCATCTATTCCTCATTCGAAACCATTACTCATCGGCTGCCTCACAGATTCTTGGTGGACTGCTTCTTCTTCATCCTTGGATCTTCAACACAATGTTAGCATCGTTGAGTGGAAGAAATCGTCAAATGTGGCAAGTCAAGGTCACTATCGGTGGGTCAGTCCAAGTTGAGAGGTCGTTAGCCTTTCGTCGATGAATGCAATAAAGCTCTGGAATGAAGCTCTACTATGTTTTCCTGGTTCGGGTCTCTGTTCCAAGAAAGAAGAAAAGCTTTGATCAAATTAAGATTTGACAAGAGATTTAATTGCAAACTTCAAAAGTTCTTAAGGAGGGATTACAGTTCAAATTTTTGAAAAATTTGTAAGGTAGAACTATAATTTTCGAAACATCTAAGTCCTTTTCTGTGATTTCCCCGGTTCCTTTTCTTCATTCACTTGTAATTTTCATAAATTACAGGGACCTTTTCTATAATTTTCTTTAGTCCTCAAAATATTAATTTTGGCTCTCCAAAATTCCAATTTCTTATTAGGTATATATAATGCAAGATTAAGCACAATATATCATCAATAGTTCAAGAGATCATTTGTATGAATAATTAACAAATTTTAACCATATTGCTCCTGATTACAATTAATTCAATACAAATGTCCCTAACTCAAATTAATGCTTAATCATGTAATAATGTCTCAAAAAATGCATTAAAAATCCCAATTTAATTATGAAATATCATATAAAAATATGGTTCAATCATCATACTTCTCTTAGCTCTCCCTTCTTCACCACGAATGAATAATGTTCGTGACAGAATCAAAGACCAACTTGTTAGGGATATGTGATCCAATAATAATCCGCTTCATGTATGCATTCTAATTTAAATACAATTTTATCCATTTTTAATTAAGTACTTTAGTTTTTTTCCCTTTTTTTCAATAATAATTGAACTTTTTGTATTTTATCAAATTTTAATTTTAATTTTTCACTTCAATTATCACAATATATATAAATAATATATATATATATATATATATATGATTCATACCATTTTCAATCATTTTTCATCTAAACGAGTTTTTCAAATAATAATCCAAACAGGTTTAAGGTTAAAAAAAAAAGCCACTTGTGCCACCGCTAATCCAAATACAAATCACATTTATAATATGATTTTTATCTTATCTTACTTTTATAAAAGTCAGATTACAAAAAAGTTATTTCTGTTACCGCTAATCCAAACGTGAACTAAATATGGATCGCACACTCGTGATATAATTAAATTAAATTAAATAGGGCTAACCCACTATTTGTCTGCTTTAAAGTTTTAACAACTTTCAAAAGTGCAGGGTGTGTATGTAGTGGACTATTTATATTACATGATTAGCTTTGTTGGACATTTCTTGCGAATTTATTTATTTTTCCAAACCTTACGAATTTAATTTGGACTACCGTTTTAAATACACAAATAATAAAGGGGGACGAATAAACTTTTTTTTTTTTTTATTTATATTAATGATATGCACCGGTTCCATTGTTTTATACTACTATTCCCAATTATGCCATATACACTGAGATTGAGATAAATATTTAATTTGATTTGATTAACTTATCTATGGATGCATTTTACTTTTTTATTTATAGAATTAAAGGACATTATGTGATGGCTATATATCAAGATGACTACTTTTCTGAAGAACTTATTAGCTGGTTAAACGAATAATTTTTACTAAGGCTGTGTTTGGTATATAAAAGTAACATAAGGGAGGGGAGAGATTTTGCTTCTCCTTATTTATGAAAAAAATTATAGGAGAGAAGGGAAAATTTTATAAACTACGCCTTGTTCCTCATGATCTATGTTACGTTTACGTTGTAATAGGGAGAGACTTCAAATTTGTTGTTTGAAAGTTTATGTACTGAGGCACAAACTGATATTATAAATTTCAGGAAAGATAGTGAAAATTTGATAAAGTTTTAAAAAATTAGACATAAGTCACATGGTTAAGATTAAGCGACGGGGTAAGTTCATTTGGGTCATCTTCTCTACTTCTCATCTTCAATCAACTTGATCTGAAATCTGTTCCTTATTTTTTTATAAAAAATAAAAATTTATTAAAAGGTAAGAAATTACAAATATTAAAGGGTTAAGTTGCAATTTTAGTAACGGAGTTTTTCCCCATGAGCATATGACACAACTAAGTTTTAAAATGTATGAAAGTAGATGCAATCTTTTAAAAATTGAGCAATTTTAACAATTCTGTTATATTGACCTAAACGTTTGTCTCTTTTTTATATGAGACCACTTGTTTTCTTTCTAAGTTTATAATGGACATTTGGGTTAATTTAACAAAATTACTAAAATTGCTTCATTTTTAAATATTGTGCCTATTTTTTATATCATTCAAAACAAAATTGTGTCAAATGCTCTAGGTGAAATACTTTGGGAAAAAACATTTAAATACCACTTCAATCTTCAAAATTCAGAAAAGGCCATTAAAACTTGCAAAGGACAAAGAAGGGAAGAGGTGGGAATCTGAGTTTTTCATGCTTTGGCTTAAAGAGTAAAATGTCCTTAAGGTTCACTTAAAAACCAATTGAGTAATGTGATTAACTAAAACAGTAATGTTTTTGACAAAAATCATACTAGTTTTGACAAAATGAATAAGTACTGACAAAATATGTGAAATGATTGGCCAAGAGTTTGTGGGGTGTGATCAATTGAGTGATGAGATTGACTAAAACAGTAATGGTTTTGACAAAATTCGTAATAGTTTTGATAAAATCAATAAGTACTAATAAAATGTATGAAAGGGTTGGCCAAAAGTTTTGGGCTATAACCAATTGAGTCATTGATTGACTAAAACATTAATGATTTTGACAAAATTCATAATGGTTTTGACAAAATTAATAAGTAGTGGCAAAATGTGTGAAAGGATTGGCCAAAAGTTTTGGGTTATGACTAATTGAGTAATGAGATTGTAAAACATTCATGATTTTGACAAAATTCATAATGGTTTTGACAAAATCAATACATAGTGACAAAAAGTGTAAAAGGATTGGCTAAGAGTTTTAGGCTATGACCAATTGAGTAAAAGGAATGACTAAAACAGTAATGCTTTTGACAAAAATTGCAATGGTTTTGACAAAATCGTTATATACTGATAAAATGAGTAAATGTGTTGGCTAAGTTTGTTAATGGGATTGATAAGTTTAGTACTGGTAATGACAAGTGTAGTGATGGCGTTGACAAAAAATCAGAAATATTCATGAACAACTATCATGCAAATGGTCAAATGGCTTGTGATCATTACTCATTTCACATACACTTAATGCATACAAGTCATTCACTCTAAAGAACATGTAATTCCCATATACATTACTTACAATAAATTGTCACAAAAGTAGTAATGACAATGACAAATACAGTATTGACATTTGCAACAAACTAGATTCTATATGACAACAATTACAATACACATAAAGTGAACATTTGGAACTTTTGAAAACATGACGATGCAATTATTTAGAACTGTGAGAAGACCAACCTTAATCCTAGAAAGAATAGACTATAAATTAGGATTTTTTTTACATTTCATCTATTCTTTGAGACAGAGGCTTCCTTTGATCAACTTCTGGATCGAGGGGTGTTTTGATATTGGCTCACAAGTACGGGGCCTGAGTTAGAAATGAGAAGATTTGTACTATACGAGGTTCTTCGGATGTATGATCTTTCCATCTCCGTTAAGCTTGGTGCCCATTTCTTCTTGTGGTGTATATATATATGCTTATTATTTTCTTTTTAGTTGTATGCCTTTTTACTTCTTCAACATCGTTAAGCATTCTGTTTTTGTTTCGAGGAGGGGCTTGGTGTTAGGATCGGCAAGCACAGCGGAAGAATTTTTAAATTTTTGCCAATCCCAGTTGAGGATCTATCAACGGCGTTTAAATCGAGTTAGAAAGATTAGTACCTTTTTAACTTAAGGTTTTCACGATCTCTAGGAGCCAACACCCCAGGTCCGCTCCCTCTACCGGTATCCACACGAATGCTCTCCAACAGAGACTGCGTGCTAGCACCTCCAAATGTCTCCTAGGGTTTCCTTTGTGGCTCTGAATTCTCATGCGCGTATCAGTATATCTACTCTATCAAGTTTATAACATGTGAGGGCTATATTCAAATTTCAAAATTAATCTTCATTAATTTCTAAATTAATTAACAATTAATTATCTTGATGAGCTAATTAAATAAATTCAGTTTAAATTAAATCTGTCCAACTGTTTTAATTTAACCTATTTATTTAATCCAAATAAAGAGCCATTAGATTTAAGTTATCTTCATAAATTAAATCTGAGATACTACATCTCTATCATGTTAGTTATTAAATTTAATATATCTTAATAGATTAAATTTAAAACTAACACAATATAATAATATCATATAATACACACACACACACACAAGATATGTATTTCAAAAATATATATCTATATAATATTATTAACGAATTTTATATTATATTATATTTTATATATATATATATATATAAAATTCATCCATCCTAAATTAAACATTATTTCATGTTGGGTCATTCTTGTGTGCGACCCTGTAGGCCCATATGAAGTTGGCAGTGGGCCAATAACTGTATTAACCCAAAAGTCGCAAGCGGCCTCTAGCAAGACATTACAACTACCAAATTCATATGATGATCGTTAACACAATGCAACCTGTCATACAACCATGTCATGTTCCTTTTGTCACATGATATGTCGGTCAAGGATAAGGCATGGATAATGTCATCTTCTTGTTCCTGACCATTATTTTCTCAATTCCTGAGTAGCATGACAATAGAAATGGAAACTCCTTTCCATCGTAGTATGGCCATACATTTCTTAGACTCACTCATCGATGGGCCCAATAATATCTCTTTACTAATGTGAGGGACAAATTCCATCTTGATCATTCATATTCCTCTGCATGAAAAACCACCAAGCTCGATCGTAGCCTTTATTATCACCCGGTCAAAAGTGACTTTTGACTAGTTCAAAGCTTAGCAACTCTAATGTAGGAATCCATGATGACCTCAGGTCTAAGGGCATTGTGATGTGGTTATACATGAGAAAAGCTTATGACTTGATCCATGTAATTTTCTCATAGTGGGTCGGTCCAGCACATTGTACTCTTACAAGTGCCTAAGACTTTGATTCATATCTTCATATCTTATCAAAGTCATACTGGTCTTGTTTCATCTTTGCTCCCGCATAGATGACCGACCAGGGACATTTTAGGATAATCTTTATGATTTATCCAAGGATACAATTATCATAGTTAACATGCAAATAATATAATGATAGAATGGAGAAATTTCATTAAATTAATAATGTTTAAAGTACAATGATTGGCCTTTTGGGCATAATTTCCAACACTTGGAGGGTAAGAAAAGTTTTTTACCTGCATGCTTGGGATGGCTTCTCTAACTCTACTAGTATTTCCCCTGATTTATACAGATTGCAGGGGTGGAGCAATATGGTTGTTGGGATCCAAGAGCCATCATAACAAGTGGTTGAGACACACTAAAAATTTTATGATTGAAGGTTGTTTTGCTATGACTAAGCTTGAAGGGATCTAGGTGAAGAAGGTGAAGAAGAGAGAATGGAGATGGTGGAGAGAGAAGACCTGAAAGGATGAAAGATAAAAAGTGTCACGCCCTTATCTTATTTTAACATTTTTTAGATTATTTGTAGAAAACGATACACAGTTCGGTGGATAACACAGGAATAGCAAAAATATACTAATATATTGATACTTAATAATTACAAATGATGTAGCCACATAGGGCTACCAGGGTGTCTAGACCCGTTTTCGTGAAACTCGGACACATTCTCGTCTTCGTTTCCCCATTGCATTCCTCTTATGCGATGCTCTTCTTTGTTGTCAGCATACCTTCCATATACACCTGTCTAAATTGTTGGTAGGGGAGGGTGAGATTCGAGAGAAACTCAGTAGGAAAATAATACCAATATGCATGCAGGATAAGTGCTTAATGCATGATATGCTTGTAATACATAAAATCATGCTAACATAATGACATATCCGCGTGTTCAATGTTCAAACAACATACTTATGACCACAACATAATTAAAAACAGAGCTTTAATCATTTATATATGTTTCACATAATTATGCAAAGCAGTAATATGCATCAATACACCAGCACAAATATCAAATATATACAGGAGAGGTAAGTTCCCTACCTTAGCCCTTTTTGATCCTTAAGTAAGCTCCTCAAACTTTGTGCTTATAATGTGTGCCACCAACTAACTCTCAACTCGGTCCGGAAATGTCAAATGTATAAGAATTAGGTTAAAACTCATTCATGTACCATTTTAGGCACTTCTATAGTGTTTCTAGTGGTTATATAAGCCTATTGTGAAAATTTTCCAAAATGCCCCTCAGACCCTGACTTGGCACCGCCATACCTAGAGCTGGGAAAATGGGCCACCCCGCTGGTTGCGGGCTGGCTCGCACCAACCCGCAGGCCAAGCGAGTCGGGCCTGAGCTGCCCGCACTTTTGCAGGCTGGCATTTTGCCAACCCTAACTCGCAGTGTGCGGGTAACGGGCTAACTCGCGGGCCCGCATATATTTTTGAAAAAAAAGATCTTATTTTTTAAAGATAGTTGAAAATATGAGACACACAAATATGAGTTATTTTTTTTTGGCCGGGAACACAAATATGAGTTATTAAATTTACTTTCCTAGCATCAATCATTCCTTTTATAAAAATTTAAAAACATAATTCACAATTTAGGAGATAAAGTTATTAAATTTGTCAAAGTTTATAAGCAAAATATAAACTCATCCTCAAACAACCAAAATATAATAATTTTGTTTAAAAAAGAAGGGAAGTGGCTAAGATTTTTTCTCTTTGAAATAGGAGGTATCAAGATAAGAGTGGATAACTTATAAATATTGTGAAATTATTATATGTAAAAAAAAATTGCGGGCCAACCTGCGGGCCATGCAGTATGGGCCTGTTCAGCCCGTACTTTCACAGGTTGGGATTTTCCCAACCCTAACCCTGTCCTAACCCGCGAGCCCGCGGGTTGAGCCCATTTTACCGGCTCTAGCCATACATGATTCGACTATACTTTTCCCAAAATTTCGACATTGAATATTCTAACATATTTTCACCCAAGAAATCCATTTCCGGTCTTGGAATTACCAAATTCAATGCCAACAGACAAAATTGCCCTTGACAGCTCCTATTTCAGGGTTTCAGGGGCGTTTTCGTAATTATGCCTTTTCGGGCTTTTCCGAAAAAGTGACCAATTGTAACCCCACCTAATTTTCCCTCCTAAACTCAATAGAATCATCGCATCACTGAAAATCCAACTCTAAGGCCCATTTCTAGCTTTGGCTGAATTAAACAAACTCCGAAGAAAATTGGGGTTTTCCGATTTCGGCTCCGCAGACGTGTTCCTTTCTACTCCTAACCACTTTATTAACTATTTAATTAGGTTACAACTACCATTTAAACCAAATTTTAGCAGCATAACCCTTAGGCCACCTTTTTTCCAAAATTTAAAACGTAAGATAATCTAGTGAAATTTCACCGATTAAATTGTCCACATCAGCCAGAACAATCAAAAATTGAAGTTTCGGAAGTTACCTCAAGCTCTCTTTAGCTTTTCTCAATATGGCTGAAAACCCTAAGCTCCCAACAAGCAAATTTGAGCTTCATAACCTTTGAAATACATGAAAGAGAAGCTTAGAAACAAAGTTATACGTGTTAAGTACGAATTCACCGAAGAAATCCCTAAGCTCCCAACAAGCAAATTTGAGCTTCACAACCTTTGAAATACATGAAAGAGAAGCTTAGAAACAAAGTTATACGCGTTAAGTACGAATTCATCGAAGAAATCGACCTACCTTGTGAGTTTTCTCCTCCTTCTCTCTCTAAACTCTCTCAACTTTCTCTCTCTCTCTCTTTTGCTGAACTAAAATGACGGAAATAGGAGGAAGGAGATGCATATTTGCTTTATAAAGATGCTTGCTTATGCATTTTGGTGTATGCTGATGTCATAATTTCTAATTTCCCATTTTTGGATTTTTTGGTAGATTTTCTGCTCAAACTTTAAAAAATCATAACTAAATTTGTAGATATTGAATCGGAGTGATTCCAAAGAGTGTAGAACCCTCAATGAGTCTAATTTCAAGGAAAAATATATCCTTTAGCAAAATGGAAGCACAAAATTCTCAGAATTAATTTTTTTGAATGCTGTTCCAAAAAATCTACAGTTTTTCTGGGCTAAATTCAAAAATTTATAACTTTTTGTATATAGCTTCAAATGATTCATATTCCTATCAAATTAAAGATTAGGATATCTACTTTCACCTTATAAAATTTCATAATTTTTGATAATCATTTGGTTATTTAAATTCACATGACAATCTCACTGTCTCACCGGAAATATCACTGGTAGCATTATTCACATTTTCTAAAATTCACTATTTTATTGAATATTTCAAATAATTACAATACATATTGGGGAATAAAATTTGGGGTGTTACAAAAAGGAGTGAGAGAAAGGGAAATTTTGTCTTTGTTTCCAAACTTTCAAAACCTAGATTCCTACCTGGTCACCTCTTTGTCCTTTCCCTTTTTCAGTAGGCTTTTTAGGGTTTTCTAAGTTCAAATGGTATTTTTTTCGCATTTTTTCAAAAACTTTATTGCTAAATTTGCACTATAACCCGACATTAAACTCCATACCTATGTACATCACAAGCTGAATGAGTGTAGACTGAAAACAAAATCAGAAACACATAAGAATCCCCATTAGACCCAAGAGTACATAGATGTCATATGGCTCAAACATGTGCAAAGAGAAGCTTTGATCTAAGGAGCAAATGAAGACCCAACTTCATGTTAAGCTAGGTAATAGTCAGAGCAATTGTGTGATACTTACCCTATGTTTGGATGAAAAGAAATTTAGGGGAAAGAAACTAAAGAAAAGCTCTCAAAAATATTAAATATTTTTACCATTTATGGAAGGTTTTTTTTTCTAATATTCTCTCTATTAGAAAACATAAAGAATAGTCCCACATTGATTACATAAACATTAGAGTAAAGGTATATAACTCAATGGTTGATCCTATCAAACTGACTTGAGTCATTTTGATAGAAAGACCAATCTAATATACATACCTTACTAAAATCTAATATGGTATAAGAGCCATCCGATCAATGGGACAAAAAAGAAGAAGAAGAAGAAGGCCTCTGAGACATAAAAAAAAAGAAAAAAGTACAAGCCTAGGTAAAAAAAAAGGAAAGAAAAAAAAAAGTAATAGGGAGAATATTAGAAAACATAAAGAATAGTCCCACATTGATTACATAAACATTAGAGTAAAGGTATATAACTCAATGGTTGATCCTATCAAATTGATTTGAGTCATTTTGATAGAAAGACCAATCTAATATACATACCTCACTAAAATCTAATCCTCTCCACCTATTTTTTTCTCACCTTGTCTCTATCCAAATATAGGGAAAGCCAATTTTTTTTTCGTGAAAAAAAAAACCAAGATCAATGAATCGAAGCCATCATCACCCGTGGGTCCAAGCATATTCAGTACCTTGTGACAAAACAAAACACACCGAGAAAAAGAAAGGCAAACTTAAACAAACAAACAACCGGCGAACATTTTAACTAACCAAAAACAGAATGGAATAAGAAAACTGTCAAATAAAAGCAGAGGATTTAGATAAGCCAGAAAAATCAGGGTTTGGTTTCCTACTCCAAATCCAACCCCTCAAATATGGAAAACCCAAATTTTGGGTGGAGCAAGAGCACAGTAGATTCATTTTCATTTTCCCCAAGGATTGCACATATGAATTGAAACCCAAACATAGAAAGATGAGTTTATTTACCCACTCTATTTCTTATATTTATAATTTTTCCCCGAATCTCCCTATTGATTGCACATATAAAGGTGATAGTCTATGTTAAGCCAAAAAGTGGTATGTTAAGCCAAAAAGTGGTACTACATCAACCGAGTAGTTTTGCTATTTTTTTTTAATTTGTGCTGATTAGTTATTTAGCTTTTACATTTATTTAGGACTGACTAAAGGGAGTAATTATCTAGTAGTACCCAATCCGATCAACTAAATAGAAAATACTCATTTCGATCCTTTTTGTAAGCAACAATTATATAAAATCATGTGAAATATACTATTAATTAAAACCAGTTAAAAATAATAAATATATAAGAAATGTAATTTGCATTTTCAAATATACCCTTATGAAGATTATGGGTGTGAGAGATAAAAGACATATAATTAATTAAGATAAAAACGAAAGAAAAAGTGTATTAAGATTTTAAAGAAAGCCAAATTGTTGTTTATATAGACCATCCTTATATGAGTGAATGTTGCTTATAAATATAACCAAACAGAGTAGTCTTCTAAAATAGTTTTTCCTATCCATAAGACTTCACTTTGAAATAATGAATTTCCCTCTTATTCAAACCAATTGTATGATTTCCTAACACTAATATTTTGAAGGACATTAGGGGAACCAACAACAACCCCCCCGGGAAAAAAAAGGACAATATAATAGTCTACCAATAATTTTGAATATAAACTAAGGTCCAAAGATATCATACTAAAAAATTTGCCAAAGTACAAATCGCCTCTGTTTTTTTAAAAAAGGAAAGTATATTATTAATTTTCCCTAAAAATACAAAAAACAAATTAGCATTAACTTTTTCACGCACCGGTGTGGTAAGTGAGCGTTTGGAGAGTAAAAGAAATTCACGTATAACGCAAGAAATCCCAATGTGCCGGGCCTATCCATCTCCCAAAAATTCAAATACTACCGACACATTGCTGATGATCAGAGAGAGAGAGAATCCCAAATTCACACAACAAACCAAGCACAAAGAGCTATCCTCACAAAAACAAAAAATTCAGTTCAATCCCACCTTCATTTGTCTCTGAAACTAAGCAAAAGATGATGAAAAAGATAAATGAATCACACGAGCTAGCAATTAATTTCAATGCGAAAACTGGATTGTGCTTGTGAGTCCTTATCTGGTAAGATCACGTACCTTATCATGGCTCCTTAAAAAATCATCAAAATTCGAACAAGCTAGCGACTTTGCCTATCCCACTGGTATATACCTATATATACACATATAAAATAGACCTCTTCACTTTGAAGCTAGATAATTGCTCGGTGCTTTTATTTTATTTTATTTTATTTATTACTTATTTGTTGAGATATAATCATAAGGGTAGCTTTTCTTCGTCCCCATAGTCCATGACCCATTTAAGAGATATACTCCTTCACCCTGCACAGAGTCATGGATTTCAGCGTTTTATTCAAACTTCCTTTCATACCCGCGCGGTAACCTAACAATCAGTTGCTTTCAATTATTATTTTTATTTTTTATTTTTGTGTTCGTCTCTCTGTCTCTGTCTCTTTCTCTTTCCAATACTTCCGTGTGAGTGACCGTTTTAAAAAAGTTACAGTGAGAGAAGCAGAGAAGAGAAATCAAAATCCAATGACCAAGGTGAACAGTCTTGCTAGCAAGGATTCTCTTAAAAAAAAGTGGGGTCTTCGTTCAATCTAATCTCTACAGTTGATTTGCTTTTTGCTTGCTCTTGCGAGAGCCATTGAGTTTAACCCAGATAGCAGAATCTCAGAGACAGCATTCATAGACGAGGTATTTTGTCTGGTTGACAAGTTTGAACTTTCTTTTTGGATACGAAGCTTTTCTAGGTAATCAATTACATACCAATACAACATCGAAAATACTTCTCGGAGCTCCAAAAAATGCGATTTTGATCGAATCCCATATCCCCTTTTGTGAATGTTTCAATACCCTTTTGGTATCTTTTGAAGTTTCATGTGGTTTTGGTTCCTAATTTGACCACTGGATTGTGTTGTTTTTTTTCTTGTGATTTTGATTAGTAGAGGATAGTGATTGAGATCAAAGGAGGGGTCTGAAAAGTTAGGATCCGAGGCCATTCCTTTGGAAGGTAATGCCTAATATATCTTTTGAGGATCGAGTTTGTGCTTATTACGTTTCCGTTTTGAAAAAGGGGAAAAAAACCTAATACAGTATCGGTGTAAAGGTGAATGAAAGATAAAGAAAAAAAGGAGGAAGAAGGGGTTCTCCTTTATTATTATTTTTCCCTTTCTTCTCTCTACAGATCATAAAGCTTTCATATTATTTATAAAGGGAAGACCGTTGGCTTGGCTTTAGCATGCAAGTTGGCTCCTGCAAAAGGAAGGAAGGAGCGTCTCATAGCATTGGAATAGAATAAACCCTTCAAAGCACACAATATGCAAAATATGAAGCAGAGGCAGCATCAGCAATACAAGGAAGAATCCACGAAGAAGGAGCGTCACATTGTCTCTTGGAGTCAAAAGGTCTTTCTTTATTACTTCTTATGTTATATATATATATATATATATGTATTACCTTATCAATAGGTTTATCTTCTTCCTCTTTTGGGTATTTTCTCACATGGATTATTGAAGTTGCAGGAGGATGATATACTTAGAGAGCAGATTAGCATTCATGGAACAGACAAGTACTGATTCTCTTGGCTTGATTCTTCTTTTCATTTAACTAGTCAGTGGACCATTTTCCTGGATATGTGGAACTAAGGGATTTTTGTTTTCACTGTGATAATCATATGCAGTTGGACAATTATTGCATCTAAATTCAAGGATAAAACGACAAGACAATGCAGGAGGAGGTGAAGTTTTTTTGAATTCATACGTGTTTTGGTCATGTTTGTTAACAATGTTATTTATTGTTTAGTCCCCTGTTTTTCTCTGTTTTGTTGTTATTTTAATCTGATTCCCGAAGCTAAAGCGATCAATGGAATAAATATCAGGTGGTACACATACTTGAATTCTGATTTTAAGAAAGGAGGGTGGTCGCCAGAGGAAGATATGCTATTATGTGAGGTAAATTAATGTTCCCTCTTTGGTCAGAAGTGACATATTCATCTGACAGCTATTTCTCTTAGAAACCAACTAGATAAACCAATTATAGAAATCTAACAAACTTTGAAAATATAACTTGCTAATACTCTGAAAAGTTTGGTATTTTGCATCAAAGCCTAGCCTACTAACTGGCCACAGTTCAAATGGACCAATTTCTTTTGCATGTACATGTTCTGTAGATTACACTAGTTATAATTTATTCAAACTTTCTTCTTCTTCTTCTATGGTTTTTTGCCCTATTGGCCCTCTCTTTCCTAAGTGGGATTTATGAACTCGTATTTTGCTATTCTCTATAGGCTCAGAAGATATTTGGCAACAGATGGACAGAAATAGCTAAGGTGGTTTCAGGCAGGTGAATATTCATTCATTCCGTCATGCAAATGCTGCGAGGTATAGACTGTTTTTCTGGTGAAAAGCTACTACGAATGTGCCTATTTCTATGCAGAACGGATAACGCTGTGAAAAATCGGTTCACCACACTTTGCAAAAAGAGAGCAAAATATGAAGCGTTCGCCAAAGAGAACGACCCTTCATTCATCAATTCAAATAACAAAAGGATCATTTTCCAACAAGTTTACAGTGCAAATGCAGTGTCAGAGGTTGCAGCATCCATTAAGAAGATGAGGTATCAAATACTTCTAACCATCAAATACTCCGAGTATTCAAAACTGAACAGTGTAAACGTAGTGACATATTATTTTTTAATTGTATTTTTAAAGGGCCCACATCCCTGATGCTGCAGCAAGGATCACCTATGGAGACAGATCACATGAACAATTTGGAACACCAGTTAGCCAGCAACCTAGAGTGCCATTTGCAGTATTATCTAATTTCAACGATAACAGCTTGCTAGACCGACGTCCTATCTGCAGTGCCAAGTTCAATAGTCACGGTAATGTCCTTGAAGTAAATGTTGCTGGTTGTGGAAATCATTACGATGTGAAATCTGAAGTCAAGAAAAAGTGAATCATTACTATGTTTAGTGAATAAATGTCTGGTAACTGTTCTATTCTAATATGATTCTTGGTTTATCATGCTTTTGCAGCCCAAAACAACAAGACTCAAGGAACATTCCTCAAAAAGGATGATCCAAAGATCAGTGTGTTGATGCAGCAAGCTGAATTATTAAGCTCACTTGCTGTGAAAGTAAATACAGAGAACGTGGACCAGAGTCTTGAGAATGCATGGAAGGTGAGGACTGATAGCTTCTGAACTTGCTGTTATTGAGTACAAAAATCTTATGAGCTTTGTTATGAATTACCTGACTATTTAGTGTCAAAGAAAGCCCAAACCATGGAATTTATCTCTAAAACTGCAACTTTTGGAGAAAGAAATAAAGAAACATGGCATGAACCAAACTTATCTATATGAATATCTTTAAAGTCATTTTAACAGTTTTAACTTGGCCTTGAAAACTCTGAAATGGCTGCATTGGTAGGGTGTGCATCATATTATTGATATTGGAGGGATCGATCTGGTTCTATCAACCTCCATCAAAAGTATCCCTGTAAAGATAGCAAAAATCATGATTATTTCGTGTTGATGTTGACTTTCAAATCTAAAATATCTGTGTTTATCAGTTTGCTAGTGTAGAATCATTAACAAGAACTTAGTTCTACTAAGCCCCCAGATCAATTAAGCTTTGCAAGTTGAGATCTAAAGCACAGAGGAGAAGGTCTTCAACATCTTCAAGACTTCAACATACCCTGTCACATAAAAGCCCATTCGACTTTAAAAAGTTTATTCAGTATAGCCCACCATCCCATATGGCAAATTTTTATATAATTATAGAAATTGCAGCAGCACTCTTGACTCCTCAGTTATGAAGGCTCTGATAAGATGATTTTATCAATATCTCTAACGTTATTTATTGACTTCAATTATCTTCTAATGCTTATGAATGATGATGTTAGGTTCTGCAAGATTTTCTGAACCGAACAAACAAATCAGATCTTTCCAGACATAAGATCACAGATTTAGAGCTTGAAAATCTCAAAAATATGTCGGAGGACATAAAGAGTGGCCATGAGGGGAGCCAACCATATACAAGGTACTTTAAATTTATTGAAAATGTAACTTCTTGCTGGCACAACGCACCACATAGCTGATTCTTTCTGTGTATGTTCTAGGCAACCAGAGCTATATGAGGACTCTTCAAGCAGCTCTGAATATAGTACAGGATCAACTATACTGGGCCATTCAGCTGATGATGATTTGGAACATTCACTGCATCAAAATGTTGGAACTGAAGGAAAGCGTACAGAAATTGAGGAGAAAAAAGGAATTACTAGTTGCGGGAAACAAGTTCTTTGTGCTTCAACTGCGGATCAAGGTGAGATATCTTGTCTAAAGGGCAAATCATTACTGTTTTCCATAACATGGTAATATGAAACATGTCTGTGAAGAACTGCTAATAATACATATCTTTCTACATCAGATATCTTGCCATCTTGTGAGGAACAGATAAATGACGATTTCATCATTTCTGCCTTGTCGAGTACAGAGTTCAGTTCCCCTATTCAAGTTACTCCTCTGTTTAGATCCTTGGCTGCGGGAATTCCCAGCCCACAGTTTTCAGAAAGTGTAAGTTTCTCTAGCACTTCTTGCTTAAACACATTTGAAGTCAATATTACTGGTCATAGCAGTAAAACCTGCAATTGTATTTGCATTTCTTATAAGATCAACTTCATTAGTTGGAGAATTTTTAAATTGCTATTTTTTTCTACATGAGCATCCTGCTCATTTTCAGGTTTATTTAGTGTGGTAGATGTAGTAGCGGTGGGGGTTTTTCTGTGCAACTTGTCATTACAGAAACCAACAACTGAACTTATCATTGAGGTTTAGTATGGTAGAATTTGAAAATCTATCTTTTAAATAATCTTAGTAAATATATATATTGGCACTAATGCCTGCAGATGTCTTTAAACAATATTAATATTTGGATAGCGCTCAGTGAATAATCACAAACATAATGTACTCCTTTGCTTCTTTGTTGATTTTAAGTCGAAAGCTTGCAGTATTAAACTCAATATTGGAGATGGAGATACATGGGTAAATTACGAAGGTTTGCTATAAAATTCAGCTAGGCCTGGCAAAATGGAGCAGCGGAGGGGTGGGGTAGGTTTCTGCGTATAACTGGAAACTGTATTGGTCACAGGATAAAGAGTGAGATAACAAATAATGTAAATGTACAATATATGCAAAATAAAACTCACCAGTATTCTTCTTCCTTTGCCAAGTAAGCATGTATACAGGTCATTAATGCATCTAGGTGAGGAGGAAAAGTTCCAATGACATTCGTGCAATACACAATTTAGTTTTCGAAGCTCTTCTCGTGGGTTTTGGAACTTAAATACCCTGAGGAAAAAAGCTAACTGCTACAAAATTGCCAACATTTACAATGAAAAATTATATATTTCACTTGTCTGCTCCTCCAAATCCGAAGTGAATAACCCAAAGAAAAAAAATAGTGGTTTGCTTTTCTATATAATATACCCTATTTTGTTTTTTGCTTTTCTAGCTTGGGATGGTAGTTGTAATTTACTGATGAGAAAAAACTGGCATAAGACTTGCTTTGTAATAAATTCAGAGCATAAGCTGCCAGCTATTGTCATCTTCCATGTGTCATACAGGCTATCTAAGAACGCAAACTTAGGGCAAGCAGGATTGATTTCTGCTTATATCATAATTCAGCTAAGCTGCTAGTTTGTCTAGTCCTGTTGGACAATGTGACCCACTTGTTGGATTACGGCATACTGATTTAAAATTTCTGACTTGAGCATTATGGGACGCACATCCCACATAGAAAGCTGATATACTGTTCTTCTAAATTTGTTTCATCTACTTATTCTGGACATTGGAGGTCATTAGTCACTGCAATTTGAAGTATTCACATAAAAGCCCTGTTTTTCTTTCGGTATATGGGTGAATTCTTTCTTTCTTTATCGGCATTTGACTGAAGATTACTCAATATTCTCTTCTTGGTTTTGCAGGAAAGGAACTTTCTGATGAAAACACTGGGAATGGAATGCCCGTCTCAGAATCAAAGTGCAAAAGCCTCACAACCGCCACCCTGCAAAAGAGCCTTACTACAAAGTCTATAACCAAATGTCATAATCCATCTAGAGTAGAAAAACTCCTATATATGCCTTTCCCTTTTGTGATTCCTTCTTCCCTACCTTTGGGAATCAAGCATGCTGAGTAGTACTAATTTGCATGGTGAGACGAGATTCCTACCTAGGCTTGCAAGTGCAGAGCTATATTCAGCTGAAAATTTTGCTACGCATCCCTCTCCAAGAATGTTATGGAACATTCTTGTGATCTTTTAGACATATCTGGCCGTCCCTTTTACCTCCTTCCTGACACTTGCACAAAAAATCAGTGTGCTTAGTCATTCTTTGGTTTGTCTTAGTTTTCATATGGTATTCTGGGATTGTTTTTCTCCAATCCAGCTTTTGATCTTTGTTTTCTATTTGTGTACATAGGCTCTAGTAATTCTGAGTGATGTATACATCGGCATATCGCCCATCTTACTCTATATATGATGAACTGAAACAGAGATAGAAGAGATACAGAGGAAAAAAAGTCCCCAAATGAGTATTGGATTTCTTTTGGGACAATTACATTCAGATCCCGTCTAAGAGAAAAAATGAAAAATTGGTCCGATGGAGTTGTCAATCGCGTCCCTGAAGTTATCAATTCACTCCTCTGAAGTTGTTAAGAGGATCATTTTTTCATTTTTTCTCTTGTAATTCTCCCATTTCTTTTTTGTTATTTTGGTGTGCGGGTATATAATAATTTTGTTTTTCACTTTTTGAGTCTGATGTAATGAAACTTCATTGTTGGAGTGGAAATGCATATTGGTTTTTGGTGTGCAGACACTGTTTCTCTTCTCTGTTCAGCTCATAACTAAATTTAGAGTTCTCCAATACTAAGCAATTTTTTCCTATCGATCCCCCATCAGTTTTTTTCCAGGAAAGAAAAGGGGAAAAGAAAGAAAAGAAAAACTGAAGCTACCGAACATCACTGAGAATAATATTAAAAGGCCAATGTCAAGCAGTCTTCAAGGGGGAAAAAAAAACTGAAACAAGAAATCCCATGCTTGCTTAAGAAAACAACAAAAACGGAGAATTCAAAGTTGCATTACTCACAGAAACAAGTTGGTATATTCTGGTGTTGAAGACGCATGAAGTTGCCCTGCTCTTGCTCCATTTTTTCTCATATGAACAAACATGATTCCTTCGATGGAGGTGCAGTGAATATGAGTGTGAATTGTGTTGTGGTGAAGGAGAATGGTGAAAGAGGAGGGTTCTTTAATGGAGGTAGGAGATCAGTGATGGGGTGATGATGGTGGAAGACAGAAGATCATAATGATGATGATGAGATATTGCAAAAGCAAATTGGCAAAAAAGATGGAGGGAACTACCTACAAACTAAAGCGCATTCATTTTCCTCTTAACTTTCTCGACCAAAAGGTACACTTTGACTCATTTGACCTTCTGATTTCCACTTTTTCAATTTGATTTCAATAAAAGCTTTATTAAGACCCTAACAAAAATCTTAGTTGCAGCTATTAACATTGTTTTTGGTTCTAGATATTACTTGCTTTTGATCCAAAATATAAGAAATCTTCTAGAAGGAAATTTTGATCTAAAAAATAAGAGGTTGACGTAATAATTAATGATTATTTTTCATTTTTTACCTTTGTAAGGGGAGACGGAGAGGTGATTAGATAATAAATGTATATTTGAAATAACCACAATCACAAATAACCACAATTCACCATTTTTGAGTGAGATCCACGCGCGCGATTTATTTCTCTGATAGGGCTTGACATCTGCTTCTTCACGGGTTCTGCGCGCGGCGCGCGACGTTCTGCTACGGAGAGCTCCGTCGCCCACTGCGACGGAAATTCAGAGAGGCTTCTTCGTCGTGCCTTGCGACGGAGGAGTGGCGAGCTGTACACCTATGGGTCACGCGAAGGAGCCGGACGGAATGTCTGGGACGAGAGAAGATATGGAGGTGATGAACCGCGGGAAGAGGAAGTCAGAAATGGCTGGGCGTGAGTTCTTTGGACAGGAATTAAATCCTCCACGTTTTGAGGATTGGATGCAAGAACTTGAACCATCTTCTAATGCTAAGGGAACACAAAGGTCTTATCGGGATTCCCTAATGGCCAAAGCTAAGTGGAGGGATAGCTGGTTCTTAGATGGGGAAGAGGATAATTCTGATATGCAGAATAGTATGGGCGTTTCTAATAATTCAGGAGTGGGATTTGAAGATATTCTTGATCCCCAGTCAGGTATTTCTATAGATTTTTCTGATCCTTTGTGTCCTAAATTTCTGATTGACGAACATGAGAGAGAACGACTCTGCAAGCCATTTGCTAAGTCCCTGATTGTGAAATTGTTGGGAGGTTCAATGGGCCTATTTCTTTTAGAGACAAAATTACGTCAGATTTGGGCCAGGAAAGGAGATATTAGACTGGGGGATCTTGAAAATGAATTTTTTGTGGTCTCATTTCAGGAATGGGATGATTATGAAAGAGCTTTAGTGGGTGGCCCCTGGGTTATTGCTGATAATTATTTGAGTGTTATGCGCGGGAGACCGGGATTTAACCCCAATTTAGAAAAGATTGATAGAATTGCGGCATGGGTGAGATTTCCTGAGATTGAGGCTGAATTATTTGATAAAAAGGTTTTGTACAATCTGGCTAGTTCCATTGGAAAGGTTCTTAAATTGGATACTCATACGGCTAGTAGGGGTAGGAACAAGTTTGCCCGAATTTGTATTGAACTGGACCTATCCAAGCCACTTGTTCCGCACTACATGATTGATGGGGTACTAAAACATGTTGAATATGAGAGCTTACATGCTTTGTGTTTTCACTGTGGCATGTTTGGTCATTTTAAAGAAAAATGTGGGCAGAGACAGAACGAATTGAATGGGTGCATGGAGGCAAGTAAGGGAGAAGCTAATGGTTCAGAGGGTAATGCATCAACTGATCCCAAGAGAGTTGCTGAGAGTCCCTGGAGAGTAGTTCAACGCGTACGTAGGACTCAAAGAGGGAGGGTATGGAATAAGGATGTTAAAGTTGGTTCCAGATTTGACGTATTGAGACAGACAGAGGGTGAAGAAGAGATGAATATGAGTGGGTCTAAGGAAGGAGAAGTGGAGGAAGTGCCAGTCAGAAGATTCATTAAAAGAAAAGACATGGGTCCAAAAGTGGTAAAGGATGTGGTTTCTTCTAAGAAACCTTTGGCAGATGTTACCAATGTTCAAAAGGGTGTAGTCAAACAATCGGAAGCTCTGGAGAGGATTATCAAGGAAAGAAGGGAGAGTTTGGTGGCGGATGGTAGTGGACAACAGGTGAATGAAGGAATTTCAAGAGGTGTAAGGGATCCTACATCGGACTGTAAGAGTGGGAGCCACTCAATCCTATGAGGTCCTAGGCTATCTGTGGAGGAAGTGGGACAATTCTATGGTGAAGATATAGATAGTGGTAGGAAACTTCACACTGATGGTGAATCAACAGTTGAAGGGTCGATGGAGGTATGTGAAGAGGAAGAGGTATCACCCCCTACTGGTTTAAATGGTTAAAGTTATAGTGTGGAATTGCAGAGGGGCAGCGAGTAAAGGGTTTGCTGCTTCGCTTAAAAACCTATTATATTTACATAAGGGAGATATAGTTGTTCTCCTGGAGACTCGTGTTAGTGGGATTAGAGCCAAGAGATTAATTCGATCTTTTGGATTCAAATACTCGGAAGTAATGGAGGCGGTGGGGTTTGTAGGAGGAATTTGGATTATGTGGAATGATCCGAAATTGGTTGTGAATGTGCTTTTTAGTCATATGCAATTTCTGCATTGTAGCTTGAACGTGGAGAACCAACCCCCCTGGTTGTTTACTGCAGTATATGCGAATCCTCATGAAAATCAAAGAAGAGAGTTATGGGAGAGACTGGGAGAGATTGCGACAAATATATCTGATCCTTGGTTGCTTGCAGGAGACTGGAATGAAATCAGTAGTTGTTTAGAACAAAAAGGGGGAGGTAGAGTGAATGAGGGTCGTTGTAGAAGATTCCGAGATTGGATTGAAGAAAAGGGCCTTATTGACTTAGGAGCTAGCGGACCTTTCTTCACATGGAGGGGTCCTAAGTGGCAAGGACATGACCGAGTGTTCAAAAGATTGGATCGATGTTTATGCAACATGACTTGGCAAGAATTATTCCCTGAAGCTGTGGTTAAAGTTGGTATAAGAGTGAATTCCGACCACCACCCTCTAATTGTGGGAACTTGTTGTGAAGATTCTTTAGTGAGAGATAGACCTTTCCGTTTTGAAGCAGCTTGGCTTAATCATGGGGACTTTAAAGGATTTCTCTCTAGCAAATGGATGAAAGGACGAGATGTTCGTGTTAACATAAAGGAACTGGAAAAGCAACTGAAGGTGTGGAGTAAGGAGGTCTTTGGGCACATACGGTATAGAATACGGGGATTGAGTAGAAGATTGGAGGGTATTCAAAAGAGTGCAGACCGTTTTGTTAACCCTTTCTTAGTAAATTTAGAGCGGGAGCTTGAAGAGGAGATGGTAGGGGCATTGAAGCAAGAAGAACTATTGTGGTTCCAGAAATCTAGGGGCGTATGGATTAGTCAAGGAGATAGAAACACAAGATACTATCATAACAAGACGATGGCTAGAAGGAGAAAGAACAAGGTTAAATGTATCAAGAATAATGAAGGAGTTTGGGTAGAGGATGAAGAATCTATTTGTGCAATGTTTCAAGAATTCTATGGAAATTTATTTTCAGAAGAGAATGATAGTAGAATATGGCATGTAACTAATCAGCAGTGGGGGGAAGTTAGAGAAGAAGAGTTGAGAAGGATAGGAAGGAGTCTGGATAAAGAGGAAATAAGGAGGGCCTTCTTTAACATAGGAGGACTTAAAGCACCTGGAGAGGATGGGTTTCCAGCAATTTTTTATCAGAAAAATTGGGATGTGGTTGGAGAGGAGGTAGTAGACTTAATGAAGAGAATTTGGGAGAGACCGGAAGGGGTGGGAGATTTAAACTCTACTCTTTTGGTATTGATTCCTAAATCAGACAATCCTGAATTAATCTCTCAGTTTAGGCCAATCAGTCTATGCAATGTATTGTACAAGGGACTGACGAAGATCTTGGTGAGCAGACTAAAAGGATTAATGACGAAGGTTGTATCTCCATATCAATCAAGTTTTGTGCCAGGCCGCAACATTCAAGATAATATCATTATTGCTAAGGAGGTATCCCATATGATGCATAAAATGAATGGAAGGAAAGGGTATATGACAATCAAGATTGATTTGGAGAAAGCCTATGATAGGCTAAACCTTGAATTTTTATTGAAGGTGTTAGAAGAATTGAAGATACCCGAGGGAGTGGTTAACATCATTAGATCGTGTCTATACTCAGTTAAGATGAGGTTGTTATGGAATGGTAGCAGAAAAGAGGAATTTAAGCCTACTAGGGGAATTAGACAAGGAGATCCCCTATCACCGTACTTATTTGTTCTAGCGATGGAAAAATTGTCTCACATCATTGCAGATTCGGTGGAGTCCAAGCAATGGAAACCTATAAAAATAGGAAGGAACCAGGTGAGTATCTCACACTTACTATTTGCGGATGACTTGTTATTATTCTGTGAAGCAAGTGTGGAACAAATGGCCAATGCTCTAAAGTGTCTGGAATTGTTTGGTAAAGTCTCAGGTCAAAAGATGAATCCGAGTAAGACATCCATTTTCTTCTCCAAGAATGTGGCTAGAGATGTACAGAATGTAATTTGTAACATGAGTGGATTTCAGCGGAAAGAGGATTTAGGGAGATACTTAGGGGCACATATCACCCATGGTCGTAACTCTAGGGCTAAATTTCAGTACCTAATTGATAAGGTGCAGAAAAAACTTAGTGGATGGAAGTCGCAATCTTTGTCTTTAGCAGGGAGACTCACTCTAGTCCAATCAGTCACATCTCAAATTGCGAACTTCCAAATGCAACATGAACATATCCCACCTGGGGTGTGTAATGAGATAGAAAAGCTACAAAGAAATTTTGTTTGGGGATCTAATCAGGATAAACAGAAGTTACATGCAGTCAATTGGGAGGGGGTTTGTAGACCCAAGGAGGAAGGGGGAGTAGGTATAAGAAGAATGAGAGAGATGAATGAGGCTTTGATTGGCAAAATAGGATGGAACATGTTGGCCAAGCTGGAGGGGTTATGTACCAGAGTTCTAAAAGCAAAATATGGAAGAGGGGCTGATTTGTTTACAGAATGTAGAGTGAAAAACCATGACTCATTACTTTGGAAAAAACTTGCAAAGGTTTTGCCAGACATTACTAATGAGGTGGGATGGGAGGTACGAAATGGGGCGAATGTTAAATTCTGGATGGATAAGTGGCTAGGAGGTAGCTGGAGATTGGCTGAGTATTGTGTAGATTCTGAATATGCTATTGATGAGAATTTGAGGGTTCAACAGGTTGTGGGTAGAGATGGGAACTGGGATTGGTCTTGGTTGGAAAGGAAGGTTCCAGGAAATGTGATGCAATTAATCAAAGCCATACCTCCCCCTTGTAGAGAGGATGGCGATGATAGAGTAGTATGGAGAGGAGGAATTGGGGGTGACTTTTCAGTTGCTCAGCTGTATAATAGAAGAAGAGGAAATGCAAATAAGGCTAGAGAAGACATATGGAAATATGTGTGGCAAGTCAAAACTACTAAAAGAATCCAAGTCTTCTTATGGTTAGCAGTTCAGGACCGCTTATTAACAGGCACACGCAGATCGAGACTTCTTGGGGGAAACTCACCTTGTGTGAGGTGTAGAGCAGAGGTGGAGGACCGGGAACATGCACTAAGAAGTTGCACAGAAGCTCGCAAGATATGGGAAGCAATAGGTGCTACAAAGGTATTGCCTCAATTTTTTATTGTTCCTATGAATGTTTGGTTTCTAGATAATTTATCCAAAAGTGAGGAATGGGGTATAATATTTGCTGTCTGTTGTTGGATGATCTGGAATTGGAGGAACATGATATTATTTGAGGATAACTTTTCCATGCCTAACCGTCCTGAGTTGGTCATTCGTAAATATGTAGATGAGTGTATAACTGCTAGTAGGAAGTATGATGATGTGGGACTAAGAAAAAATCCTCAGGAGGTGAAGTGGTGCTTCCCTAGTGAAGGATGGGTGAAATTGAACTTCGATGGGTCTGCGAAGGGTTGTCCGGGGGATGCCGGTTGTGGAGGGGTTCTGAGGAGGGCTGATGGGAGATGGGTAGGAGGTTTTAGTACGAAGTTAGGATGTTGCAATGCTCTCACAGCAGAGCTTTGGGGGGCAGTTCATGGCATGAATTTGGCCCAAGATCTGGGGATTCACAAAATTATGGTTGAGGGTGATTCAATCTCGGCTATTTTACTATTACAAGAAGCTTGGACTCATGGCAAGTCGGACAATAGGATCCTTAACACATGGATAAGACAATGCAACAGAGATATACAGGTTCGCTTCTGTCACACCCTCAGAGAAGGTAATTCTGTAGCAGACTGGATGGCAAATAATAGTTATAATTGTAATAATGATGTAATTTATATTGTTAATCCCCCTATAGGGGTTATGCCATATCTGTTTAGTGATCAGGTAGGGACTGTTTACCGACGAGGTAATTTTGGTTGTGTTATGTAAGTAGTGGCATGCTGCCCAATTTTTACCAAAAAAAAAAAAATGTATATTTGAAAGTTACATTCTTTAATAAGGGTAAAGTATGTACATTTTATCAATTTAAGATATATTAAATATACTAACATTTCTTGGTTCATATGAATTAATTATCAATGTCTTATATTTCAAATTGGCCAGCATGGTATGACTAAAACATAACTTTTGTAGTAGTAGGTAGTTAGTGCGTATTTAGTTTTAAATTACTCCCTCCGGTCCTATAGGACATATTTAACTAACTTTGGAGAAATTAAGAATAGTAGTTAAATTAGTTAATCTTATTTATTTTCCAAACATGCCCTAACTTTGGAGTATTAATTGGAGCACTTCTTGTATATGAGGAAATTGTAATTAATTACCTTAGAACTCATTGTTTGATTAACAAAGTTAGATTTGATCCATTTATTACAAAGATTGAGAATTAATTTCTCTAGCTAGTGCGCCTAAGAGCCAAGAAAAACCACAAACAACGTGTATTACTCTCTATTTTAAAAGACTGTCAAAAGACGTTAACTTAAAGTTTCTCTGGGTTTCAAAATTATTTTATTAAAAAAAATAAAAGAAACGGTAGAATTGAGGTATATGTGACATTAATGAGTTGCAAGTATTACTCACTTTATAGAATATATAGATGTATTATAAAATTGTTATTGTGTTTCATTATTATTGAGAAAGTATCAATGGGGGGTAGTTTAGGAAGAAATTGACAAAAATTAAAAATTTGTCTTATAATTAGGACCAAGATTAATCCCTAAATATTGTCCTATAATTAGGACCGGAGGGAGTATAAACTAAGATTTTACATTCTGTTTCATGTGTGGGGATATTAATCCCTTATGTGATTTGGCGGATAAGAATATTGGGGGGGGGGGGGAGGAAAAAATTGAAGGAGTTTAATTTTTTTTTTTTAAAAATGGATTAGTGTGATTGAGAATTTTTAATGAAGATAAAATATAAGACAAAATTACAAGTAAAGTTCACCAAAAATTTTAAACCTTAATTTTCCTTTTTTTCAAAAAATTGAAATTATTAAAATCTTCCTTCCGTGCATTTCCCTCTAAACTAAACATGGGATACAACTTTATTAAGTAAATATTGATGACTTGATAATTTTACAACAAATAAGAGTGTTTAGAACATATAAAACATAATTTGTTTAACTACTTATAAAAACAATAGAATTATATAAGGTTACAAATAAACAAATATAACAATGAAGGTATAAATGACAAAATATATATAGTTCCCAAAGTATTAAATAATTATGGCAATCAAAGTATAAATAACAATATCTTTTAATTCCTTGTACATGCTTTTAGTGTTTTAGAAAATATGGTGTTGTTGTTCAGGATATGGTTTAGAGATGGCATGGTGATGGAAGGAGCGGATGTGGTGGTGGTTTAGCTGTAAGCTTACAAGAGCTCCGTTAACGGTTGTTGAGACCATTGGTTTCATTCATGGCTTGAACATGTATTGGTTAAAAGGCTTTTTGAAGGTAATTTTGATGTCTGATTGTATTGAAGCAATTAACTTCGCTCTCAGAGATTGTGAAAATGGTTACCCTTTTTGAGATGTAGTTGATGAGGTTAGACTTATTCTATCTACAAATTGGTAGGTGACTATTCTCATGTTTATAGGGACAATTTGGTGATAGCAAATAGGTTAGCCAAACTCTCTCATAGGTTGGTTGATAAATTTTGGATCCATGATCACTCTCCTATTAGATATGATTAGTTTTGATGATTTCAAATACAGGTGCCAAATATTACGAGCAAAAAGAGTAAAAAGTTTACATAATGTATTTATTTTATACTTTGACTAACTACTATATTTAATGAAAATATATTGTAGATTACTTAAAGGAAGAGGATATGAAGTTGCTTTGATGGAATGATTAAGAGGAAGAAGAAAGAAATTGAAGAGATTAGTCAAGAAAGCAATGAGCTATCAAAAGGATTTTGGAAAATAATCAATAAGAAGAAGAGAAGAGATTAAAGAAAGAAGAATTTGCAAGATCTAATAGAAATATCAAGATTCAAGCTCTTAGATTTGATATTGGAAGTCTCGATGATTATGGAAATTGTGATGGCTCAATTCAAAATTAAAATACTTAATTTGGAAGCTTTTCCATGTTCACTCGAGTGAAATTTCAATATCACTCGAGTGATACTTCATTTTCACTCGAGTGACAGCTTCAGAAGTGAATTTTTTATGATTCACTCGAGTGAATCATAAAACATTCACTTCTGAAGCTGTCTCTCGAGTGAAAATGAAGTATCACTCGATTGGTGAACACTTCTAGTGATTTAAATAATGCTTAGGCAAACCGAATCCAAAGAATAGAGGAGATGTGGAGGACACACCTTGGTATACCTTTTCCTAAGCCTTCCCCTACTACTACATCTGTCCCTCCTACTACCACCTTTGCTCCTTCCACCTCTACTTAAACTGCACCTACCACTCTCCTTGATATCATAGCCATTCCATTTGTTTCTCCTACCACTGACACTCCAGCTATAGACATGGACACCACTCTTCATGATATCACCCTACCCTTATCTTCTACCATACCTATATTTGACATTATTCCACCTAGTGATTTTCCTAAGGAAGATCCCATTCTCCAGCCTCAATCTTATTCATCACCTATGTAGTCCCACCACACAGACTCTAGCACTCATACTGAGGAGATTGAGATTCTAGAAACAGCAGTCATTGTTAGACTCCACATGTTTTGATGATAACAAAGATTGGAATGATCTTACAAATGGTTTTGATAATAAACAAGAGTTTTGAACAAAGTAACTAAGTATAAGGTGGCATGTAAAGCCGTCACTCGAGTGGGCACTCGAGTGATGAAGAAGAACCAGAAATTAGAGAACAAGAGAAGAGTCTTTGGCAGAATTTAGAAGGGATTACCACTCAAGTGATGACCCTTCATCACTCGAATGACCACTCGAGTGATGTGTGCCAAAAAGACCCAGAAACTCTTTGCCAAGATTTGCATGGTGTACTTGAGTGATCACTCCAGTGACCACTCGAGTGATCAGGTAAGAAATAAGCTAGTGACTCTTTGCCAAGATTTTGAAGGGATCACTTGAGTGATGTCCTTGAATCACTCGAATGACCACTCAAGTGATCTAGTCAGAAATGTTTACTTCACTCTTTGCCTTGTTTTGGAATGGATCACTCGAGTGATGAAGTCCAGAATGCATGATTTTGATATGTTATTTATTGATTTGTTATCTATATGATTAACCTTTCATTGTATTAGTATTCTAAGTATATTTGTAGGGAAACAATGAAGAGATCATGCTTTGAGAGAAAAGTCAAACGTAACGTCCGTAAGGCTCACCTACCATAACGGCTATTTTTCAAATTTAAAGAATGGCCAAACGAAGCTGCGTAACTCTAACGGACATGTTGAAATGCTTTTAACGGCTATCAAAACTCAGCTTTAAATATGGGAACATTTAACGAAGAATAGACACAACTGACAACACACAAACATATATGGATCAACATATTCTTAGTGCTCTATTTCTTATATTCATTCTTTATACTTCATTGTTCATATATTTACTCTTGAGAGAGAGATTTTCATTACAAACTCAATATCTATTATTGAGACAACTTAAGATTGTGAAACATTGAGTTGGGGATTTGTTTATATCGTGTAAGGGGGAGTGAGTGTCCAGTGAAGGAACTTGCTCTGTATTGAGGTGCCAAGAACCCATTGAATCTTAGAAGATATAGTGAAACTCTCAGAGGATCTCTGAGGAATAGACGTAGGTCAAAGTGGTTGTGGCCGAACCGGTATAACTTCCGGTATACACTTCGGTGATATTTTTCTTAGCCCTTAACTACTTTAAATTCTGTCAAGTTTTATATATGGTTTGAATTTTCTTTGATAACCCAATTCACCCCCTCTTGGGTGAAATGCTTGTACTAGCATTTGGTATTAGAGCATAGGTCTTCTTGTTCAGGTATAACAACCTAAGAAGGATCTAATAGCAAGTATGGGTGAAGGAATACTTCCCGATGGAGCTTCTATCACCAGACCACCGGACTTTAGTGGCAAGCACTTCTCTTTCTGGAAAGCGAAGTTCAACGTTTTCATAACGGCTGTTGAATACGGATTATGGGAGGTAATTGAGAATGGAAACGATGAACTTGTAAAAATTGTAGATTCACAAAAAGTTCCCAAGATGCCAGCAGAGTGTTAGTGCAAGCGTTTCGTCCAAGAGGGGGTGAATTGGGTGATACCATAAATTTCGTTTTGTATATAAAAATTGACTAGAAATTTAAAACAGTTAAGAGCTAGGAGAAATATCAACGAAGTATACACCGAGAGTTATACTGGTTCGGCCACAACCGCTTTGACCTACATCCAGTGCTCAGAGCTTCTTTGAGAGTTTCACTATATCTTCTAAGATTTAGTGGGTTCTTGGCACCTCAGTACACAGTAACTTCCTTAATTGGACACTCGCTCCCCCTTACACGTTGTAATCAAATCCCCAACTCAAGATTCCACAACCTTAAGTTATCTCAATAACAAATATTGAGTTTGTAATGAAATACTCTCTCATAGAGTAAATAGATAATCACTTAAATATAAAGAGTGAGTATAAGAAATAGAGCACTAAGAATATATTGATCGGTGTGTATTTGTATGTTCTCAGTCGATGTGTTCTGTTCTTCGTTGAATACTCTATATATATATATAGGTGTATTGTAATGTCCGTTGGAAGCATTTCAAACAAGTCCGTTAGAGTCACACAGCTTTGTTTGACCATTCTTCGAATTTGAAAACTAGCTATTTGAGGTAAGTGAGTGTTTCGGACGTTGCGGACGATATGTTTGACTTTGTTTTCAAAGCATGATCTCTTCATTATTCCTCTACAAATATACTTAGGAAACTAACACAATGAAAGATTAGTTTTATAGATAACAAATTAATGAACAACAGATCAAAGAGCTGATTCTGGACATGATTACTCGAGGCGTCCAGGAACATTACTCGAGTAATCCCTCAAGTAATTCCTTTAAAAATAAGCCAGAGAGTAAGTCAACACTTTCTGACCAAATTACTCAGATAATCCATTGAGTAATTCATTTTACAAAACTTGACAGACTTGATTACTCTAGTGATCCCTCAAGTAAGTCTTTCTTTTCTTCTCGGAATACTCGAGTGATCCCTCAAGTAATCTCATCCAAATCTTGGTCTAGAGTAACTGCTTCTTTGCTTACCTGATTACTTGAGTGCCTTTGAGTAATGTTTCAATTTATTTTCAGATTACTTGAGTGATTCCTCTAGTAATACCATGTAATTTTTGACAGAGAGCTTCTGGAATGATTTCTCACACATTACTCGAGTGATCCCTTGAGTAATGAAGGACCATTACCCAAGGGCTTACTCGAGTAAAGCCTTTAAAAATCTGCCAGTGATGCTTTGTCCTATTCTCTATCTTTCAGTTCTTCTTCATTACTTGAGTAGTACTCGAGTAATGATTTTCCTGCCACCATAAGCTTGGTTACTTTGTTCAAACCTTTTTGTTTAGTATCAAAACCTTTTGTAATGTTAATCTAATCTTTGTTATCATCAAAACATATGGGATTTAACATTCTACCCCTTTTTGATGATGACAAAACTTGGTGATTTGAACAAAGTTTTAAAATTGAGTTTTCAATCATATGCTTCTTGATAACTTTCATATGGAATCTTTTGTTCAATTTAAACTTGAAAACTCTTTTAAAATGACTTTGGGAAGATCATTTTGAATCCAAATCTAATGATTTTGAGAAATTTAGTATTTGAAATCTTTTTTAACGCAATTTTAATGATGTTAAAATAAAAAACTTATAACTTTGAAGGTATGTTCTAATTCTTCATTCGTTCATCTTGCATTCACAATCAAAAACTTATTAGTCCACAACTTATAAATAACTTCAAATTTAAACTACAGAATGAGTTCATTACACAATCAAACTTAAAAATAGAAACTAATAAAGCTCCCTTAAACTTTATACACCTATATCCTTATGTTTTCTTTACAAAATCATATCAAGTTCTTCTCCCCCTTTTTGTCTTCATCATAAAGATGGGAATCAATCCAGAAAAGAACTAGAACTAGATGGTTGGACAGCAGAGAGAGGAGTGACTGGAAGAGGTGTAGGTATAGAGTAATGGGAATCATCCTGATTGGAAGTATGAGAGGAAGAACGTTCAAGGTCAGGAAGTACCAAAAGAGGAATCAGAATATGATCCTTTGGAGGACTATGTGGTGTTGGCACCTGAGAAGAGATCTCCACCTCCACTGTTCTATCAAGTGATTGATGATCCCTAGAGGATACAACCACCTCCTCAGTGCCTGCAGATGATGCAATAGGTGTGGGCACAGGCTGAGTTGGCTGGATAGGATCATCTACTGTGATATGTATATGCTCAAACGTGGATGATGGATTAGGCATAGTGAATAAAAGGTTGCTGGGAATAGAGATAGGTATGGTAGAAAGAGGGATAGATGAGGGTCCAGGTTTAGAAGATGGTATATTAGCTGGTGTAGTAGAAGGCATATGATCAGAAGTAGGAACTGGGGTAGGTATAGATGAACTGGAGGCCAAGGTATCTAATCTTGCATGTAATGATCTCAGAAGATCTCCTTGGGCCTTTTGTTCTACCATCATCTCCTCATGCTTCTTGTTCATCTCCTCTTTTATGCTCATAACCAATTCTTCCATCTTCATGTTCATACGGGTTATCAATTCAGCAGTAGTGTTAGAGATGTAAAAATGAAAACCCTTCAGTACATTCTCCAGAAATGTTTGTAATGTGGCACCAAGAAATAAAGGAGAGGATGTACATGCAAGAGCAAAAGACTATGTATCATCCAATCAACTTGTCTTAGTCTCAGTCTTCTTCTTCTTTTTAGGATAGACTCCAATGGTTTCTTCAGACGTATTTCAGTATGCAATTTCCCAATTTGGTTTCTTCTTATTGGAACTAGCCTCTCAATTGGTTCATCCTTTTCCACGTACCAAATCTTATTCTTTTTCAAGAATAAAGATATGAGCTGAGGATAAGGCATTGGAGTGGTGATTTTTTCTTCAAATTTGTATCTCTTAATCTTAGTAAAAATGAACTCACCCAAGTACTTTTTATCCTTGAGAAGAAATGAGGCAAATTTTCTCTAATCCCTCTCTATGAAATGAGTGTAGTTGTTCTCTTTGTTCATTATGGCTCTAGAATAGATATATAATAGAACTCTGTGAAGATCACTCATATCACTTGGATTGAAACCGAGGGGTCCCATTATCTCACCAAGCCTTAGAATAGAAAATAGCTGGTTTAAATCATGATTAGGATAATTATCTTCAGAAGGGTCCTCTATCCCTAACCAGGTGTTGATTTTGGAGGGTGAGATTAGGATTTCTTGCCCTCTAACCTTAGAGACCATTTCTTCTTCTAGAGAATCTCTAAGGGTATCATTGATAGGTTCCATATTGCAGTAAGGGTCTTACTATTTTAGAACAATAAGGAAACCTAATAGACAACTAGGGCATATAAGATACAAGTTAAGGAGAGATGTCAAATTTTAATACCTCCTTAAGTAGGTTGAGATCTATGTAGTGCATTTTACACACTCTCCTTCTAGAGAAATGCTCCTTGTATTTCTGAGACTCCTCTAATTTCTTCATATTAAAACCTTTTGGAGGAAAAGTAATTTCCTCTTCCTCTTCTTTTGGCCTTTTTGAAGATTGACCTTCTTTTCTTTCTCTAGACTTGGAAGCCTCATCTAGTATACTTGCCATTGCTTGGGTGAGTTTTTTGTCAAACTTGACTCCCTTAGATGATTTCTCAAAGAAGGAAGTCAGAGTCTGAAGAAGGAGGAGATGGTGCCTTAGTCCCTTTGCCTCTACCAGGAGGAATAGCCTTCTTAGATTGAGCTCGTGTAGCAATGGATTCCTTGATCACAACCTCGTTGACCTTAGGTTTACCTTACGGCTTGGATTTTGCTTTCAGCTTATGAGAAAGTTTTTGTCTTTTGGTTGGAGGAGATGGAGTAGATTCAGGTCATTGCTGAGGATTAGAAGAATTAGAAGGAGTATCTGGAAGGGTAGTTTTGATTTTGACCATTTTGGTTGAAAGAAGAAGGTTTTTTGGAAAATGTCTCAGAAAGTCGAAGGTTAGGGTTGAGGATTTTGAGTGATTTGAAGAGGTTTTTCACGAGGATTTTCTATGGGTTTTGATGGAAATAAATTGAAGAAATGTTTGTGAAAGATTTTTCTGGAAGGTTAAATTTTGTGAAAATGATGGGACGTACAGTGATATACCCCTGTTGCCTGATATTACTCGAGGGCTCCCTCGAGTGATCTTGGGCCATTACTCGAGGGCCCCCTCGAGTAAGCATATCAAAAAAATTTAAATCAATGCAATTTAAATGCGTATCTGTCATAAGTAATATTGTAATTACCTATGTATATTCTTTTGATCATTTGATGACACTTTAAGACAGATTTGAATGAAAATTGGATTTAGTTTTGATTTACACTCATGATTACAAGAGGCCTTATGCGAGTAATGTAACCCCCTTCACGATCAAGGCCGAGATTAGTTCGTGAAATGTAATTAAGTTTGAATTAGAGACCATGCATAATTTGGGACTTAGAAAAAATAAAATTTTTCCAAAATCAGGGTTTACAAAAATCTTTCTAAAACTTATTCAATGCGGTCTCATATCCATATACCAATTTCACAAATGGCTTGTACAATATGATTTCATTTATAAATATCAGAGTACAAGGTAAATTCCCGACACACTCGGGTTACATTAATCAATAAAGGGTTCTATAAGGCATAATGCCCATAATCTCTTCCCTTTACCAGAGGATTACACAAAACTGTCCAATATCATCATTATATATATGTAATTCCCAAAAAAATATCCAACGGTTTAAACATGATAAACAATAACCAAAATAAAACTCTCAATCCAAAGCTCTAACTGCTCTTCGTCACCCGCTTTCCTTTAGATCCTTCGGCCCTGTCTAAAAATTTGTTTTTGGGAGAGTGAGATTCTAAGGAATCCCCGTAGTGTCAAATTACTCATAATATGCACAACAACAAAGCATGAAAGTAAATCATCACACAGCCCACAGCAACTACAACGGCAGTTATAGTGGCAAGGGTAGGTATGACTCATGTCACCCTTACGTTTGCTCACGCTGCATTGCACCATCACATGATTATATCACATATATCACCACAGCTGGCATCCATATAAAATATTTCACATACACATACAGCCACACTAGCCGGATACTCAAATAGGAATCCACGATTCCACAACGCACCCCTGGCAATTACAATGGTAGAAACAACGGCAGAGGTACGTGTGATAACCATCACCCCCTACGACTGCTCACGCTGTAATGCACTACTAGAGATAACACATTCACAATGATAAGTCATGCATACCAAGCATCATACACAAAATGAGAGAAAAGTCACTACTTGGTTCTTACAAGTGTGCTCTGGCACCGGTCTCTCCCAAGTAGGGCAAATGTCGTATCTTATAATTCATAATTAGGGATGAATAGTCATTCTCTATTCCAATACTTAAATAATTTCATATCATTTAAATTGGTTATCATTTATGCTCTTTAGGAGGCCACACATGCCTCTAACAAAAGCCCTAAAGGGTTGGAAGAACTATCTCAAAGACCCCCTTTTGGAAGCATAAACACTGATTTTTCACTGTTCACTTGAGTGAAGAAGACCTCACTCGAGCGATGATGGACTTGTACTCGAGTCCTAGAAGTAACACTCTAGTGATAGCCAAATGCTCACTCGAGTCCTAGGAAGTGTGGTGCAGAAAGTGCACACTTGAGAGCAGAAAGGAACAACAAAAATCAGAATTGCTCGCTGCACTCGAGCATAAACCAACTCACTCGAGTGGAAGCTAAATGCTCACCCGAGTCCCTAAAAGTGAAGTTTAGGAAGTGCACACCCGAGAGCACAAAGAACTTTTAGAAGAAAAGAGCACTCGAGCAGAGATGATTCCACTCGAGTGACAGCTTAGCACCTGTGAGTACTAAGGCTCACTCTTGAAAAAAAGTCTCGAGTGACCACTTGAGATGAGAGTTCATGGTGTCAAATACACCTTCACTCGAGTGGGATGAGGCGCACTCGAGTGAGAACCTACAACACTCGTAAATGAGGCAACACTCTTGCCTTTACATACAAAGTGCATCAGAAAATTGAAGGAACACAGAGGAAATGCAGCACTTCACTCGAGTGAGACCCTCATGCACTCGAGTGATGCTTATCAGAAACCAGAAAATGCAGAAAAACTGACAGCACTTCCCAAAGTTTGCCCAAGTGTTCCCTATGGACCCAAATACTAAACCAAAGCTACTCCCATACAAAAATGCACAAGGAATCACATAGAAATATCAGAATTACCAAATTCCTATTCCATTAACATGCTTTGGTTTGAAGCAACATTAAACACAAAAATCTCAAATTCACCTAGCTCAACATTTCAATCCCAAATACCTTTCTATCTATCTATATATATTCCAAGCATACCAATTCTATACCAACAACATTCAAAACTACTAATGATCCTTATCCAATGAAATAGGCCAAAAATTCCAGAAATCCAAACTAAACCATTTGGCATAAAACATAGATAGAAAGGTTTGTTTCACTTACCTCTTCAACTTTTCCAAAGAGGTTTCTTGATTCTCAAATCTCTAAAATCCCTTGAGAGTTCAAACAACACCAAATGGAAGATCTATAACCATCAAAATGGAGCCCTCAATCCAAGGAACAACATTAAAGAAGGAAGTTTTTGCATTAGAAGTCATTAACTTACCTTAAAGTCAAGCTTTTCTTCCTCCTTCTCAAGCTTCCATGGCTGCTTGCACAAGAGAAAGGAAATGAGAGAGATGAGAGTGTTGAAGAAGGAGAAATGATGGTGATTCTCTTACCCATACCGTTTCAGCCAAACCTAAGGAGGAGAGAGGAAGGGAAAATAGTTTTTAATTCCTATTTTTGACTTTTCTAACCACTCTCCCATCATCTCACCTTGACACATGTCCACTCCTCATTGGTTCTCCCATAAAGTAAGTAACTAATTAGTTACTCTAACCACTCCATTAGCCATTTGGTTACATTTCTTATTTCTCTTAGTTAGTAATTAATTTCTCTATTAATCACTAACTAATTACCTGAAGATTTTCTATTCTTTCCAAATTTTCCACTGATTTTGGCACATTTATTTAAATTGCCACATAGCTTATAATTAAATCATTTTTCCTCTTCCATGCACCATTTTCCCTTATTTTAGCCTAATAGTTATTTCATCACATAATTATGCAAAAATACAGGGTGTTGTGCATTCCCAATAACAAAGTCATATCTCAAATCCACTTTAATTTACCAAATTATCCACAATAATTGTCATTAGCCCTTAATTAAAATTTGGGGTGTTACAAGTAATTTTGATAGTTTACTTGAGGGCTTCCTCAAGTAATCTGTCTCTTCATATTCTGACTCTTCATTTTCAAACCGTTATGCCGTTTCCTTTTGAATTAATGTTTCATTGCCACATTTTCTAGGTCATTACTCGAGTGGTTACTCGAGTAATCTATACAATTACTACAAGTCATTACCTGGGTAATAATGATTACTTGAAGTTGTCCCCCTAGTAATATTATTATCTGTTAACCTCTGCTTTTCATGCCTTATAATAGAGTATCAAATTCCTGCAAAACAAATTTCTAGAAACTCTGATGCTTAAGTTAGTAATCATTAAAAATCATTAAATAATATCATTTAACATTTTGTAAACACTAGATTACTTACAATTTATTGGGATTTACCATTCCCAATTTTCTTCTAATAAATAGAAATTGAACTTTTGCTAGGGGTTTTGTGAAGATATTAGCTAGTTGAAGATGAGTTGGAATGAATATCACTTTGACATCTTTCTTTTGAACATGATCCCTGATGAAATGATGTCTAACATCAATATGTTTGGTTATGGAGTGTTGAACTAGATTCTTTGCCAAGCTTATCATACTAGTGTTGTCACAATATATTGGTATTTCTTTTAGATAAATACCAAGATCTTGTAATTGTTGCTTCAGCCATAACACTTGTGCTCACCAACTTGATGCTGACATACTCAACTTCTGTTGACGAAAGAGACACTGTATTTTATTTCTTGCTAAATCATGACACGAGTAAACCTCCAAGAAACTGGCTTTGTCCACTGGTACTCTTTCTGTCTGTCTTGTATCCTCCATGATCTGAATCTAAATATGCAACTAGATATTCACTTCTTCCTTTAGGATACCAGAGACCTAATTCTGCTGTGTCGGTGAGGTATCTAAAGATTTGTTTAATAGTTTTAGCATGTGATTCCTTTGGTGTTGATTAATATCTTACACACATACCAACACTAAATTAGATGTTAGGTCTACTTGCAGTAAGATATAGTAATGATCCAATCTTTCCTCTATATCTTGTGATATTGTAATCTTTCCCCTTGACATCATCATCAAGCAATGTAGTTGAGCTCATAGGCGTGTCCATTCCATTTGCTTCATCCATTCCATATATCTTTAATAGCTCTTTCAAATACTTTGTTTGAGATATGAAAATTCCATTCTTTCTTTGTTTGATTTGTAAACCGAGAAAGAAATTCAATTCCCCCATCATTGACATCTTAAACTCCCCTTGCATTATCTCAGAAAATTCCTTGCACATGGTTTCATTAGTAGCACTGAAAACTATATCATCAACATATATTTGTACAATTAAAATATCATCTCGTTTTCATTTTGAAAAAAGTGTTGTATCAACTTTTCCTCATACAAAACCTTGATCGATGAGAAATTTATTGAGTCTTTCGTACCATGCTCTAGTGGCTTATTTTAAACCATATAAAGCTTTTCTTAGTTAAAAATGTGGTTAGGCTTAGTTACATCTTCAAAACCTAGAGGTTGATCTATGTATACTTCCTCCATGATATATCCATTTAAAAATGCACTTTTCACATCTATTTGATACAATTTGAATCTTTTGATGCATGCAAAGACTAAGAGTACTCGTATAGCTTCCAATCTAGCCACTAGAGAATATGTTTCCTCATAATCAATTCCTTCGTCCTGATTATAGCCTTTGGCCACCAATCTTGCCTTGTTTCTGATAATGATTGCGGATTCAACAAATTTGTTCTTGAATACCCATTTAGTACCAATGATCGGATGATCCTTAGGTCGAGGTACCAAATCCCAAACTTGATTTCTTTCAAATGGGTATAGTTCTTCTTGCATTTCTATTACCCAATTATTGTATGATAGGGGCTTCATCAATGTTAGAAGGTTTAATCTTAGAAATAAAGCAAAAAAACTAACTTCATTGAAAATTTTATTTCTAGTTTTGACTTCTTTATTCACATCTCCTATGACTTGCTCTAGGGGATGACTTTTATTATATTTCTAGGCTCTAGGTTGTCCTAGTGACTGATTTTCTTCCTTGGTTTGATCAACTTCTGGGATGAAAGATTTAGGTTGACCATTCTCTTAATTTAAAACAATTTCCCGCTCATCGTCAATAGTTTTGTCAGAGGATTCAAATTCATCAAATACAACATGAACTGATTCTTCAACAACACATGTTTGTTTATTGAAAACTCTATATGCTTTACTTCAGTTAGAATATCCTACGAATATTCCTTTATCTGATTTAGAATCAAATTTTCCTAGGTTATCTTTACCTTTATTATGTATGAAACACTTGCAACCAAAGATGTGCAGATGATCAAGATTCGGCTTCCTTCCTTTGTATAGTTCGTACGGTGTCTTTCCAAGTTTTGTTTTGATGTAGGCTCTGTTTGAAATATAGCATGCTGTGCTTATTGCATTGGCCCAGAAAACTTAAGACACGTTCTTTTCATTCAGTATTGCTCTAGCCATTTCAATGAGTACTCTGTTCTTTCGTTCCATGACTCCATTCTGTTGAAGTGTCCTTGGAGCAGAAAAGTCGTGATAAATTCCATTAGCATTGTAACCCCCTGCCGTAATTATATCCGAAATACGCGATTAAAGTGAAATAGAGACCAATAAGAAACAAAACTACATTTTATAAACCCATCTACCAGACAGGGTTTTCATAAATACCTTTCGAAATCATTCATAACCTGGTCTCACATTCACATTCCGAATACAATTACTACACGAAGATAAATCACATTTATATATCAGAGTACGTAATATAAATTCTCGGCAATCCCGGAATACATATCTTCGCTAACAATCATAAGGTACATTAGCCCATCAACTTCATAAATAGGGAATTACACAACAAATCTCAATACAAATAATCAAATCCTCATCCACATATATTCATCCAAATAACCGAATACAATTATCCGAATATACATCCTAACTAAGATAACCAACTACCAACTTTAATCCCGAAGGAGTCTTCATCGTCCTTAGCTGCTCGCTATATCCTTGATCTACTACCCTGTCTGAAAGGTTAGTAGGGGAGGATAAGATTTGAGAGAATCTCAGTAGGAAAACAGTATCAATATGCATGTACGATAAATGTTTAATGCATGACATGCTTGCATCACACAACTCATGATAACACAATGACAATTTGCAAGCTCAATGCTTCGAACAATATACCTATGGCCATAGTATAAATTGAAACATAGCTTCAAATCACACATAATTATGCAAACCTAAGACAAGCACCAACACACTAACACATATATCAAATACAAGCAGAAGAGATATGTTCCCTACACTTAGTCTTTCCACGTAAGCTCCAGCACCGCTTACTCACGACCAGGCGAATATTGAACCATGTTCAGGGCAAACATCAACCCTATAATCAAAGCAAGGACATAGGGTTATTCTCTATTCCAAAACCTTACTTCCATATCACTTAAAGTTGGTTACCATTCATGACCTTTAGGTGGCTAATCAAAGCCCAAACATATGCCTAAAGGCTTGGGAAACACTTGACCAAAGATCACCTTTTAAAAGTCCAAAATGCTGATTTTTGGGGGTTGGCCGCAGCCCACAAATCCACTGGCCGCGGCCAAAAACTGCCCAGAAACATTTGGGCCGCGGCCCAGAATCCGCTGGCCGCGGCCAAGAAAATCCAGTTTCTTGGCTAAACTTCCAAAAATCATAACTAATTCCACAAAAATCGAAATGAGGTGATCCCAAAGTCAAATGAAAGTTATTCAAGTCCTCTACACAGGAAAAATATTAGCCAATACTGGAAATCACCACATAAGTATAGAATTCCCCAAAACTCAAGACTATCCCAAAACAGTGTTCATTTTCGACCTCAAAATTTGGACAGCTATAACTCACAGAAGACAAAACGAAATGGCACATAATATATGTCCATTTTGAAGCTTGGGATGTGACTTTAAGACTGGAAAGTTTCATAATTTTTTGACTTCATTTGCCAAATCAAAACATCCACACAACAAGACTGCCCAGACAGAATTTACATTGGACAGAATTTCCTGTTTTGCACCAATGATTCCAATGGTTCCCAAATTCACACCAAATACCATTTCCACATAAATTTGCACAAGGAATCCATTGGAAACACCAAAACAACCAAATTCACATTATATGGACATGTTTTACCAACAATCACAACATGTCATCACAAATCACAACACAAACACTACCTTGCCATTCTTTTCATTCCAAGTTCCCAAACCAATTCCAATGACCAAATACCACAACATGGCACCATTTTCAACATAAAACACAACCCAATTCATCTAATCCAAAATCACAAGAAAATCAGGGCAAAATTTGAAATTCACTAAACTCATCCACAAATCACAAAACTTAGATCAAAAGGCTTCAAATACTCACCTCTTCATCTTTCCCAAACCAATTCCTTCATTCTCTATCTTTCCAAATTTCCTCAAGCCATCAAACACCACCAATCAAGAATCTAAAACCATAGATATGAAGCTCTTATCACTATGAAAAACATTAAAGAAGAGTGTTTGAGCATTAGAGGACATTATCTCACCTAAACATTGAACTCTTCCTTTCTCTTTCTTCCTTGCTTTGGGATGCCATGGAGAAACAAGAGAGAGATGAGATGATGAATAAATGAAGATGATGAAGAAGGGAGCAGATTTTTAGGGCCAAAAACTGTCCAAATAAGGGAGAGAGAAGAGAGGAAGGGTGTTGAATCTTTGACCCAAGATTAAGGGTCCAAATCTTGCCACTTGTCATGATCTTGATCCATCTTCATGAGCTCACATAGGCACTTGCACACATGATTCCACCCTTTGATCTCTACACAAATCAATCTCAACCATTGATCTTGAACTTACCAATGAGTTTCCTCTTCGGTAACTGACCAATTGGTTGGTAACTTTACCGTTTTGCCCCTGATTATGGTAATTCTCATTGAATCACCACCAACACTTCACATCTTTTCATTTAGCCATAATATGCGCCTTCCCTCTATTTTAAGTCAATTTAGATGTTAATCCATAATTGAGCTTAAATACAGGGTTTCGGCGCTGCTCACAGCACATGCGAATCACATTGGGTGCCAAATCACACCATAATCTCCAAAAGGGTTTATTTATCACTAACCACATCCACTTTTGGAGTCATTATCTCTTAATCACAATTTGGGATCCTGCTAAACCAGGGCTTAGCAGTCCACTAATCTCAGGCTTATTCTCTAGCCTCAAGTCTCAAAATTCGGGGTATTACAAGCATCACAATAGTCTCCAAAAGCTTGATTCTCAAATTCTTCACCGTGATCTGTCTTGATACTTGCAATGGACATACCTTTATCATTTTGCACTTTCTTGGGAAAAACAATAAATTCAATAAAGGTTTCATCCTTCGATGATAAGAAAACAGTCCATGTAAATGTAGAGAAATCATCAACAATGACCAAGGAATATAAGTTGTCACCAAGACTTTTAACTCTTGCTAGTCTAACTAAATCCATATGTAACAATTGAAGTGGTCTATTGGTTGTGATCTCATTTTTTGATTTGAAAGATGATTTAGTTTATTTATCCTTATAACATGCGTTGCAAATCAAATCATTTTTGAAATTTACTTTGGGTAATCTAGTAACTAAATCCTTTTGAGTAACTTGCCTAGTGGGTGCATATTGACATGAGCTAGTCTCTTATACCATAGCCAACTTTCATGATGTTACTTAGAAAATAGTTTTCTGAAATATTTCTGCTTATATCAAGAGTAAAGCAATTACCTTCCCTTTTTGCTTTGAGTTTTGTTTTGAGATTCTTCTTATCTAATTGTAAATCTTTCTTGTTTACAATTAGACATTCCTCTGAGTCAAATATTACCTAGTTGTCTTTATCTGCACTTTGACTCACGCTCAGCAAGTTATGACACAAGCCTTCAACGTAATATACGTCTTTGACTTGTATACCTTTGTCGTTTTTTATTTCACCAATTCCTGCTATGTTTCCATATTGATTTCCTCCAAATTTTACCTTTCTACCTTCTTTATGTTGTAATGTAGTAAAACTTTTGAAATCACCAGTCATATGTCTGGAGCATCCACTCTCTATGTTCCACTTGTTTTTTTGGATGCTTTAAGACATATCTGTAATCAAATATGATTAAGTCTTAGGTACCCATATCTTTTTGGGTCCTTTTGGGTTAGTACAAATAATTTTTTGAACATATGAACCTTTAGGTGCCCATTGTAGGTTCCTATGTTTCTTTGAAAATGCAAAAGGATTTGATGTAATATCCCAAAAAGTGATTAAGGGCTATTGACTTTCAAAAGTGGATGTAATTATTGTTGAATAAACACTTTTGGAGAATGTGTGATGAGAATTTGGTGGTTTTAATAATTCCAATGGTTTCCTTGTGAAAAATTGTGTGGAAATAGGTTTGATTGTTGATTTTGGAGCTATTGGACACATTGGTTGAAAATTTGAAAAACTATTAAGTGTAATTCTATGCAGGGCAGTCGGTTTGTATGGACATTTTGAATAGGCAAATGGTGTCTAAAAATTCTAAAACTTTTCAATCTTAAATTTCACATGTCAAGCTTCCAAATGGATATATAATTTGTGTCATTTCGATTTGTGAGCTAAGACTTGTGAATTTTTGAAATTTGCCCAGCAAAATTGACTATTTTCTGAAGCAGCGGTCAAAGAAATTAACTCTGGGAATGATATACTTTCATCTAGTAAAAGGCTATATTTTTCCTTGAAACTAGACTCAATAAGGGTTCTATATCATTTGGAATCACTCCAATTCGATTTTTCTAGAATTAGTTATGATTTTTCAAAGATTGGGCAGAAAATCTACCAGAAAATCCAAAAATGGGAAACTAGGGAATTTTGACATCAACCCATTAAAAGATGATGTCAGCATGAATTATTAATCATATTGCCTCATCTTCTTCAGCCATTTCATGCCATTTTTACATGAAGCAAGAGAGATAAAGTTGAGAGAGAGATTAGATAGAGAAAGAGAAGAAATCTCACAAGGTAAGCGATTTCTTTGACGATTTAGCGCCTAACGCGTATAACTCCGACCCTAAGCTACTCTTCTTTGTTCTTTAAGGTTTGGAGGCTCAAAAATCTGTTGTTATATATGTTAGGGTTTCAGCTATATTTGGAAAAAGATTGTGGGAGCTTGAGGTAACTTCCAAACCTTTGTATATTAACTATTTTGGCTGTTGTGGGCAATTTAATCAGTGAAACTTCGTCGGATTGCCATTGGTTTTAAATTTTGGGAATTGAGTTGCCTAAGGGTTATACTGCCCAATTTTGGTTCAAATGGTAGTTATAACCTAATGTAATAGTTAATTAAGTGGCTAGGAGTAGAAAGGAACACGTTTACGGAGCTAAAATCGTAAAACCCCGATTTTCCCTAGAGAACGCATAAATTTTGGCTAGCTCTAGAAATGGATCTTAGATTTGGATTTTCAATGATTTGATGGTTCCATTGAGTTCAGAAGGGAAAATTAGGTGGGGTTATAGTTGGTCACTTTTTCAGAAAAGGCCGAAAAAGCATAATTACGAAAACACCCTCGAAACCCTTAAAGTGGGGCTGCCAAGGGTAAATTTGTAATTTTATATTGAATTTGATAATTCTGAGTCCAGAAATGGATTCCTTGGGCAGAAATATGTTAGTTTAGCTCAGGTTAGAATTTTGTGAAAAGTGCTGCCAGACCGGGTACATTGAGGCGGGGCGGGGCCGGGTCCCTGGGGCATTTTTATAAATTCTCATTATAGGCTCATATAAACCCCAGAAACACTATGAAAGTGTCTAAATGGTGTATTTGGAATTGTAGGATTCGACATTTGCCCTGATCGTGAACGACCTGTGCCAGAGCACATTCGGAAAGAACCAGGTGGTGACTCTTTCTCTTATACTATGCGTAATGCACTGTATGTGTGTTGTATCACTATTTTGTGATGATTTCTGATGCTGCTGCTATTACAGCTAGTGATAGCTGTCATTATACAATGAAAGCTATCGTTTACAGCTCAAGCTGTCGTTATACATCACAAGCTGTTGTGATTGTGATTACAGTGAGAGCTGTCGCATTGTGTATATAGCTGTGAGTGCTATCATTTATGGTAAAAGCCATGTATCTTTGTGCTGCTGCTGCTGTTTGTGATTTACTTACATGCTGTGTGCTTATATATTGTATGAGTGACTTGTTACTACTGAGATTCTTTTAAATCTCATTCTTTCCATGAACTGACCTACAGATAGGGCAAGTGACTCCAAAGGGAAGAAGGCAACCAAGTGCGGCTAGGACTCCTTAGAGATCTTTGATGTTAGGTGTTGTTATCCATTTTGATTTGGGATTACTGTATATATGTGTAATGATTTTGTGTAATCTCCTACATGGGAAATTGTAAACCCTTAGTGAATGAATGAAACCCGGGGGTTGCCGAGATTTTTGTTGTACACTTTGATATGTATGAATGTGATTCAACTGCACTGGGTAATTATATTCGAAACTTGAATTTGAGACCAGAAGAGGAATGAAATTTTGAAGGAGTTTGTGAAAACCCTACTATATGGAGGGGAGTTTGAAATGAGTTTAATTATCTGTCAGTCTCTAATTCATTTTAATTATGCCTTTTTGAATCATAATTACGGTTTTTTAGGCAGGGGGTTACATTTGATGTATGAAAAGAATGTTGAAAATGACTCAAATATGTTTTACCTCCTGCTTCCTTCCTTCCTTTCTTATTATCTGTTTTTGGATTATATCTAATACTAGAACGGTCATTTACAACTAGTTGAGCTTTTAAAATCACATTTAATATCTTACTCACTTTGGTGAATTTTCCAAGAGGAAGAATAGTTTTCACAATATTTTTCTAAATTCTCTAAGTTCTTCTTCAAGAAGTTTGTTTTTCCTTTTGAAAACAACTAGTTCTTTAACTACTTTGATGAATTCAGAATGTAAAGCATTTTATTCAGAAAGTAATTCATCATAGGTAGGATCAGAATCAGTTATCTCTTTTTTTGTTTCCTCTTGAGCAACTAGGCATATATTAACTACTTCTTCTTTATCGCTATCTTCGTTAGAGGAACTGTCTCCCTATATAGCGGATACACCAGATATCCTCTATTATGAGAAAAGAGAGTAGCATACTTGTTATGAAGTTCACACTGACATTTGATTCAACTACTTTTGTTGACCTTCTAGATGACAAAGCAATTGAACATTTAATTAACTTCAATAGAGAAAGTGGGCTTGTATATGTAGATGAAGGAGAAACTGAAGATGATAATATAGCGGTAGCAAGGGATGATCCAAGGGATGAGCAATATGTTTAAGTTGTATTTCCTTATGGAAATTAACGAATGAACGAGGTGCTGTTAACTTATCATTACTAACAAGAATGCAAATGAGATTATGAGAGACATGTATAGAGATTGGGTAGCGCGTCTAAAGTATACTCAAGACTATAGGGGAAAAGAAAGAGCCTTGAGGGACATACGTGGTTGTGTAGAGGATCATATATGGCTATTCCTTGGATATGTGATTGACAAGTTGAAACCAATCGAGACATGGTTGCCCATATAATTTTTGTGGATAGTTTGTGAATTTGTAGTTAGTACCTTATAGAAGCATTTACAGATGTAAATGAATATTGGATGTAATAGGGTTTTGTATCCAAGTTTCATTTATGAAAATATGTATTCTGGTGTAAATTTAGTTATTAATGTATGGACATGAACTTGTCAATAGAACATGATCTTGTCAGTACTTGATTATTAAGGAATGCACAAGTATGTTGTTCCCTTCCTTACTAGATACGCACTAAAACAGTTTATGACAGTTTGCAACAACTTGAAGGAGATTAAGGTTGGGTTATTATTATGGCTTTCACTCATCCTAATAACATACATGGAGACAAAGATATATCTTTGGTACAAGAGAATCGTTAGAGGAAGAGAAGAAAAAATGTTGACAAGTTGGATTGTAGCTATGGTTAGTGGTAAAGTAAGATCAAGTATAGACTGATTGTATTAATGAAATGTTTTTTCTAATGAACAAGTACAAAGTGCTTGTATTGATGACATTTTTTTTATAATGATCAAGTACAAAGTGCTAGTATTGATGAATTGTTTTTTGTAATGATCAAGTACAGAGTACTTGTATTGATTACGTGTATTTTGCAATTATCAAGTAAACACTAATTGTATTGACTTCATATTAGTGTTTCGTTAAAAATTATGTAGAATTTGTATCCCTAATTGCACTTTGACCTGTTATGCAAACATAGCTGAAAATATATGCTGATAAGAATAGAGGATTGCATAGAAAACTCCATGGTCGACTAGTGACAAGTCCATGTGCCTGCGTTGACAAGTTCATGGGCGTCTAATGACAAGTCCAAATAATATATCCACCTAATTTATATTAAATTACAATAACAAAGAAATTCTATAAATATGTCCACACAAGTTGTTCATAACTTGATTGCACTTTCACCAAAAATGTAGACATAGCAAATATATAGTAATAAGTGTAGGGGATTGTACTGACAAGTTTATGTTCCACTGACAAGTTTATGTCCATACATTGACAACTGAATTTACATCAAAATCATATTTCCATAAATGAAACTTGGATACAAAACCTATTATATCCAACATTGATTTGCAGCTGCAAATGCATCTACAATGTACTAACTACAAATTCACAAACCATCCACACAAATCATATGGGCAACCGTGTCTGAATTGGTCTTGACTTGCCTATCACATATATAAGGAATAGCCATGTATGAATCCTCTACATGGCCATGTATTCCCTCAATTAAGAATAGAATAGTATAATTTTTGGCCTCAAGAAACATGTCAATTGTGGCCAAACACAAAGAAAAGGAAAGGCCCAAATTAAATGCAAAAATGTATGGGCAAAATAGTCATTTGATTAATAAAAAATTAAAACCCAATATTTTTCCTATTTTTGTTGTGTGGGACATCGAAAAGAGAAAGTAAAAGGGGAAATAGATACTTGGTCCAATTATGTCAAAAGATGAAGCAAGTTAAGCCAAGTAAATGAAGTTTGAAAAGTCAAAAGTAAGCACATGTGTTTATTAGCCATAAAATATAATATTGTAAGGAGGTGTAAGAGGATATCTTGTGAGAATCATGATCCTCCAAAGACCTCACATTTCATCCAACAAGAGGGAGCAATTAGGGAAATTAATGTTGAGATAACTTTGTCAAGAGTTGAAGCATTCTTGGCCAAGCAAAATGAGTTGAAAAGTCAAAAAGCAAAACAAGTGATAAATGGCCATTAAATCAAGAGGTGGATGAAGATAATTCAAGAGCTCCTTTAATTCCTTTAAAGAGCCATATTTACATCATTTGAAGAGAGAGCAAAGAGAGAGCATTGTGATCAAGTGAAAAGAATATTTGAAAAATCAAAAGTTGGCATATGTTAAAACTGCCAATAAAATATAACAAATTAAAGAGGTGGAAAGTGTGATATTTTAAAGAGCTAATTATCACTCCTCCCTCTCTATTAATTCATCCTGCACTTGAAAAAGAAGAGGAAAATAGAGAAAATCAATAGAAAATGGAAGAGGAAAGAGAAAGGATGAATAGTAAAAGCTCTTGAGCTCTTGAGCTGATTTTGCCTTTGATTCAGCATTTCCAACTTCTGAAGTCTTCTCAACGTTGTTCCTCTAGTGGAAAGCAATATTTCTTTGGTTTTGGATTTCCAATCATAGGTGTTTGATTCCATATATTTAGAGTAGGTGCTGCCGGAATCAAGAACAGATCACAGATTCGAGTTTCAATTAGCATATGCTTTGATTTGACTAAATATTCTATGAATTTTTTGAGTATTTCTTGAGATGTTCAAACCCTCAAATTTGGCTAGAGTTAGCCTTTTAAGGTTTTATGTTCATATGATGATGATTATGAGGTTAAAAGAGGTTTTATGTTGATTTTTGAAGTTGTGTTCAAATCTGTCTGAATTCGTTTTCTAGAGGCAGAGAACTTGCAACGTGTTTTAGATTATCTAACCTAGTCCAAATGCTATGAAATTTTACAGGATAAAAGTAGACATCCTATACTTTATTTTTATATTTAATATAAGCCATTTGAATTAGTAGATTGAAAGTTATGATTTTATAAATTTTGACCAGGAATCTAAAATGAAATCTGTGGTAGTGTGAATTGAATTGTGATTCTGGAAGTGTGGGCATATAATTGGTAGTAGAGGGTATTTTTCCATTAAAGTATACTTAAAGAGCTTTACCTAGGACTTTGAACCATCTCATTTGGAGTCCTAGAGAATAAGTTATGATTTTTGGAAGTTTGGCTAGGAAAGAGGGAAAAGCTTGGCCGTGGCTAGAAGATTTGCTTGGCCACAGCCCACAAGTTTCTGACCTTCTTTGGTGTAGCCAAAGAAGTCTTGGCCGCAGCCAAAACCCTAAATTCTAGGATTTCATATTTTTCCAAAATAACGTCAAGTTTTTTAGCCCTTCCTAACTTATTAGGCATTAATGTACACTTCCAATGACTCTCTATCATATCTCTAATGAAGTGATTGGGTATCTAGGGCCATGAGAGGTCAAGGAAGAGGAAATGGAAGGTATTCAAGCAACTATAATGTTGGGGAAAAGGTACAAGAGGAGGCCTCAAAGATCAGAGGTAGTGAACTTACCTTATTTGCATGTATTTGATAATTTTGCTTATGTAGTAATGTATGAGATTGCTTTACTTGATTGTGTAGGGCATATTTGAATAATGAAGCTCTGTTTTTATTTATATTGTGGCCATAGATATGTTGCATGAAACATTAACTATGTAGTAATGTCATTATGGGGCATGCATCTAGTTAAAGCTAACATGTCATGCACATAGCATATATCTTGCATGCATTATGGTAATTGTTTACTACTGAGATAATCTCAAACCTCACCCTCCCTAACCAATAATTTTGACGGTAAAAGCAGAGAAGAGAACTACACGAGAGGAATACAGTGGTGGAACGAAGATGGGAAGATGTCCGCGTTTCATTGTAATGTGCGCTTAAACACCCTAGAGGCCCTGTGCAGCTACATTATTTGTAATTGTATTATACAATCCCTATGGGAAATTTCTGTAATTGAGAACTTTTTATCAGTATATTTATGCTACTTCTGTGTGTCCATTGAACAACATATAAGCACTCTGAAAAATGTGGACGTATTTCTTTTGTGTTACCACTACTGTATAAGCACTCTTAAAGGTAATTTTCTGAAATTTTTGCTAAAAAATATGCACGTATTTCTTTTGTGTTACCACTACTGTATACTTCACAAAACCATATATGTACTTGCAATACTTCATATGTTTACTGCAAGGTAAAACATAAGATAATTATATTTGAAGCAATAGGAATAAAGCTACAATTATCATAGATGTATCAAAACTTATATACCAAAAGTTGTTGCCAAATCATGTATTTTGTTTTTAGGGGAACCAATCTCCAGTTATCGTAGGTAATGCACAATTTGCTTCAAGCCAAATACCCTAAATAGCTAATGAAATGGTCTTCCTCAGGACCAACTAGATTCATATTTGCATCAAAGTCCACATGCAGCCTCTCTTGTTGATGTTTATGATGTGCAACCAACGCTCCCATCTTTGTACAACGTCTAACCCTTCTTGCAATGGGTTCATCTCTAGGCATTTCATCTTCTCTAGGCCTTCGTCATCTCCAACACTTTGTGATGAGTCACTAGAGTTGTCTATATTTCTATTAACACAAACATCATCATCAAATAGGTAAATAAATTGCAATAAAAATAAAATAAACTAAGCAGGAGTAAAACAAAAATGACACAGTTATATTTTATAAGTTAAGGTCTTACTCTATATTGTTTCCCATATTCCTTCACCAAGATTATTTCTTACAGCATATTCTTTATCATTTACCAATTCTACTTCATTTATTCTAGGTGGATTTGTTGTAAAAGGTGGTGTGTCATCAAGGTTGAAGGTCGGATCACCATACTTCTATTTTTTACTTTTAAGTATAATGGACATTTTTTTATTCACAGGATCTGTGACATAAAATACTTGTTTCGCTTGGCTGGCTAGAATGAAGGGCTAATCTCTATAGCCAACTCTTCGAAGATCAACTGAGGCAAATCCAAATTGTTTATCTATTACCATAGCATTATTGCTAACCCACTTATATTTGAATAAAGCAACTTTGAACTTGTTGTATGTAATCTCCCATATTTCTTCTATAACTCTATAATAAGCCATGGATGCTAATATGGGGTTTTTGTCTTTCGAACTAGAAAAGTGCATGGCTTCAGCTTCTACCATCACCCCACTATTTTGCATGGTATTTTTGTCATCTTGCTTTTTTGTATTGAAAGAATAGTCATTTATATCATAACCGGTCCAAGTAATGACCTGAAACGAAGGCCTCAAAGCTAGCCACTCGATTGTCTTAGACACACCGGTCTCATACGAAACCTTTCCTCGAACCACTCTATAAATGTCTTATTTTGCTCAATAGAAATCTGCATGTCATTCTTCCTTGGATTCTTGTTCTTCAAAGTCTTTCTATGTTCATCTATGTAAGGTTGAATTTCTTCCATATTATTCACGATATACAAGTATTCTTGCAATACCTCTTCACATGGAACATTCTTCACTTTCAGTCCTCATGTTCCCTTGCTTCTCCCTTCTTCATGCCGAGATTATTCCTTCTTCCCTGACACATAATATTTGTAAAATTCCATAGCCTCTTCAACTATATATCTTTCTACTATTGAGGCTTCTGGTCAATAAGGAATTTTAGAATACCCTTTTAAGATTTTCATGTATCGCTTGAAAGGGTACATCTACCTCAGGTAAACTAGATTGCAGAGCCTTTCCTCCCTTACCAAATGAACTATCAAATGCACTATTATATCAAAACATGAAGGAGGAAAATGCATCTCTAGTGTGGACAAAATAATATAACCCTAATTTTCCAGTTTATCCAACTTTTCAGTGTCAATGACCTTGTTATAGATAACATTGAAGAAAATGCACAATCTTGTTATAGTTGTAACCCCCTTCCGTAATTATATCCGAAATATGTGATTAAAGTGAAATAGAGACCAATAACAATCAAATAACGTTTACAAACCCATCTACCAGACGGGGTTTTCATAAATATCTTTCGAAATCATTTATAACCTGGTCTCACATTCACATTCCGAATACAATTACTACACGAAGATAAATCACATTTAAATATATTAGAGTACGCAATGTAATAATCCTAGCAATCCTGGGTTCCTTACATTAATTCAAGCCTTACAGGGCATATTCGCCCTTTACAATTTTCCAAATAAGGGGTTACACAAATTCTCATATCTAATACATACTCGAATATACATTCCAACCTATACAATTATATATCCGAATATACTTAATCCTGTAACCCCCTCACCGTAATTACATCCGGATTACAAAATTTAAGTGAAATAGAGACCAATAAAATGATTTAACAATTTATAATCCCACATACAAAAGAGGGGGCGTTTCAAAATTCAATTTAAAACACAAATATTCTTGGTCTCACATTCATGTACGGATATAACTACTTGAGAAATCAGAGTACATAATAAATATCAAAGTGCGGAAACCAAAATCCCGGCAAACCCCGGGTTACTTACATAATAATATGGGTTTAGGAGTTTTCCCATAAAGGGGATTACATGATCAAAATAATCATTTACAAAACATATACACTCTAGTAATCCCAAATCCAAAACGAGGATAACCACTATCCCAAAACCCTGAATGTCCCTAAGAGATCCTAACCACTACGGGTTGGTCGCTTCTCCTTCGAGCCACTTGCCCTGCCTGAAAAGGTTAGTCATATGGAAAGAATGAGATTCTAAAGAATCCCAGAGCAACAACTCACTCATACAATATATAAACATAAGGCATGTATGTTCATCATGTTCAACAGCTTCACAATGATCTCTGGCTCGCGCCACATACCACAGCACACACGGCTGGGATCACAATGCACTACGCCCACTTTCGTGGTGAACACTATGCCAGCTTTCGCTGTAATCACTATGCACAACGCCCACTTTCGTGGTGAACACTATGTAGCAGCAACACAAAGCACAAAGCACAAAGCACCACAAAGCATCTCAAAGCACGATGTATCACTAGGCTCCATAAAGCAATCTCAATGATCAAGGTATCACAAAGTAGCAGCAGCAGCATCCACACAATGAATGACAGACAAACATACAATACATCTACACAAAGTATAAGAGAGAGGTCGCTACCTGTATCTTTCCTGACAATCTTTGGCACAGTGGGCTCACGCGTTCGGCAGATATCAAATCCTATACCAAATTAGGGACAATTGATCAATCTCTTTTCCAATTACTTAATCCCATAATACACTAAGTTAGTTATCATTTAGGACTCCTAAGAGGCCACAAATGTCTCTAATGAAAGCCCTAAAAGGTTGGGAAACAATAGGTTGAAGGTCACTTTTCGAAAACACTAAGTGCTGGAACATAGGCTTGGGCCCCGGCCCACCATTCCTTGGGCCGCGGCCCAAAGATGGTCAGAAGGCCTTGGGCTGCGGCCCACCACTCATGGGCCGCGGCCCAAAACAGGTCAGAAAGGCTTGGGCCGCGGCCCGCCACTCATGGGCCGCGGCCCAGAAGTTTCCTGACTCTGGGCTGAACTTCGAAAAAACATAACTAATTCTAGAAAAATCGAAACGAAGTGATTCCAAAGCCAAATGAAAGGTATATAAGTCCTCTTTGAAGGAAAAATATAGCCATTCACTGGAAATCACTACACAAATGCAGAATCACCAAAAACTACACATTGCTCCAAAACAGAGTTCTGTTTCAATCCCAAACTTTGGGCAACCATATCTCACAGAATTCTCAACGAAATGACACAAAATATATGACCATTTTGAAGCTTGGGATGTGAACTTTAAGACTGGAAAGTTTCATAATTTTCCAATACCATTTGGTCACTCAAAACGCTCGTCCAAACTGACAGCGAAAAACAGAGCTTAAACAAAACAGATTTTCCAACTTTTCCCAAGTGACCCAAATGAATCCCAATCATTCCTATCTATCCAAAATGCATCAAATGATCATATATCTCCAAACTAACTCATTTCCAATCATCAATCATAATGAACTTCATATTTCCATATTTGGTGCAAATTAGGGCAAAATTCCAGATTTGACTAAACTTAGCCAAAAATCACAAACAATACATTAAAATGCTCTAAATTCCTACCTCTTCACTTTGCCCAATTAAAAACCTTGATTCCTCAACTTCCAATTTCGAGCAAATCACCAAGCACCACTTCTCAAGATTCTACAACCATCACAATGTAGCTCTCATTGAGATGAACAATATTATAGAAGAGGTTTTGAGCAAAGGAGGAGTATTTCTTACCAAAGATCAAGCTTTTCTTCTCCTCTTTCCAAGCTCAAACCAGCGCCAGAAATGGAGGAAGGAGAGAGAGAAAATGAGAGGGAGATGATGATGATGAAGCCTTTCACTTGCTTGCACACACATACACTCCACCGAAAAGGAGAGAGAGAGTGAGAGAAAAGTGGTGTTTGTCTTCTAGTGCCCTATCCAATGGCCACCAACATGCCACTTGTCACCATCTACACAATTCCCTCTATGAGCTCACCAAAGCACAACACATAGGATTCCGACCTACGGTCAAGGAATCACAACCCTTGATCTTAAATACTACATGTATTTATTCTCAAAATTCATATTACATTGATCCCAAATGTATTTAAATCAAGATAATTACAATAATTATCGGGGTCATTAGCCCTAATTACAAATCGGGATATTACAAATCCCAAATATGCATTGATAACCAACTATCACAAGATTACAACCCGAACGAGTCCCGTCGCCCTTGATTTCTCGCTCCATCCTCGATCCACCTACCCTGTCTAAAATGGTTGATAGGGGAGGGTGAGATTCTAGAGAATCTCAGTAGGATAACAATATCAATATGCACATAATATAAATGTTTAATGCATGACATGCTTGCATCACACAACTCATGATAACACAATGACAATTTGCAAGCTCAATACTTCGAACAATATACCTATGGCCATAGCATAAATTGAAACATAGCTTCAAATCACACATAATTACGCAAAGCAAAGACATGCACCAACACACACTAAAACAGATATCAAATACATGCAGGAGAGATATGTTCCCTACACTTGTTCTTTCCACATAAGCTCCAGCATCGCTTACTCACGACCAGGTGAATATCGAACCACGTTCAGGGCGAACATCAAACCTATAACCAAAGTAAGGACATAGGTTTATTCTCTATTCCAAATCTTTACTTTTATATCACTTAAAGTTGGTTGTCATTTGAGTCCCTTAAGTGTCTAATAATAAGCTCAACAAAAGCTTGAAAGATTGGGACGTATTAGGTTGGAATCACCTTTCAAAATCTCAAAATGCTGAAAATGGGGGTTGGCTACAGCCAGAACACGTATAGAAGGTTTTTGGCTACAGCCAAGAATTTCTGGCTGCGGCCAAAACGTGCACAGAAACTTTTGTGCTGCAGCCAAGGCAACTTCAACAATTCATATTTAATTTCAGAAAAATTAAAACAAGGTGATCCCAAAGCCAAATGAAAGCTATTTAAGTCCTCTTTATAGGAAAAATATGAGCCATTACTGGAAATCACCACAAAAATACAGAATTCCACGAAATTGCCTTGCTGTTCCAGATTTGCACCCAGTTTCGACATCAAACTTTGGGCAAACATAAATATCAGTTCACAAAACTAAATGACACAAATTATATGTCCATTTTGAAGCTTAAGATGTGAAATTTAAGATCAGAAAGTTTCATAATTTTCTGACATCATTTGCCTATTCAAAACGCCACCAACACAAATAAACTGCCCAAAACAGACTTCCAAAGGACAGATTTTTTCTAGTTTTGCACCAATGATTCCAATGGTTCCCAAATTCACACCAAATACCATTTCCACATAAATTTGCACAAGGAATTCATTGAAAATACCAAATCAACCAAATTCACATTATATTGACATGTTTCACAATGAATTGCAACATGTCACACAATATCACATTTCAACTAAACATTGCACAATTTTCCATCTCAAGTTCCCAAATCAATTCCAATGACCAAATTACACAACAAAACACCATTTTCAACACAAAACACATGACAATTCATGCATTTCACAATTTCACCAAAATCAGGGCAAAATTCACAATTCACAAAACTCATCCACAAATCACAAAACTTAGATCAAAAGGCTTCAAATACTCATAGAGATGAAGCTCTCATCACTATGAACAACTTTATAGAAGAGTGTTTAAGCTAAAGAGAACAAGAACAAGCCTAAAACATCACCTTTCATTTTCTCTTTCTTCCCTTAAGCATGACGCCATGGAGAATGAAGGAGAGAGAGAGAGCATGAGATCAGTTTTGGCTCCCAATTAGCTCACTTAACCGACCTAAAAGGGAAGAGAGGAGAGAGGGAAGAGTTTGACATCTTGACCCAATCCAAAGGTCCACATTTTGCCACTTGTCTCAATCTCACCACATCTCCTATGAGCTCACATGCACACAAGCACATGGGATTCCACCCTTTGATCTATCACACAAATCAATCCTAACCATTAATCTTGAAGTTACCAATGAGTTTCCTCTTCGGTAACTGACCAATTGGTCGGTAACTTTACCGTTTTGCCCCTATTTCTGGCAATTCCCTTGGAATCACCATCAAACACTTCATATCGTTTCATTTATTACCCAAAACATGCCTTCCCTTTATTCTAAGTCAATTTAGATGTTAATCCACAATTGAACTCAAATACAGGGTTTCGACGTTGCTCACAACGCATACGAATCACATCGGGTGCCAAATCACACCATAATCTCCAAAAGGGTTATTTATCCCTAACACATCCACTTTTGGAGTCATTAACCCTTAATCACAACTTGGGATCTTGCTAAACTGCGCCTTAGCAGTCCACTTATCTTAGGCTTATTCTCTAGCCTCAAGTCTCAAAATTTGGGGTATTACAATAGTGGTTCACACTTTATCTTTCATGATGCCTCTAATAGCTACCAGTAATAGTTGTTGTATCAACACATGATAATCATGGGACTTCATTCCCACTAACTTTAAATTGTTTATTAAGAGACATCTTCTCACATTAGTGGAATACCCTTGCGGCACCTTAATTTCATGCAAATACTCACACAAACTTCTTTTCTTTACTTTTGATAGTGTATGAGCTGCTGGCTCTATATATGCCTTCCTACATCACCTCTTAGTTATGGGTGTAACCGTTCTCTTTTTCCCATATCAACAAGGTCTAATCTCGCACTAATCCCATCCTTAGTCTTCCCTGGTATGTGCAAAAGCGTACTAACAAGGCTATCACAAACATTTTTCTCTACGTGCATCACATCAATACTGTGTCTCACGTCAAGACAACGCCAATATGGGAGATCAAAGAAAATGGATCTCTTCTTCCATATGTTCTTCTCACCCATAGTGCTCTGATTCTTTCCAAAGGTGATATTGATACATTCCATTCCATTGTAAACTTCCTCTTCGATTAATGCCTTTGGAGCCATTCCATGCTCCTGTAAGCCATCAAAACGCTTTCTTTACTTACGATACAAGTGGAACCGATGAAGAAACCTCCTATGGCTAAGGTAGACAATTTTTCTTCTTTGGTTAAGTTGATGGAAGTGTGTGTCTACTTCACATATCGGGCATGTTTTATGCCCCTTTACACTGTACCCTGACAAGTTTCCATATGCAGGGAAGTCATTTATCATTGTAAAAATCATTGCATGTAGCTTGAAGGACTCTTTCTCATAAGCATCAAACACATCTACGCCTTCCTCCCACAACTTCTTCAAGTCCTCAATCAAAGGCACCAAGTAGACATCAATATCGTTCCCTAGATGTTTTGGTCCATAAATCATCATAAAAGGCATCATATACTTGCATTTCATACATAACTAGGGAAGCAAATTATATATTATAAGGAGAACCGGCCACATACTATGTGTGTTGGTAAGAGTTCCCTATGGTTTGATGTTGTTTGTACAAATCCCAAGCCGATGGTTTCTCGACTTGCTAGCAAATTGAGAGAATATTTCATCTATTTTCTACCATTATGGAGAGTCAGCTGGGTGCCAAAGATATTTTCCATATGATATTCTCTCATCACAGTGCCATCTCAACTTCTTCGCTTTTATTGCAGTCACAAACAAATGTTTAAAATGTGGTATTATTGGAAGATACCACAAAACCTTTAAAGGTTTCCTTTTAGTTGTCCTATCACCACAACCACCTTCTTTCTTCACTTTGTATTATGCAGTTTTACACTTAGGACACTCACTAAGACCTTCGTACTCATTTCTGTACGGTACGCAGTCATTAGGGCAAGCATGTATCTATTTATACTCCATACCCATCATTGATAGGATTTTCTTGGCCTCATACATATGATTTAGAAGTACATTATTGCCTAGAAATATATCACACAATAATTCAAGCAGCAATGTGAAACTACTATCGGTCTACACACAAGTTACCTTTAAGTTAACCAAATGCAATGTTCCTATCAGCGTGTGTACTTACTCCCAGGGTACAACTATGTCTCTGCATTACTCCGTAAGCTACTATACTCCTATAATTGCGTAAACAATTATACCTCAACATTGTGAATCATTTTCTCCATTTTATCTTTATCTATGACATCAACATCTTCCTTCTTGTATGACGGACAATCCGTTACTTCCTCACCATGCCATATCCACCTTGTGTATCATAGATTTATTCCATCACAAAGTAAGTGATCCTTTATGACATCAACATACCGTCGAATCTCATTTAAACAATTAAGACAAGGACAAAAATGCTTCTTATTTTTTGCTGGAGCATTCTTTCTAGCGAATTCAATAAACTCTTCCACCCCTTTCTCATATTCTTCACTAATTCTCAAAGCATTCATCCAACTGTGATTCATTTTGTTACCACCTAAGCCATTCCCAATAACACTCTCGTTTAAAACAATTTTCAACAATATGATGTGATTGCCTTTTTTCACTTTTTTCAACAAAAATTTCGGCGATATTTCCCCTTAAAAGTAAGACATCTAAAAATTTCAAGCAACCCTATCTCCACTACACTAATAATCATACTTATATAATCTAAAAAAAATAAAACCAACTATATGTTACATATTTTATGGATTTTGACTTCTTTTACTTTCATTGATATAATTAATTCTCATTAATTTAAACCAAATAAAGCTCCACACACAGAAGAAAAAAAATTACTCTGTTTAATTGTTGTTCATTTCATCAAAATAAATATACATATGTATTTTCCTTGATTTCCAAGCTCCAAACGTAGAAAACAAAAATATTATTAGTATTATTGCATAACTACTAACAACTAGTTTATGATTCTAGCAATAAAAAATCAAGGGAAAATCACTCTAGTAACTAGAATCATGTAAATAAATTGAAAGCATTATAATAATTTCAAATTGCAAGTTTAACTTAAACTTCATGTAAATTTATATTTAGAGAAAAACAAACCTGATGAAAGCAAGGGAGAGGGCAGCTGATGGTGTCTATGTCCTTCCAAGGTAGAGAGAAGGCTTTGAACGAGGTGTGTATGCACAGTGGAGAGGAGAGGTATGCCGGAGGGTGAAAGCAATAGGTGGGAGGTCTACTCCACGGAGGGTGGAGGGGCAAAAGATGGTGGAGGAGGTGTATGCTGGAGGGTGAAAGCAAAAAAGTTGCTGTGAGATTGGAAGGAGGTGGAGGAAAAGGGAATAAAGAAAAGAAAGAGAGGAAGACGAAGTGGAAAAGGGAATAATAAAGAAAAGGGGAATAATGAAAAAGCTTACCTAGGAGGATGAGAAGTCATGGGAATGAAAGAAAAGGGAATGAAGAAAAGGGAAGAGAAGTCACTGGGGAGTTGGTGGGAAAGATGGACAAGGAGGGGTGGGGGGGAGGCCTCATGGCGCATGTCAGGAAATTCTTACATAGAAGTGTCCCAAATTTTCATTACTCCCAGGGTACAACTATGTCTCTGCATTACTCCGTAAGCTACTATACTCCTATAATTGCGTAAACAATTATACCTCAACATTGTGAATCATTTTCTCCATTTTATCTTTATCTATGACATCAACATCTTCCTTCTTGTATGACGGACAATCCGTTACTTCCTCACTATGCCATATCCACCTTGTGTATCATAGATTTATTCCATCACAAAGTAAGTGATCCTTTATGACATCAACATACCGTCGAATCTCATTTAAACAATTAAGACAAGGACAAAAATGCTTCCTATTTTTTGCTGGAGCATTCTTTCTAGCGAATTCAATAAACTCTTCCACCCCTTTCTCATATTCTTCACTAGTTCTCAAAGCATTCATCCAACTGTGATTCATTTTGTTATCACCTAAGCCATTTCCAATAACACTCTCGTTTAAAACAATTTTCAACAATATGATGTGATTGCCTTTTTTCACTTTTTTCAACAAAAGTTTCGGCGATATTTCCCCTTAAAAGTAATACATCTAAAAATTTCAAGCAACCCTATCTCCACTACACTAATAATCATACTTATATAATCTAAAAAAAATAAAACCAACTATATGTTACATATTTTATGGATTTTGACTTCTTTTACTTTTGTTGATATAATTAATTCTCATTAATTTAAACCAAATAAAGCTCCACACACAGAAGAAAAAAAATTACTCTGTTTAATTGTTGTTCATTTCATCAAAATAAATATACATATGTATTTTCCTTGATTTCCAAGCTCCAAACGTAGAAAACAAAAATATTATTAGTATTATTGCATAACTACTAACAACTAGTTTATGATTCTAGCAATAAAAAATCAAGGGAAAATCACTCTAGTAACTAGAATCATGTAAATAAATTGAAAGCATTATAATAATTTCAAATTGCAAGTTTAACTTAAACTTCATGTAAATTTATATTTAGAGAAAAACAAACCTGATGAAAGCAAGGGAGAGGGCAGCTGATGGTGTCTATGTCCTTCCAAGGTAGAGAGAAGGCTTTGAACGAGGTGTGTATGCACAGTGGAGAGGAGAGGTATGCCGGAGGGTGAAAGCAATAGGTGGGAGGTCTACTCCGTGGAGGGTGGAGGGGCAAAAGATGGTGGAGGAGGTGTATGCTGGAGGGTGAAAGCAAAGAAGGTGCTGTGAGATTGGAAGGAGGTGGAGGAAAAGGGAATAAAGAAAAGAAAGAGAGGAAGACGAAGTGGAAAAGGGAATAATAAAGAAAAGGGGAATAATGAAAAAGCTTACCTAGGAGGATGAGAAGTCATGGGAATGAAAGAAAAGGGAATGAAGAAAAGGGAAGAGAAGTCACTGGGGAGTTGGTGGGAAAGATGGAAAAGGAGGGGTGGGGGGGAGGCCTCATGGCGCATGTCAGAAAATTCTGACATAGAGGTGTCCCAAATTTTTTTTTGGGATGCCTAAACCCAACTTTAGGCATCCCAAATGAAGTTTGGGACGATAAAGTCAATACTTTAGGCGTCCTAAATGAAATTTGGGGTGCCTAAAGTAAGTCAATTTTTTTAATTTTCTTTTTTGGCGCTAGTGGGAATCTTCAGGCGTCCCAAATTTATCTAAAATCTACTTTAGGTGTCCCAATTCAAATTCGAGATGCCTAATGTTGCAATTTCGCTGCTTTATTTACAAAAATGCCACCGCCTCTATATTTTAACCTCCCTTTTTAAAAAAGGGACGTCTATAGGGGTAGTATTATTGTCAACCTGTAGTAGTGATAGTTTGTAGTTAGGAGCAAAGATTTGTATATGGTGAACATTTTTACAACGTGGTATGCCATTACTTAGTGCCCAGTGGATGACACTAGTTTGAGCCGCTTCTTCCATGTCATCCTTTGGTTGGGGGATTGCATTGAAGCTGTGGGACATGTGACACCTCCTTAGTATTATTCTTTAAGGAAGGGAGTGTAAAACCCTAAATATTATTCACTAATATGCCTTATAATTATTTGTGACATCTAATGAAATAGAAGGGTGAATATTAATGTGCTTGGAATTTAAGAAGCTAGTAAATTTCCATTTTTATGAGAATTGGGCTGGAGCAAGTCACGAAACTAAATTTTGGGCATTTCAAAAAGCCCAAAATGAAAGAATAAATTAGCACACTATATGGCTCAATATTAAGGATAATTTCAGCCAAATAGAAGGAAAAAAAATGTAAGGGCAAAATTGTAATTTTTCAATAAAACATGTAGTAATTATTTTTCATAATTAATTAGTTAATTTCAATTAATTAAAGAAAATAAAGGGTAAATATATATTTGGAGCATTCTTGGTCAAATAAATCAAAGTTTGAAAAGTCAAAAGTGGATATGTACACAAATTAATTAGTTGAAGAGAGAGATTAGGGGAAGTATATGAAATAAATATTATTTCCCTTTTTCCTTATTATTTTCACCTAACTGAAGGAAATAGGAGGGAAAATAATTGCTTGGACAATAATCATGCCAAGTGTTCTCATTTTGAGCCACATAATTAAATAAGACTTATTAAGATATGAGCACATGTTTCAATTAGTATAAAATATAATATCTTGTACAATTGATTAGACTAATTAAAGGAAACCCATTTGGTTATGAAGGACCCAAAAGTGGCGTCTTTTTTGGCCTAAAAAGATGAAGGAAATTAGTTCAAAATCAATGGAAAGGTTTATGACAAATTAGCAAGAGATAAGGCCAAAGTACAAGCACATGTCATAAACTAATAAACTATTATTTCTTAAAGTGTGTAAGAGATATTTTTAAGCTATCATCATCTCTTTTCTTCTTCATTTTTATGACTTAGACATATGAAAGAGAGAGAGAGAGAAGAGAGCTTTAAGTCATAGAGAAAGGAGAGCACAAGGAAGACAAGATCCAAGGTAAGTCTTGTGATTTCAAGAGCTTATGTCTTCTAGCTTGTGTAGAATCTCTTCTAAGCTCTTTTCCTTCTTGAAAATCATGTGTAGCAAGCAAAACTCCAAGGGAAGAGAGAGAGAGAGGAAGACACCTAAGAGAGAGAAAGTTAAGAATCAAGAGGTAACTTCAAAAATCTCAATCCTTTTGATAATATGTTGCTGTTGTTGTTGATATTGACTTGATTGTGGTTTGTTTTGGTTGTTTTATAAATTTGGGATGTTGAAACCCTACGGGGTTATGCTACCCAAATTTCCTTAAATCATGTCAAATAAGTGTTTAAGAGGTTCAATAAGGGATTATGAGTGAAAAGGAAGGAGGTTTAAGGGTTGAATCAAGAAAACCAAAATATTCCCTTTTTCTTGAAAGTTTCGGCCAGTACTAGAAATGGGGGAAGGAGCTGAAATTTCATCAATTTAATGGTTCCATTGTGTTTAGAAGGGAAAATTGTGTAGGGCTTATGTTGATCATGTAATGTGAAAAGCCTTAGAAAGTGAAATACCAAAAATATCCTTAAAGCCCTAAGTAGGGCTTGTAAAGGGCAAAACTATCATTTGGCATTGATTTTGAGAAACTGAGGTCAAAAATGGATTCTACACGCAAAACTGTGTAGGAATAACCCAGGTCATAATTTTTGGAAAACTACAGTCAGACTGGGTATAAAAGGGCTTAGACCAGGTCCCTAGGGTTATTTTGGTAATATTGCAATTGTAGACTAATATAATAGACAAAAATAATTTAGAAGAGTCTAAAGTGATATATGAATGGGTATTAACATAATTCTTGTAAACTTAGAATTTTAGGACCAGACTGTTGAGCTCGAGCTGGATCAATTTAATGACCCATTTGGGTCACAAAAAGGGACTCAAGGTAGTAACTCTATCCTTTATACACTATGTAGACTCATATATATATTTTATGTATGCCATCTTTTGTGATATGTATAATACACTCTCTAATTGGTACAGGAAAATCACATGTACCGACCGGGGGAAAACCACACAAATGCCCCAACGGCCCAAAAAGGGGATCCAGTTATGAGTATTCAGTATTAAGAGGGTACACTACCTAGTCTGTAGTCAAAAGCCCGGCTGAGTATGTAAGTTGGGAACTAACGGTAATTGATCCTGACTCGGGGTCTAACAGTGGTTGTGTAACACCCCAAATTTTATATTCATCAAATATATTGTAATTATTTGAGGAATTCAATAAAATGGTGAATATTCATGAAATTGGAATTTATGAATTTTATAAATGTTCATATTCATGAGAAAATGGGCAAAATAATTGTGGAATTAATTTGGGTAATTTAAAAAGCCCAATATTAAGGTCCAAAAATGGAGAAATAATAGAGAAAATATTTGGTCCAAAAATTGATGGGAATTGACCAAATAAAAAGAAGACAAGAAATTACTAAAAAGTAATGGCAAAATCGTAATTTTGCGAATTTAGCATAAAATTAATTATTTTTCAATTAATTGAAGTTAATTTCAATTAATTAAGGAAAATAAAGGGGAAAAATATAATTGGAATATTTTGGTCAACTAAATATGAATTTATGAAAAATTTGAGGAAAAAGTGCAATTTTGACCAAAATAGTGACTTTACGTATATACGTAACCGGAACAAGTTGTGAAGCCTATTGAGACTAAAGGGTAGGACTTCTAGGTGTCTCTTACATGTTGTATGAAGAAGTAAATATTGGTTGGGGTTAATGAGCATAGTTACATGTACAGAGGGTTTATGTACATAAAAATGATTTCTAGAATTTTATTAAATAAATAACATAACATATGATATATTATAAAAATACATCATCTGCCTCCTTATTCTAGAAAAAATGATGCCATCACAGATCTGAGCTAGAGAGATAATGTGTGGAATTCTAGAGAGAGAAAGGAGGAAAAAGCTTTAAAATGTAGTTGATTTCTTCGGTAAATTGGTTCTTAACCCGTATAACTCCAATCCTAAGCTACTCTTCTATGATTTAAGGGTATGAAGCTCAATTTTCATTGTGAAGAGAGCTAGGGTTTCGGCCACTTTGAAAAAAGCCAGAGGGAGTTTGAGGTAACTTCTAAACCTTTATATATTGACTATTCTGGCTGCTATGGACAATTTAATTGGTGAAATTTTGCTGGATTGTCTTTGATTTTAAATTTGGAATTGTAATAGCCTAAGGGTTATGCTGCCAAAATTTAGTCTAAATGGTAGTTGTAACCTTATTAAATAGTTGATAAAGGGATTAGGAGTAGAAAGTACAACGTCTGCGGAGTTAGAATCGAAAAACCCCAATTTTCCCTAGAGTTATGCTCAATTTTTTCAGAACTAGAAATGGGGCTAGGAGTTGGATTTTCAATGATTTGATGATTCCATTAAGTTTAGGAGAGAAAATTTGGTGCGGTTACAGTTGGTCACTTTTTCGAAAAAGCCCTAAAAAGCATAATTACGAAAACGCCTTTGAAACCTTAAAGCTGGGTTGCCAAGGGCAGTTTTCTCTTTTGGCTATGAATTTGGTAATTATGCGTCCAAAAATGGATTTCTTAGGTGAAAATATGTTAGAATAGCCCTAGTCAAAATTTCAAAAAAAGTACGTCGGACCGGGTATGGTGGGGCCAAGTTGGTGTCTCGGGGGCATTTTGGTAATATAACCACTATGGAAGTATTGAAAATGGTACATGGATAGGTTATAACATAATTCTTGTCCATTTAATATTTTATCACCGAGTTGGGAGTCGAAGGTTGACACGTTTTACGATGCACGCGATATGGGTTGAAAGAGCTTTGAAGTAGGAAATTATATTTCATACATCATGCCATAGTTCATATGATTGTTGGGATGGCATTGTTTGTGCTTTTAATCAATCTGGTTTGCTTAGACGAGGTAGTTAGTGCCGGAGGTTCAATTACATGTAGGAGTTGGGTAAGAATCCAACCGGTGTACGATTAGTGGGGCAAGAACCATACTCATGTATACATGACAACAACGTTTGCTATCAGTGTATGATTAGTGGACTAAGAGCCCTACTCATGTATACATGACGATGATGTTTGATGTTTTATATTGTTCATTAATTGGTGCATACATGGTGTATATCATATTTATTTCTCGCATTTTATATGAACGATAGTATGTTTCTATTGGGATTCTTTGAAATCTCACCCCTTTTTATGAAATAAAATATCTCAGCGGGTGCTAACGGTTCAAAAGGAAAGGACGTAGATAAAGGGAATTGACGGGCACGTGTCCTGAGACGAAGACAAAGTTTATGGTTATATATAGTCTATGTTTAAAACCCTTTTGGATATTTTGTAAGATTTGTAAATATTATCGAATTTTGTATGGTTGATTCTGGTTTGTAAACAATTACCTTTATCAATATATATGTACTCTTCTGTATGCCTATTGAACTTGGTCTCTATTACTCTTTGTATATCAAGATGGAAATGGGTGTTGATAGGTTGGCCCTGAAATGTGCACATTCCGAGAAACAAAATTACAATGTATTTATTCTATTGCAATATATGTGGTACCTGGCATAATTTTATGTTGCATTTTAAATTCAAAAATATTTCAGTAGAAGCTAGTCGCTCTATGGGCGAAACGGTAAATACTGGAAACTGAGGTGTCCAGGTCAAGAAGATGGAGTTGTTGGTTAGAATTAGTTTATTTTGATATTTTTGGACAAAGTTGTATACATTATTAAACCCTACGGGAAGATTTCTGTATGTAAAGAAGTCCTTCTAATCAATATATTTGTGCTATTTTTGTATGCCTATGGAATTGTGCTTTTATCACTCTAGCAATGTTGGAATGAAAATGGGGTTTGACAAGGAGCCATAGTCTAGACTTGAGCTCCACACCTTTGGCCGGGTGCATCTCATGACTTGGTGAACTTGAGACAATCCAGTCAAATGGATAAGTTTCTATTAGACTATGTATTAGCCTATGGCTCCAGTTAGCGGAATAAGGATGTATAGTGATATAAGGGAGGTTGTATATTACATATTTGTATGTTGTATATTATGAATGAACATATATATTGACTTAATGTGGATTTAAATTGAAATCGACTTATATGAGGCTTACAAAATATGCAAATATATATATATATATATTTATATTATATTTATCGATATATTTAGTTTTATTTTTTAGGATTAAGGTCCAAATTTAGGAACGAACTATTTTTCTATGTGTACCCAACATAATTAACTATTTTGGAGTGCAAAAGTATATGCAATCAATTTTTTTGGTAGCATCTATAGCAAACGCCATTAAGCGTGATTAACTTTTGTTACTTTTTGCACTATGGTCCTACCAATCTTCTCACTCTCTTTTATTTTAATTAATATTTTTTAGAAATATGTGCCTTTTAAATGAGAAAATATCACTTCGAGCCCATGGAAGCAATTTTATTTCAGTCAACCTCTAAAAGATTATGAAACTTCACTGGACCCTTTTGGGTCAAAATGAGATTAATTTTTCTTAGTAAAAAGACAATAATGCCCTTTATTTTTTCTTTATTTTTTTCATATGAGCATTTACAAGACAAATATGGGTATTCACTAGACAAATAAATAGATTTAAAAGAATCCAGGGAGTTAAATTTTGTTTAACAAGACAAATATGTGAATGACCAAAATTATTTAACTCCCTAGATTCTTTTAAATCCCTGATAAATATGGTCATTCACATGACAAATAAGGAAATTTATAAGACAAATATGGACATTTATAAGACAAAAAATGTTTGTGTCTACTTTTGGATTCAACAAAAATAATTGTGTTGGATGCTCATAGCAAAGTATATTAATGCTAAATTTGCACATTTTCCCTTCTAAAAATATACTCCTCCAGTCCTAAATATAAAACATATTTATCTAATCTAATTAGATTGTGGAAATTAGTTAAGTTAGTTAATATGTCATGTAGTTTTTAAAACACCCTAGTCACCTTTCTTAATTCCCACATTCCTTCTCCTTCTTGATTATTGTTGAGGGAGAATCAATAAGGGTAAATTAGGACAAGATTGACAAATATGAAAACTTTTTCTTATATTTAGGACTAAGATCAACTCTCTAAATATGTCTTATATTAAAGGCCAAATGAGTACTAAAATAATAGAGATTGAGAAGACTGGTAGGACCCATATTGCAAAAAGTAATGGAAGTTAACCACGATTAACGACGTTGCTATATATGTTACCAAAAAAATTGATTATATATACTTTTGGACCCCAAAATAGTTAATTGTGTTAGGTGCCCATAGGAAAATAGTTCGTTGCTAAATTAGCACCTTCACCCTTTTTTATTATATGTGGTTTGTTTGTGTATGCTAAATATTTTTAGTAGTTACTGAGATCATTATATCTCACTCTTTTTATATAAACATTCTTCAAAAGAAGATTCTAGTAGGAACCAAGGGAAGGCACTTGGTGAGTGAGCCTTAAAGGCTCTATTGGGCTCCTCATGCACCTTTATGCCACATTATATTTAATTGTCATGCCAATAGGATTATTTTCTGTCCTAAAATATTTCAGTCCATAAATATATGTTTGAAACTAAACAAATTGAGCTAATGTTTTAAAGTATTAAGTGTTACTTAAGTTTTGTATGATCAGAATAGACTCACTAATTCCATTAGTGATGTTTAATGGATTGACCGTTAAGTACATATAATTTTGGATGAAGTGTTAAATTTTTGGTATCAGAGTCAGAAAGTTCCATGATCATTTGCTTGTTTTGGAAAAAAAAAAAGAAATTTCCTAAAAAGATTTTCATTTTCACTTCTTAGAGGTGATGACAACTTAAATTTAATGTATGCACTTCCCTTATCACTTTAGTTGTCATTTAATCAAAAGTAACTTATGGTTGAGAACTAAACTTTTGTGATTTTGCCACAACTTTAGGTTTAGGCATTTATAACGCTTAATAAACAATGGTTACATCAAATAAACATCATGTATATCGAGGTGGAGGTTGCGCAAGGATATATATTTCTTAAAAGTAATAGTTATTCATGTGTACTATCATATATTGTGAGGGGGAATTCACAAAAATACAAAAATAATGGTTGCAATTAATAGGTGTTATTTATTTAGTTAGAAAAATGACGGTTCTTAATACATAACTACCATTTAATGCTTACAAATGATTTGTCTTCCAATCTTATATAAGCAAAAACACAAACATAACGGTTATATATATTGACTGCAATAAGTATAACAAAATGACATTTCATAATAAACAATTGTCATGTAAAGAACAAATCTAAAAAGCACCTTTTAAAAACCCCGTTCAGTCTGACACCAAGTACCATTTCTCTTAAGTAAAATACTTTAGAGCGATGTATTCAACTCTAGTTATACTAACCTATTTCTAAAAAGCACATTTTCATAACCTCATCCTTCTATCCCTCATCATGGTCAGACACCAGAGAGCTTTTTCCATTCGCCTTCCTCCTCCTCCTTCTTATTATCATCCTCACTCTCCTCCTCCACCGCCACCTCTACAAGTTCCTCCCCCTCCACCACCACCACCTCCTCTTTTGCCTCCTCCTCAAATGGAGGCTCTGGTGCAAACACTGGCTAGCCTTGACTACTCCATAAGTCATCTCCATAGACATGCTCCATAAGTCATCACAATCAGGTTGTATATAATCACTTCTAATCATACCCTTCATCTCCTTCCTCAGATGTCGATAGAGTGAGGGGGAGGATAGGAGGGGCAGGACAGCGGCAGTAGTGATAACTAAAAACCACTAATGCTTTTTTTAGTTTTTTGAATATTAAAAAAGCATCCTTAGGGCAATGTAGCCAAAAAATATAAAAAAAATTCTCACTGCACAGTTATTAGCAAACAACTGTTACTAATTGAGGAGACATGTTCACAATTATTGGCAAATAACCATTACTTATGTTAACAGTGGCAATTTATAAGGACACATTTGGCTCTATAACATAACCCTTTCCATTCCAAAGCACAAGTTCTACTTGATAATTTGTGAAACCCTTTCCATTCTACGCCTATTTAATTAACAAGAAATGATCTTTAAAACATTCAGCAAGGATGCATGGAAAAGTTTGAAGGAATTGACCTCTCTCGTTCACTCTCTAGATCGAGAAGGTGGACAAATTATTAGAGAAGGATGAATATGCTGATGCAACTAATCCTTCATTCTCATAACTTTTTTTATTTTTTACTTGTTTATTCACACTCTCGTTTTCTTTTTCTTTTTAATTTTTTGCTTGTAATATGGGGTTGAATAATCAACTTCAAAAATTATTAAAAAAAGGCAAATAAGTAATAGTTATTAACTAAAACCCATAACTTTTTAGAATACCATGTCTAATGGCTAACAGTTGTTAAGAAAAAACTGTCACCGTTTACAAAACATAACGATTATGATGTAAAACTATGAACTTTCGTTCAGAGGTTCATTATTGTTGTAAATTAAGAATCATAAGAAAAGGATACCTTTCATAATGGTTTTACACTTATAATCGTGATCAAATTTCATCATGTCTTTTGAAACACTTGCTATCTCATGCCTCTTCACATTCCCAAGTTATTACACTTAACACGCTTGTCCTTTGTTCTAACATTACCCACTATCCTTGGAACCCCACAACCCTGGTCGACTTTTCTAGTAGTCAACAGTTGCTTTCAGGTGAACCACATTCTCCATTGCTTTTTTTGAACTTCAGCTTGACAACTACGAAAGTTCACTACTATAGAATAAGGATATTACTAGTCCAATGGACATCCCTTTTTCAAAAAAAGGAAGTTAAAAAGAAATGCAGTGGCATTTTAATAAATTTGTGTGCGCAGGGGATACTTTATGCATCCTAAATTTGAGTTGGGACGGCTAAAGTTGAGATTAGGCATCCCAAATTTGATTTTGGATGCCTAAAGTTCTTCCTAGCGCGAAATCCAAATATTTTAAGCACCATAAGTTGGGTTTAGGCATCCTAAAATTGGTTTGGGACGTCTAAACCCAAACTTTAGACATTCCAAATTCTTTTAGAACACCTAATGTCTGGGTTTATTTAGGACACCTAAACCAGGACTTCCTAAATTATTTTGGGACACCTAAAGTCCTAGTTCATTTTGGTACCTGTGACTTAGTTTTTTGGACCTGTGACTCCTCTTTTTCATTCCCATTCCCCATGTTTCATTTCCATGGTCCCTCTCTCTTTTTCCCTCATTGTCCTCCTCTCTCTCTCACCAACACCGTTCCTCACCGTTGCCCTTTCCCTTTTTCCCTCACCATCGCTCTCTCACTGATCCTCTACCGTCCTCCTCTCCTTCTCACCATGGCCACCATCTTCCCTCTCTCTTTTTCCCCTACTATCACTCTCTCACTGACCTCTGTTGTCCTCCTCTGTCTCTCATCACCATCATCCCCAGCTCCCTCACAGTCGTCACTCTCTCCTTTTCCCTCATAGTCACTCTTTCCCTAATCCTCTACTGTCCTCCTCTCTCTGTCACCACCATCATCCACTGTGCTCATCTCTCCCTCTCCACGCTTGCTATTGTGGCATACTCCCTCCCTCTTCCTCTATCTCACGCTAGCTGCCGTTGGCCTACTACTCTCTCATGGTATGTTTATATTTTTTTAAATATTCATTCGAACTATTTAATGTTATATTCTAGTTGAAAAAACTACCTATATATATGATATTTTTTTCTTTGCTACGTGGAACCACTAGAATTAGTTCATTAATTACAAAATAATATTTGTGAATATGGGTTCTTTGTTTGATCTACTAGGGTAGTAGGGTCTGTTGGTGATGAATCATTTTGGTTGTACACTCTAATACCACTACTCTCTGATAATTCTGATACCATGCTAGGGTACTGATACCCTTACCTTGTGTTTAAATCTTACCTTTATGTGGGTCGATATTACTAAATATGTAAACATTCTAATAAAAAACTAGGAGTTCTAATACTGTCTTATATTATCCTTAATATTACATCTATAAGCATTCATATACATACATATTCGTACAATCATTTAAGGCTATCAAAATATTAATATTTAAGTAATTAACAAAATAAATTCATTTCTTCTTTTGCTTCCTTCCTTCACTCATCAACACTTACCTCATTGCCCTTTGAGCCACTTGTCTTTGCTTTGTAATGAATTTCAGAAAGGATGAGATTTCAGAGAATCTCAATAGTAACAAACATTCAATCATGTAAAATGCAAGTATACAAATCATGCATTACAAGCATTAAAACACATTGAGCATCAAAGGAGTATTTAGCACATTAACATGTAGCATAACAAACATGAATCACATTACCACAGTGCTTGGTTACAAACACGGGTGTCCACCCATCATATACTTAACTGCTTCAGGCTTCCACCCAACATGTTCCGCATGCTCAAAACACAACATATTTGATGGTAAAACACATATGCAGAGCATTACATATTATATGAAAGAAAGAGTTATTACCTGAACACCTTTCTAATAGCTTGTCCTTGTTTATTAGTCTCTTGGTCACTTGGGCAAATATTGAATCCTATAAGTCAGAATTCACAAACGAATGTGTTATTACTTAGTTCAAATTCTTATCCTCTAATATTAGTTATCTTTTAAGACTCTCACTTTATGTTAATTAAGTAGCAAACAGGGTCTACACTAGCTTCTATTACATGTCTCTACTCTTTGGAATCAAGCTTACCACAAATTGCCTTAGATATCTCAAATCCGTAGGTTACCTCAATCTGCCAGATTTGACACCCCTTTTTGAAAATTCATAACTTAATCTAGAAAATTCCAAATAAGGTGGTTCTAGATCCTATGAAAAGCACTTTAAGTCCTCTTTAAAGGAAAAATACCAATCAATGCTAATTACAAGGGTAAAATATCAAGCATCCTCAACCAACATTACTGCCCAGAATACATTCCAGTGTTTGTGCCTCAACTTCAACAAATCATAACTTACAATTTACTAAAGTAAATTGCACATTCTATACCTAATCTAAAGCTTAGGAAGTCGAATAACATCCTAAAAATATCAAAATCATTGGCCAAGGTTTGATCACTAAAAAAAAAACTCACAAGTGATCTAACTTGAATCTGGCAGAATTGAACTTTAACACTTTAAGTTCTAAAATTACGGTTTTCTAACCAATCATCCAAAGATCATATCCACAAGTGATTCCTACATAATTTTGACCATAAAATCCATTTCCAACCTCAATTTTACCAAAATCCAACTCCAATACCATGAATCAAGGTTGGCCGAAACTGAACCCTAATTGTCATAAGATGTGTTCTTGCAATTTCAACTTCAAGACATGTTATCTGTCATCATAAAGCCCTATCTCACATCATGTCCATCATCATATGACCATTAAAGCCCTAAATTTATCTCTTGGCCAAACCCAGGGGGTCCGTAACTTCAAAAACCTTCATCAAAATAGTAAGACACTATACTCAAATCAAAGCTCATGATTACCTCTATTCAATTCTATGATCGGTTCTTAATTTTGGTAGTACTTCCACCAACAAGATGACACAAAATACCTCTGATTAAAATCCAAAACTATAGAAATGTAGCTCTTGATAAGTAGAAGAAGATTTGTGAAGGCTTTATTTGCTGAAAAAGCGATCTCAGGCTTGAAATCGACAAACGAATTCAAGAACACTAAACTTCTCTTGAATTTTCTAATTTCCCCCCTATTTTTTGGTGGCTGCACGAAATTAGTAACCCTTGGGGCTGTTGGATGATCTTTTAATTACATGTGTCAAGTGCTTAAAAATCCAAAGCGCCTAGTGCTCTTTTTGGAAATTACAAGGTACCTGATGCTCCAAGTTGCCGATGTTCTTTCTTGACATTGAAGGGTGGCCAGTGCACCTCCTTAAATCCATCCCCCTTTCCCCTCTCTCATGCTTGGCAGACTTTATTGGTTAGGGGAAAATCGAGTATATGGCCTGACCAGAGATTAGTGAATTGTACTGGCTATTCAACATATGCCTAATATACAACTGTAAATGTCATCGCATGATTGGTTAATCAGGGGAATAAGTCAAAGTTACTTTAATATAGCTGCTTTAATAAAGCTAGTTTAATAAAGCTATTTTTTTATAAGGAGTCACTCATTTTTGTGACACATGTCACATACATGCTTGACTGATGCCATGTATAATGTTAACTACCTAGAGGGTGCCATATGTCCCTTGTGCCTCATGATTTTGCCACATACATGCTTGAGTGTCACAGACATCTAACACCAAGTCAGCGTCTTCTTTAAAAGCGCAGGGCACACGCACATGCCCTAAAAATGCCATTTGTGCACCTATGTGGACATATTTTATCCAACTAAAGAATAAACACAGGAGATTAATAAAGTGGTAGATTAAGGAAGCAGTTTTTGGGGTTTGGACTTGGGAGAGCTTAAGAGAATTAAGAGGGGTTGGTAAACTTGGATTCATCTTTTAATTTCTATGCAATTAAAACTCTTAAAGTATCAATCTTGTTCCTATGGTGGGAAGACGAAACTCATGAAAACTAATAGAGGAGGAGCTATTAGAGCGGTTGCAACTTTTATCGATAGTGGCGGGAAGACAAAACTCGTAAAAGCCATGCTCTGCTACAAGGACCCAACATGAACCAAGATCTAAAGGAGGCGATGGGATAGAGGGGGAGTAATTTTTTTTTTGTTTTTTTCAATAAAAAATTCTGACCTGTAAAATAAGGGTAAGTGGATGCCACATAGGGGGAGAATGTTAGATTTAAGGTTTTGATGATAACAAATCTAAGTCTATTCTAATTTGTCTCTGCACTTCTATGCACAAGATTTTTTACTAAAGATTATTCGAATAGTAATACTCGCTTTCAACCAGCAATTATCCTGATAGCTCTCAGACTATTCAATTAGACAGAAGATTATCATGATGGTGTATAAGCTATTCGAATAGAGATACTTGGGTATATGTCTATATTATTCGAATAGTCCTTGACTATTCAATTAGTATGACTATTAGAATTGTTTTTGAAAAACAAAATTATTCGAATAGCCTGAGCATTATCTGAATAGAGATTGTGTTCTCAAAGTGAATTTCTAAACTCATTATTCAGATAATAGGATAACTATTTAAATAGTAAGGTCACTATTTGAATAGTGTAACTAATATCCAAATAGCTTTTCAAAACCAACATCAAGACTATTAGAATAGTATGTGAAATTATTTGAATAGCAAGAAGACTATTCGAATAGTATTGATAGCTTGAAGATGAGTCTTTTCCAATCAAACGCCAAGCAAGTATTCGAATAGCCAACTACTGTATCATGATAATCTCATTCCTTTTAAAGAAAGCACTATTTGAATAGGGGTCCAAACTATTCGAATAGTCCCAGTATGAAATTGTATATACTATCCGGATAGTAAAGAAAGTATTCGAATAGTATGTAACACAAAAAGATTAAATTATCCTGATAGTATTAAGAGTATTCGAATACTAGTTATTTCAAGAAAACAGAGCATTAAATCAAAGTCTATGACTTCAAAGAATTCTTTTCTATTATCAATAAAATTATTTATTATTACTCTCTTTCTTGATTAACATCTGCTCAAGCAAGTTTCAGGAAATTTACTCTTCAGATATTTGAATTCCAAGAAAAGCAGATATTGTGTCAAACTCATTAAATGCTAAACCGAACCTCTACCAACACTTTCTCTTCACTACAACGGCTACATCCAAATAACATAAAGAATGTCTAAAGAAGCATTCAGTGAGTAACAGAAAAATAGAATATCACTAACGATCATTAAATTCACTCCAACTACAAATATCAAGTGCATTCAAAGTTGAGGGTTAAGACATTGAGTAGGCATTTTATCCGCACTCTCTGAGAGAGTTTGTAAACACTTGTATTTCTAAATTGATCTTAAGGTAAAGGAACCATGAGAGGGTTGATTTCCTTATGGGGGAAGTTGTAAAGAGAATTATCGATAGGAATTTATGCTCATAAGACTTACAAGGTGCAAGCAGTAAAGAACATCACTACTTGTAAGACTTATAGGGGTGTAAGCAAGAGAGAACGTTACTGCTCATAAGACTTGCACGGGTAAGTGAGAGAGAAAAGTCTTTAAAATTTCTTTGCTTGTAAGACTTGTCGTAAAGGGGAGAATCTCAGTAAGAGATTTGTAAAAGGCTTCACAAGTGCCCAACTAAACTTATAGGATTGTATAGGCTTCTATTGTGCTAGGATTAAACAAGAACATAGTGTATTGAAAATCTCAGGAGGAGCCTGGGGACTGGACGTAGGTCATCGAGGATTAGACCAAACCAAGAAAAATCACAGTTTGCATATTCTCTTCCCTAAGCTCTTATATTTCCAACATATATTATCTAACTTTTGATGTATGATTCATTGCTTTTATACTTACAGTTTTCACTAAGATGCGAAAAGATTTTCAAAGTTCTTAAGTTTTTATCTTACACCCAATTTACTCCCCCTCTTGGGTGTCAGTCAGTTCTAACATGGTGAACCTCCTAAAATTTGTCTTCCTTTCCCTTTTCATATGGTTGGGTGAATTCATTGGTCAAGGGGGAGGGAGTATGATGAATTCATCCGCCATCCGGTACTATAGTTGGGAAAATTCGTTATGTAGCCGGACTGGAGACTAGTAGGTTGCACTAGCTTTTCCACCTTTATAAGATGTCTCATAGTAGATACTGGCACATGATTAGCTAATCATGAGAAAATGTCAAAAGATACTTTATCAAAGCTGCTTTGATAAAGCTACTTTTTGATACAAGACCGCCAGTTTTGCGACACATGTCACTTTGCCCTTGATTGCTACCATATGTCTTAGAGGCTGCTTGGAGACTGTCATATGTCCCTGGAGATAATGAAATGGTGCTACCTAGCCCTGTGTCTCCATTAACAGCCGAGTCTGTGTCCCGATCTTCATTGGTGAAAGTCGGGTCCCACTTATGTTCATGGCGCCAAACCTGCCTTTTCCCCCTTATGTTGGCATCATTTTAAGCCTTTCAAGAAGCCATAAAGTGTCTTGAATTATGGCCAAGTTTCATGCACAAGTATACACAGATAAATATATCTTGCACCAGCCCACTCAACTGGCATCTTATGTCCGACTACTTATATGCACTGAGCCTCATGGAATTAGGAGACTCAGTCTCAACTCAGAAGGCCAAATCATATAGTCCCATGAAACTCATTTTATCTTTAGGACTCTTTGCCAAACTGGGCTTTGTAGCCTTCTTGACTCAGGCTTATTCTCAAGCTTCTAGTCCTAAAATTCGAGATATTACAAATCTTACCTTTATTTGGGCTAATATTACCAAATATGTAAGTATTCTGATAAACTAAGTGTTCTGATACCACCTTATACTCTTCTTATTACTTGCATCTACAAGCATTCATATACATACATACTTGTATGATCATTTAAGGCTATCAGAATATTAATATTTATAGATAACTAACAAAATAACTTAATCTCTTCATCTTCTTCCTTCATTCATCAGCACTTATCTCTTTGCGCTTTGTGCTACTTGTCTTTTCTATGTAATGAACTTTGGAAAGGGTGAGATTTGGAAGAATCTCAGTAGTAACAAGCATTCAATCATATAAAATGTAAGCACACAAAGCATGCAATATAACTATCACAACACAACGAGCATTACAAGAGCATTTAGCACATTAACATGCATCACAAAATACATAGATCACATTACCACAACACTTGGTTACCAACTCAGACATTCGCCTGTGATATATTTAGCTACTTCAGGCGTACACCCAACATGTTCCTCATGATCAAGACACAACATACTTGATGGTAAAAACATATATGTAGAGCATTACATAGTACATGAAAGAAAGAGCCACTACTTGAACGCCTTTCTAACAACTTGTCCTTGTTTATTAGTTATTTTCTAAGTCTTTTACATAATGTCAAATAGGTAAATAATGGGGTCTACACTAGCTTCTAGTATTTGTCTTTACCCTTTGGAATCAAGCTTACCACAAATTACCTTAGATATCTCAAATCCATAAGTTACCCCAATTTGGCATATTTGTCACCTAACTATGAAAATTCATAACTTAATCTAGAAAATTACAATGGTTTGGTTCCAAGCCCTATGCAAAACTCTTTAAGTCTTATTTAAAGGGAAAATACCCCTCAATGCTAATTACAGGGGCGAGACCTCAAGAATCCTCAACCAACCTTACTGCCATAAAATGCATTCCAGGATTACAATTTACTAAGCCATATTGCTCATTCTATACATCAATTGAAAGCTTAGGATGTTTACTAACACTCTGTAAAATATCATAATCATTGGATAAGGTTTGTCCACTAAAAAATAATCCACATGTGACCTAACTTGAATCTAGCATAATTGAACTTTGACACTTTAAGTTTCAAATTAGGATTTTCTAACCAATCATCCAAAGATCTTATATCCACAAGCTATTCCTACATAATTTTTCCCATATAATCTATTTCCAACCTCAATTTTAGAAAAATGCAGCTCCAAACCTATGAAACTGAATCCTAATGAGCATAAGTTATGTTCTTGCAATTTAAAATTCAAGACATGTTATCTATCATCATAAAACCCTATCTAACATCATGTTCATCACCAAATGACCATCAAAGATCTAAATTACTTTCTTGGCTGAAACCCTAGAGGGTCCATAACTTCAAAAAAATTCATCAAACATCAAGACACTATACTTAATTAATGCTTACGAGTGCCTCTATTTTATTCTAAAATCGATTCTTGATTCCGGTAGCACTTCAACTTTAGAGGCACCATAAAACTCCTCTATTCAAAAATCCAAAACCATAGAAATGTAGTTCTTGATGAGTAGAAGAAGACTTATGAAGGCTCTATCGACTGAAAACGCGATCTCAGGCTTTAGATCGGCAAGTAAACTTAAGAACACTAAACTTCTCTACTCTTTCTTTTTCTCTTGAATTTTTCTGATTTTTTCCTTGTTTTTGGAGGCTGCACAAAATTAATAAGAGTTGGGAGAGTCTTGGATGACCTATGATGACACGTGTCCAAGTACAAAAGTCGTAAGGTACCAGGCACTCCTTCTTTAAAAATCTGACCAACTAACTTATCGGGTAATTCATCTGGCTTACCTGAGGGGTGTCAGGGAAATAGCCATGTGCCAATATGTCATCATTTTCTTTCCTTTCCCCTCTTGATCAAATTTCACTCTGAAGGAAGGGAATCCAATGATTTCCTCCAACTTTCATATCCAGTGTTCGGGAAAATCTGACACGTGGCAAGACCGAGGACCAGTGAGTTGTCCCGGTTAATTGCACATGTGATTCTTATGTGCTAGCTGGCGCCTTCTTATTGGGCCAACTTAAAAGTGAAAGCTAGGTGGCATCACCAATCCATTCAACCCCAAAAGTTACTTTATTAAAGTTACTTTATTAAAGCATCTTTAATAAAGCTACTTTTATATGGAGTCACTCAGTTTTACGCCACATGTTCCTTGTGTCTCATGCTTTTGCCATATACATGCCTGGGTGTCCTAGACAACTAACACCAAGTCAGTGTCTCTTAAAAAACATAAGGTATATGCACCTGCCCTGAAAATGCCATGTGCACTATTACACCACCATATTTTATCCGACTAATTAGTCACATATGTCTGTCTTTAAGAAAGTACCACATATGTGCCTGTCTGGCATAAGATGGCGCCACATACCTCAAAAAATGCCATATGTGAGCATGTGTGTCTTATGGCACACCAAGTGCACATAAACACGGATAACTTTCATCCAACTACCGATACACAAGGCAACTTCTTATTGTGCCACCTTAAAAGCTACTTTATGGATGTGGGGCCTAGATGGCACCACATATACCCCTGGGTGCTACCAAATGGCGCCAAATATGCCTAAGTGCCCATACATCAACATCCTATGCCCAATTACTTGTACGCACTGAGCCTCATGGAATCAAGAAACTCAGTCTCAACTCAGAGGGCTGAATCATATAGTCCCATGAAACTCATTATATCTTTGAGAGTCTTGACAAATTGGGCTTAGTAGTCTTCTTGACAAAGGTTTATTCTTAAGCTTATAGACCCAAAATTCAAAATATTACACTATGTCTTAGTATATTACTAACTTCTGAACCATGAATTTAGGCATTTGGTAACCATGAACCACTTGCCTTTATAAGTTTCATTATAAATTAGTTAGATCTTTCAATAAGTGCATTGCCCTAACCTGATTTAACTCTTAATGAACATCACACTAAGGACATCATATTTCATTTAATGGCTTTTTGAACCAAGGATGTCTTCTCCATTAAGCTCCATTGATTTTATTTCTCTTTCTTTCCTTTTTAGAGAAAATTTCATCGAAAATCATATATGTAGCCATGTGTCTTAAGTGTCAATTATTCTATATTTTTGCTTTTGTTTGTTTGTGCATGTTAGTCTTACTTTTCTTTCAATTAATTTTTTTCTACTATGCAATTAATCACCCCGTTGTCACTTTTGACATTACTTAATTTAACTTTAATTAAAGTCTCCTCTCATGACTCTCCCCTCATACTCCTCCATGGTGCTTCTTGCACTAGGTCCAAAGATGGCATATCTCATAATATAGATTGGCACCCGTGGCCAATGCTTTATCAATATCTTGTCATATCCCAGATTTTAAGCCTAAAAGTTTAAGAATTAGCATGAATTAAATAGGCTACCAAGCCTAATTGGGCAGGAGTCCCAAAAGATAGAATGATGACCAAGGACTATGTAACATTTGGTCTTCTTTATAGAGGTTAATCATGTAATTAAAGGTTAGACAAGAGCTAAATAAAATATGATATTTACCAAGTTAACATCATATGTCTGCCATCCCAGGTTTTAACAAAAGTTTAATTTATGAAAACTACAGGTAAACAAGGGACATTTTGGAAATTATGCCCAGAATCTCAAGAAAAATCCCTAGAGAAATAGGAAGGTAGAGAATAATTCCTTGAAATATGTTTAAGGATTAATTGAGGTATACACAAGAAAATCACCTCAGAAATGAATCTTAAGTAGTTATTGAATTTTGGCTAAATAGAAGATGGTTAACCAAACTTAATCATGAAAATTATCAGGAAGCATCAAATAATTAGGCAAAAATATGGGAACATTATTCTAAACACAATTTGTATTCATAAAAAAATTTTCTTGCCCATGAAATGCAAAAGTTAGCTTAAAGTAATTTCTTGGAAAATTAAAGGAAAAATAGTTATAGGTCAAAATTTGGCTTGAGAATTTCATGAAAATTCTTTTTATGAGGTGAATGAATATTTGGATGAGTTACATAAATTTTATGAGTTGGGAAATTAATCATGAAATTTAATTCCATTTATGTTGATTGTTGAGAAATTTCCCAAAATTCCCAACCATAATCCAAATATTTAAATAAATCAAGCCCAAGCCCAAGCCCAATAAAGAAGTTGAAGGGTGTGGCTGGAGGTATGATTATGAAGAGGAATCATTAAAACTTATTTGGGCCAAATTTAAGAAGAAGAATGTGTGGTTGAGAATAATGGATTTCAAATTATTATTATTAAACATGATTAATATTTCAATTTAGCTCATCTACCCCTTCATTACTCCCTATTATTGGTGATGAGCAAATGGAATGAAAACATGAGGGAGAGCAAGAAGAAGAGAAAGGATGAAGAATTTGTATAATAGATATAGGTAAATTTCCTTACCCTACATCATCATACAAGCTTTGTTTTCTGATTTAGAAGTTGTTTTCATGATTAAACATCTCTCTAAATAGTTTTTAAGAAGAGGAACTAGAGAGAGAAACCAAAGAAAACAAGCTTGTAAATTGATTAGTAGCAAGGTTATGAAGTATTGTTGATTCTATTGATGTTGTCGTTCTTGTTTGGCTTTGTTCTTGAATTTTTGTAATTTTGGATGGTAAGAAAGAATGGGGAGATGTTGTCAATATCTTGGAAAATATAGAAAGCATGATTTAAGGACTAATCAAGGTTTAAGAAGTGATTATAGGTTGAGATATAGTGGTTAATGGAAGAGATGTTGAAAAATCAAGTTATCTTCTTTAATAAAGTACCATTGCCTGAACAGGGCATTAAGAAAGATATGGAATTTAATTGTTTTAATGATTCCAATGAATTTATAATAAAAACTTTTGTAGGGTACAAGTGAGTGAGTGAGTGAGTGTGTGTGTGTGTGTGTGAAAGAGAGAAGAAATTATTATGTGAACCTAGTTTGCCATATCATTTATGGTCTAACTAATTAAAATATAACAACTCATGAGCTGATTTGGCATACCTCCTATATATTAGCAAACATTTTGATAAAATTAAAAGATTTCACAAGATTTACATTTTCATTAATTGTGAAATCTTAATTAAGGGATTTATTTTTTTAAGAAAAATAAACATGTGAATCGCATGAGCAACCAATCAGGATTAATATTATTTGAGTTGTTGTATTGTAATTAGTTAGACCATAAATGACATGGCAAACTAGGATCACACAAGAATTTTGAGAGAGAGAGAGAGAGAGAGACTTGGAAGCATTAGGAATCAACATGGAAAATTTGTCCCTTAATGCCTATGTTTCTGTTTTGGCTAAATGAAAAACAAGGAAGTTGAATTTGATTAAGTTGAGCTTAAAAATGGAATCCAGGTGAATAATTATGGGGAAATAGCATATGGAATTGAATTAAAACCAATTAGATTTAAAATCCCAAAATTAAAATTTAAAGGTCAAGTAAGGAAGAGTAGTCTTCATATATTAGTGGTTCAAATGGTCCTATTGAGCTTAGCTATTGATATGTAATGTTTATTTAGAGCCATTCAACATTTTAGAAGTGGAATTGGAGGCTTAGACAATGAAACTCAAAGTATGGAAGAGAGGAAAATAAAGAAAGTAAAAGAAGTTAAAGCTTAAAGGTAGCAAACTTTACATTATTCTTATATGCTCGGTTGTTGCTTGCATGAATTGTGATTAAAAAAAGAAGCATACAATTGTTTGTATGCTTCTTTGATTATGGGAAATCATGCATTTTTACATGTGATTATGTTTGAAATTGTTAGATCTCATGTTTTGATGATAACAAAGAATGATATGAAAAAGATTTGATTAATAAGTAAGTTTGAACAAAGTAATAACAGGGAAAATCATCACTTGAAGTGAGCATTGGTGTAATGAAGAAAGGCCAAGAGAAAAAGCTGAGAAACTTGATCAGAAGCAATTTTTCTAAGGCATTACTCGAGTAGGTACTTGAGTAATGAGAGAGAAACTTGAAGTAACCAGAGACACCTTCAAGTAACCTGCCAATGATACTCGAGTAATAAGGTAAATAACTCCAAGCTGCTCTCGGTCTGCCAACGTTACTCGAGTAGTTACTCAAGTAACCAAGTAAAAGTTTTCAAGTTGCTCTTGGCCTGCCAATGATACTCGAGTATATACTCGAGTTACTCTGTTTCAAGAAATGTGTTGCTCTCGGCATTTTCAACCCTGCCAATGTTACTCGAGGCGCTACTCTAGTAACTCATTGTGTTTAGCAAAAACCTGAAGGTAGTACTCGAATAACTTGATCTGGTTTTATCACATTTCACTCGAGGCACTACTCAAGTATGTAGGTATTCAATGACTCATTTAAAGTGGATTACTCGAGTAAGTAATCGAGTATGTAAAGTTATTTTGAAGAAAACTTCAAGTCATTACCTGAGTAAGCTATGCACATAAATTGAGTTTACTCGAGTATGTACTCGAGTAACAAGGTAATCAAACTTGAAATGCTCTCGGCCTTGAAATCCTGCCAACATTACTGGAGTGAAGCATCGAGTAACTTAAAGTTTGTTTAAGAGTTTACTCGAGTTGCTACTCGAGTAACTAATGAAGAAAAGTGTACTTTACCCGAGTATGTGTAATACCCCGAATTTTGAGACTCGAGGATAGAGAATAAGCCTGAGATTAGTGGATTGCTAAGCCCCGGTTTAGCAAGATCCCAAATTGTGATTAGGGGTTAATGACTACAAAAGTGGACATGGTTAGTGATTAATGAACCCTTTTAGAGAATATAAAGAGGATTGTAGTCGCTTGTGTTATGAGCAACGCCAAAACCCTGTATTTGAGTTCAATTGTGGATTAACATCCAAATTGACTTAGAATAGAGGGAAGAATTGAATGGGGTATTGTGATGGAAATGGTGTCATGTTGTGGTATTTAATCATTGGAATTGATTTAAATTGGATTGGACACATTGGTTGCAAAACTGGAAATGCTGTCCAGTGAAACTCTATTCTGGGCTGTCAGTTTGTGTGAACGTTTTGAATGACCAAATGGTGTCTAAAAATTATGAAACTTTCCAGTATTATAATTCATATCTCAAACTTCAAAATGGACATATAATTTGTGCCATTGCGTTTTGGGAACAGGGAGATATGACTGTCCAAAGTTTGGGATAGAAACTAAACTCTGTTTTGGGGCAGTGATGAGTTTTATGTAATTCTGGAATTGTGTGGTGATTTTTAGTAATGGCCAATATTTTTCCTATGAAGAGGACTTAAATATATTTCATTTGGCTTTGGAATCACCTCATTTTGAGTTTTCTAGAATTAGTTATGATATTTCAAAGTTTGGGCAGAAAATCTGCCAGAAAATCCGAAAATGGGAATTATGACATCATCTCAATAAAAGATGACATCATCATGGAATTAAATATCTTCTCATCTTCTTCAGCTCCCATTTTCTGTCGTGAGTTTCAGCTGAAATAGAGAGAGAGCATATGGGATCTTTAGAGAGAGAAAGAGGAAGAAATCTCGTAAGGTAAGCCGATTTCTCCGACGATCTAGCTCCTAACGCGTATAACTCCGATCCTAAGCTACTCCTTTATGTTCTTTAAGGTTTGGAAGCTCTTCCTTTGGTGTTAAAACAGCTAGGGTTTCAGCCAAGACAAGGAAAAGCTAGTGGGAGCTTGAGGTAACTTCCAAACTCTTGTGTATTGACTATTTTGGCTGCTGTGGACAATTTAATCGGTGAAATTTCGCCGGATTGTCATTGGTTTCAAAAATGGAAAATGGGTGTGTGGGGCTGTTATGCTTCCCAAATTGGTACTAAATGGTAGTTGTAACCTAAGGGAATAGTCAATAAAGTGGTTAGGAGTAGAAAGGAACGCGTTTACGGAGCCGAAACCGAAAAACCCCAATTTTTTCCCGGAGTACATGTATATTTCGGCCAAGGCTATAAATGGGTCTTAGAGTTGGATTTTCAATGATTTGATGATTCCATTGAGTTCAGGAGCAAAAATTAGGTGGGGTTACAGTTGGGCACTTTTTCAGAAAAGGCCGAAAAAGCATAATTACGAAAATGCCCCTGAAACCCTTAAAGTGGGGCTGTCAAGGGTAATTTGTAAATTGAAATTGAATTTGATAATTCTGAGTCCGGAAATGGATTCTTTGGGCGAAAATATGTCAGAATAGCCCATGTTAAAATTTCAAGAAAAGTACAGTCGGACCGGGTACGGCGGGGCCGGGCCGGGTCCCCGGGGGTATTTTAGTAAATTTTCAATATAGCCTCATATAACCCCCAGAAACACTATGAAAGTATCTAAATGGTACATTTGACATTGTAGGATCGAATGTGAAGCCCCGAGTTGCTGGCACGCAAATCGAGGAGAAAAGACTGGAGGTAGGAGACTTACCTTACTTGCATGTATTTGATATCTTTGCTTGTGTAGTGATGTATGTGATTGCTTTACTTGATTATGTAGAGCATATTTGAATAAATGAAGCTCTATTTCTGTTTTGCTGTGGCCATAGTTTTGTTACATGAAACATTGAGCATACAGAAATGTCATTATGTGGCATGCATCTAGATAAAGCTAACATGTCATACACATAGCATCTATCATGCATGCATTATGGTATCTGTTTCCTACTGAGATTCTCTCGAATCTCACCCTCCCCTACCAATAATTTAGACAGGGCAAGTGGCTCGTGGAGGAAGCAGCTAGGACTCTTTCGAGATGAGATTGTGTAATCCCCATTTGAAGAATTGTAATGGGCAATTTTGCCCTGTGTATCTTTACCGAAGGTATGTACCCGGGATTGCTGGGATGATTAAGTTGTGCAATCTGATATTTATATGAATTTGATTTATCTTCGCGTAGTAATTGTATTCGAAATGTGAATGTGAGACCAAGTTTATAAATGATTTCAAAAAGTATTCGTGAAAACCCCGTCATGTGATGGGTTAGTAAATGTTATTTGATTATTATTGGTCTCTATTTCATTTTAATCGCGTATTTCGGATATAATTATGGAGGGGGTTACAGTATGTACCCGAGTAAACAAGTATTTCCAAAGGTTTGAAATTTTGTTTATTCCATGCACTACCCGAGTAATGTTATGTTTGCTTATTGACTTGCAGTTTATCAAAGTTTTCCCGATGATACTCGAGTATGTACTCGAGTAAACTTTAATGAATACTCGAGTAGCTACTCGAGTATGCAAACCCATAAATTCAGAAATCATTCCAACGTTCATTGTTTTGTTTCCTATATGATTAACCTTTTATTGTATTAGTATTCTTAGCATATTTACAGATAAACAATGAAGAAATTCTACCAAATAAGGAAAGTCAAAAGCAACGTTCAAATGTCACCTACCGCCACCTACCGCAAATGGATATTTTTCAAATACTGGAAAAGTCAACAGTGGCTGTGCACTCTCTAACGGACGAGAAGAAAATGTTCCAACGGTCATCACCAACATATCTATATATCTGGGAACATCCAAACAGAGAAAAAAAAACAAGAACACCACGAACGTATCATCAAGTTCATTACTCTGTTTTACTCATTTTAGTGATTCTGTACTTCAGTGATTCTTATTCACTCTGTGAGAGAGATATTTCATTCAAACTCAATATTTGTTATTGAGGTAACTTAAGGTTGTGGAACCTTGAGTTGGGATTGGATTACAACTTGTAAGGGGGAGAGAGTGTCTAGGTGAAGGAACTTGCTTGTACTGAAGTGCCAAGAACCCACTGAATCTTGGAAGTTATAGTGAAACTCTCAGAGAAGCTCTGAGGATTGGACGTAGGTCAAAGTGGTTGTGGCCGAACCAGTATAACTCCCGGTGTACACTTCGGTCATATTTCTCCTTACTCTTCACTGTTTTTAATTTCACCGTCAAGTTTTATATTTGCAACGAAATTTTTAATATCACCCAATTCACCCCCTCTTGGGTGAAACGCTTGCTCTAACATTTGGTATCTGAGCGTAGGTCTTCTTGTTAAGGTATAACAACCTAAGAAGGATCCAATGGCAAGCATGGGTGAAGGAATTCTTCCTGACGGAGCATCCATCACTAGACCTCCCGGTTTCAGTGGAGAACACTTTTCCTTCTGGAAAGCAAAATTCAGAGTGTTCATGATGGCTACCGAATATGGGCTATGGGATGTGTTAAACCACAACAAGAATTCATACAATGTGAAAAGCAATAAATGTCGTGATCAGATTACATGTTTCAAAAACGAAAATGAAACAATTTCAAGATTCAATTTAAATGAAAACGAAAATCAACTGAATTACAAGATCACATCTTTCTAAATAATTTCGTTTCGTATTAACCAAATCACATGCATATTCGAGTGTTTCTTATAAATATACGAACACATCCCATATATATCACATGTATAAGAATCATAAACTCAATTTAAACGCACAATTGATCTGGCTCTGATACCACTATAGGATCGGTAAGCACAGCGGAAGAATTTAAAAAATTTTCACCGATCCTAATCGAGGATCTATCAACGGCGTTTAAACCAAGTTGGAAGGATTCATACCTTTTGATGATTCAGAGTTTTCATGATCTCTAGGAGCCAACACATCAGGTCCGCTCCCTCTACCGGTATCCACACGAATGCTCTCCAACCGAGACTGCGTGCTAGCGCCTCTAATGTATCTAAGGGTTTAACTTGCGGCTCTCAATTCTGATGTGCGTATGAATATATCTGCTCTATCAAGTTTATAACCTATGAGGGCTATATTCAAATTTCAAAATTAATCATCATTAATTTCGAAATTAATTAACAATTAATTATCTTGATAAGCTAATTAAATAAATTCAGTTTAAATTAAATATGTCCAACAGTTTTAATTTAACCTATTTATTTAATCCAAATAAATAGCCATTAGATTTAATTTATCTTCATAAATTAAATCTGAGATACTATATCTCTATCATGTTAGTTATTAAATTTAATATATCTTAATAAATTAAATTTAAAACTAACACAATATAATAATATCATATAATATATATATACATATATATATAAGATATATATTTTGAAAATATATATATTTATATAATAGTATTAAATATAATAATATCATATAATATATATATACACACACACACATATATATATATATATAAGATATATATTTCAAAAATATATATATCTATATAATATTATTAATGAATTTTATATTATATATATATAAATATAAAATTCATCCACCCTAAATTAAACATTATCTCGTGTTGGGCCATTCTTGTGTGTGACCCTGTAGGCCCATATGAAGTTGGCAGTGGGCCAATAACTATACTAACCCAAAAGTCGAAAGCGGCCTCTAGCAAGACATTACGACTACCCAATTCATATGAGGATCGTTATCACGATGCAAGCTGTCATACAACCATATCACGTCCCTTTTGTCACACGAAATATCGATCAAGGATAAGGCATGGATAATGTCATCCTCTTGTTCCTAACCTTTACTTTCTCGATTCCTGATTAGCCTGATAACAGAGACAGAAACTCCTTTCTTCATAGTATGGCCATACATTTCTCATACTCACTCATCGAGGGGCCCAGTAATATCTCTCTACTAATATGAGGGACAAATTCCATCTTGATCATTCATATTCCTCTGCATGAAAAACCACTAAGCCCGATCGTAGCCTTTATCATCACCCGGTCAAAAGTGACTTTTGACTAGTTCAAAGTTTAGCAACTCTCATGTAGGAATCCATGATGACCTCAGGTCTAAGGGCATTGTGACGTGGTTATACATGAGAAAAGCTTATGACTTGATCCATGTAGCTTTCTCATAGTGGGTCGGTCCAGTACCTTGTACTCTTACTAGTACCTAAGACTTTGATTCGTATCTCCATATCTTATCAAAGTCATACTAGTCTTGTTTCATCTCTGCTCTCGCATAGATGACCGACCAGGGACATTTTAGGACAATCTTTATGAATTATCCAAGGATACAATTATCACAGTTAACATGCAAATAATATGATAACAGAATGGAGAAATTTCATTAAAATAATAATGTTCAAAGTACAATGATTGGCACTTAGGGCACAATTTCCAACAGGTGGAAAGGTAAAATTTGGAGGAAATCAATCCGGAAAGATAGCAGGAATTGGTGAAATCAAAAATGACAAAGGAATACAAGTCAAAGATGTATATTATGTTGAAGGCTTGTGTCACAATTTGCTGAGCGTAAGTTAAAGTGCAGATAAAGACAACCGGGTAATATTTGACTCAGAAGAATGCTTAATTATCAACAAGAATGACTTACAACTTGATAAGAAGAATATCAAGGCTAAGCTCAGAGCAAAAAGGGAAGGTAACTGTTATACTCTAGATATTAGTAGAAATGAATCTGAAAACTGTTTTCTGAGTAATGCTGATGAAAGTTGGCTATGGCATAAGAGATTGGCTCATGTCAATATGCATCAATTAGGCAAACTACTCAAAAAGGATTTAGTTCTTGGATTACCCAAAGTAACTTTCAAAAATGATTTGATTTGTGACGCATGTCAAAAGGGTAAACAAACTAAATCTTCTTTCAAATTAAAAAATAAGATTTCAACAAATAGACCACTACAATTATTACATATGGATTTAGTTGGCCCAGCAAGAGTAAAGAGTCTTGGTGGCAACTTATATTCATTGGTCATTGTTGATAATTTCTCCAGATTTACATGGGTTATTTTTCTATCATCAAAAGATGAAACTTTTGAAGAATTTATTGTTTTTGCCAAGAAAGTGCAAAATGAGAAAGGTATGTCCATTGCAGGTATTAGGACTGATCATGGTGGAGAATCTGAAAATCAAGCCTTTGAAGAATATTGTGATACTAATGGCATTGATCACAATTTCTCTGCTCCAAGGACGCCTCAACAAAATGGAGTTGTGGAACGCAAGAATAGAGTGCTCACTGAAATGGCTAGAGCAATGTTGAATGAAAAAAACGTGTCTCAAGTTTTCTGGGTCAGCGCTATGAGTACAGCATGCTATATTTCAAATAGAGACTATATCAGAACAAAACTTGGAAAGACACCATATGAGCTGTACAAAGGAAGAAAGCCAAACATTGCTCATCTACACATCTTCGGTTGTAAGTGTTTCATTCATAATAATGGTAAAGATAACTTGGGAAAATTTGATTCTAAAACTGATAAAGGAATTTTTCTAGGATATTCTAACCGAAGTAAAGCATATAGAGTTTTCAATAAAAGAACATGTGTTGTTGAAGAATCAATTTATATTGTATTTGATGAATTTGAATCCTCTGACAAAACCATTGATGAAGAACAGGAAGTTGTTTTAAATCAAGAAAATGGTCAATCTATTTCTAAGTCTCTTATTTCAGAATTTGATGAAACTAAGGAAGAAGAGCAATCACTAGGACAACCTATAGCCTGGAAATACAATAAAAGTCATCCCTTAGATCAAGTCATAGGAGATGTGAATGAAGGGATCAAAACTAGAAATAGAATTTTCAATGAAGTAAGCTTTTCTGCATTCATTTATGAGATTGAACCTTCTAACATTGATGAAGCCCTATCAGACAATGATTGGGTTATAGCAATGCAAGAAGAACTAAATCAATTTGAAAGAAATCAAGTTTGGGATTTGGTACCCCGACCCAAGGATCATTCGATCATTGGTACTAAATGGGTATTCAAGAATACACTCGATGAATCTATAATTATTGTCAGAAACAAGGCAAGATTGGTGGCCAAAGGCTATAATCAGGAAGAAAGGATTGATTATGAGGAAACGTATGCTCCAGTGGCTAGATTGGAAGCTATACGCGTACTCTTAGCCTTTGCATGCATCAAAGGATTCAAACTCTATCAAATGGATGTAAAGAGTGCATTTCTAAATGGTTACATCATGGAAGAAGTATACGTAGAACAACCTCCAGGTTTTGAAGATATAACTAAACCTGACCATGTTTTCAAACTCAAAAAGGCTTTATATGGTTTAAAACAAGCTCCTAGAGTATGGTATGAAAGGCTCAGTAAACTTCTTATTGATCAAGGTTTTGTACGAGGAAAAGTTGATACAACACTTTTTATAAAACGAAAACGTGATAATATTTTAATTGTTCAAATATATATTGATGATATTGTTTTCGGTGTTACTAATGAATCTCTGTGTAAGGAATTTTCTGAGATAATGCAGGGAGAGTTTGAGATGTCAATGATGGGAGAATTGAATTTCTTTCTTGATTTGCAAATCAAACAAAGAAAGAATGGAATCTTCATATCTCAAACAAAGTATTTGAAAGAGCTATTGAAGAAGTATGGAATGGATGAAGCAAATGGCACGGACACGCCTATGAGCTCAACTACGTTGCTTGATGCTGATGTCAAAGGGAAAGACTACAACATCACAAAATACAGAGGAATGATTGGATCATTACTCTATCTCACGGCAAGTAGACCGGACATCCAATTTAGTGTTAGCATATATGTAAGATATCAATCAGCACTAAAGGAATCACATGCTGAAACTGTCAAATGAATCTTTAGATACCTTGCTGACACACCTGAATTGGGTCTGTGGTATCCCAAAGGAAGTAGTGAATATCTTGTTGCATATTCAGATTTAGATCATGGGGGATACAAGACAGACAGAAAGAGCACCAACGGACAAGGACAATTTCTTGGAGGATCTCTTGTATCATGGTTCAGCAAGAAACAAAATACAGTGTCTCTTTCGTCAATGGAAGCCGAATATGTTACAGTCTCAAGTTGTTGTGCATAAGTGATATGGTTAAAACAACAACTGTAAGATCTTAGTATTTATCTCAAAGAAATACCAATCTATTGTGACAATACCAGTACGATAAGCTTGGCGAAAAATATAGTTCAACATTATAGAACCAAGCATATCGATGTCAGACATCACTTCATCAGAGATCATGTCCAAAAGAAAGATGTGAAAGTGATATTCATTCCTACTCATCTTCAACTAGCTGATATCTTCACAAAACCCCTTGCAAAAGATCAATTTCTATACATTAGAAGAGAATTGGGAATGGTAAATCCCAATGAGTTGTAAGTTATTTCAGTTTCTCATAATATTAGATGAAGTCATTTGATAATGTTTTGATGATTACTAATTTAAGCATCGGAGTATATAGAAACTTGTTTTGCAGGAAGATTGAAACTCTGTTTTGAGAAACAAAAACAGAGGTTATCAGAGGACACCATTACTGGAGTACCAACTTGAAGTAACAAAGCATTACCCGAGGAACAACTTGAAGTAAAGAAGCACTTTACTCAAGTAACTACTCGAGTAATGGTCTTCCAAAACTGGAAGTAACGGATCAAGTTACCTGGAATTTAAATCAAACGGTTCAGTTGCTAAGAAATGAATAGTCAGAAGTTGAAAAGACAGGTTACCCGAGGAGAGCCTCGAGTAAACTTGAAGCTTACTCGAGTAAGGACTCGAGTAACTGCAAGTCCAGATTACCATATTGATGAAGAAACTACTCAAATCTGGTCTAAATTGGCGACAAAATGATCGAGGGAACATACATGGATAATTACAATATTATTCATGCCAGGTACGCAATTTAAATGAATTATTTTAGAGATTTTCTGTATGATCACTCGAGTAAGGACTCGAGTAACCATGAAGTTTACTCGAGTAAGGCCTTGAGTAACGTCGGGTTTTAGGTCTTTATCTGTCGCAAACTCGGTCATTTCCACAAAATCTCCTCGAGTAAATCACTCTACTCTCTCACAAAAATTTTTCACAATCTCTTCCTTACATCATTTCTGTCAAAACCCAACAAATTTCAACCCCAGAAACCTCCTATTCTGCTCAGATTCTCTGTGCCCTATCTCACGACTCTTTCCTTTATTTCTCTGAAAATTCAAGTTTTCTTTGTTTCAAAATCGATAGAACCAAAAACCTCACTCCCACAAATTCTTCTGGATCACAACATCTCTCTGACCCTCTTTCTTCTCCTCCCAGAAAGAAAAGAAAACTTACTCCTAGATCCAAAGCCAAAATCCAACCCAAACCTCAACCTCAACCAAAACCGAAAAGGGTTGTTATCAAAGAGCCAATAGTTACAAGGGCTCAATCCAAAAAGAGCACCTCTACTGGGAGAGGAAAAAGTGAAAAATCTCCCTCTCCTCCACCATCTGATTCCTCAACTCCCTCCTTCACACCAAAACCTCCTAAAAAGCCCAAATATGATGTGAATGTGGCTAAGGCTATGGCTGGTATTCTGGATCAACTTGAGAAGGGGCAGTCTTCAAAGAAATCTAAACTACCAGAAGAGGAGATCACCAAACCTCCAAAGGGGTTCAATGTCAACAAACTGGAAGAGTCCCTAAAGTATCTCACTCAATTCTCAAGGAGGAAAGTGTGCAAGACACACTATGTGGACCTCAAGTTACTTCAGGAGGTATTGAAGCATGATCTTAGTTCCTTTCTAGAACCATTTATGCCTTGGCTTTCTATTATACTTCCTTTTTGCACTAAAGTGGTCACACATTTTTACTGCAACCTTGAGATCCTAGATAAACCAAACAGAACCTTAGTTGAGGAAGAGATGACTACCATTGTGAGAGGCCAAAAGATTCTCATCTCACCCTCTAGGATAAACTTGTGGTTAGGAATAGAAAACCCACTAGATGATATTTACTCCAAACTTGACTCAAACCAAATATTCTCTATCCTTAAACCTGGTGAGCTTGTTGGCCCTTTAAATTTCAAACCGAGTGATATGTGTGATCATCACAGGGTTCTATGGTACATCTACTCTAGATCCCTTGTGAACAAGGCCAACAACTATACCTACTTCTCTGATAGGAACTATAGATGGTTTGCTTCCTTACTCCTGAAGGAACAGAAAGACTTGGGGGAGTACATTTTCTCTGAGATGAAAAGGTACAGAGTGGATGGGAAAGCTACCATACCGATGCCATATCCTCAGATTGTTTCACTCATTCTGAAGGAGAACAAGATATGGTATCTAGAGAGCAAAGAACACATTGAGAGGATTACTCCGGTTGGGAGAAATCAGATTGGCAAGCTCAACATTGACATTCCTCTCAAGGGCCCTCTTGAGTCTGGGTCGAAGAAGAAGAAGAAGACTGAGACTGAGACTAGCAAGATGGATAACACTCAGTCGTCGGCTCCAGCTGCCACTACATCATCACCCTCTTTCCTCAATGCCACACTTCAGCATTTTATTTAAAATATGCTCAGAGGATTCCATGTGGACATTGTCAACACAAATGCTGAGTTGATAACTCACATGAATGGAAAGATGGCGGAGTTGGTAGAAAAGATGGATAAGAGGCATGAAGAGTTGCTAGCTGAGCAACGTGCCCAGGGAAAGACATTGAGATTGATTCTGGCACGACTGGATTCCTTAGGTCTCGGACCTTTTGCCGGTCCATCATCTTCTACACATGAGGCCTCTTCATCTCCAGAGCATATACCATCCCCAAAGCATACACTACCACCTACTGAGAACATTCCTTCTGATATTCATCACTCTGAGGTTGAGCCACCTATCCCTCCTGTCTCCAGTCCACCTGAGCCACAACCCAAAGATATTTTATACTCGGTGGATAACCCCGAAACAAATGAGACCATCCATATTATCATTGATGATTCACCACCCAAACCTCAGCCTGAACCTGCTCCTAAACCTATTCCATCTCCTACCCATACAGAGGAAATTTCTCCTTCTTCATCCTCTGATCATCATACTCCCGGTGGTATTGAAGAAGTTGAGAACACCACTATGATCATCTACCAGCCTTCTCCTATTTCTCCCAGAGATGACATCCATATCCCCCCAGTTAATCTTCCTGAACCAGAATCCTCTAGCTCTTTTGATTCTTCTGGTTCAGATGCTTCTATGGTTCTTCCAGTGAAGCCTATCTCCATGGTCAAGCCTTCTAGTCCTCCACTTGATTGATGAAGACAAAAAGGGGGAGAAGAGCTTGAGTGTGATTTTGTGGAGTGTCTGTGTCTCTTTTTGGGTATATGGGTGTATATGGGATTAGGGAGTTTTTAAACTTTCATCTTGTAATTCCTTAAGTTTAATGTAAGTTTATTTAAGTTATGATTTCATTTCAAGTTCATTTATGTTTTAAATTATGATACATTGTTAGACTAATGAGCTTGTTGTGTATGCAAGGTGTATGTTATGAATTCAAAAATACTTTGAATCTAAACTTAACAAGGTTTTTAAAATTATCATTGAATTCAAGAAATTTTTAGTTGAAAACTTAACTTCAAAAATCTTGTTCAAAATCACCAAGTTTTGTCATCATCAAAAAGGGGGAGAATGTTAGATCTCATGTTTTGATGATAACAAAGAATGGAATGAAAAAGATTTGATTAATAAGTAAGTTTGAACAAAGTAATAATAGGGAAAATCATCACTTGAAGTGAGCATTGGAGTAATGAAGAAAGGCCAAGAGAAAAACCTGAGAAACTTGATCAGAAGCAAGTTTTCTAAGGCATTACTCGAGTAGGTACTCGAGTAATGAGAGAGAAACTTGAAGTAACCAGAGACACCTTCAAGTAACCTGCCAATGATACTCGAGTAAGTACTCGAGCAATAAGGTAAATAACTCCAAGCTGCTCTCGGCCTGCCAACGTTACTCTAGTAGTTACTCGAGTATCAGGTAAAAGTTTTCAAGTTGGTCTCGGCCTGCTAATGATACTCGAGTTACTCTGTTTCAAGAAATGTGTTGCTCTCGGCATTTTCAACCCTGCCAATGTTACTCGAGGCGCTACTCTAGTAACTCATTGTGTTTAGCAAAAACCTGAAAGTAGTACTCGAATAACTTGATCCGGTTTTATCACATTTCACTCGAGGCACTACTCAAGTATGTAGGTATTCAATGACTCATTTAAAGTGGATTACTCGAGTAAGTAATCGAGTATGTAAAGTTATTTTGAAGAAAACTTCAAGTCATTACCTGAGTAAGCTATGCACATAAATTGAGTTTACTCGAGTAACAAGGTAATCAAACTTGAAGTGCTCTCGGCCTTGAAATCCTACCAACATTACTGGAGTGAAGCATCGAGTAACTTAAAGTTTGTTTAAGAGTTTACTCGAGTTGCTACTCAAGTAACTAATGAAGAAAAGTGTACTTTACCCGAGTATGTACCCGAGTAAACAAGTATTTCCAAAGGTTTGAAATTTTGTTTATTCCATGCACTACCCGAGTAATGTTATATTTGCTTATTGACTTGCAGTTTATCAAAGTTTTCCCGATGATACTCGAGTATGTACTCGAGTAAACTTTAATGAATACTCGAGTAACTACTCGAGTATGCAAACCCATAAATGCAGAAATTATTCCAACGTTCATTGTTTTATTTCCTATATGATTAACCTTTTATTGTATTAGTATTCTTAGCATATTTACAGATAAACAATGAAGAAATTCTACCAAATAAGGAAAGTCAAAAGCAACGTTCAAATGTCACCTACCGCCACCTACCGCAAACAGATATTTTTCAAATACTGGAAAAGTCAACAGTGGCTGCGCACTCTCCAACGGACGAGAAGAAAATGTTCCAACGGTCATCACCAACATATCTATATATATGGGAACATCCAAACAGAGAAAAAAAACAACATGAACACACACGAACATATCATCAAGTTCATTACTCTGTTTTACTCATTTTAGTGATTATGTACTTCAGTGATTCTTATTCACTCTGTGAGAGAGATATTTCATTCAAACTCAATATTTGTTATTGAGGTAACTTAAGGTTGTGGAACCTTGCGTTGGGATTGGATTACAACTTGTAAGGGGGAGCGAGTGTCCAGGCGAAGGAACTTGCTTGTACTGAGGTGCCAAGAACCCACTAAATCTTGGAAGTTATAGTGAAACTCTCAGAGAAGCTCTGAGGATTGGACGTAGGTCAAAGTGGTTATGGCCGAACCAGTATAACTCCCGGTGTACACTTCGGTGATATTTCTCCTTACTCTTCACTATTTTTAATTTCATCGTCAATTTTTATATTTGCAACGAAATTTTTAATATCACCCAATTCACCCCCCTCTTGGGTGAAACGCTTGCTCTAACAAAAATTTGTCACAGGCCTATGTGATTATAAGTAATGCATGCTATATAGTTTTAAACGTATCATTATATTATGAACCTATTGGTTAATTTGCAAGCATGTGATAATGCCAAGCTTTACCATGTATGTTTAAGAAGTGGTGATAGTTTGCTACTAGGGTTCTTCAAATTCCCCCTCCCAAAAAAAAGTAACTAACTATTGTTAGATATGACTAGTTTTGATGATGTCAAATATAAATGCCAAATATTAATTGCAAAAAATTTGCATAATATACTTATCTCCTACAATGACTAACTACTATATTTAATGTGAAATATCTTGTAAATTAGTCAAGCAAAGAAAGCAGAAGATTGAAGATATTCAAGAAAATAAAGAAGCTATCTAGTTAGGTTATGGAGAATGATCATCAAGAGGAACATCAAGAAGAAAGAGATTTAAGAAAGAACTTGTAGGATCTAATAAAAATATCAAGATTCAAGCAAACTGAAGGTTTCTATGATCAAATGGACATTCAAATAGGTCAATTCAAACTTAACATAACTTTTATCAAAGTTATGGCACCTCTAAAAGATGATCACTTGAGTGATCACTCACGCAATGAGCACTCTGTTGTGCTCTGTTTACGTTTATCATGACAAAGGTTTGATATTTTGCCCATATCTTTCTAACCACACATTCGATTGAGCTAAAACTTAATTCATAGGAAACTAGGCTTCCAATGCATCACGTAGACACCAAATCAAGTTCAAAGGAGTTTAGATGAAAGAAATGAGTTTTGGAAGATGACACTCAAATCACCATTGTATTCTAAAATAGATTTGATATTTTGGACATATCTCTCAAATCACACGCCCGATTGAGATGAAACTTAATTCATATGAAACTATACTAAAAGAGCTTTCTATTAATAGGTTATTGGTCAAATTTAGAGTTATATTTGAAGTGGTATGCCTTATGGAAGTTGACTTTCAAACATTCAAACACTATCCAGAATAGTATTCGCTATTGGGATCATTACTTATGTAATACAATGAATTTGGAGCTGATTCTTTTTGCATTGGAATGTAGACTGTGAGAGCTTTTTTATGATAAGTTATTTACTATATTTGGATTCAAAATGGATTAGATCACTTGAGTGACCATCAAGTGATAAACTCGAATAACTTGAGTGACCACTCGAGTAAAAAAGTCAAAAAAGCTATTCATGCTCTCTGCCAAGTTTTGGAAGGGATCACTCGAGTGATCACTTGAGTGGTAACATTTGATCACTTGAGTAATCAGTCGAGTAATGAGTTCCAAAATGCATGATAATCATCTGGTAATCATTAAATCAACATATTTATGTCTAATACTTTATTGTATTAGCATTTAAAGTATTTCTCCAAGAAAAAAATGATAAGCATCCAACGAATGTAACGGCTAGTTTTTCAAATACGAAGAGTTGACAAAAGAAGCAACAAGACTCTAATAGATAAATGCTTACAACGGTCATCATTCTTCATCAACTATAAATAGAAGAGCATTCAAAGCGTAAGAGGAGAGAGCAATAACGCCAAAATGCTAAGATCATGAATCATCCACTCTAACCCAAATACTATATGTTTTTTAGCTTCAATATCATTTACCTTAGAGAGATAGATTATTTGTAATATACTTCAGTGTTCATCTTATTCACTTATGAGAGAGAAGATTGACTGTAATCCTTCATCATTAAGATTGTATCCTTACAGTGTGTAAGGGGGAGTAACTCGATTGTATCCATAAGATGTGTAAGAGGGAGTAACTCAGTGAGAAATTTGTAAAAGGCTTTACAAGTGCCCGGCTAAACTTATGATATTGTAAAGGCTTCTCTTATGCCCGGATTAAACAAGAAGATAGTGGATTGAAAATCTCAAGAGGAGCCTAGGGACTGGACGTGGGTCATCATGGATTGGACCGTACCAGGATAAATCACAGTATATATATTCTCTTTTCTAAGCTCTTACATTTCTAGCATATATTATTAAATATCTTACTATTGATTTATGATTCATTACTTTCATACTTGCAGCTTTTACTAAGATGCGAAAAGATGTTCAAAGTTCTTAAGTTTTTATCTTACACCCAATTCACCCCCTCTTAGGTGTCATCCGGTTCTAACATTTGGTATTAGAGCTAGGCTCTTGTTTAAAGGACTTAACCGTCTCAACAGTTATCAATGGCTAATTTTGGGTGTTATACACTTTTAGAAGGTTTCAATTAAATAGTTCCACCTCTTTCAAAAGATATTGATGGTTTTGGAAAGCTAGAATGACATCTTTTATAAAATGCTTTGATTATGATATGTGGGATGTTTTTACAAATGCCTTTGATTTCAAAATGAGAAAGGATTGGATAGAAAGAGAAAAGAAAATATTTTCGTTGAACATTAGAGCAATAAAAATTCTATATAGTGCTTTAACCGAAAACGATTTTGAGAAAATTAGATTTTGCTCTACTACTAGAGATATTTAGAATACTCTTAATTCTATTTATACTTCTAATAATTGTGTTGAAGTTGAAAGAGTTAACAGTTCATGTGAAACTATAAGCTGCATATCTATAGTTCATGAATAAGTAGAAGTTGACAATGAAGAAGGAGAAATCATAGAACACTTCTATGATACGATCAACACAGATGGACAAGAAGAAGAGGATTCCCAAGAAGAGCTCATTATAGAGAATATGAAAAATCATTCTCTAGAGCTCAAGATGAACTTAAGGTAAAAAGTTCCAATTATTTTTATGAATTTCGGAAAAATGATTTTGAAAGACTACATAAAATTATTTTCCTACCAATTATTGATTCTATTAAGAAAAGCATAAATGTTTTCAATCATGCTAGAAATTCATGTGTGAAGAAAGAACTTAGGCAAACTGATTATTTGAGATCGCCTTCCCTCAAACAACACAATACTTTCAAAAATGTTTATGATAAGCATCATTCTATCATTTGTAATTATTGTGGAAAATCTGGTCATATTTCTCATACAGGCTATATTAAGAGAAATCTTAATGTAAGAAATAAATATTTTTGGGTTCCTAAAGGATAAGTAAGGTCCAATGCTAACTATCAAGGACCTAAAGCAAAATAGATACTAAAATGTCCATCTAGTCTTTTATATGTGCAGATTGATTCCATAAGGAATGGACATAATAGTATAGAAAAAATGAAGATGAAGCCAAGAGTTTCTCATGCACCAAGAAAGAGGTTCATGTCATCTATGTCGAAAAGGAGAACTCTCAGAGCACCCATTGCTAGAACAATAAAGTATAATCACAAAGAACGACTATCATAGAGTACCATTCAACTACCCTGAAGAGGACAGAAAAGGACGATCTCTCAAGCATCAAGTAAAAGACTCTTAAGGTCTAGATCCTTTGAGAGAAAGTTGCCATCACCCAAAGCACAGAATTCAAAGTATCAACATCATAGAAAGATGCAGTTGGTAAGTAAGGGCAATCCTCTAAGTATCTATGGTAAAGATATAAAAAAGTAAAACCTCTAACATTACTATTTTTAATATTCATTAAGGTTTATATCTTGTGACCTTAGGAATGAACATTGTAACTTGTTTTTGAAATCTATTCTGAAAGAATCACAATGTTCAATATTTGAGTTCTTTAAGCATACATGATGATTTAAAAAGAAAGTGTTTCTTTTATGTATAAAGTCATGAGTAATTCATTGTGCTCAATTGTTTTGAATTGATTATATTCTCAAGAGCATGTGAATTTTTGTTCTTACAAGCTAACAATGATTAGATCCAATGAAGGTTGGATACCAAGAGAGAAAAGGATTTATATAGTTTTGTAGGATAATAAAAAGCTTCTCAAGATTGTGACTACTTAAATAAATAAATCATTTCTTGAGGCAACCGAACAACTGATGCTTGATTTTGATATTGAGCATGCAAAAGGAGGCAGCACCCAAGGCATCTCTAGGAGTACCTAGCTAGTGATGATGGAAGAAAAGATGCACAATAAATCATCACTCGAGTTACCTTTCGAGTAATCACCAACACTATGTGACAACTGGAGTGATTGTCCAATTGATAACACCAACTAGAATATTGAGAGGCAAAAGTCAAGGAATTATACTTAACTGCACTTTAAAGGATAATTTCTCGAGTAATTACAAGATTGCTCAAATAAGGTATTGTTTTCTCACTCCATCAAAATGTTCATAGTTTTATCAGTCGATTAACCACTAAAGTGATGGACAAGCATGATCACTCGAGTGCCCACTCGAGTGATGTCTAGCTCCTAAAGTTAAAACCCCTCACTAGTAGAAAATTAACTTTTTAGATCGATTAAAAAAGACTTTTTAGACCGGTTGTGAATTAGGTCTTGTTACAGTAGGTCTAAAAAGTCTATTATTTTTTAGATCGGTTGTTACAACCGGTCTTAAAAGTCATACTTTTAAGACCGATTCTTCTAAAAACCCGTCTTAAAGGTCTCCTTTAAGACCTCTTCTGTAATATCCCAAAAAGTGATTAAGGGCTAATGACTTTAAAAGTGGATATAATTATTGTTGAATAAACACTTTTGGAGAATGTGTGATGGGAATTTGGATATTTTAATGATTCCAATGGCTTCCTTGTGAAAATTCATGTGGGGAGAGTGTTTATTGTGAAATTGGAACCATTGGGAACAATCGTGCTAAAGTTGAAAACTCTGTCCATTGAAACTCTGTACAGGGCAGCCAATTTGTATGGACGTTTTAAATAGGCAAATGGTGTCTACAAATTCTGAAAGTTTCCAGTATTAAAGTTCACATGTCAAGCTTCAAAATGAACATATAATTTGTATCATTTTGATTTGTGACCTAAGAGTTTTGGATTTTTGAAGTTTGCCCAGCGAAATTAATTATTTTCTGGAACAGTATGCAAAGATTGAAATTCTGGGAATTTTGTGGTGATTTGCAGTAATGGCCAATATTTTTCCTATGAAGAGGACTTAAATAAATTTCATTTGGCTTTGGAATCACCTCATTTCGATATTTCTAGAATTAGTTATGATTTTTCAAAGTTTGGACAGAAAATCTGCCAGAAAATCCGAAAATGGGAATTATGACATCATCTCATTAAAAGATGATGTCAGCATGGATTATTAATCAAATTGCTCATCTTCTTCAGCCATTTCACGCCATTTCCAGCTGAAGATAGTGAGAGAAAGTTGAGAGCTCTTAGAGAGAGAAAGAGGAGAAATCTCGCAAGGTAAGCCGATTTCTCCGACGATCTAGCTCCTAACGCGTATAACCTTGTTCCTAAGCTTCTCTTCTATGTTATTTAAGGTGTTTGAGAAGCAAAATTTGGTGTTCAAGGGGCTAGGGTTTTCAGCCACTCTTGAGAAAAGCTAGAAGGAGCTTGAGGTAACTTCCAAACTTTCGTATATTGCTTATTCTGGCTGTTGTGGGCAATTTAATCGGTGAAATTTCGCCGGATTGCCATTGGTTTTAAAGTTTGGAAATGATGTGGCCTAGGGGTTATGCTGCCCAAATTGGGTCTTAATGTTAGTTGTAACCTAATGTAATGGTTAATAAAGTGGTTAGGAGTAGAAAGGAACGCGTTTACGGAGCCGAAATCGTAAAACCCCAATTTTTCCCGGAGAACATGTATATTTCGGCCAAGGCTGTAAATGGGTCTTAGAGTTAGATTTTCAATGATTTGATGATTCCATTGGATTCAGTGGGCGAAAATAGGTGGGGTTACAGTTGGGCACTTTTTCAAAAAAGGCCGAGAAAGCATAATTACGGAAACACCCCTAAAACCCTAAAAGTAGGGCTGCCAAGGGCAATTTCGTAATTTGACATTGAATTTGATAATTCTGAGTACGGAAATGGATTCCTTGGGCGGAAATATGTTAGGATAGCCCAGATTAGAATTTCGAGAAAAGTGCAACCGGTCCGGGTATGGCGGGCCCAGGCCGGGTCCCCGGGGGTATTTTTGTAAATTTTCATTATAGACTCATATAACCCTAAGTAACACTATGGAAGTGTCTAAATAGTGCATTTGGAATTGTAGGATTCGATATTTGCCGCCCTCGTGAGCCAACTGCGCTGAAGGACGTCAGGAAAGGATCAGGTAGTGACTCTCTCTCTTATACTATGTGTAATGCTCTGTATGTGTGTGTTATCACTGTTCTATGATGAATCTTTGATGCTGCTGCGGTTACAGCTGGTGATAGCTGTCGTTTACAGCGCAAGCTGTCGTTTACAGCGCAAGCTGTCGTTTACAGCGTAAGCTGTCGTTATTGTGATTACAGCGTAAGCTGTCGTGATGGTGATTACAGCGTAAGCTGTCGTGATTATGATTACAGCAAGAGCTGTCGTATTGTGTATACAGCCGTGAGTGCTGTCGTTTGTGGTGAAAACCATGTATCTCTGAATTGTTGCTGCTGTTGCTGTTTGTGATTTATATACATGCTTTGTGTTTATGCATTGTGTGAGTGATTTGTTACTACTGAGATTCTCTCGAATCTCATTCTTTCCTATGACTAACATTTCAGACAGGGCGTGTGGCTCAAAGGAGAGGCGGCCAACCCGGAGCAATTAGGACCCTTGGGGGTATATAGTTGACTTGGAAACGTTGGTTATCCATTTTGAACCCGGGATTACTGTATATTTTGAAATAGGAATATTATATTCAATTTTGGTTGTGTAATCCCCTAGTGGATACTTATAAACCCTCAGGTTATATATGTATAGAACCCGAGAGTTGCCGGGGAGACGGTTATACACTCTGATATGATTGAATGTATATTAACTGCACAGGTAATTATATTCGAATATTGAAATTGAGACCTGGATGGGAAAAAGAGTTTTGAAAGTTTTGTAAAAATTTTACTATGAGACAGAAAGTTTAAAACGAGGTTAAAGCATCCAATGGTCTCTAATCTACTTTAATTATTTAATATTGAATTATAATTACCTGATTAAAGGCAGGGTGTTACATTTTGGTATCAGAGCTGTAGTTCCTGGCAAGGGTAGAGTTTGTTAGGATAGATCCCTTAGTTGGTTCTAGGGATAGAAGATTATCTGTGGATGATCGTTGTGTGCACATGTATGTTTTATCAACATGGATATATATATGAGTTTTGTGACTATATGTGCATACTATCTCTGCTAAATTAATGGGGCAAGTTGTTTGTAGAATGAAGAAAACTAGAGGACGCCCCAATATTCCGCGTGTAGACCCAGAGGTGGAGGTCGTCAATGATAATCCACCAGATCCTATGCAAGAGCTGATGGGTCTAATCCGGGATCAAAGAGATATGATAACTGAGTTGAGAGAAGAGCTCAGAGCAGAGAAGGCGAAGAACAAGGAAGGTCCAGTTCAGTCCACTCCGGAGGAAACTCAAGGAGAAACCCGTCATGAGGACACTGCTGAAGGGTCAGCACGACCCCTGGAGTCCCCACCTCACATTGTCCCAAATCAAGAATCACATGGGATGCCGCTTAGAGAGGAAAGAGACCTTCAGTTTTGGGTCACCAGGTTCTGCAAGCATCTGCCTCCTGCGTTCAGAGGGAGGTTTGACCCTCAAGCAGCCGAAGATTGGATGAACAGACTGGAGAAAATATTTGAGGTGCTTAATTGTCCGGATGAGGTGAAGCCACGACTGGCCGTTTACAAACTCGAAGGGGATGCAGACCGTTGGTGGCGGAATATCGCCCTAACCTTGAAGAGCAACAAGATGCCATTGACTTGGGAATTGTTTCAACAAGAATTCAACGAGAAGTATTTTCCCAAATCAGTGAGGCTCGAGAAGGAGACAGAATTCTTGAATATCAGGCAAGGGGACGCGGAAAGCTTCGATGATTACTTGTCCCGTTTTGTCCGATTAGCTCGATACTCCTCCTATCTCCGGTTCAAGGATGATGAAGAATGGAGTTCTAATATGCTTATTCGCGGTCTAAGGCGAGAGTTGAGGAAGCGCTTAGCTACTCATCAATTTACCAAGTTCAACAAGGCGGTTGAACAATGCAGGATTACAGAGAACAACTTGAGAGATTTGTATCCTGCCAGAGCTACTAGCCACCGCAATGAACCTAATAAGGGTGCTACCTCACAAAAGCGAAAGGGGCAAGGATCTTCGTCTGGAAGTGGTAAGAAGCCCTACCAGTCTGGGAGCCGTGACCAGCAAAGAACATATCCTGGACCATGGATTTGTCGTCGGTGTAATCAACCACATCAAGGCAAAACTTGTGATGGCAAAATAATATGCTTCAATTGTAAGCGTGTGGGGCATACTTCTGCTGAATGCAAAGAGCCACGACCAGACCAGAGACCGAGGACACAGGGTCGAGTATTCACTATGACCCATGAGGAGGCCCGGAAATCTCCTGAGCTAATACAAGGTAAACTTCTACTTCATGGCCATCTGTTGCAAGTTTTATTTGACTCGGGTGCAAGTCACTCCTTCATTGCCTATGATTGCGTGAAGCGCCTGGGATTGCATGTGCACAAACTGCCATTTGAATTAGTAGTGTCAACTCCAATGGGTATTAAGGCCTTGACCACAGAAGCTTGTTTGAGTTGTGTCATAACTGTGGAAGGGCATCAATCTATTGTAGATTTTATATGTTTGCCTCTTAGTCAATTAGAAGTCATTTTGGGTTTTGATTGGTTAATGGCAAATAATATATTGCTTGATTGTGGAAACAAGAGGATAGTATATCCTGTATCTCAGAGGGTTGAAGATGTGGATGCTAATATGAATTTTCTTTCGGCAGCCAAAGCTGAAAAGTATCTTGAAAAGGGTTGCCAGGGGTATGTAGTGTTTTTCTCTGTGCAAGGGGAAAATGGCGAAACCTTGAATAATATACTCGTGGTAAATGAATTCCCTGAGGTGTTTCCAGACGATCTGAGCGGATTACCTCCAGAAAGGGAAGTTCAGTTCCCAATTGACATTGTACCTGGAGCTGGTTCTATATCCAAGGCCCCATACCGCATGGCCCCAAACGAAATGGCGGAGTTAAAGAAACAAATAGAAGATTTGCTTGAGAAAGGGTTGATTAGACCCAGTGTGTCGCCTTGGGGAGCTCCAGTGTTGTTTGTAAAGAAGAAAGATGGGAGTCTTCGCTTGTGTATCGACTACAGAGAGCTGAATAAAGTTACTATAAAAAACAAGTACCCTCTTCCCCGAATTGATGACCTATTAGATCAACTCTCTGGTTCGTGTGTGTTTTCAAAGATTGATCTAAGGTCAGGGTATCATCAGCTGCGAGTGAAAGTAGAAGATATTCCAAAGACTGCTTTCAGGACCCGATATGGTCATTATGAGTTCTTGGTGATGCCATTTGGGCTAACCAATGCGCCTGCGGTTTTCATGGATTACATGAACCGTATCTTTCGGCAATATCTGGATCAGTTTGTTGTTGTGTTTATCAATGACATTTTGATATATTCCAAGAATAAGGATGAGCATGAGTATCATTTGAGAATCGTATTGAATATCCTGTGCGAGAAGCAATTATATGCTAAATTGAGCAAGTGCGAGTTTTGGCTATCAGAAGTGAAATTCTTAGGCCATGTTATCTCGCAAGAAGGGGTCTCTGTGGATCCCAGCAAAGTGGAAGCAGTACTGAACTGGAAGAGGCCAGAATCTATGGCGGAAATACGCAGTTTTCTGGGTCTTGCTGGTTATTATCGGAGATTTATCCAAAATTTCTCCCGTATTGCGTTGCCGATGACCAAGCTCACGAGAAAAGATCAGCCGTTTGTGTGGAACGAGAAATGTGAAAACTGCTTTGTGGAGCTGAAGGAGAGGTTGACGTCGGCACCTGTATTGATTTTACCCGATCCCAGTGTAACATATGTTGTGTATTCTGATGCCAGTGGACAGGGATTAGGGTGTGTCCTTATGCAGCAGGGACGTGTGGTGGCCTACGCCTCTCGACAGCTCAGACCTCATGAATTGAATTATCCCACTCATGATCTGGAGCTTGCGGCCATTGTATTTGCTTTAAAGATTTGGCGTCATTACCTGTATGGTGTGACTGTGGAACTGTACTGCGATCACAAGAGTCTTAAATATCTATATGATCAAAAAGAGCTGAATATGAGATAGCGTCGCTGGATGGAATTGCTTAAGGACTACGACCTGGAGATAAAATATCACCCGGGTAAGGCAAATGTAGTCGCTAATGCTCTTAGCCGAAAAACTGTGCTCGTTGCAGCTATGATGATACAAGAAAGGAAATTGATTGAAGATCTCCGTGATTTAAATTTGACAAATCAGATCATCTGTGCCAATTACACTGTTTCTCAAGAGGAGAGTGATCTAAGGGTGGAAATTGAAGAAGCTCAGAGTCAAGATGACTGGATACAGCGCAATCTGACTCGAATCAAACTGGGAGAAGTTTCAGGCTACGACATATCGCCTCGTGGATTGGTTCGTTACAAGAAAAGAGTCTGCGTTCCACTTAAGGCAGAGTTGAGGCAGAAGATTCTGGATGAGGCACACAAGAGCCGATATACTCTTCATCCTGGTATGACCAAGATGTACCAGAATCTGAAATCGGTGTATTGGTGGCCGGGTTTGAAGAATGATGTGACCAAATATGTTGCAAGGTGTCTCACTTGTCAGAAAGTGAAAATCGAGCACCAGAGACCGCCTGGTTTACTTCAGAGTCCTGAGATTCCGGAATGGAAATGGGAAAGCGTGACCATGGATTTGGTTGTGGGATTACCCAGGATCAGAAACTATGATGCGATCTGGGTAATTGTGGACCGATTAACAAAGTCAGCCCACTTCATACCAATCGATGCTGGTTACTCTCCGGATAAGCTAGCAGAGATTTATATCCGAGAAATTGTGAAACTCCATGGTGTACCGAAGAATATCATTTCCGATCGAGATCCACGATTCACTTCGAGATTCTAGAAAGCATTGCATGAAGCCTTAGGTACTTAACTAAGATTCAGTACGGCTTATCATCCTCAAACGGATGGACAATCTGAGAGAACAATTCAGACGCTGGAAGATATGTTGCGAGCTTGTGTTCTCGACTTTAAAGGAAGTTGGGATCGTTTCCTTCCACTAGCTGAGTTCGCCTATAACAATAGCTATCATGCGAGTATTCAAATGGCTCCGTATGAAGCGTTGTATGGAAGACGGTGTCAATCACCATTATGTTGGAATGAACTATCCGAAAGGAAGCTTTATGGACCAGATTTGGTTGATCAAACCTCAGCACAGATTCAGATTATTCGCAAGAGGTTGCTTACAGCGCAGAGTCGCCAGAAAAGCTACGCTGACAAGAGAAGACGGCCTCTAGAGTTTGAGGTTGGAGATCATATTTTCTTAAGAGTATCTCCTGTCACCGGTGTTAGGCGAGCGATCAAGAGGAAGAAGCTAAGCCTTAGATACATAGGTCCTTTTGAAATCCTTGAGAGGATTGGGCCTGTAGCTTACCAAGTAGCTCTACCTCCGAGCTTGAGTAGACTCCATGACGTATTCCACGTTTCTCAATTGAAGAAGTACCAACCGGATCCGTCTCACATCATTGAGTATGAGGATGTTGAGCTTCAAGACAATTTCACATATGCAGTGGAGCCAGAGCAAGTCATTGACCGAGAAGAGCGACGGCTCAGACACAGGAGCATTCCATATGTGAAGGTGATCTGGAAGGGAATGACGCAAAGAGAGGCAACTTGGGAAGCGGAGGAAGATATGCGAAGACGATATCCGGAGTTTATGGCTCAAGTTGTGTAGCAATTTCGAGGACGAAATTTAATTTTCGGGGGGAGAAATGTAATATCCCAAAAAGTGATTAAGGGCTAATGACTTTAAAAGTGGATATAATTATTGTTGAATAAACACTTTTGGAGAATGTGTGATGGGAATTTGGATATTTTAATGATTCCAATGGCTTCCTTGTGAAAATTCATGTGGGGAGAGTGTTTATTGTGAAATTGGAACCATTGGGAACAATCGTGCTAAAGTTGAAAACTCTGTCCATTGAAACTCTGTACAGGGCAGCCAATTTGTATGGACGTTTTAAATAGGCAAATGGTGTCTACAAATTCTGAAATTTTCCAGTATTAACGTTCACATGTCAAGCTTCAAAATGAACATATAATTTGTATCATTTTGATTTGTGACCTAAGAGTTTTGGATTTTTGAAGTTTGCCCAGCGAAATTAATTATTTTCTGGAACAGTATGCAAAGATTGAAATTCTGGGAATTTTGTGGTGATTTCCAGTAATGGCCAATATTTTTCCTATGAAGAGGCCTTAAATATCTTTCATTTGGCTTTGGAATCACCTCATTTCGATTTTTCTAGAATTAGTTATGAGTTTTCAAAGTTTGGGCAGAAAATCTGCCAGAAAATCCGAAAATGGGAATTATGACATCATCTCATTAAAAGATGATGTCAGCATGGATTATTAATCAAATTGCTCATCTTCTTCAGCCATTTCACGCCATTTCCAGCTGAAGATAGTGAGAGAAAGTTGAGAGCTCTTAGAGAGAGAAAGAGGAGAAATCTCGCAAGGTAAGCCGATTTCTCCGACGATCTAGCTCCTAACGCGTATAACCTTGTTCCTAAGCTTCTCTTCTATGTTATTTAAGGTGTTTGAGAAGCAAAATTTGGTGTTCAAGGGGCTAGGGTTTTCAGCCACTCTTGAGAAAAGCTAGAAGGAGCTTGAGGTAACTTCCAAACTTTCGTATATTGCTTATTCTGGCTGCTGTGGGCAATTTAATCGGTGAAATTTCGCCGGATTGCCATTGGTTTTAAAGTTTGGAAATGATGTGGCCTAGGGGTTATGCTGCCCAAATTGGGTCTTAATGTTAGTTGTAACCTAATGTAATGGTTAATAAAGTGGTTAGGAGTAGAAAGGAACGCGTTTACGGAGCCGAAATCGTAAAACCCCAATTTTTCCCGGAGAACATGTATATTTCGGCCAAGGCTGTAAATGGGTCTTAGAGTTGGATTTTCAATGATTTGATGATTCCATTGGATTCAGTGGGCGAAAATAGGTGGGGTTACAGTTGGGCACTTTTTCAAAAAAGGCCGAGAAAGCATAATTACGAAAACACCCCTAAAACCTTAAAAGTAGGGCTGCCAAGGGCAATTTCGTAATTTGACATTGAATTTGATAATTCTGAGTACGGAAATGGATTCCTTGGGAGGAAATATGTTAGGATAGCCCAGATTAGAATTTCAAGAAAAGTGCAACCGGTCCGGGTATGGCGGGCCCAGGCCGGGTCCCCGGGGGTATTTTTGTAAATTTTCATTATAGACTCATATAACCCTAAGTAACACTATGGAAGTGTCTAAATAGTGCATTTGGAATTGTAGGATTCGATATTTGCCGCCCTCGTGAGCCAACTGCGCTAAAGGACGTCAGGAAAGGATCAGGTAGTGACTCTCTCTCTTATACTATGTGTAATGCTCTGTATGTGTGTGTTATCACTGTTCTGTGATGAATCTTTGATGCTGCTGCGGTTACAGCTGGTGATAGCTGTCGTTTACAGCGCAAGCTGTCGTTTACAGCGCAAGCTGTCGTTTACAGCGTAAGCTGTCGTTATTGTGATTACAGCGTAAGCTGTCGTGATGGTGATTACAGCGTAAGCTGTCGTGATTATGATTACAGCGAGAGCTGTCGTATTGTGTATACAGCCGTGAGTGCTGTCGTTTGTGGTGAAAACCATGTATCTCTGAATTGCTGCTGCTGTTGCTGTTTGTAATTTATATACATGCTTTGTGTTTATGCATTGTGTGAGTGATTTGTTACTACTGAGATTCTCTCGAATCTCATTCTTTCCTATGACTAACATTTCAGACAGGGCGTGTGGCTCAAAGGAGAGGCGGCCAACCCGGAGCAATTAGGACCCTTGGGGGTATATAGTTGACTTGGAAACGTTGGTTATCCATTTTGAACCCGGGATTACTGTATATTTTGAAATAGGAATATTATATTCAATTTTGGTTGTGTAATCCCCTAGTGGATACTTATAAACCCTCAGGTTATATATGTATAGAACCCGGGAGTTGCCGGGGAGACGGTTATACACTCTGATATGATTGAATGTATATTAACTGCACAGGTAATTATATTCGAATATTGAAATTGAGACCTGGATGGGAAAAAGAGTTTTGAAAGTTTTGTAAAAATTTTACTATGAGACAGAAAGTTTAAAACGAGGTTAAAGCATCCAATGGTCTCTAATCTACTTTAATTATTTAATATTGAATTATAATTACCTGATTAAAGGCAGGGTGTTACATCTTCTGTCGACAACCGGTCTTAAAGGTCTGACCTTTTAAGACCGGTTGTGCGCACAACCGGTCTTAAAGTACATTGAAGACCGGTTGTGACTACAACCGGTCTTAAATCTTCTATTTTTTTTAAAAAAAAACATCCCTTTTATATATACACGTAGTGGATGCTCCAATTTTAACAGCAGTACAAAACAATCACATATTTCAATTTCAATATTCAAAAGCAGCAGTCTATAGCAGCAACAAATTTTCATACAAGCCAGTCACATATTGATGATTCATTTGCAGCACTTTGATTACAGTATGGAAAATATGGCAGCAAGTAATGTAAACTTCATTGCATTGGCTCAATTTCAGCTCAAATGCACTTGTAGTTTCAATCCCTAAGTCAACAGATTGGGAAAAACTAGGAATTAGTTCAGACAATGTTAACAGCAGACCAGTGCAATAGAATGTATAGCAAAACTCAGATGAAGATAATGCTTGACCTAACCCAACCTACAAAAACAAAAAGCAGACAAGAAATTAATATCAAATGTACAGAAAATGCCAAACAGATTTACTCAATTTCAGCAAAGGCTTTATAATGATGCAGAAATTTATTTAAATTCCAGACTTCAGGAAACTACGTATGACAGCTTAATGCACAACTTTGACAATAATTCCAGTTACAGTAGAGTGCAAGCAAATTTGTTAAGAATTTAGCCAAAGGTAATGACCAACCTTAGTTTAGTACTAAATAACACCAACAGTGCAATTAGACAGTAAGGATGACCAAATGAAAGCAATAATGAATCTTGAAGTAACAGAGAATAATGTAAAATGCAACGAATGAAATGGAGTGCATGTATTTGTACAATAATTCCAGTTACAGTAAAGTGCAAGCAAATTTGTCAAGAATTTAGCCAAAGGTAATGACCAACCTTAGTTTAGTACTAAATAACACCAACAGTGCAATTAGACAGTAAGGATGACCAAATGAAAGCAATAATGAATCTTGAAGTAACAGAGAATAATGCAAAATGCAACGGATGAAATGGAGTGCATGTATTTGTCTATCTATATGCAACTCCCCAAGTATGAAGTAAGTAACAGATTGCAAAGAAGCAACATAACAGATTTCACAAAAGCCATGACAGCAGCAAGATCAACAACAAGCAAAAATAAAGGTGTAAGACAGGTGACTTTAAATAAACTTCCAACAAATGGTAATTAGTGTAGAACAATGTTCAAGATCAAATGTCACAATTTAAGCAACAAGCTAAAATCAGATTCTAGGAACTCCAAATTCACTCCATTTCTTGCAATTTCAATGTGCAACATGAAGTTGTCTAAAACTAAAAACATAAACGAATGTCTAAACAGACGAATTTGCTCATAAATGGATGCAAAACTTTGAAATTACAACCGCAGCAATAAAATTCAAGTATTGATACAAGCAACAGCAGAAATTCCTCAACTTTACAGAATAAAAAGGGAAGAAAAATTACAAAGGTCAGTCCCTCAAATCCCATGCCTCCTATATCACCCATATCACAGAAATTGTCCTACACAGATACATAAACCTTGTTAGCAATACATATGAGAACAATGTACAATGTAACGTTGGATTCAAAAACTCACTATTTTTGTAATAGCTCATAGATGAATTCAGCACAACATGTGTGAATGAAATCAATATCTTCTTCAAGAAAGGGATCAACAAGATCAAACATCTGTAACACTAAAACTAGATGAAACATTAACTTAGTAACTTAAAAACAATAAAGTAATACAAAAGTTCTGAAATATAAATTTACCTCTTGAGTAAAATCAGTCGTGCCTAGAGTGATAATATTGTAAATGTATCTCAAAACATAAAAACCACATAAGTTGGACCCCTATGGTTGCCTACGGCTCTGAGAAAAAACATGATATCATTAAAACAAATATAAAGGCATGGCTTATTACATTCTTTAAACAAATCAATATGACTAACCTTTGGCATGATCCATGTAGGGTCCTTTAAGTCACGAACATGCTTACCACAAGCAGTGTGTAGGAATGTCTGCATAGCCCTATTATCATCACAATAACAAAGGTTATTGGTTTTACACAAATTCCATAAACTTTGCATACAAAAGGTAATAATGCAAGAAAACTAACGAGTTCATGGTCTTTTTCAAATCATTCCCTGGTTTGAAGTGGAGGGAATATAAGAGGATGACAGTGTAACTACTCTTGCATACAAGAGGCAACTGCTAATTATCACTAAAAAAAGAAGAATATTAAGCAAATGTAAAACATTATATAAATTATAAAATATCAATTTGTTTCTTACCTATGCACATATGGAGCCAAGAAACACTCAGTTCCAGTTTCACTAAGCCTCTCTGATAAGTATCTATGTCTACTAGTAGCAGTGGTCCCTTTCTCTTGGATGTGATGGGGGTATAAGAATCCAAATTTTTCGCTTTTACCAGAGGAGACCAACCTACGATGCATGTACCTACAATAATGCAAGCACATAAATAAAAGGTAAACGGTGAAACTTTTAAAATATTTACTTTGAATTGCAGAAGATACTTACATTAAGAACAGTTAGACAATCCCAATCGTAAGATTTTGTCTAGGAGCTACCAGGGACATCAAATCATCCCTCTCAAGATAGCATGTCACCCATGACTGTCCAACAACTGAATCCGTAAGCCACTTTCTTGTTTTAAAGGATGTATCATATGCCATCAGAATCACTTGTTGCATGATATTCAATGGAGGCTGTGAAACTTCTTGCTGAGTGAATGGAGCTGGACTTAGTAGGGCTTTGATCGGACTTTCCCTAGCTCGAACAAAAACAAGGTTTGTTGGCCACAAGATGAACGTACCCAGGACATCACTTACAATCTTGAATTCATTAAAAGGGATAGGGACAGGTGCATCTATAATAATCACCTCGTCAACCGACACTCGGACTTGATCAGCTTCCATTTGTCGGTGGTGGACAGTTGATCCTAGGTTATGCACACTACCCCGTACAACTAACCGTCTCAAAGGATCCTCGACAAAAATATCACAAGGCTCAGTAATTTCTCTTGCAGGACCCTCTGATGACTGCCCGATGTTGCAACAACTCCCTTTAGTGCTCTGCTTATTAGGATCAATCGATTGTAGCTGGGGAGCAATGGTATCTTGTCTTGATCTCATAAACACTATCATGTCCTCTTTCATCTTGCTCAACCGGGTCTTTAATAGTGCATCAAATGATGCTTCAGCCTTGGCCTTTTCTTCTGCTCTTGCAGTGGCCAACATAGTCTCCAATTCCTCCCCAGTCACGATGTTTGAGAAATGGCGTACGAGGGCTCCAAAGTAATCGCGTATCCCTACCCCTCCTCCAACTCCCCTGACACGGCCTGGATTCTCACATTTGCTAATAGCAACTGTTAGAATATCATTCCTACCCTCCAACTTAAAAGATCCCTCAACTTGTTTTTTTCTAAATTCCTCCTATAAGATAATACAAAATAACAAACATAAGTAATGATGTATGTTTCTTATGTAATTAATAACAGCAACGATATATACTTACAATTCTTTCACCTACTATACGAGATTGTTCACTCGTATAAGACCCACTCCTCTTTTGGTGGGCAAATTGCCATTTTTCTTTATGACGAATCGGAGATGGTGGATAAAGAAGAACAGACGGATCGGATTGAGATGCTTCTTCCAATCTCTTCCATTTGGCCCCTACAAGTCTCTTTCAGCCTTTGCATAACCCCCACGAGACATTGTATGAGGGCAATCATTCTTTCTACCACTCTCTTGTGCTTTTTGCCTTTTTGCCTGCGAATAAGAAATGATACAAAAGGAAAGTGTTATAATCAATTAAGATAATTGCAAGTAAATAAAATGAAAAATAATTCAACTAATCAAAGATTTTGGAGTAGTCCGAAGCCTAACAAATGCTTGCCAAGTCGCTTGATAAAGAAATGTATATTGGTAGCACGGATTAGGACGAGGCTGACCATCTTTCACCTTGATATGAATGTAATTGTTGGTCAGATTTTAAACTTGCTCCAGCACTCATAACAATACGTCATTGTCTTGTTGTACAAGATCTCACTCTGAGGAACGTCGTACATGAGCTGGAATGCATGCATTAAAGGAGTAAGTGACAAATTTGTGACATATTTGATCATAATTAATTACATACATAAGAGAATTGTATACCTGGATAGTGTCCCAAAAATGTTTCTTTACCTTTTCATCGACATTTCTCCACTCCTCTATCAAGATACTCGGCTTGTTGCGTGCAATGAGGCCGACAAAACTCCTATACCGTTGGGCATTAGGACCGATTGGTTTCCAAAATCTATTAAACTCAATTGGTATCTTTTGGCCTATACTCCGACTGAGGGAAACGTCTGTCAACCGTGTGCCAAGTCTACCCCTCCGTACAGACTGGCTACTATGCTCACTATGACCCTGGCTCCGAGCATTGCTAGGCTCGCCCTGATTAACACTAGCTGGCTGACTCTGTTGAGCACTAGCTGGCTGACTCTCCTGAGCACTAGCTGGCTGACTTAGAGGTGTAGAAGGTGGCTGATCCTCTGCTATAGGATGCTGGGGATTTGTCATTTACCTGTAACGACAACAAAGAAAGATAAATCCTAAGCTATGACATGTGAAGACTATATCGATAAAATAACTAAACATATTCTTCGGATATAAATCATAATCATAATTACTTTAGTTAGTTAAGTTCAAAGTAGTATCATAAAGAGATATCTTCCCATATTCCCTCGTGATAATCATTTCTTGTGCCGTGTGCATTATCTGCTTCATCTTCGTTCAATTCTAGTAGACCCCTGGAAAAAGAATGAGTTTCAAGAAGATCATAATTTGAGCGACTTTTCTCGTCAATATCAACGACCCTTTTTCCTTGAAGAGCTATAGACCACATTTTATTTGCCTGATCAGTGATATAAAACACTTGTTGCGCCTGATCTGCCATAATGAAAGGTTCATCTCCAAAACTTCTACTATTCAGATCTACTAATGTAAATCCTAACCTATCGATCTTCACACCATTATTGACATCAACCTACTTGCATTTGAAAATGGGAAATCTAATTTTAACATAGTCAACCACCCAAATCTCTTCAATCACCCCATAATAATGTATGGCAGCCAATGTAAGGTCCTAATCTTTCGAACTAGAGAAGTGCATAGATTCAGCCATTAATACAACACTACTGTTGTGGACGGTGCTCTTATCATCTAGGGACTTCGTGTAAAAGGTATAACCGTTCATCACAAATGAAGTCCAACTTATGATATCAACTTCAGGACCACGTGCTAACCAATTTATTGTATCAGAAACACTTTCTTCTCCGTCAACCTTTTGTTTGAACCAATGTGCGAAAGTTCTATTATGCACCCTAATTAACCTTTGTTCAATCATTCGACTATTTTATTTCCGTATAATTTCTTTATGGGCATTCATGTAATATTGAACTTCATCAACATTGTTCAAGATGTACAAGTGGACTTGTTGCAATTCATCAGCATCTATATGCTTTACTGTTGCCCCGCGTCTACCCCCTTCTTGATCATGATGTTTAAGAAGGCCAATATGTTGTACATTTGAAAAATAATGTTGACAAAATTCCATAGCTTCTTCAGAAACATATTTTTGAACAATAGATGCTTTAGGCCGGTTGGGGTTCTTCAGATACCCTTTTAGTATTTTCATAGTTCTTTCGATTGGGTACATCCACCGAAAATAGATAGGGCCACACAACTTTATCTCCCTCACTAGATGAACAAGCAAGTATACCATGATGTCAAAAAAGGAAGGAAGAAAAAGTTTCTCAAGCTGGCACAAGATCATATATCCTTCATTTTCCAATTCCTCCAATCTTTCCGTGTCAATGACTTTACAACAAATGGCATTGAAGAAGAAACAAAGTCTAGTCAATATGTGTTGAAGATCATATTCGGCAATGCCTCGAATAGCTACTGGGAGTAGTTGTTGCATTAAGACATAACAATCATGAGACTTTAGCCCTATTAACTTCAAGTCTTTCAACGATACAAGCGTTTTAAAATTTGAAGAATACCCTGAGGGAACTTTAGTGCCATGTAAACACTCACAAAAGCTTCTTTTCTCAACCTTAGACAAAGTATGAGCAGCTGGAGGACAAAAAGTTCTATTACCATATGGCCTTGAATGTAAATCTTCTCGTATTCCCATTTCATGAAAGTCTAATCTTGCCTTCATGCCATCCTTAGAACTTCCTTATATGTTGAGCAGTGTCCCAACAATACTATCACATACGTTTTTCTCCACATGCATGAAATCAATACAGTGTCTGACGTCAAGATTGAGCCAATATGGAAGATCGAAGAAGATGGATTTTTTTCCATATATTTTTCTCATTTCTACTATTTGATGACTTACCAAATATAGTATTGATATTTTTCACCTTTTCATAAATTTTCTCCCCAGTAAATGCCTCTGGAGCATCTTCAAACTCTTGGCCACCGAAAAAAGCTTTTTTTAATCTACGATAAGGGTGGCTTCATCTAAGAAATCGCCTATGGCCAAGGTAAACCGTCTTTCTTCCACATTGAAGTTGATGGTAGCATGTGCCTTCTTCACATATCGGATAAGCTTTATGGCCTTTAACGCTATATCCTGACAAGTTCCCATATGCAGGGAAGTCATTTATAGTACAAAAGATCATTACTCGTATATTAAAAGTCTCCTTCTTGTTCCCATAAAAAACATTGACACCTTTATCCCACAACTCTTTCAAGTCTTCGATCAAGGGTTCTAGGTAAACATCTATGTCATTTCTGGGTTGCTTTGGTCCCGAAATCAATATAGACAACATAATGTACTTTCAGTTCATACATAACAAAGGAGATAAGTTGTAAATTACCAACAGAACAGGCCATGAACTATGTATACTGCTTAGGCTACCATAAGGATTCATACCATATGTGCTAAGCCCAAGCCTGAGATTCCTAGGTTCTTCACCGAAGCTAGGAAATAATTGATTGATTTTCTGCCATTGAGAAGAATCAGCTGGATGTCGAAGCTTTCCATCAGAAATCCTCTCATCTGCATGCCATCTCAAATTTTTGGCATCATTTTCATTGGCAAACAGGCGCTTGAACCTTAGAATGATTGGAAGATATCACAACACTTTTGCAGGGCCCTTATTTGATTTATACCTCCGAGTTTCACATATCGGACATTGCTCCTTCTCTTCATGATCTTTTCTATACAATATGCAATCATTAGGGCAAGCATGGATCTTTTTATACTTCATCCCTAGTGAACACAGTATTTTCTTAGCATCATAGTATCAATAAGGCAACACATTTTCATCAGGAAGCATGTCTCTAAAGGCCTCAAGCGTTTTTTAAAAACTCTTGTCGCTCCATCCATGCCGTGCTTTCAAGCTTACCAATTTCAATACAGCTTTCAGTAATTGGTATTTTTTACACCCTGGGTACAGCGGCTTCTCAGCATCACTGCACATATTACCATATGCATGTGATTGTTTAAAAGCCTCTTCTCCTACATCACGAATAATATCCTCTATCCAATCATCCATATCAGTGTCATTATCATCACAAGTCACTTCCCCCTGTTGAGATACACTTGGCATTTCTAATTGTTCACCATGCCATACCCATACTACATACGTCTTACAAAACCCTTCACAAATTAAATGTGTATATATATCTACAGCACTTAATCGCTTCTCATTCAAACATTTTACATAAGGGCAATAAAACATCCCACTATCATCATCGACATTTCTTTTTGCAAAGTCTAAAAAACCCCTCACCCCAATATCATATTCAACACTCGTCCGTTTAGCTTGTATCCAACTACGATCCATATATTCCAACACCTTTTTTTTATTTTCTACTTTTTCCCCTGGAAAAGGCAGGAGTATGATGAGAGCATGGAATCATTACACTAAATGCACTTTGGAAATCCTAACAAAACAACCAGTTCTTCATTCAAATTAAGGCTTTCAAAGTTCAAACTAAGTTTATTCATGAAAACTAATTCTAAAAATCGAAATCCCAAGTAGGTCATAGTTTCAAAATATTCTTTTTCAAGGGCTAAGAAAATGGTACAATTAGTCTGTGGAACACATGAAAACCAAGAGTAAAATTCTATAAAACTGAACTTTGCAGGGAAAAAACATTAATTTCTCTAGTCTCTTGTTAAGGGAATAAGAAAGTGCAAGTACCAAAACCCCTACTGCCCTCTCACATCCATGAAAGGGCACAACAGATTAAATTGTCCCAACCATTACTGAAGTCTAAAGAAGAAACTCTCCAGCCCAGAGAGAGAGAGAGAGAGGGTGGAAAAGAAATAGTTTATGCAATTTTATCATTTAGATTACAAAAGTAATTAAACTTGAAAGGATTCATATGCAGTCTCTATTTTTCTTCTCTCATTTGTGGGAGGTACCCTATAACTTGCTTATAGTCACAGGGAGGCTAGTATTCCAAGAATGGGTCATCTTTTTTCTGCAAGCATAAACAAGAGTGTTGACTTTTTTACTTCTTTGAAATATAAGAAACATTTTGGCCACAAATTTATATGAATGGGGTTGAAGAAGTTAGATCTCAACCCCATTCATACATATTGAATGTGTGATGACAAGAGCTGGCAATATTGCTCTTATAATTAATATTCTAATGGATTAATTAAAGGCACGAATGCACTAAACTAATATTAAAGGAGCACAAACTCATGTCGCATTGCCCTTGTACGTATCCCTCCATTATATATATGCTCATAAAAATGAAATAATGATTATTATAGCACCTAGATCATTACCTATATATATATATATGATATATTCCTATCCTTCCCAATTATTTATGTTCCTATATTTTATTCATCATAATAGGTCTAAAAGTAGTACACAAAAATATAAAACAAGTTTTTTAATAAAAGAATAGTAAATGGTCCCGCTAGATCTAGCACTTGCAAGCAAATAATTAGATTAATGTAACTAATCATATTGAAGAATCATGCCTTATGACTTAACCCCTAATGTTTATGGATATAATTATAGAAACTAAACACTTGTTAATAGTGCAGTGACCACCACAAAGAGACAGCAGTGTTGGTTTATAATTCCCTCATAATAATTCTAATTTGACTTGTCTGTTATAATCATTTTCTATCACACTCGCACTTCAAGGCCAAAAAACAGTCAAATTAACTGCAAATGTTAAATTTAAGGTAAGGCACTGACATTGGCATTCAATAAACCAAATCCTGCCTGAACAACTATTCAGTTTTCACCAAAAATTCTGCTCATACAATCGTTGCCAAAACTAAGCAAGAATTTTAATATATTTTGAGTATGGTGAAATTGCTCGTCCTCTGCAGAAAAAAAGCATCAAAACCTCTCAGACCAGCAAGGCCAAAATAAATATTTCACACGTCTTTAAAACCTCTCAGACTAAGACTAAGAAAGTAAATATTTCACACTGTTCGGCCTCCCATCATCATTATCCTAGCTATGACATTTCTTATACCTAAAATTTAATCTTAATATATATATATATTTGGTAGATAGTCTGTGAGATATCACCTAAGAAAGGTACTGGTTTCTTGACATGCACATATATATTACTCCCTCCTTTACTTAATAAAAATACCCACTGTAATGAATTAGCACAGAAAACACATGCACAAAAGAGAGCTCTACATACCTTTCTCGATACTTGCCAATAACCGCAAAAGCTTGGTCTTGTTGGTAACAAGTATGGTGACAATCTCAGGAGGCTTCCATGTTAACTTTAATTTCTCCTTTCAAACATTTTATCAAACACCTAATGTGCATTCATATTCAAACAAAGTCATCAAGCTTATTAAATGACAATTTTCAGCTTGTTCCCATTTTTCCCCATGTACCACACACAACCACAATTCAATGAAGAAAATTTATGAAACTAAAAACATACCCTCATACGTGACAATCACAGATTTAAAGAAAGATGAATTTTTCAAACATAACCCACATAATGGTGTTTTATTGAGTTGAGAAAGGAGGAGGAAATGAAGGAGAATTCCATGATCTCGCATAGCATCAACAATAGAACAGAGGAGGAACATAATGGTGTTTTCTCCTTTTTTGAGAGGGATTTAAACACCAAACACACCAGAAAATTTATATTAAGCTACTGTTTAGTTGATCCCCATTGCTAGCCTAGGCCGATGACCAAATCTGGAGGTAGTACAGCTTCTATATAGTAATTGTACTGGGGGAAATGTAGAAGACAATAAAGCATACCTCAAAAAAGAGATTGAAGACAAAGATGTCCCAGAAATGCAGTGAATAAGCAGGGACGACAGCACCCACAACGACAACCACGAGCAGCTGAAGCAATGTATGACAGTACAGCGACCAAAGAGTGACAACGGACTCAATTCAGAATGGGATCAGGTAAGGGACGGGGAGTCGACGGCTGAGGAGAGAAAAGATTGGGATCAAAGTAGCTTGGGTGATTTAGAATGGAAGGGATCAATTTCAGAATGAAAGAGGGCGAGAGTGTGAGCTGAGGCATGGCGTGAAATAAAATTTGGTAACATATTTTAGACCGATTAATAGGATAACCGGTCTAAAAAATGTTTTAAAGACCGGTTGCCTAACAACCGGTCTTAAAAGTGGACTTTTAAGACCGGTTGTTAGGCAACCGGTCTTTAAAACATTTTTTAGACCAGTTATCCTATTAATCGGTCAAAAATAAATATCTTTTAAACTGGTTCTCTCAGTAACTAGTCTAAAAAATAAAATCCTTAATTTTTTAGATCGGTTAGTATAGAACCGGTCTAAATAATCTTTTTTAGACCGGTTATTATAATAACCGGTTTCCCAACTTGTTTATAATTACGAAAATCCCACCGCACATTTCTTTTAGACCTATATTCACTACAACCGGTCTAAATGGGCTGGTCTAAAACACCATTTTTGTGCTAGTGCCTATTGTAACATCACTTCTCACTGTCATTTAATTTCTTGTGCTCATATGAACTAATTGTTAGAAATTATGCCATAGGGGCCAATCATTGTACTTTGAAAAGTATTATTTAATGAAATTTTTCATTTTGTTATCATATTATTCGCATGTTCACTGTGATAACTGGATCCTTAGATAAATCAGAAAGATTGTCCTAAAAAATGAGGCCAGTATGACTTTGATAAGGTATGGAGATACAAATCAAAACCTTAGCCACTTGTAAGAGTACAAGGTGCTGGACTGACCTGCTATGAGAAAGCTGCATAGGTCAAGTCATACACTTCTCTTATGTATAACCACATCACTATGCCCTTTGATCTGAGGTCATCATGGATTCCCACATGAAAGTTGCTAAGCCTTTACCAAGTCAAAAGTTACCTTGATCGGGTGATGAAAAAGGCTACAGTCTGCCTTGGTGGTTTTCATGTAGAGGAATGTGAATGGTCAAAATAGGATTTATCCCTTACATTAGTAGAAAGATATTACTAGGCCCCTTGATGAGTGAGTCTAAGAAATGTATAGCCATACTATGATAGAAAGAAGTTTCTAATTCTATATTCAGACTACTCAGGAATCGGGAAAGTAATGGTCGGGGATAGGAGGATGACATTATCCATACCTCATCCTTGGCCAAAATATCATGTGACAAAAGGGATGAGACATAGTTCTATGACAAGTTGCATCGTTCTAACGATCCTTATGTGAATTGGCTAGTCGTAATATCTTGCTAGAGGTCGCTTCAAACTTGTAGGTTAGTACATTTATTGGCCCACTACCAACTTCGTATGGGCCTACAGGGTTGCACACAAGAATAGCCCAACACAAACTATAATATCTAGGTTCATTGAATCTAAGATGTGTCGAAGATTCAATGAATATAATGTTTAATCTAGGGTGGGTGAATTTATACATACATATATATATGATATAAAATTCATGAAAAGCATAATAATAATATTATTATGTAGTGCTAGTTTCATATTTAATTTTATTTGATAAATTAAATTACTAGCATTGATAGAGATATAATATCTCAGATTTAATTTACAAAGATAAATCAAATCTAATTCTATAGGCTCTTTATTCGGATTAAATAAATAGGTTAAATTAAAACTGTTGGACAGATTTAATTAAACTGAATTTATTTAATTAGCTTATCAAAATAATTAAGTGTTAATTGATTTCAAAATTAATTGAGATTAAATTTGAAGATCCAATTTAGCCCTTATGAGTTATAAAAACGATAGGGAAGGATAACCCTTGTACGGATGGGAAAAAGGAGCTGAAAGGAAACCCTAGGGAGACATTGGAGATGCTAGCATGCAGTCCATGTTATAGTCGCATTCATGCGGATACCGATAGAAGGGGTGAATCTGAGGTGTTGGCTCCTAGAGATCGAAAACCCAGAACGCATAAAAGGTATGATTCTTTCTAACTCAATTTAAACGTTGTTGATAGATCGGCAATTGGGATTGGTGAAATTTTGCAATTTTAAATTTCAGCTATGCCTGCCAATCCCAACACTAATTTGGGTAATGAATACTTGCTCATTATTGCCTACCATTAGCAATCAATCATTTATATTTTTTCAAAATGCTTTCAGACAGCTAAATAGACTGCAAGTAAAATTGTGCATAATCTTTCTATGTATTTTGGTTTTGAAATGCACGTTTAAAAAATTTACTTGCATTCCAACTCATCCTATTTATAAAAAGTTCATACACATTATTTGAAAATTATTCATATCTTGTTTGCATTCAAATCGGTTTCAAAATTAAAAGTTAGTATTTTTGTACTAAATGTCAGAAATGCTTCAAATTCATCCACAAGGTTTTTCCCACCATTAATATCTTGATTATTGATCTTAAACATTCTATCTTGTGATTGAACTCTTTAGTCTCATCCTCTAACTAGTTAGACCACAGTCTAACAAGTTGATCATCTATGAGTTTCAAGTCTATTTCCTAAAAAAGAATTCAATTTGTGAAATCCTTATACCTAATGCATAAATCCTTAGTTAGACATGTTATTTAAAGTATTACAAATGTTCATTAATGCATTGAACGTTAATGCATTAACCATCATAGTGGAATAACTTACTAGGATATTATTCTAGAAATCTAGTCATTTGGACTAATGAATATATGCCTAATCATTCATAATTCATTTGCACTCATTTTGTTGTTCGAATACATTAACCATTGATATCATGTATCTCTGAGTAACTAGTGTCTTGTATTGAATTTTTGAGTTGAATGTTCTTATTCTTCAAGACACAATTCTAAGAGTCAAGATAGTCTATGGATCAATAGCAAAGTCATAATGCTCATATATGATTATCAAGCTAATCCTTTTGGTTATCCATATGATTCTTGCTCCTTGGAAAATTCTTTAACATGTTATCTTAATTGAACTTCAAAGTGAAGCTTTCAGATAAATATTTTATAAATATTGACTTCCATCATTTTTAACATGATCATCGATTGTAAAGATGTTCAAAAATGAGTTTTGCAAATATTCAAAATCCAAATTTCACAATGCATTGTCATGTTTTGAAATAACATTTGAGATTTGAAAAAATTTTCATTTTTCATCATCATTCTTGGTATCATTTGTTAGTTAACCTTTGTGATTCAATGACTTGAATTTATTTAATTAGGTAAAATTATATTTGGTCTTCATTGGTTTATTATACTCTTTGTTCAAATATTATATGGATTAATTTAATAAGAGCATAAGAGTTTTTATGTCTAATACTATATGGGCCCAAGAGGAGTTGGGTACCAAAAAGCATGCATTTATACTTTTGTAGGAGTTGACCAAGATGCTCTGCTTTCAGGTACAAAGAACATATGTTAACAAACTAAGCGTGACTGGTAGTGTTGCAGTGTGAGCAAAAATAAAATCTTTGGTATCACTTGAATGATCACTCGAGTGACACCCCTTCACTAGCAAGTGACTACCTAATGATGCATTCCAGGAAAGAAAAATAGGAGGAAGACCTCTTAAGTGGGCCTAGTTGAGATTTATTTCAAAGTATCTCAAGGCCAAGAACAAGTCTAGCCATTATTAGTCTTTGTTGCCTACCCATCTTCCTTATCATCCCAAGGTGATCAGACATTTCCACTGTGATATTGAGCCAACAGAGATGTTCAAAAGAAGACATTGAGATTGAGGAAATGTTGAAAATAACAATCAGAGATCAAAAGATCACCATTCTAACTCAAAGATCAATGCGTGGTTAGGGATCAAGAAGCCCCCTATTGGTATATTCAAGGAGTTCAATAAGCTAGAAATGTTCAAAATCATCAAACCAAAAGAGCCACTAGAGATTCTTGATTTAAATCCTAACTCTATATGTGATCTTCACAGGATTATATGATATACCTACACTAGAGCTATGGTGAACAAAGCCAATTCAATCACTTCATCAAGAAGGATTATCACATGATGGCCTCTATCATCAGTAAGGAAAAGAGGACCATTGAGAAAACATCTTCTCTGTGATTAAAAGATACAGATCTACCAAGTCCACTCATATTCTTTATCCTCAGTTGGATTCGCTAGTTTTAAAGATGAACAAGATTTGGTACTTCGAATCAAATGAGCCCCTTTATGTATATTCTTATGTTTGAAGAGGATGCACATCCAAACGGTAAAGATAGACCTATCACAAGTAAGTGGTCCCAATGAGAGACAGAGAATAGAGGCTAAAGCATCAAGAGATTATGAAGCACAATCCTCAGCTAGAGCTAGATCACCTAGAGACTCTTTCATTGGATCCACCATTCAAACAAATTGAGCTTCACTTGATGTTACCAATACCAATGAGAAGCTCATTAAGGTTGAGGATGATAAAGTCAGGAATTTATGTGCTGTGGTGAATCAGAACTTTCAAATGTTGTTTACTCAAAACAAGAGACACAGAGGATGAGAGCTAACACTTCAAGGATAGATGAGATATAACACTTTGCCAGAGCTGGTCCCCCTAGTCCTTCATTCTTTGATCCATATATCTAGGACTATATGAGAGAGGAGCTTCAGTGATTTCACACTAAGCTTGCTACAAATAAAGTTGATTTTATCACTTCTGTGAATGGTAAGATTAGACAACTTTGTGACTTGATCAACCAGAACTTCATGGCCTTATTCTGAGATCATCTTAGTATACTTAAGTACTTACAGAGACTACACTTCAAAATCCCTTAGTACTGATCACATCATCGGACAGTGACTAGCCAATGATTCATCCATGGACTACAAAGGACTATGACTCGAGTGATTACAACATTACTCGAGTGAGGTATTGTATTCTTACTTAATTCAAATTCACTGAGCTATATCACTCGAGTGAGCCCTCGAGTGATAGAAGAGAAGAATCACTCAAGTGATAAAGGATTACAGTCTTAAAACCCCCGAATAGCATCATCATTTTCAAAACTTGATTTCTCTTCAGATCTTTAGACTTTCATAATCATTTTCTCTATAAAGTTTCTAATGATTTTTCAACTCTAAGAAAGTTATTAATTGTTTTCCTCATAATGATTTTTTTTAGTCATGCATTGATTAAGGTGGAGCTTCACATTCACATGCGTATGTCTTAAAAGCTCATCTCCTTTATTTGAAGAAAATCATTATAGCATACTCATCGACATTCACTTTCATTTGATTAGTTTTGATATTGAGTCACTCATATATTTTCTTTCCATAATCTTAATTTACATATACTTTATAGAAAGAAAATTTTTGATATTTGATTACACTAACCATTCTCCTTACAAGAATGTCTTTAACATATGGCAGGAGAATTTACTCTATGCAAGATCATTCCTCAACACAATAAAAAAAGAATATATCAACTTTGAGGACATATGCTTTAACGCCTAATCAAGGGAAATATATTGGATGTAACATTCAAAGCAACAGACTTCATGGAGCACTTCTTTGTTAGTGCAAGCGTTTCACCCAAGAGCGGGGTGATTGTTCGCCGTTTAGCTTCCGCAAGCGCACGGGTCGCAAGTAATAAAATGATAAGTAAAGATCGTTCCCACGAGGACTATGACGAAAGTGAGTTAATTATTGTAACTATGTTCTTAACTAGGTTGAATGAAATCATTTGAAATTGAGTATGTCAAGTAAGGAAATTTGCTAAAAACAATAAGGTAAAACAAAGGTGATTGTAAAATTGATTCTACTTCAAGGGTTAAAGGCTTAGGATTACTTCTTCCTCATTGTATTTCATAAAACTATGCAATTGATTCACTTATGCTAGTTGTGTGAGTCCATATGCTAGTCAAAGATACTAAGATCATCAATCAAGCTCTCTCAAGTCAAGATTGATTTTTAATCTTCATTAACAATGTTCAATCTCTTGTCTATCATTAATAAAAATCATCTTTCCCAAATCAATTCTTCATTAGACTATGCTAGGTTATTAGATATATCTCTATTCTAACAACAAACCATCCATTTAATCCCTAAACTTCAAGTCTAACATGATTTTTCTCAAGTTCTACAACCAAAATAGCTCTCTCAAGCATCATTCAATTGAACTAAACTAATCATATGGTGATCAAGCATAAGATAGTAATTAAGCATAGAGAAAAATCAACATATATTCTCAACAACTAGCAAAAGCAAGAAAATATAGTAGTTTTAATCCATACAATGAGTAGAAGTAATCCTAAATGAGAGTTTTAGCCACTCATAATCAATACAAACCAACAACTCAACAATGAACTCATGACCATATCAGCAAAATAGAAGAGAAGAGGGGAAAAACCAGAAAAAGAGAAGAAAAAGCTTGAATTTCTCCAAGAATCTCCTCCAAGAAGCACCAAAATCCCCCTCAAGCTCTCCAAGAAGCCTCCTTGTAGTCCTTGAGCTCTTCCTTGTGCAGAATAGCTTCAATTCGGCGCCCCCATTAGATTAAAAAGTCAGCTGAAACATCAGTTTTTCAAAACGCACAGTTGCAGTATCGCGACTTCGCCCTCGCTTCGCTATAGCGAACCCACAGCGTACGCGGTCAGAAGGGCCTATTTTTTATGTGTTTTCGCTTTCGCTTCGCTATAGCGAACCCACAGCGTACGCGGTCAGAAGGGCCTATTTTTGATGTGTTTTCGCTTTTGCTTCGCTGTGGCGTAGCAAAAGCAACCGGGGACACCTTCAAGCTACTTTGATATTCCTTCTTGGCTTTTGTTCTTCTTTTCTTCACCTCCAAGGATCCATGTAAGCGTTCATTTCTTGTCAGCATCCTCCTACAAAGAGAAGGATTTTATGAGCTTTTCAATTCTTCAATTTAATCTAAAACCCTATACATTTAGCTCAAAATTTGCACTTTTTCAAGTATTTTCAACATATCACATTTTTCTTCATATGTATAAAACTTATGCACAATTTAAGTTTAAAACCACAAATATATGAGAAAAATGTGATGAAATACAAGAATTTCCAGAGAATAACAGTGACCTGAGTGATAATAGAAAACTCGAACAATATATAAAAATTGACAAAATTTAAAGTAGTTAAGAGCTTGGAGAGAAATCACCAAAATGTACACCGAGAGTTATACTATTTCAGTCACAACAACTGTGACCTACGTCTAGTCCTCAGAGTTCCTTTATTGCAGCATTGTTCGCATTGATTCGCCTTTCGCTTCCTCTATCGCAGTGACTTTGGCCTATCACTCTTTTGAGAATATGTTCAGTATCTTTCTTACTTAGGTATTATGATCATAGAATTTCTCAAGTGCTACAAGTTGATTAACAAGACAAGTATATCTAAGTTCAAATTTAGCTATTGACTCCCTTGATTTCATTCAAAGTAAATCAAATTCAGTAACCAGAGTGTTGATCCATTTTTCCTTTATTCCTAAAATTCCTTCTGAGCTATTTCCTAGGCCTACCATGTTTCCTTAGCTGTTGGAAGTATGCAAATCCTAAAGTACTTATTTTGACTAAACGCACTTTGGATCATCAAGATTGCCTTGCTGTTGAGAGTAATGAGTTTCTTGTCGTTCTCATCGTACTCTGTTGGTGTTTTGGAATCAACAATCTTTATGAAAAGACCCTTTCTCACAAACAACAATTACCATAATGGTTTTACAAAATCTGGTTAACCAGTGATAATCAAAAATAATTTCTTATTCATAAGATATAGGAGTTCATGGCACAAAACCCGCCCACACACCTACTACAAAGATATTTCATTAGTCAAGGCACACATAAAAATAGTAGATTTCACAGCCCACAAGTCTTACAACACTGAATCCCATAATTAAAATTCCATACAAAACAATTTCAAATACACATATGGTTGTGGGTCCACCAAAATATTAGAGTACACAAAATAAGGCCTTAGGCTTAACAAGGGTTAAACAACTATTCCAATATATTTATCTAAACGGTAAATGTGGTATCTCCAAAAATATGAGATGTCATATAATGGCAATATAGAAAATAATACAACACCAATCCACAAGAGGCCTACAGGATTCTCAACATCTATGCCTCTAGTTGCTTCCCTTGGCATCTTGTCAAATTAGAGGTCTCGCCTAAAAAATATTTACAACGATGGAGTGAGACATAAAGTCTCAGTAACCAAAATCAATTTATAAAATATGCAGGAAAAGATTGTAAGTCAAAGAAACAGGTTTAACTAACATAATATTAATAATTTTCTCAAAAATTAAACTTCACATAATATGATCAATAACTAGAACCATCCCCACTCATCTATCCTGCTCCTCCTTATGGCTTCTGAATATGGTACAGCCTATCAGTGCTAGTATACCCGGCCAAAGGTTAGCTAGTCACTTCAAGAATACTACCCCTCCTGTGCCACCACCAATATACTGTATCAGGGAGGTGTCTTCCCAAAACACTCAACTCAAAATCTGAGCTAGGAATGAGAGAGCCTATGGGCACAGTTTCACCATATCACCCAAAATCCTAACCCTAAAATTTTCACTAATCAATATAATATTACCCTCATTAAGAAGAGGAAAAAATGTGGAATAATTTCATGAAGGGAATTTAATGATAACACAAATATACAATGCATTATACATGATACAAGAGAAAGAGTCACTACCTTGTTCTTTCTGTTCGTGCATGGGCACCGATTTCTCACGCTCAAGGCGGATATCAAGTCCTATAAATCATAATCAAGGACGATGAGTTATTCCCTATTCCAATTCTTAATTCCAAAACACTTAGAGTTGGTTATGATTTGTGACCTTTAGGTGGCTACTAGAAGCGCAGACAGATGCCTAAAGGGCTGGGAAGAACTAGACAAAAGACCATCTTTTAAAAGTTCAAAATGCAGATTTTTGGGTGTTGGCAGAGGCCAAGAGATGGTCAGAAAGATTTAGGCCGTGGCCGAGAACCACTGGCCGTGGCCAAAATCAAGTCAGAAACTTTTGGGCCGCAACCAAGAATAGGTTAGAGAGTTTTAGCCGCGGCCAAGAACTGGTTAAACACTTGTTGGCTGTGGCCAAGAGCCATTGGCCGCGGCCAAGAAGTGACACATATCAAAATGACTTCCAAGGATCATAACTTTTCGTACATACATCAAAATGACACATACTTTATATTATTAGAAAGCTTGCAATGTCGACTAAAAAACTAGAAAATTTCATAACCTTTTGACACCATTTACTATTTCAAAATACTATGTAAATTTGCTCGCCTGCACAGAATTTTCATTGCCCAAAACTTACAATTTTCCAGTAAATGTTTCCAAAGGTCCACATTCACATCCAACACTATTGCCACACAATTTTTCACATATAATCCAATGGAAACATCAAAACAACCAAATTCACACTATATTTACATGTCTGTTTTGGCAACCAATTCAACATAAAAATCACAATTGCCAACATCTCACATTCAAAACTCCAATCAAGTTCCATTATCCAAAACACCATACAAGAACCATTTCAACAATCAAAACATTATGCCCCTTTAAAACCCTAAACATTTCACTTGTTATTATACATAAACGATATCTAACATATATTTCAAGTGTGAAACAAGAGAATGAATGTTAGGATAACAGTTTCAAATGAGAAGGTCAATTACGGCAAATATAATCATTGCACATCGAATATTAGACAATTGTCACCACATGCAGTTGGACCCACCATGAACGAATGTCTAAAAACACAAACGCTTCAAAACGTGACATTTAGTTTCATAACAAAACACTCTGTTCCATAATGGGACACTCCACAATGGCTAATTGATATTAGCTATAAATACAGAGCATTGGAGACAGACAAAAAAAGAAAGAACAAAGAACGAGAGCATAGACTGAATATTTACAAGAGTTTCTGATTTTATATTTCTCTCTGTATTCATATTGTACTTCAATGACTATCATATCCACTTTATGAGAGGTTTGTAAACACATTTTAATTGTATTTTTGATCTCAAGGTAAAAGGACCTTGAGAGGCTAGCTTTCCTCACATGAGCTGTAGAAAGAATTCCTGGCAAGACTTTTTGTTTGTAAGACTTACAAGGTGCAAGCAGTAGATAACTTTGTTGCTCGTAAGACTTACAGGGGTGTAAGCAGGAGAGAATGTTGCTGCTCATAAGACTTGCACAGGTAAGCAGGAGAGAAACGTCTTCAGGATCATTCTGCTTGTAAGACTTGCTGTAAGGGGAAGAGAAAATTCTAGGTGTAGAATATTTCTACTCGTAGTCCTTGCAAGGACAGTTGTTGTTTTGTGGCATTATAAGAGCCCGCTGAATCTTGCAAGATTAGTGAACATTTTGGAGGTGTTGATCTCTAAGGATAAATTCTCTAATCCCTACTCTCTCTTCATGTATCTCCATAACACCTAATGCACAAAAATTTATTATATCACCCAATTCACCCCCTCTTGGGTGAAGCTTGCCTCTTTCAAAATATAGCCTTAAAACCAAGAATTTCACATGCATGTTCATGGCTATCCAGTTTAGGCTCCCTTCAGAGCATGGTTATGATTTCTTTAAAAATGTTATATATAGTGAACAATGTGCAACATTCTTGAAAATTTACATGTGCAAAGTAGAGACATAAAGATTTCCAAAACTTGCTAAAAAGGGGCAATTGGTTGTAGATATAATAAGTTATGAATTTCTAAAGTTAAGGCATAGAATCTATCTGTGATGTAAAATAAGGATAGGCGTTAACTGTAAGAATTTGATGAGAATCAGATTATAATGATATTTTTTCCAAATGAGGGACTGATAGAGCTCAATATTTATATATTTTTAGTAATTAATCTTAGGCTTTTATAGGACTTAATTGAATATTTTAGGCATAATCAAGTGTTAATGTAAAATTTAAGTGAAAGGGTAATTTGGGAATTATAGTAGTTAAATTGTTATATTTTTAATAATTTCTTAAAAGTGAGCACAAGATATTACCTTTCTCAATCTAATTTTACAGATGATGATGTAGCACAACTTTTGTCAATTGGTCAAGGTCAAAGATATCATTTTGGAGCTTAATGAAGGGCAAAAGAGGAACTTCACAAGTGTAGAATTAATTTTCATTTTTTTTCTAAAAGGAGATTAAATAAGTAAGAGAAAAGGAAGCAAGTGGCCGCTAGATGGAGAGGAAGAGAAAAATTCTAGCAACTTGGACACACAAGAGAGAACTCTCACTTCCTCACTCACGTCCCATCTCCTTCCACCTCTATACCCATCAACATCATCCATTCATCCCACCACCTTGTGTCCTTTGTAAACCGAAGGGAGGATTGAAGGGAGTGAGCTACTGACCAATTAATTCAAGACACATAAAGGGTGACGGAAAAAGGTGAAGACCGAATAGATAAAAGAAAAGGGAGGAAAACTGATTGAAGAAAGGCGTTGGAGACATAAAATGAAGGGACCGAATAGAATTAATTAAAGAAGGAAAGAAGGTGTGGACCAAAGGAGGAGAGTAAAGTAGCAGCTGTGTTAAGGAGCTTCTAATCGATTGAAGAAAAGTAGCTGCTTGATGGATAATTGAAGAGGTGGAAGAGGCAAAATTTGGACTAATTTGATATGAAAAGAGGAGGATGGTTTCTTTTTCCTTCTTTAAGTTTCATCTTTCTCTTCCATGAGTAGCTAAGTTCTGATAATTTCCTTGAGTTAGGTAATGATTTGAGCTTTTAAGCTTTAATGGAATTCCTTTAAGCTCTCTTTCTAGTTCATGATTATATGGCTTTGTTAAGTATGTGGTTGAGAGCTAGATTGTTCTGTGCCAATTGAATAAACTTGGTGGTTAAGCTAGGAGTTGAGTAGGTTAAGCTTTGTATGATTCATATTAGGAGTAGACTGACTTGTTTATTCTGATTCGGTTGAGTAGATTTTAAATGACCAAACTAAATGCTTTGAATTTTTGTAATGGTAATCACAATTTGGAATTGGAAGTTGATTATTCTTCTCCTTAAGTAAGATTTATAAGGTAGTACTCATTTAATTGCTTCAATAGAATGAATTAAATGAGGACTACAAGAATGGATCTAGTGGTAGCTTAGGTTCATCCTTTTGACTCATATTATTGAATTCTTATCATTAGCAAGTAAGAAAGACTAAAATCTCAACTCAAGGGAATCTCACTTCATCATTATATTAGTTTATTGAATTTGCCTTATTGTTATTGTTAATTTCAATTCCATTTACTTCTTTATCTTGTAAACCAAAAAATACAAAAATATTGAATTAGATTAAATTATTTCATTTGTCTTAGAAACAATTTCTCCAAATGATTTCTCACAAATTTAAGACATATATCACTTAACTATTTAAAAACTTGGAAATTAATTTCCTCATAAGAATGACCTAGGTTGACCTACTATGCTACATTCTCAAACCTAGTTTTTTTTTCTTTTTCTTTTTGGACATTACAAATCTCACCCATGCAGTCTCTTGCATTAAAGGTGCCCATGCCCATGAGGGCATTCTTAGTGATATGGAACTACACCACAGCATTTAGGGATGCGAACACTTAGTGACATGCAGCTTAAGTCTGTCCTGAACCTAATGAAAGTGACAGGCTAGCTGCATAGCAAACCCTTAATAGATGTATCTTATGATAATCTCAGTGCAAGATTTCTAGCAATACCCTCGAAATTTACATCCCAAGACAACTTTGAGGTGATCAATGACATTAGAAGCTTCTTCTTACAGGGTGGGTACAATCTTTGAAGAATTGAATTGAACAGAGTAAAGGGTAAGTAGGAAGTGGGGCGGAAGTAAGCAATGCAATTTTGTAATTATATATATACACATACTTAAGTATATAGTCATTTTAAATAGGGTGAAGGTGCAGATTTAGCAATGAACAATTTTACTATGAACCCCTACAAGAACTATCTATTTTTGGTGCAAAAAGTAGACATAATCAACTAGGTGAAGGTGCAAATTTAGCAATAAACAATATCACTATGTGAATCCATAAGAATTATCTATTTTTGGTTCACAAAGTAGCAATAATCAATTGTTTTGGTAGCAATTTTAAAATGTTACCCAATTGTTACTTATGGATACGCATAGCGATGTTGTTAAAATTGCTACCAAAACAATTTATTGTTGCTGTAATATCCTGAATTTTGGGCCTAAGATTTGAGGAAAAGCCTGTATCAAGCAGACGACGAAGCCCAGTTTGGGAAGAGTCCCAAGAATGATGAGAGGTAGAGTGACTCTCAAAGACTGTAAGACTCAGCCCTCCGGGTAGCAAGTGACTCTCCGGATAGTATGAGGGCCCAGTATGTGAAAGTAATCAGGTAGAATTTGTCAATATATGTGTACAAGGGGACACTTGGTACCATCGCATGGAACATAGGGGTTCAAGGCCCTATTTGGCAGGCCTCGATGTACATGTTGCTGTCTCGAGTAAAACCTGAATAGGATCCCAAGTAAACACTGATAAAGTAACTTTATTAAAGTAGCTTTAATAAAGTAAGTAAAGCTAATTAATGATAACTAATGATGATTTCACTTTATCGTTGACACCACAAGAGTGTGACACTTGTGCCTCACCATTACAAAAGTAACTTTAATAAAATAAGTAATAATGACTGATGATGATTTCACTTTATGGTTGGCACCATAAGAAGGTGACACTTGTCCTTTATCATTACCAAAGTAGTTTTAATAAAGTAAGTAATGATGACTAATGATTATTTCACTTTATGGTTGGCACCACAAGAGGGTGACATTTATCCCTTATCTTTACTCTTGCCTTTTTGACTTTTGTGTTGGCATGCTCATGAGGCTCAACATATCACCTTAGTCAGGGAAATCCATCGGTCCCCGATTTGGTCACATGATTAACTTCCTAAGTACCGAACATGAAAGTCAAGGGAATTCATTAGACTCTCCCTTCACGTGACTAAAAGGTCGCTCAAGAGGCCTAGAAGAGAGAGAAAACAAGATTAAAGAGGACACTTGGCACCATAGGATTTAGAATAGGACACATGGCATTATAAGATTGCAACACATGGTGAATTAAAACTCAAACACTCCTAAGACCCTACAATTTCAACCAGCCCATAGAAAAGCAAGAGAAAAATGAGAAAAATCATAAGAGAATGGAAGAGGAGAGAAGGTGGAGAAAAAGTTTGTGTTCTTGTGCTCCGGAGCTGATTTCACCTCTGAATCGGTATTTCTAACTCCCAGAGTCTTCTCTAATGTTGTTCTTCTTAATGAGAGCAACATTTCTATGGTTTTGGATTCTTGATCAAAGGTGTTTAGTGTTGTCTACAAGGTGGAGGTGCTGCCAAAATCAAGAACCGGATATGGAATCGTTTAGAGGTACGTATAAGCTTCGATTTGAGCCCAATATCATAAGGTTTTACTAAGTTTTGTTATGTTTTTGGGACTGCCCTGATTTTGGGCAAGAGAGGTTTAAGGCTTAAAATGATCCTATAATTATGAATATGAAGTTAAACAAGAGTTAAAGATGATATTCCATAAGTTTTGTGGTTAAATTTGTAAGAGATCAACTTTTGGTAATTTAGGGTTCTGTTCGGCCAGACTTGAATCATAGAGAAGGAATGTGATTTTGGTGTTTTTGAGGTTAGAAATGGATTCTACATATTAAATTGTGTGGGAATAGGTTGTGAACATAATTTTAGAAGGGTTGGATTGAAAACCCAAAAATTGAAACTTAAGGTTAGACGCTGTCAGTCTACGTTTTTTGGGAGACAGACTGATAGTAACATTTTTAAATGGCAAAATATTATCCAATGTCCATGGAACTTTCCCGGTTCATAGTAGATGCCCTAAACTTTAATTTGATATTTAATATGTGTCATTTGGATTAGTAGATTGTAAAATATGAATTTTTAAATTTGGGCATTGAATATGGAATGATTTCTGTGGCAGTGATGATTGATTGAAGTTTCTGGAATGGTGTGCGTGTAAGTGATAGTGGGAGGTATTTTTCTCTTAAAGTAGACTTAAAGATCTTCACCCAGGACTTTAAACCACCCCATTTGGAGTTTCCTAGATTAAGTTATAATTTTTCAAAGTTAGGTGACAAATCTAGCAGATTAGGGCGACCCATGAATTTGTGTCACTTAAGGTAATTTAGGACAAGTATGGGTCCAAAGATAAGAGACATGTCTTAGAGGCTAATGTAGCCGTATTGGACATTCATTGGTCATGGTTCTAATGATATGGTTATCTATCTTGGGCCATGAGATATCAAGAAAGAAGAAGAATAGAAAAATTTTCAAGCAACTACAATGGTTGGAAGAAAAGGTATAGGAGGAGGACTTAAAGACAAAAAGTAGTAAAACTTTCCTGACTTACTTGTTAAGTATGCTTTTGCATTGATGTGTTGAATTGCTTTGATGAATTGTATAAAGCATATGTGAATGATTGAAGCTCTGTTTTGCTTATGTTGTGGCCATTAGTGTAATGTGTTAAACATTGAGCATGCAAATATGTTAATATGTTGGCATGAATTTATGTAAGCAAGCATGTCATGCATTAAGCTTGTATCTTATATGCATAGTTAGCAAAGTTTGCTACTGAGATTATCTTGAATCTCACTCTCCTCTTACCAACCATATAGGCACGTGAGCACAGAAGTGGGATGCAGAATGATGTGCCCAAAGAAGAAGTTACAGTGTAAAGCTAAGGATTTATACTCTGTTATGTAAATTTCGACATTTGATGTGGTTAATTGTATGACCCGTATGACGTATGAATGTTTCCTAAGCACGATAAATGAACTAGGAATGGGTAACCGCACGGTACAAGCCCATTAGTCAAGTAAGAGGAGTGATTTATTAAGCAAAGAAATACTTAGATAATAATAAAAGGAATTAAGGAATGATGAGTCACGGAGAAGTTACGAAGCACTTTATGATAGGTTTTAAAAAGTTTTAAATTATTTAGAAAAAAACCCACTCAACTATATGTTCGAGTCCTGTCTTGAGGTTGGGAACTGAAAGAACTTTGCAAAGGAGTACCACTTAGTGGTTCAAATTTGTTGCGTAAAACGTATCAGATTGATTACGGAATTAAGGTGTTATAATTGCTACTATGTGAACTGAAAATAGATAGCTCTTATGCATGCACATAGTGATATTGTTTATTGCTACATTTGCACCTTCACCCTAAACAATTTATTTGTGAGCAGATATAGCAACGCCGTTAAGAAGACTTAACTTCTCTTACTTTTTGCACTATAGGTCCCACCAGTCTTCTCTATATATATTATTTTAATATTTTTTTAATGAAAAAATATTACTTAAATCTCATGTAAACAATTTTATTTTAATTAACCCCCAAAAGATTCTGAAATTTCATGGGACCTTTTTGAGTCAAAATGAAATTATGTTTTGTCAGTAAAAAGACAATAATACCATTATTTTATTTTATTTTAATAAGAGTATTTATAAGATAAATATGGGCATTTTTAAGACAAATAAAGACATTTACAAGAGAAACATGCGAATGACCAGGGCGTTAAAAAAATTTGGCCATTCACATATTTGTCTTGTAAATAATTTTATTTATCTTAAAAATACTCATTTGTCTTGTAAATACTCTTATGAAAAAAAAATAAAATAAGGGCATTATTGTCTTTTCACTGGAAAAACTTAATTTCATTTTTCCCCAAGGGGTGCACCTCTTGGGTCAAAATGAAATTCAGTTTTATTAGTAAAAAGATAATAATACCCTTACTTTATTTTTTTCATAAAAGCATTTATAAGATAAATATGAACAGTTTTAAAACAAATAAAGACATTTACAAGAGAACCATGTGAATGACCTAGGAGTTAAAAAAATTTGGTCATTTACAATTTTGTCTTGTAAATATTTTTATTTGTCTTTAAAATGCCCATATTTATCTTGTAAATGCTCTTACGAAAACAAAAATAAAATAAGGTCATTATTGTCTTTTCACTAGAAAAAACTTAATTTTATTTTGACCCAAGGTGGTGCAGTGAAATTTTAAAATATTTTGGGGGTTAACTGAAAAAAAAATTGTTTGTATGAGGTTTAAGTGATATTTTCGTATTAAAAAATATTAAAATAATAGAAAGAGAAGACCGGTGGGACCCACAGTATAAAAAATAATGAAAGTTAAGTCTCCTTACCGACGTTGCTATATCTGCTCCAAAAAAAAATATTTATGTCTACTTTTTGTATCGAAAATATATAGTTCTTGTGGGTACTCATTACGAAATTGTTCATTGTTAAATTTGTACCTTCGCCCTTTTAAATAATTAGAATTTTTATAATATCCTCCCATGAATATATATTTATTTATATATATATATATATATATATAATTCGCTCTTCGTCGTTGCTTTTGGTTTCTTACTGAGTTAATGAGTTGTTTCTAATGAAAAATATTGAAAGTGGTGACTTATACATAGGAAGGGAAAGAGTATAAAAGATGTTGAAAATTGATATCCGGAAGCTTCTTCAATTTCACAAAGCCAAATGTTTCATTTTGGTTGTAGCATAATGTATGTTTCTCGTCAGAAAAATTTTGACTGTTTTGATATCTGAATATATATATATATATATACACACACACACACACACATATAAAGTAAAATATAATGACCTCTCTTCTGATTTGCTAAAATTACACACATGTCCCCGTAATTTTCATCCAATTTTTAACACCATAAAAAATATTATGTTTAATTTGTTTTAAAATAATTTTTTTATTAATTATAAAAATTTAAAATTACTAATTTGTCCTTGTAATATAATTATATATATATACTCTTCAATATGAAAAATAAAAAAAAATATGATAATGTTTAGATACATGATTTAATGATATTACATTAAAATTAAGAAAATTCAAAGTAAACTAAACATAAAATTATATTGACTAATTTATCCTCATAATATTAAACCATTAATTCATTGAGTTTGTTAGATGAATATTTAAAATATTATTGTATCCAACTTATGCATATAAATTTTAAAAATTACTAAAATAAGTTTACATGAATAAAATATTTAAAATGTGATAAAAATTTTAAATATATCTACATCAAAATTATTGTATAATATGTTATAAATTTTTAAAATATCTATGTTAAACTATTTTTTGGTTGGATAAAAAGTATTTTTTTTAGATAAGTATAAATATTTAAATAATTATCATGTTAAATAATGGAATTTGGATCACAATAAAAGTTTGAAAGTCGAATTTAACTTTAACGGTCGGTTCAATGAAAATAAAATTTTAAATATAAAATAGAGGTTTATATAGCATATATTTTATTTTTTAAGAGAAAATTATATATGTTTTCAATAAGCATATAAAATTAGTCTATGTAACTATATAAGGTTTATTAGATCCATTTAGGTCTTAAGCTTGAGTCCTAAAAGAAACACTTGTATTGAAAAGGGAAGCCATGACCCACAAATCCTGAAATTGAAGTCACAAGTTACTCGGATATCTAATAATAGGATAAAGAAAAAACGCTACACACCGATTTCTAGACTAAATTAATTATGGATCACCTTTAAAAAAAAAAAATTACCCCTAACCTGGCGTTCACTGACTCCCCATATGGGTCTCATGATAGTGAGCCCTCTTAGCATGTGCCTATTTCTCTTCTTGCTGTTGTGAGATTCATTATCATATGTTTATATTTCTCCGCAACTAGATGATCCACCTCTAATATTTAATATAAGACCTAATTAATTAAATTAAATAGATTAAAGATATTAATTAAGTTAATTAATAATCCTTTTCTTTAATTCCATCACTTCTTCTCCTATTTGATTAATGTTGGGAGACTATTAATAGGTTAATTTGATAAAAAAAAATTGATTAGCATGTTAAATAAGTTTTACATTTAAGACTAACATCAATTCTTCAATTAAGTCTTACATTAAAGACTAGAGGATTATCATTTTAAGTACGTTATCTCTTTGGCCTCATTGTTCCCATATCAATTGTAGATTGTGAAGCTTCTCATATTTTAGCAGCTCAAAAGTTTAGGCAAGATCTACAAGGTTTTTTGTAGCAACCATTTGCAACATAAGCTCTGACAAAAATAGTTACAGAACGTTTCTATGAAACAAATTTTCTTGTCTGCTTTCATAATTCTGCCATCCTCTTTCTTTTTGTATACTCTTTCTGCCCTTAAAATAAAACATATTTATCTAATTTGATTAGATTAAAGAAGTTAGTTGGCTTAGTTAATATGACATATATTTTCTATAACATCCTAATCATATTCCTTAATTCTCTCTCCTTCTTCAATATTGTTAAGAAAACATCAATAAAGGAAAATTAGGCAAACATTGACAAATAAGAAAACTATCTTATATTTAGAATCAAGATCAACTCTTCAAATATGTCTTATATTTAGAACCGGAGGAATAATATTTATGGATTCCCATATATTTTGATGGAAGATATTATTCCTCCAAGTGTTCTCTTAATCTATCTTTTATAATAAAAATGTCTTTCCACTTTCACTCATTCTTGAGAAATATATATGTGATTAAGATGAAAAATAGTCCCTGTTTATTTCGTGACTTCTGCTCACCTATTAAGTTCAAACTCAATCGAATCAACATTTCACCTCAATCTCCAGATTTATATGCTCTGCTGGTTTATTATTTATCATTATTTGGTTGACATTTTTATGATTTAAAATTTTCAACATATGACGACAGAATTGGCAAAGGCTGGTAGCCTAAACAAAAGGGTTGTGATGATGAGAGAGCAAGTCACACTACAAACTACCAAATGCTTCCTTCTTCCCAACTTATAAAGCCCTATTAATCAAATTGTGTTATTAAAAAAACAGTTAAAATTAGTTAAAAGTAATAAATATGTAGAAAACGTATTTATTTTTTGAAACATGCCACCAGTTATAAGTGGATAAATGAGATAAAGTAATTGTGAGGAAAATGATTTCTAAGCTTTGAAAGGGAGTATACCCTTAATCAAATTAAAAATTAATGATAAAAATGATGAAAGAGAGTATATAGAGAAAATTAATTAGGCGTATTTGGTAAAAATGCATTTAATGCTTAGACAACCCCAAAAAGAATCTTATAAATAGGAATAGAAGAAACAATAATTAATGATAAGGACGGCAAACTAATTCTATTAGAAAAATGCCATGTTAACTTAACCAGTAGTCTCTAGTTTAAGTCCTAGTAGGCATGCACATACATTAAAAATTCATTGGGAGAACTTTACTACCCTTGTACTTCTGTTCAACTTGACCTGGCTTAGTCATAATCTAATGTGGCTTTTAGATACCAAATAGATCGATACCAAAAATTGAAAAGGGGGAAAAGGTTAATATTGAGAATTCAAGCTAGAGACGCCAGATTTTAGCTAGGCACAAGCGATTGACAAGCTTCATTACCATTTTTATTCTTCCAGATCCATAAACTTATGAACAGCATTCCATCACACAATTTTATTATTGAGACTGAAAATATCTAAAACTTTGTACCAAGGTTTCCACTGCTGGTCCACGACTCTTGGACTTGCAGTGAATACTGCAAGTTCCAAAGAACGTCCTCTATGGAAGGTCGCTTGCTGGGAACTTTACACAGACAGTTGATTGTGATTTGAACAGAAGTCCTCAGTGATTCATATGCGTAGCTTCCTTGAATTGATGGATCTATTGCACTTCTTAGTGTTGATGCTGCTTCTGATAAACCTCTCTCCAGCTGAAATTTCATGTAAGATTTAACAGGGAGTCATTTATGTAAAATGATACTCTCATGAATCCTAAATGTAAGAGCTAGATAAAAGAATTTGCATAAATTAAAAAAAAAAGGTTAATACAATGCTTGATCCTTATACTTTACCCTCATTTTGGTTTTAGCTGCTATAATTCCAAATCATAAGTTTTGATTCCTCAAGAGGCAGAATAGTCTAAATTTTTATTAGAAGACAAGAACTAATGTTATATACCGAAAGAAATTTGAGAGACCAAAACCTATGATTTGAAATTATAGGGATCAAAACTAAAATAAGGGCAATATACCCAAAAAAAAAAAACCAAAATAAGGGTAAAGCATAAAGATCAAACGTTGTATTAACCCTTAAAAGGATTAGTTAAGTTAGTTGCTTGTAAAAAATGTGGGTTGGTTTCCCTACAAAACTCATTTCATTCATGTGCATTGGAAACCACTCCCTTGATGAAAAACATTTGCAATCAACGGGGAGAGTTTAGGGGGGGAAACTTCAAATTTGGAAAATAAAATAGATTGAGGTCTTACATTTAGAACTAAAGTAAAATCCCATACTAACTCTTATAATTTACCACAAAATATGTTTATTGTGCATACCGCATCCTTCAGATCCTCAATTTCACTGGCAGAGGAAAGTCGCTTGCCAGTAATGATTTCAAGAAGAATAACACCCAACTGATAGATATCTTCCTTTTCTGCTGTATCAGTTCTGCACAAGAATATGAAAAATTATCTCATATAATTAGATTAAATAGATCATGGAAGAAAGAAAAACAGAGAATAAGGAAAAGAATTAAATGAAATAAACTAACATCAACTATTATCATTTTTAACAGCTAGGGCAAAATTGGTAATTTTTTAACACTTATGGAGCGAAGCTACTCCAAAAAAATTTCGGATACTTATAACTCCTACATGAAAATTTCGGGACAATATTGGAATTTAACCCTTTTTTCTCAAACCAAATTTAATAATAATTGTTAGTGGTAAAATAAGTACCTTGCAATATGATTGGGGCCAGTCTGTCCAACAAGTGTACTCTCAAAACCATTCTTAAAAATATAAAGGAAGATATATCATTACAAGTAAGAGTGAGTTACTGGCTGCAAATATTGCCAAGAAAATCAACCACTTTACACATTCTCTGTTCTAACCTTGTATAGCAATGGAATGTTATATCCACTGACTTTTGGGTTGAGATTATCATCAAGCAAAATCTTGTCGATGTGTAAATCGTTGCCAAATATGGCAGGAAAAACCCCTGTGTGCAAGAACTGTGTCCCTCTTGCAATTCCTATGCTTAATGCCATTCTCTGTGGCCATTTCAGCACTTGCTTCTTTCTCAAATCTGTCAAATCAAAATAAGAGTTTTATTTGCATATATAATTTGAAGTTTGAAGGTTTATCCACATAAAAAAATGAATTTGAAATGGTATACAGTCAAATAACATGTTTCACCCTGTTAGTAAGTACAACAAAGGATACTTCAAAAAATATGTAATTACAATAAAGGATATCTACACAATCTTGTTGGGGATTTTTTTTTTTTTTTGGGTCAATTTTTAAAGATCAAATGAGTTATTTGACCATGTTTCGAAGTTTAAGAAAGTTTATGTGCATATATGCTTCCCATGCTTTATGTAAGACATAATCAACTAATTTTATTGGATTAATGAAGTTAGTTAAGTAAGTTAATATAACATTTTTTTTAAAAAAAAAATATCTTAATCATCTTTCTTAAACCCCTACTTGATTATTGTTACAGAAATGCCAATAGAGTTAATTTAGGAAAAATTAATAAATATATGAGAAAAGCCAAAATTTAAAATTAATATAAACTCTCCAATTAAGGATTGGAAAAATATTTGTTTAGGAGAATTTGTATATCTCAGCCAAAACATGTAATAAATCACACCATTCCCAAGCCAATACCCAATAAATTTTCCATTTCAGATTTCATTTAATAGATGAGTAATGAGTTTTTTATGATATCTTATGCAATTTTGCAAAAGAATTTAGGGAGAATTTTAAAAAAATACCATTTAAATTTCAAAATCTCATTGATAAGAAGTGTAATAGGATTGACAAAAATAATAATAAAATTAATAACATAAGTTATTATCAAATCACTAATTTAAAATTTTAAAATTTAAATGATATTTTTCTAAAATTTTCTCAAAAGACTATCCTAAAATTGTGTAATTATGATTACCTGAAAGATGATCTCTGAGTGACCCATTTGAGAAATGCTCAAGGACAATGAAGACTGTGCTTCTTGGTTGATGCGATTGGTCTTGAGGAGTAATGATACAGTGTCCGAGCACACTCACCAAATGCCTGTGCCTCAAATGGGGTAAGACCTCCACGTGTTTCATCATCAGACTACTCTGGGTCACGTTCTTGTGTGCCACTTCCACACAGTTGAAAAGGACTTCTGAACCATCTCTGATCCAACCTTTATATATCTGTGCAAGTTAAAAATAAATACAGTAAGTGAATAGTGAATACCGCAAACACATCATTATTAAAATTCTGGTCTGGTCTTATGTTGTGGGCCCCATCTCATTAATAGTTCAAGGACAAATTTATCTTCTGCCCCCTACAATTTTAACATACTAATGACTTGGTCATTACACTTTGACTTTGACCAATTCTTGTAATTTTAAATAGATTATAACTCAATCATAAATTTTTGACTCACGGCGATTCAAAGTTAAAATTATAAAGAAAGATTTATAGTGAATCAAAGATTAAAAATTAAGTTATAACTAATTAAACTATAAGAATAGAGTTGTATTAAGTTAAAATCTTAAGACTGAATTACTATTGAGTCAAAATTATAAAGACTAATAGATTAATTCAATTATTCAACTTGAGAATCTTTCTCTGTTTTATTTTTTTACCTTTCCTTCAGATCCTTCGGATATGAGATCTGATGGATCAAAGTTATTTGTTGCTTCTTCAATTTCTTCTGGTGTGAAAATTCTGTACGGTGGGAGTCCAAGTGTAGATAGCCTCATTGTCTGAGGGCCACGTCCTTTTTCCCAAAAGAAAGAAGACCAAATTAATTAGTTGTCCTTGAAAGATAAAAGGAAATGGGGAAAAACAAAAAAAAATTTGGCCAAATAATTGAATTACGTATATTAAAATTTTGGTTAAAATTAATTGAGTACAATAAATTTTTTCAAACAAAAATATTTTATTTCAAAAATGTTCTTATTTAAATGTATCTTAGGTTCAGGCTACCCTAAAACTTTATCTTATAATAGAGGGAGGAGTTTTACAAGTGCCAGGTGCGCAAAGTTAGAGGTGAGACTTATCCACGCCCAACCGACATTAATTATATCATTCTAACAAGAGAGGAATCTAGATCTACAGATTCAAACCTTGAATTTAAAAAATTTTTTTAAAAAAAACAACTAAGTATGAACAACTGAGTAAAACCAAGTATGTACCCCGAGATAAAAAAAAACTAGGGAAAATTTTAGAAAAATAATTTTAAAATTATAAAATTTCAATTCAGGTATTTCCTAAAAAAAATAAATTAAGGATTGCTTATGAATTTTCTATATTTTCTAATTAACTCGTGATAAAAAATCTGATTTAAAATTTTTAAGTTCTTTTTAAAAGATTCTCCCAAAAACCTATCTTCACATATTTCTCTAAATGCAAGTAAGGTTTGGGGGGATTATTATAGGAGAGTTTGGGATAGCTTATTTTTTGAAAATAAGTGATTATTACGTAAGTCAAGATAAAATTCTTCTCACATACTCACCTCATATACTGTAAATCATGATTTATAAATATTTATAAATAAAAAATAAGTTACTCAAATGAATAGAACATATCCCAATTTGACTTTTAGAGACCTCGGGGGAAATATCCTGGTTTGACTTAAGACTAATTTGCCTTCTTATATCTTAAAATGCAGCACTTAGTATCTTATTAGTTATTGTGTGTGTTTGTGTGAGCGTTTTACACAGTAAAAACGCACTTATTACGCAAGCCGAGAAAAAACTCCTCTCACATACTTACTTCGTATACCGTGAATCACGAATTATAAGCACGTTTTGGACAAAAATAAGCCATTCCAAACACACACATTATCACTTGTTTTGTATCTATTGGCATATATATATATATATATATATCACTTGTTCTGTATCTACTCAAATTCTATGTGCAGGTACCTTACAAATCATGACATTCGACATTTTAAATAAAAAATACATTCATAATCAAATCGATATTTTTAACTCATAAATTTTAACTTAAAGGAAAATGATAGAAAAATAATTTTAAAATTATAAAATCTTAAATAAAATTTGTTATCAAGAATTGATAAGGTAATGATAGATTTGATATGAATGTCACAACTCATATAATGAAAAATACTTAATTTAGGATTTTTTAATTTCAAAATTCTTTTTCCTTAACTTAATCTTTCTATCAAAAAAAATATCAACTTAACTTGAATAACTACATTCAAGGACTACAAAAAAAAAAAAAAAAAAAATTCCAGCAAGGACTACAAAATTATTAATAAAATAATTGTTGTCTCAACATTTATATATCAGATAAACCTATGCTAACAAGATGAAAATTCGTACATGTGAGTAAAATGATATTGCACGAACCAGAGGATCTAAGGATCGGTTGGTAGGAGAGTCTTGGAGGGACAACAAATTTTTTATGAATTAGATTTAAGTAAATTTGAAGAAATAAAATTATAAAATTTTAATGTTGAGAAAATATAATATAAAAGAACATAAAAATATTAATTTAAAATTTTTAACCACACTTATTTAAATTTTTTTTTAAATTCGACTAATAAAAATTTCTACAACTCACCCTCCTTTTCAAATACCCCTACCAAATAGCCCCTAAATAAAAGTTCATAGGATCACAAAAATTGAATGATTTACTTTAAACGTAAGAATGAGAAATTAATTCTAAGTTCCAACCGTAATCTACCAGATCAAAAGAAAGGATAGCCTTACTTGCATCAATATTTGGTCTTGGGAGCTTATGAACATTGGATCGGTGCAAAACCTCATCATCTGCTCGGTTTCCTTTGCATTTCCTCCAAGCGAACACAATGAACAGTGACAGAAGAACAGCGAATCCAACAGAACCTCCAATAACTCCAATCGTCAAAAGAATTCTCATGCCAGTCTCCTTCTTCTGGCTTCTCTCCACAGGCTTGACAGCTATGGCCTTCTCTTTTATGCAATATGAAGTTGGATGTTGATGCTTACCCGTTAAGCTTCTAGCAGAAAAGCAGTTCCCAGAATAGAATACAGTGCGCTTTGAGGACTTTGATGATCCAAAACATGGTGGGAATTTTCCAACCAACAGGTTGTCTGAGAGATCCACCAATGTTAGCTTAGAACTACAGTTTATGTTCATGGAGGATCCACCAGTGACTTGGTTTTGAGCTAAGTTTATTTGCACAATGGAAGGCAGAGAAAACAGAGAAGGAGGGATTGGTCCAGAAAATTCATTGGAAGAGATGTCAAATTCTTGAAGCTTGTGAAAATACATGATTCTGGAAGGAATTTGAAACCTAAATGAGTTGTTTTTCAGGATAATTCTCACAAGATTGTTCCCCAATGAAGGGAATTCAGAACCCAGTTTGTTTCCACCCAGATTAAGTTCTTCAAGAAAAGCTAGTTCTTTCAGATCTGGGACACTGCCATTGAGCAAATTATCGGCCAAATTCAGACTCCTAAGGGTTTTAATAGAAGAGATTGTTGGTGGGATTTCACCATATATGGAATTTGAGCTAATGTTCAGAACTTCAAGTGTCCAGAACCTATCTATCTTGGCAGGTAAAGGACCCCACAAACCTAAAGACACAAGTGACAGTACCTTCAAACTTGATAGCTTCGTCAAGACAGTCAAGAAAGAATCAATGGAGAATCTTTCTGAAAGAGTTCCAGAAGAAGATGAAGAGACCTTGTTCCCAACAAGGGTTAGTTCCGTCACATGGCCATTAGAGCAGACAATCTTGACGGAAGGTGACGGGGGGAGATAGCAGAAGCTGGTCCATCGTCTCCATCCTCGAAGAACCTGAGGATATTCAAGCAACCTCTCCACCTGGAAAAGAACTATTCTCTCACTTGTGATCAATTGCGCGGTTGAAATATGACCAAGCAGAGAAACAACAACGATCGCGGCTGGGAACAAGAAAATTAAAGAAACCCAGGAAATTTTCATATTCTCAGGTGATAAAAATTGGCATTTGGCGTCAAGAACGAAGCAGAACTGGATCTGATAAGCACAGTAAATTTCTCGAACACCTTCTGTGCAAGAATCGCTGAAGCGGATTCTTGAGCTGGTTTATATCATAGCACTCCAATAATTTACACCGAAAAGTCTATTTCCTTTGCATGATGATTGCGAGAAAAAGAACGAGGGATAAAAGAAATCACCAAGGTGGAGTAGGTAGGAAAATGGGGGAGAAGATTCAACTTTGTAAAGGGGAAAAAAGGGGAATCTGAGATCTGGAAAGACTGAGATTTTGAAAAGCTGAGTCCGAGTGGTGACAATCGCCCGCATGAAAAGAGAATTTAAGTTCGTGAGAGTGTATGGGCATGACGATTTGGTGTAACGGCAATAAAAGGAGAAGTAACAACAATAACAATAAAGATTTTATCCCACTAGATAAAGTTGGCTACATAAATCATATGATGTCATTATGTTTTATCAAAAATTATATCTTTAAATATATTATTAATCAAAAGATCTCTTTTTATGACCTCATTGAGCGTTCTCTTCGGCCTTCCACGACTTCGTTTTACAGGACTCCATACTGCTTGATCAACCCTCCTCACCGGTGCATTCAATGGACTTCGTTGAACATGTCCAAATCACCTTAAAACAACTTTCTACCATTTTTCCTTCAATAAAGGTCATTCCAACTCGTTCACGTATATGATTATTACGAATCTTATCTTTTCTTGTATGACCACACATCCATCTCAACATCCTCATTTCAGTCACCCCCATTATATGTTCATGTTGTCCCTTTAAAACCCAACACTCACTACCATATAGCATTGCTGGTCTTATAGTAGTGCGGTAGGACTTCCCTTTTACATTATTAGGTACTTTTCGATAAGAAATAACTCCAGCGGCTTTTCTCCATTTATGCCATCCAGCTTGAATTCTGTGATTCACATCTCCATCAATTTCACTATCTTATTGTATAATTGATCTCAATATCTAAATTTTGTCACTTACAGAATGACTTGCCCCCCAATTTAACTTCCATTTCGCTTTGACCTTGTTTCTTATAATACTTACAATGCATATATCCAGTTTTGCTCCTATTTAGAAGAAAACCCTTCACTTCCAAAATCTGTCTCCATATCTCAAGTTTAGAATTAATTTCATCTCTGGATTCAACCAACAAAACTATATTATCCACAAAAATCATGTATTTAGAGATTTCCTCTTTTATAGGCTCAGTTAAAACATCTACCACTAGATTAAACAAATAAGGGTTCAAATCTAATCGTTGATATAGGTAAATCCTTATAGGAAAGTCCTTTGTTACACTTCCAGGCGTTCTAACATTGGTTGTAACTCCCTAATATATATCCTGAATGACTTTGATATATGCAATCTGCATCCCCTTCTTTTCAAAGGCTTTTCAGATTACCTCTCTTTACACACGGTCATATGTTTTTTCCAAATTAATGAAAACCATATGCAAATCTCTTCCTTTGCTCTTATATTTTTCCATTAGCTCCCTTAATAAATAAATCACTTCTGTTGTAGACCTTCTTAGCATGAATCCAAATTAGTTTTCAGCAATATCAGTCTCCAACCTCAACCTATGTTCAATCACATTTTCCCACAATTTCATTGTATGACTTATAAGATTGATTCCTCTATAGTTTGCACACTTTTGAATTCTCCTTTACTTTTATAAATAGGAATCAAAGTACTTTTCCACCACTCATCCGGCATTTTCTTGAGTCGTAAAATCTCATTAAATAATTTTGTGAGCCACAACACACCCTCTTCACCCAAACATTTCCAAACTTTAATAAGAATACCATCAGGTCCAACATCTTTACCATTTTTCATTTTCTTAAAAGCTTCCCTAACCTCATCAACTCGAATCCTGAGGTAAAATGGCAAATTAATATCACCTTATCGAGCTGTCAAATCTTCCCAATCACAAGGCGACCCTCCCTCTCCATCATTGAACAACTTATAAAAGTAATCTTCCCACCTATTCTTAATATCTACATCAGTAACCAAAACATTGCATTCTTCGTCCTTTATACACCTCACTTGGTCCAAGTCTCTCGATTTTCTCTCCTTATTTTTTGCGATCTTGTAGATCTTATGCTCTCTCGCCTTGGTCCCTAACACCTTATAAACTCCTCATATGCTTTATTACGAGCTTCACTCACTGCCTTCTTAGTCTCCTTTTTAGCTAAACGATACCTTTCCCAATTTTTAACATTATTACACAAGTATATTGCTTTAAAACAATCTTTCTTATACTTGGCTTTTTCTTAAACAGTCTCATCTCTCCATTAAGTCTCCTTATCTTACCGACCAAAATCTTTTGATTCTCCCAAAATTGTTTTAGCAACCTTCTAGATTTTTTTAGACATATTCTCCCACATGATATTAGCATTTCCTTGTAACTCCTACTCCCCCTCTTCCAAAAGAGTTATCTGAAAAATCTCCTGCTTCTCCCCCTTAAATTGTCACCATCTGACCCTTGATTTAAAGCTTGCCGGCACTTTTATTTTATACACTTAATATTCACATCAAGGACCAAAACCCAATGTTATATTGTCAAGCCATCCCTAGGGATCACTTTACAATTAGTATAAAGTCTTCTATCAGAATTCCTTACCAAAAAGAAGTCAATTTATGTCTTGGTAGCTTCGCTCTTGTATGTTATTAAATGCTCCTTTCTCTTCTTAAAGCAAGTGTTGACAATCTTGAGGTTATATGTGAGTAAGAAATCAATAATAGATTGACCTTCGTTATTGAGCACTCCAAATCCAAAACCCCTATAAGCCTTTATATGAGGTCCTACCTCCTTACCAACATGTTGTAAGATCAAGCGTTTCACCCAAGAGGGGGGGTGAATTGGGTGATACTGAAATTTCTTTCGAAAATATAAAACTTTGACAAAAGAATTAAAACAGTAATGAGTAAGGAGAAATATCACCGAAGTGTACACCGGGAGTTATACTGGTTCGGTCACAACCACTTTGACCTACGTCCAGTCCTCAGAGCTTCTCTGAGAGTTTCACTATAACTTCCAAGATTCAGTGGGTTCTTGGCACCTCAGTACAAGCAAGTTCCTCACACCTGGACACTCGCTCCCCCTTACAGGTTGTAATCCAATCCCAACTCAAGGTTCCACAACCTTAAGTTATCTCAATAACAAATATTGAGTTTGAATGAAATATCTCTCTCAAAGAGTAAATGATAATCACTGAAGCATATGAATACAATTTCAACGTGAAAACAGAGCAATGAACTTAATGATTCGTTCGTATGGATGCTTAGTTGTTCTTCTCTGTTTGAAGGTTCCCATATATATAGATATGTTGGTGATGACCGTTGGAACACTTCCTTTCGTCCGTTGGTGAGTGCGCAGCCACTGTTGACTTTTCAAGTTTTTGAAAAATATCCGTTGGCGGTGGTTGGCATTTGAACGTTTGATTTGACTTTCATCTCTTGATATGATTTCTTCATTGTTTCTCTGTAAATATACTAAGAATGCTAATACAATGAAAGGTTAATCATATAGGAAACAATATAATGAAGATTTGAATGATTTCTAAATTTCTGGGTATGCTTACTCGAGTAGCTCCTCGAGTAACCCTTGAAGTTTACTCGAGTAGCTCCTCGAGTATCATCGGGAAATCATTTATCAACTGCAAGTTAATGAACAAGTATAAGATTACTCGGGTAGTGCATGGAGTAAACTAAATTTCAAACCTTTTGGAAAGTTATTTACTCGGGTAGCTACTCGAGTAATGCACTCATAACTTTATGAGTTACTCGGGTAACACCTCGAGTAATCCTTTGAAAAACTTTTGATTACTCGATGCTCTACTCCAATAATGTTGGCAGGATGTAAATGCCGAGAGCACTGACCTCATTACTCGAGTACCTACTCGAGTAATGCACTCCTTTTTGCATAGGTTACTCGGGTAGCTCCTCGAGTAACTGAGACTTCTGAACATGATTTACTCTGGTTATGACTTGAAGTTTTCTTTGAAAACATTTGCATATACTGGGGTACATACTCGAGGAATCCACTTAGAATAAACCATGAAAAACTTGTCTATTGGAGTAAGTACTCGAGGAAGATGAAAAAGAGAAATCAAGTTAATCGGGTACTAACCTCAAGTTTTCACTCACCTTAATGCATTACTCGAGTAGCTCCTCGAGTAACATTGGCAGTGGTATAAAGTGTCGAGAGCTTGACATTTTCAAATACACGGTTACTCGAGTAGCTCCTCGAGTATCATGGAAAACTTGAAGGCAACTGGAAGTTTCTGACCTGGTTACTCGAGTAGCTCCTCGAGTAACATTGGCAGTGGTACAAAATGCCGAGAGGTCCATATTTTAGAAAACACAGGTACTCGAGTAGCTCCTCGAGTATCATGGGGAAAACTTGAAGTCAACTGGAAGTTTTCACATGGTTACTCGAGTAGCTCCTCGAGTAACATTGGGGAAAACTTGAAGTCAACTGGAAGTTTTCACATGGTTACTCGAGTAGCTCCTCGAGTAACATTGGCAGGCCGAGAGCAACCTTAAAGTTTTACCTGGTTACTCGAGTAGCGCCTCGAGTAATGGTGGTAGGTAACTGGAAGTTTTGCTTGGTTACTTCAAGTTTTGGCTCATTACTCGAGTAGCTCCTCGAGTAATGCCTTACAAAATGCACTTCTGATCAAGTTCCTCAGCATTTTCTCTTGGCCAATATTCACTACTTCCATGCTTACCTCAAGTAAAGCTTATTCCTGTCATTACTTAGTTCAAGCTTGATTATTAAACATTTCCTTTTCAAACCATTCTTTTGTTATCATCAAAACATGAGATCTAACATTCTCCCCCTTTTTGATGATGACAAAACTTGGTGATTTTGAACATGATTTTTCAAATTGGATTCTTAATTAATTATTTCTTTTTAAGGTTGAATATACCTTGCATTCATAACAACTTCATTAGTCCAAACATGTATTATATTCAAAACATAATAGAACTTAAAATGAAATAATACATATAACATAAATACTCTTGCATTGAACTTAAAATTTCAAATTACAAAATAAGTTCATAACTGAATTTAAAAAGCTCCCTAAAGTCCCATGTACACCCATATACCCATGAAAAGCTAGGACAAAACCACAAAATCACTCTCAAGCTCTTCTCCCCCTTTTTGGCTTCATCATTCAAGTTGAGGGTTAGAAGGCTTCACCATAGAGATGGGTTTTACTGGAAGGACCAACCCACCACCATCTGAACTAGATGAATCAAAGGAACTGGATGACTCAGGTTCAGGAAGATTAAGAGGTGGGATAAGGATGTCATCTCTTGGTTGGAGAGGAGAAGGCTGGAAGACAACCATAGTGGTCTCAGCTTCTGGAGGTGTGTCTAACACAGGAGTGAGATGCTCAGAAGAGGAAGAAGGAGATATTTCCTCTGTTTGGGTAGGAGAGGGAATAGGTTTAGGGGCAGTGTCTGGCTGTGGCTTGGGAGGTGAATCATCAATGATAATGTGAGTGGTTTCGTGGGTATCAGGATCATCCACTGTGAATAGAACATCTTTCTCTTGAGGCTCAAGTGGATCAGAAACCAGAGGGGTAGATGGTTCAGCCTCGGGAATGGGAATGTCTGAAGGAGGGTCTACTGAAGGTGGTGGTGGTGGTGCAAATGAGGAGGGACCGGCAGAAGGTCCAGGACCCAGGGAATCCAAACGTGCCAGTATCAGTCTCAAAGTCTCTCCCTGGGCACGTTGCTCTACTAGCAACTCCTCATGTCTCCTATCCATTCTCTCAACCAACTCCTCATGCCTTTTGTCAATTTTCTCAACCAGTTCCCCCATCTTGAAGTTGGTATTGGTAATTAGCTCAGCATTTGTGTTGGCTATATCCACATGGAAGCCTCTGAGTATGTTCTCCATGAAGTGCTGGAGAGTGGCATTCAGGAAGGATGGTGAAGATGTGGTAGCAGCTGGAGCCGATGACTGAGTGTCATCCATCCTACTGGTCTCTGTCTCAGGAGCCTTCCGCTTCTTCTTGGACCCAGACTCCAGTGGGCCTTTAAGAGGGATGTCGATATTTAGTTTACCAATTTGATTTCTCCCTACTGGGGTCATCCTCTCAATAGGCTCCTTACTATCCAAGTACCATATTTTGTTCACTTTCAGGATAAGAGAAACAATTTGAGGATATGGCATTGGAGTAGTACCTTTTCCATCCACCTTATACCTTTTCATCTCTGAAAATATGTACTCTCCCAGATCCTTTTGCTCTTTCAAGAGGAGTGAAGCAAACCATCTATAGTCCCTATCCGAGAAGTGGGTATAGTTGTTGGCTTTGTTTACTAGGGACCTAGAGTAAATGTACCAAAGGACCCTATGGTGATCACACATATCACTCAGTTTAAAATTGAGGGGGCCAACTAACTCACCGGGCTTAAGGATAGTGAAAATTTGGTTTGGCTCAAGCTCAGAATAGATATCATCCGGGGGGTTCTCTATTCCTAACCACAAATTGATTTTGGAAGGTGAAATCAAAATCTTTTGACCTCTCACAGTAGTGGTCATCTCTTCCTCAACTGAGGTTCGGTTAGGCTCATCAGTGATTTCTAGGTTACAGTAAAAATGGGTGATTACCTTTGTGCAAAAAGGCAATCTAATAGACAACCAAGGCATAAATGGATCAAGATAAGGACTAAGGTCAAACTTTACTACCTCTTGAAGTAGCTTCAGATCAACGTAGTGTGTTTTACACACTTTCCTTCTGGAGAACTGTGTCAGATACTTGGGAGACTCCACCAGTTTCCCCACATTGAATCCTTTGGGAGGGGTAGTGATCTCTGCCTCTGGAATCTTGGATTTATTGGATGATTGACCCTTCTCCAATTGGTCAATGATCCCAGCCATTGCCTTAGCCACATTTTTGTCATATTTTGGCTTCTTGGAAGGTTTTGGAGTAAAAGAGGGTGTGGATGAGTCTGAGTGAGACGGTGAGGGAGTTTTGACACCTTTACTTCTTCCAGTAGATGTGCTCTTTTTAGACTGAGCCCTAGTCACAATAGGCTCTTTGATCACCACACCTTTGGCTTTAGGTTGTGGTTGAGGTTTAAGAGGGGTTTTGGCTTTTGGTCTAGGAATCAACTTCCTTCTCTTTGTTGGAGGAGGAGAAAGAAGATCAGGATTTTGCTGTGAATCAGAGGAGTCTGTGAAGTTGAGATTCTTGGTTCTAACCATCTTGAAACACAGAAGATCAGAAATCTCAGAAAAATAGGACAACTGACGCGAGTTTAGGGCAGAGGGATTTTGAACAAAATAGGGAGTTTTTGGACTTGAAATCAGTTGGGTTTTGACGGAAATGAGGCAAGGAATTGATTTGGAAAAGTTTTTGAAAGGGTGTATAGTGATTTACTCGAGGAGATTTTGTGGAAATGACCAAGTTTGCGCAAGATAAAGACCTAAATTCCGACTTTACTCGAGGCCTTACTCGAGTAACATTCAAGTTTACTCGAGGCCTTCCTCGAGTGTTCATGCAGAAAATTCAAAAATAATCCATTTAAATTGCGTACCTGGCATGAATAATATAGTAATTATCCATGGATGTTCCCTCGATCATTCATAGTCCATTTGGGTCAGATTTGAGTCATTTTTCAACATTTTGAGAATCTGAGCTCCGACATTACTCGAGTCCTGCCTCGAGTAAGATTCACGTTTACTCGAGGCCTGCCTCGAGTAAATAGCTTCTCAACTTCTGACTCTTCATTTCCTTGAAATCTGAACCGTTACATTTAAAAATCAAGTAACTTGATCCGTTACTTCCAGTTTTGGGGGCCATTACTCGAGTACATACTCGAGTAAAGTGCTTCTTTACTTCAAGTTGCTCCTCGGGTATTGCTTTTCTGTTAACCATTACTTCAAGTTGGTACTCCAGTAAATGTGTCCTCTGATTATCTCTGTTTTTGTTTCCCAAAACAGAGTTTCTTTCTTCCTGCAAAACATATTTCTACATACTCCGATGCTTAAGTTAGTGATCATCAAAACATTATCAAATGACTTCATCTAATATTATGAAATGCTGAAAATACTTATAACTCATTGGGATTTACCATTCCCAATTCTCTTCTAATGAATAGAAATTGATCTTTTGCAAGAGGTTTTGTGAAGATATCAGCTAGTTGAAGATGAGTAGGAATGAATATCACTTTCACATCCTTCTTTTGAACATGATCTCTAATGAAGTGATGCCTGACATCGATATGCTTGGTTCTAGAGTGTTGAACTGGATTCTTTGCCAAGCTTATTGTACTTGTATTATCACAATAGATTGGTATTTCTTTGAGGTAAATACCAAGATCTTGTAATTGTTGTTTTAACCATATCACTTGTGCACAACAACTTGAGACTGCAACATATTCGGCTTCCGTTGACGAAAGAGACACTGTATTTTGTTTCTTGCTGAACCATGATACAAGAGATCCTCCAAGAAATTGTCCTTGTCCACTGGTGCTCTTTCTGTCCGTTTTGTATCCACCATGATCAGAGTCCGAATATGCAACTAGATACTCACTTCTTCCTTTTGGATACCACAGACCCAATTCTGGTGTGTCAGCAAGGTATCTAAAGATTCGTTTGACCGTTTCAGCATGTGATTCCTTTGGTGCTGATTGATATCTTGCACATGCCAACACTAAATTGGATGTCTGGTCTACTTGCCGTGAGATAGAGTAATGATCCGATCATTCCTCTATATTTTGTGATATTGTAGTCTTTCCCTTTAACATCAGCATCAAGCAACGTTGTTGAGCTCATAGGCGTATCTGAGCCATTTGCTTCATCCATTCCATACTTCTTCAATAGCTCTTTTAAATACTTTGTTTGAGATATGAAGATTCCATTCTTTCTTTGTTTGATTTGCAAACCAAGAAAGAAATTCAATTCTCCCATCATTGACATCTCAAACTCTCCCTGCATTATCTCCGAAAATTCTTTACACATAGATTCATTAGTAGCACCGAAAACAATATCATCAACATATATTTGAACAATTAAAATATCATCACGTTTTCGATTTATAAATAATGTTGTATCAACTTTTCCCCGTACAAAACCTTGATCGATGAGAAACTTACTAAGCCTTTCATACCAGGCTCTAGGAGCTTGTCTTAAACCATACAAAGCCTTTTTAAGTTTGAAAACATGGTCTGGTTTAGTGACATCCTCAAATCCTGGAGGTTGTTCTACATACACTTCTTCCATGATGTAACCATTTAGAAAAGCACTCTTAACATCCATTTGATAGAGTTTGAATCCTTTGATGCATGCAAAGGCTAAGAGTACACGTATAGCTTCCAATCTAGCCACTGGAGCATACGTTTCCTCATAATCAATTCCTTCTTCCTGATTATAGCCTTTGGCCACCAATCTTGCCTTGTTTCTGACAATAATTGCAGATTCATCAAGTTTGTTTTTGAATACCCATTTAGTACCAATGATCGTATGATCTTTGGGTCGAGGTACCAAATCCCAAACTTGATTTCTTTCAAATTGATTTAGTTCTTCTTGCATTGCTATGACCCAATCATTGTCTGATAGGGCTTCATCAATGTTAGAAGGTTCAATCTCAGAAATAAATGCAGAAAAGCTTACTTCATTAAAAACTCTATTTTTGGTTTTGATCCCTTCATTCACATCTCCTATGACTAGATCTAAGGGATGACTTCTATTGAATTTCCAGGCTTTAGGTTGACCTAGAGATTGCTCTTCTTCCTTAGTTTCATCAACCTCTAGAATAAGAGATTTAGAGATAGATTGACCATTTTCTTGATTTAAAACAACTTCCTGTTCTTTATCAATGGTTTTGTCAGAGGATTCAAATTCATCAAATACAACATGAATTGATTCTTCAACAACACAAGTTCTTTTATTGAAAATTCTATATGCTTTACTTCAGTTAGAATATCCTAGGAAAATTCCTTCATCAGTTTTAGAATCAAATTTTCCTAAGTTATCTTTACCATTATTATGAATGAAACACTTACAACCGAAGATGTGTAGATGAGCAATGTTTGGCTTCCTTCCTTTGTATAGCTCGTATGGTGTCTTTCCAAGTTTCGTTCTGATATAGGCTCTATTTGAAATATAGCATGCTGTACTCATGGCATCAGCCCAGAAAACTTGAGACATGTTCTTTTCATTTAACATTGTTCTAGCCATTTCAGTAAGCACTCTATTCTTGCGTTCCACAACTCCATTTTGTTGAGGCGTCCTTGGAGCAGAGAAATTGTGATCAATGCCATTAGTATCACAATATTCTTCAAATGCTTGATTTTCAAATTCTCCACCATGATCGGTCCTAATTCCTGCAATTGACATACCTTTCTCATTTTGCACTTTCTTGGCAAAAACAATAAATTCTTCAAAGGTTTCATCCTTTGACGATAGAAAGATAACCCATGTAAATCTAGAGAAATCATCAACAATAACCAATGAATATAAGTTACCACCAAGACTTTTTACTCTTGCTGGACCAACTAAATCCATATGTAATAATTGAAGTGGTCTATTTGTTGAAATCTCATTTTTCAATTTGAAAGATGATTTAGTTTGTTTACCCTTTTGACATGCGTCACAAATCAAATCGTTTTTGAAATTTACTTTAGGTAATCCAAGTACTAAATCCTTTTTGAGTAGTTTACCTAGTTGATGCATATTGACATGAGCCAATCTCTTATGCCATAGCCAACTTTCATTGGTATTACTCAGAAAACAATTTTCAAATTCATTTCTACTAATATCTAGAGTATAGCAGTTACCTTCCCTTTTTGCTCTGAGCTTAGCCTTGATATTTTTCTTATCAAGCTGTAAGTCATTCTTGTTGATAATTAGACATTCCTCTGAATCAAATATTATCCAGTTGTCTTTATCTGCACTTTGACTTACGCTCAGCAAATTATGACACAAGCCTTCAACGTAATATACATCTTTGATTTGTATGCCTTTGTCATTTTTGATTTCACCAATTCCTGCTATTTTTCCGGATTGATTTCCTCCAAATTTTACCTTTCCTCCTTCCTTAGGTTGTAATGTGGTAAAACTTTCGAAATCTCCGGTCATATGTCTAGAGCATCCACTGTCTATGAACCATTTGTTATTTTTGGATGCTTTAAGACATACCTGCAATCAAATGACTAAGTCTTAGGTACCCACTTCTTTTTGGGTCCTTTTGGGTTAGTATAAATGATTTTCTGAACATATGTGCCTTTAGGTACCCATTTGTAGGTTCCTATGTTTCCTCTCTTCTTATGAATGCATGAGGAGGTATAATGACCTTTTCTGTTACAGTAATTACAGAATGCAAAAGGATTTGATATATGCACAGAATGCTGAAAATAATTTAAATATGACTTTCCTCCTACTTTCTTTTTACCTTTTCTTTTATCTGTTTTTGGATCATATCCAATACCAGATCGGTCATTTACAAACCGTTGTTCTTTTAAAATCACACTTAGCATCTCACTTCCTTTGGTAAACTTTTCAAGAGTTTTTGTGAGATCAGTGTTTTTCTTTTTCAAAGAAGAACAATTTTCACAATTCTTTTCTGAACTTTCTTTAAGTTCCATTTCAAGAGCTTTATTTTTCTTTTTGAAAACAATTAGTTCTTTAACTACTTTGATGAATTCAAAATGTAAAGCATTATATTCAGAGAGTAATTCATCATAGGTAGGGTCAGAATCATTTACCTCTTCTTCTGTCTCTTCTTGAGCAACAAGACATATGTTGGCTACTTCTTCCTCATCACTTTCTTCGTCTGAGGAACTATCTCCCCATATAGCAGATACAAAGGCCTTCTTTTTGTTAAAGAATTTGCCTTTTCTCTTTTCTTTGCTCTTTTGATTGAGCTCTGGACATTCTGATTTGATATGTCCTGGTTTACCACATTCATAGCAAATGATATGGTCTTTGTTGCTAGTTCCTCCTTTTTGAAAGTGTTTGAAGCCTTGACCTTTCTTGTAGAACTTTCTGAATCGTCTTATGATTAAGCCCATTTCATCATCATCAAACTCCTCATCTTCATCTTGATTTTCTTCTTTTGCTTTTAGAGCTAGACATTTCTTTCTTTTGTCACTGATGTCGTCTAGTTCCCGTTTGAACTTTAACTTGCTTTCATATTCAGAAAGACTTCCAAATAGAGATGCAACTGATCTCATTGATTCTCCTTTTGCCTCTTCTATCGCAGTGACTTTGGCCTCCCACTCTTTAGAAAGAATATTCAAAATCTTTCGTACTTGGATATTTTGATCATAGACTTTACCAAGTGCTGCAAGTTGATTAACAAGATGAGTATATCTAAGTTCGAATTCAGAAATTGACTCACCTGATTTCATTCGAAGTAGATCGAATTCTGTGATCAAGGTGTTGATTCGATTCTCCTTTATTCCAGAAGTTCCTTCATGAGCTATTTCTAGAGCTTCCCACATTTCCTTTGCTGTTGGAAGTGTGCAAATTCTGAAGTATTCATTTTGACTCAAAGAGCTTTGTAACATCAGAATTGCCTTGCTATTGAGAGTGATAAGTTTCTTGTCATTCTCATCATATTCTGCTGGCGTCTTTGGAATTTTCTGAGAATCTACAGTCTTTGTAGGTTGATAATTTCCACTCTCGATTACATCCCATAGCCCATATTCAGTAGCCATCACGAACACTCTGAATTTTGCTTTCCAGAAAGAAAAGTGTTCTCCATTGAAACTGGGAGGTCTAGTGATGGATGCTCCGTCGGGAAGAATTCCTTCACCCATGCTTGCCATTGGATCCTTCTTAGGTTGTTATACCTTAACAAGAAGACCTACTCTCTGATACCAAATGTAAGATCAAGCGTTTCACCCAAGAGGGGGGGGTGAATTGGGTGATACTGAAATTTCTTTCGAAAATATAAAACTTTGACAAAAGAATTAAAACAGTAATGAGTAAGGAGAAATATCACCGAAGTGTACACCGGGAGTTATACTGGTTCGGTCACAACCACTTTGACCTACGTCCAGTCCTCAGAGCTTCTCTGAGAGTTTCACTATAACTTCCAAGATTCAGTGGGTTCTTGGCACCTCAGTACAAGCAAGTTCCTCACACCTGGACACTCGCTCCCCCTTACAGGTTGTAATCCAATCCCAACTCAAGGTTCCACAACCTTAAGTTATCTCAATAACAAATATTGAGTTTGAATGAAATATCTCTCTCAAAGAGTAAATGATAATCACTGAAGCATATGAATACAATTTCAACGTGAAAACAGAGCAATGAACTTAATGATTCGTTCGTATGGATGCTTAGTTGTTCTTCTCTGTTTGAAGGTTCCCATATATATAGATATGTTGGTGATGACCGTTGGAACACTTCCTTTCGTCCGTTGGTGAGTGCGCAGCCACTGTTGACTTTTCAAGTTTTTGAAAAATATCCGTTGGCGGTGGTTGGCATTTGAACGTTTGATTTGACTTTCATCTCTTGATATGATTTCTTCATTGTTTCTCTGTAAATATACTAAGAATGCTAATACAATGAAAGGTTAATCATATAGGAAACAATATAATGAAGATTTGAATGATTTCTAAATTTCTGGGTATGCTTACTCGAGTAGCTCCTCGAGTAACCCTTGAAGTTTACTCGAGTAGCTCCTCGAGTATCATCGGGAAATCATTTATCAACTGCAAGTTAATGAACAAGTATAAGATTACTCGGGTAGTGCATGGAGTAAACTAAATTTCAAACCTTTTGGAAAGTTATTTACTCGGGTAGCTACTCGAGTAATGCACTCATAACTTTATGAGTTACTCGGGTAACACCTCGAGTAATCCTTTGAAAAACTTTTGATTACTCGATGCTCTACTCCAATAATGTTGGCAGGATGTAAATGCCGAGAGCACTGACCTCATTACTCGAGTACCTACTCGAGTAATGCACTCCTTTTTGCATAGGTTACTCGGGTAGCTCCTCGAGTAACTGAGACTTCTGAACATGATTTACTCTGGTTATGACTTGAAGTTTTCTTTGAAAACATTTGCATATACTGGGGTACATACTCGAGGAATCCACTTAGAATAAACCATGAAAAACTTGTCTATTGGAGTAAGTACTCGAGGAAGATGAAAAAGAGAAATCAAGTTAATCGGGTACTAACCTCAAGTTTTCACTCACCTTAATGCATTACTCGAGTAGCTCCTCGAGTAACATTGGCAGTGGTATAAAGTGTCGAGAGCTTGACATTTTCAAATACACGGTTACTCGAGTAGCTCCTCGAGTATCATGGAAAACTTGAAGGCAACTGGAAGTTTCTGACCTGGTTACTCGAGTAGCTCCTCGAGTAACATTGGCAGTGGTACAAAATGCCGAGAGGTCCATATTTTAGAAAACACAGGTACTCGAGTAGCTCCTCGAGTATCATGGGGAAAACTTGAAGTCAACTGGAAGTTTTCACATGGTTACTCGAGTAGCTCCTCGAGTAACATTGGGGAAAACTTGAAGTCAACTGGAAGTTTTCACATGGTTACTCGAGTAGCTCCTCGAGTAACATTGGCAGGCCGAGAGCAACCTTAAAGTTTTACCTGGTTACTCGAGTAGCGCCTCGAGTAATGGTGGCAGGTAACTGGAAGTTTTGCTTGGTTACTTCAAGTTTTGGCTCATTACTCGAGTAGCTCCTCGAGTAATGCCTTAGAAAATGCACTTCTGATCAGGTTCCTCAGCATTTTCTCTTGGCCAATATTCACTACTTCCATGCTTACCTCAAGTAAAGCTTATTCCTGTCATTACTTAGTTTAAGCTTGATTATTAAACATTTCCTTTTCAAACCATTCTTTTGTTATCATCAAAACATGAGATCTAACACATGTCCATTAAGATCTCCTCCAATAAAAATCTTTTCGGTCAATGGAATACTCTGAATTAGTCCCTTCATATCTTCCCAGAACTTTTCCTTAAGATGTGCTTTTACCCCTACTTGAGGTGCATACGTACTGATAATGTTTATAATATCCTTCCCAACAATCATTTTTAAGGAAATGATTATATCATCAACTCTCTTAACTTCCACCACGTTCTTTCTCTATTCATTTTCAACGATGATACCAACACCATTCCTTCCATTGACCTTTCTTGTGTACCAAAGTTTAAAACAATTAATTTCCCAAGACCTTTCTCCTACCTATTTAGTATCATGAAGGCACAAGATATTAATCTTTCGATTATTCATTACGCCCACCACCTCCATATATTTGGCATTCAGAGTTCCAACATTCAAAGTGTCAAATCTGATCTTGCTCTCATGAACTAGCTTCTTTAGCTGCCTCCGTTCAAAAGATAGCGGTAGCCCTTACTCATTTAACACTACATCCGGATGACGATGCAGCGGCTCTCACTCACTTCTCACTATACTCGAGCCATACAACGCGTCACTGACAGACAACGACCTAGCATTAGCACAATTTCTTTGTTGATCCAGGTTTATAAGAGATTCGACAGGGTTTTACGTTGGCTGTCGGGACTTAACACAACCCTCCTCTTTTTCTCGAGCTTGGGACCAGCTATAAACATAGGCGAAGTTAAGGAAAAGAAACAAATTAATATTTAAATCAACGTAATTTTAGGTTATCTTTAATTAGGTTTTTTGTAATTTATTTTGTCCACTCCATTTAATTCCCCCAATTAAGATATTGACTCTCCTATATCCTTAATATAATATATATTTAGGGAGTTGATTTTAGTCATAAATATAAAACATAATTTTTATATTTGTTAACATTTTTCTAATTTATCCATATTGATACTCCCTCAACTATAATAAAAAAGGAGAGGAAGGATGGAATTGAGGAAAATAGTTAGGGTGTTTTAGAAATTATATATCATATTAATTAATTTTTTTAATCTAATCAAATTAGATAAATATGTCTTATATTAGAGACTGAACGAGTATTTTATACTTATAATTTGTTATTTGGAAGAGGAATAGTATTAGTAGTTCATAACGTGCCTCTTATAGACCTAAACTAATTTTTTTTTTTTGCCGAAATAGACCTAAACTAATTTTACTATACACACACACACATAATCAAAATAATCATAATAAAGGACTATATATTGATGCAAGGAGATGGCATGAGCATGGCAATTTTTTTAATGTTGATGATGAATAAATCATTCCATCATTTTTTTCTTGAGTAAAGTAGCATCTTGAGTAAAATAGAATTTACATTCTAAAATTATGGGAAAATTTTAGAAAAATAGAATTAAAAATAAAAAAGATAAATTAGTGCTGTGAATTTATCAAATCTCATATTAGAATTGAAATAGGAATTTAGAATTTTCAATTCGGACCAAATGACCGAATTGCTCTGAGTTAAATTATAAAATATGAAAGTGAAGTTGTTAATATAAAATTGATGTTGTTAATATAGATACAGATGTTGTTATTGACCTCTGGAATTTGTGCTCTTAAAATTATTCTTGATTTTTGGGATATGAAGTTGTAAAACATGAAAGTAAAATCGTTAATGTAAAATCTGATGTTTTTAATATAGATACAGATGTTGTTATTGACCCTGAAACTTGTGCCATCAATTCAGGATATTTTGGTTAGTTGGTTATTAATAAATAATATCATAGTATTTGATGCTACTTTATTCTTTTATTTTTGAAAAACCTCTTTTTATTATTTTTTTCCAAGGAAAAACCTCTTTTTAATTTTGTATTCTGTGACAAATTATTTGTTGCTAAGTCAACATCCATATCCATTCTAATTCACAAATCACTACTTCAGTCTATATTATATGTCACCTTTTAGAAGTTGTTCTTGCTAATAAGGGTAGTGAGAGAATGCATAAATTGTTAAGATGATGAAGTTTAATGTTGTTCAGAAAGGCAAGGTTAAAAATTACTTAAATTTTATGAAAAATTTAATGTTATTTATATAAAAAAAACTATAAAAACATTATTTCAAATTAGATAAGACTGTAACGACTGATAAATTTTTTTCCGGGTAACGAGGTAAATACTAACAATATGAGGTTACTAACGATTGATAAACTAACTTTCTTTAAAAGAAATGATCGCAATCCGGGTGGCTGCTATGGGTGTTCAAAATCGGGACCGGGATCGGGATCCACCACTCCCTGTCCCGGTTTTTGGCCGGGATGCAAATTGCATCCCGGTCCCGGTTTTGTCCCGGTCCCGGTAATCCCAGGCGGGACCGGGATCAAACCGGGAAATCCCGGTTTTTTTAAAAAAAAATTAAATTTAAAAAAAATTATTATTTTAGTTAAATTTTCTATAATCTAGTGTTTAAAGTAATTATTTAACATCTAATAAGGCCATAATAATCACACAAATTGATCTAGAATTGAAGAATAACATTTTATTATTATTATTATGATCACCTTCATCATTTTTATTATTATTTTTATACATTATATAGTAGGATTAGTATCACAATATATATAGTTTAACTCCTACTAAATATGTGATACACATTTTATCAAATGATAATTTAAATTATGGGATAAAAAATACAAAAATAAAACAATAACTTAGTTTTTAAAAAAAATTTTAAAAAAAATAAAAAAACCGGGACCGGGATCACAAGGTATGTGACCGGTCCCGGTCCCGGGTCCCTTAGATCCCGGTCCCGGTTTTCCCAATCCCGGTCCCAACCGGGACAGGAAATTTCCGGGACCGAGACCGGGACACTTTGGACACCCCTAGTGGCTGCTACTTGGCCCGCATAACACATGGACATTAAAGAGCGACCGGGTTGGTTTTCCATAGTTGAATATTGCCACTTGTGGAGCGAACTTCACCCTACTATAATTTAGTCAAAGCCAACACAACTTTAAACCTATAGAAAACAAGTCGCAATTTTTCAAAATTTTTCTTGTCAGAGAAATTTTTTAACAATAATTATTCAATATTTAATATTTTCTAACTATTTAAGAAGATGTATATCCTTTTCACTTAATATAGTTGTTAGTCCCCATCTTTTGTTATAAGAACCCAATTTTTGAATTGCCCTAGTATTTTTTATAAGAACCTGATAAAAGCTATTTGAACATTTTCGATCTGTTTGACAGGAGGAAAATGGAGGAGCCAGAAAATTTTTAAGAGTTTGATTTAAAAAATAGGAGAAATAGGGTTATAAATTTTTAATAAAGCGATAATATGTAAAATAAAAGAGTAAAAAAAATTAACTACAAAATTTCAACCCCACTTCTCCGTTTGTTTAAATCCAAGTCATAAAAATTTGGGAAAATTAGAATGAAGGACTAAGAGGAAAAGATATTTATTGAGAAGTTACCATATAAATTGTAATTATTTAGAATGACTAAATATAAAAAAATAAAATTAAAAATACTAAGATACCCCTAAGAAAATTTTCTGCATTTCCTCCTACATTCTTATTTTTAAAACTAATGCAAAATTCATTTTTTCGATTACAAACTAATACAAAATTTTAAATTTCATTAAATTAAATAAAAATTTTCTCAATTTTCATTTTCCACAATTTGCATAAATTTCTATGGAAAAAATTTATGCATTCTTCAATTTTTTCAAAATTATAATTTGTTAAAATAAACAAAACTTTTAATTAAAAATATAATTATATAATTTTAATAAAACTTAGGTCTTTTATAATTTATTATATATGTTAAACGAAAAAAAAAATTATATGATTTATTTTTAGTTTAGCAAAAATTTATGTGGATTATTAAAAAATTCATTTAATTTTAATAAAATTAAAAAATAAAAATAAAATATTATATCCCAAAAAAAATGAAATGAGTTTAGTTTTTATTTGTATAAAAAAAAAAGCTTAATTGATATCAATGTTGATACTTGATAATATAAATCTGACAACTTGATGATATATTAGTTAATTAAATGATTTATTGATTATATGAATATGGAACTTGTTGAAAAATAAAAATCTACAAAAAAATATGAGTTTGAACTGTAGTTAATTAAATACTATATTGAGTTTACATGGGTATGAAACTTGGTGGAAAAAAAAAAACTCATCATATAAAAAGCAGATATTATCATATTATATGTGAATGATGAGTAGTTTTACTTTTAATTTTAGTTATTTTTTAATTATGAATACAAGAGATAATGTAGGAGGATTGATTAGAAACAATTTAGTAACTTTAAATTTATATTATGATGTTTGGTCCTTCTAAATAATTACAATTTGTATAGTCCTTTTCAATAAATATCTTTTCCCATATGTCCTTCTTTCTAATTTTTCCATAAATTTCCCCTCCCTTTTTTTTTTTGATAATAAAAGATATTCTATAAATACATCAGAAGCTATCCTCCTGAGTCAACATGAAAATTCATCCTGTTTACATCATTAAATAAAAGGGCGGTAATAGCATCAGGGGGCGAAAATGTGATATGAAGATCAATCGCCATCTTCCAAGCTTCTTTTGCCATAGCGTCTGCAACCGTGTTAAACTCCCGAATGCAATGTGACATTTCCACGTCCCAATCTCTATCCAGCAGCGTTTGAACCTCCACAATAAGCTGAAAATCAGGGTGTTCCCGAGAAACGTTACCCTGAATTATATCCATTACTTCACTACAATCAGACTCAATCATGATTTTTCTGTATCCTCTATCCCATGCAACTTTTAGTCCCTACAAAACACCCCAAGCTTCCGCAGATACAACCGTTCCTTGCCCAATCTGATACATAAACCCCATCAGAAATTCACCATTGTGATCTCTCAACACACCTCCACACGTGCAAGTCCCTAAGTTGTCATTCCTAGATCCACTGTTGTTAATCTTCCCCTCCCTTTCAAATCCCTCATACCAAACAGCCCCTTAATAAGGGGTTTTTTTTTTTTCATTTTTAACCCTCAATAATTATATGTATTTGCATTATTTAAAATATTGTGATACTTATATTTACTTTATTTCTTTTTCTTACTTAGCCCTCATAAATAAGGACATACTTAAAAAAATAAAATTTATTTCAGATATATTTATTATTTTTAACAACTTTCTTAAATCGTGTATTTCGATTATTGAGCTCTTATAAATAGAACCTGAGAGAGCTAACATTAATTTTTTTTTAGTGAAGATCAATCACTATTAGTTAATCATGCAGTTTTTAGGAAAGCAACAGCCATCCAAATAACTAAAACTTACACTTATTCTTTTTTTTTTTCCAATAAATATACACTTATTCATGAGAAGATTACGGCCGACATAGAGAATGCGGGGAATGAGAGCGAACAAGTTGGGAAAAAAAAATGAGGCGTATAATTAATTAGGGAAAAAGACTGCATTAATATTTTAGACAAAGACAAATTATTATTTATATACATGATCAATCCTATATGAGAGAATATATCCCAAAAAAAATCCCAATTGTTTCAAATTTTCTCTTTTTATAATGAAATATTTACAGAATTCTTATGAATAGGACCAAACTTTATTGCTTATTCTATGGCATTTACATAAGATTCATCTTTCTTATTCTTAAGTAAATCCCCGTGAGAGTGTAGTTGATATATGATTTATGTTTCATTTTTCATTTCTTTTTCATTTGTTTCAAGAGATGTATTGATCAATTCAGATATTTTTTTATCAAAATGTATAGATCCATAGGTCTATGCGTATATATAGGCACACATTTAAAATAAATATTAATTATTTTACAAATGGTTAATATTTTTAATCACACTATTCTTATAGAAATAGCGTCCTATACTCTCGATTTTGGGGGGGGGGGGGGGGGGTGTCTGACAGTTGTAACTAAGTAAGTAATTATACGGATGGTTGTGAATTCATGAAGATGGTATGATCAGGCTTTAAGAATCACTGGCATGAGAATTTTATCGCTGTCCAGATAGATACGTGATGGATAACGCTCTTCAGATTTTGGAGTTTCATAGTTTGGGAGTTTGTGTCGGTGACGGTGTGTCTGTAAAGTGAGGCATTTTAAAGTGTGGGGGCCTGGTTGGCACACACATTTAGGCACATTATGACCCTCATTCTTTATCAAGCTTTTAATTATTTCACCTAACCCAGCTTTCTTTAGTATCCGTCCAGTCCTTTTTACAATTAACAATATGTTTTATAAGGGTGTAATTGATATTCTCTTTCATTTATGATACAGGATATTTTAATTAATTTATAAAAAATAAGAAATAACAATTAACTTATTAATTATATCATAAATTAAAAAAAATTTTCATTTTTATCTTTGAAAATTTAATAAGTAAGAAAAATTGAAAATAAGTATTAATTACAGGGATAAAACTAAAAAATGAGCATTAAGTATCTTAAAAGTGACTTATATTTTAGATCAAACTATAATTCTAGAAGCGATCTATATTATGGATCAGAGGGAGTATATGAAACAAATCATTTTGTCTGAAACTGCAAATTGATCTTTCTATTTTTACCCCATTAAATAAATGTCATTTATTATCTCTTTGTAATAATTTTTTTCTTATGATCTCTCATGTACTTTCTTTATAAATAGGGAAAATGTCATTTAAATACCATGTGAATTTATAAAATCCACAAAAGTTTGTTAATACTTGAAAATGATATAAAAGTAACAGGTATCAAATTGAGATTTTAAAGTTTTGGTGAGTTTACCATTTTACACCTAATTTTTTTTTAAATAGAAAAAGAAAGGTGCCCCAAGGGGTTTTTTTGGGGTGTTAAATTTCTTTTTTTTAAAAAAAAATGTCTGAAGAGGGTAAGGGGTGGGATCAAACCCATCCCACCCCTTTATCAAAGGGGGATGGTGGCCATCGGGCCACTAAAGCCCCTTTGATATATATATATATATATATGCATTATTATTTATAGGGTTAAGGGCCTTAAATACCTTGGAAGTATGCCCATATGGGCAGTTCGCACCAGGAAGTTTTCAAGAGGGTAAAAGTACACCGGAAGTGTTAAAATGAGGGCATAATCAACCCATCGTGACGGAAAGGCAAATGTTGTCTTCTACGTAGGAATTTGTTGACAAGTATGTGATCCACACTGGAAGAATCATCTATGTCGTTAATCTTGCAGACAAGGGTCACATAAAAACATGAAAAAGGACAATGAAGTAGAAGAAAGGCGAATCCCCAATTAACTCTATGTGAGAGTTGGGCGAAGAAGACAATTGATGGCGAAGTCGACTGCATCTACGGCAACCAGAGGATGGCGGAGGTTGGCATTTCTCAGAGGCTGTGGAGGTGAGAGGGAAAACGAAGGGCCGACGAGGGCTTGCCATTGTGGCGATGTATCTCCGCTTCAGACATCGTGGATGGAGCATACCCAGGCTGGAGGTTCTATGGGTGTCGGAATTATCGCCAGGTATTGCTTTGGATTGTAGTTTGCTTAATAATCAGTATAGTTCTGGAATTGTTTATGCACTTGTGGCTGAAATTTACAAGGAGGGGGTATGGGTATTTTGATTGGCTTGATGATGAAATTAGAGAGAGGTCTTCAGAGGTTATCAATGAGCTCCTTGGTCATGTCAATACATTGTATGAGGAGAATGCGAGACTCAGGAGATTAGAAGATGATAATGTTGCAAAATTTGAAAGTGATATGGGATCAATTGTTGTCGAGATGAAGAAGAATGAAAGGAAGCTGAAGGTGGTAATGTGTGCATTGGTGGGGACTTGGGTCTACATATTTATTAATTACTTATATAATTAGATGATGACTTGTATTTGATTTAAGTTTTTGTTGAGATAGTAAGAATTGTATGACAATGACGATAAGGCCTTGATGTAATTTGTAGTTGTTATGGAAATGAATTTGTAGTTGTTTTTGGGATGATTGTAAAAATGCTGGTTTAATGCATGAATTTGTAAGTTTCTATGCAATGCTTCTTGTTTGAAATGAAATGAGTTGGTGGTTTAACTATGAAATTAGAGAAGTGTGAAAGAAGTGTTTTAGCATTGGGCACGTTTGTTGACTGTTTTTGAGTCAAAGTGATGGCACTTGTACACTTTACACTTGTATAGAAGTAAGTTCTTTGCTCTTGGTCTAATGAGATCATGTAGAAATTTATCTACAATTTTTTATTCAAACTATTTACATTCACTATTTGGAATATGGCACAATTAGTAATAGAAAATGCATAATCATTAACGATTGTTATGGAACACAAAACATACTGTAAGAATTTCGGGCGTACCTGGAATCCGACTGACTCGCTGAAGTACCCACACGAAACCGGAGCACCGATGCGGACCCCGATTACGCTACACAGCAAATACACCAAAGAAAGGAAGAGAAGAGAATATTCTTATGAGAGAATCTTTTGGAGGGAGAATAGTAATATTTGGCATGTTATTTCTTCATTAGTCTCCTCCCTTAATCCCACACATTATATATATAGTGTACGTACGGTTACATAGGAATAGATGCAACCCTTAAACGTACGGTCACATAGGAATAGATGTAACCTTTAAACGTATGGTTACATAGAAATAGATGTAACATTTAAACCACAAAGGGTATCACTCTTTATAACACGTGTCTCTCCATGAAGCCCTTTTGAATTGGGCTTGGGCCCTAATCCACCAAGGGTGGACTAGTATATTCCAACACATACGAATTATCAACTATCCATAAATAGGCTAATGTGTGCCATAAGTTCAAAATATTCCTAGATTAATTAACAATTGACATGACATTTTGACTGAAGTTCCCAAAACATGAAAGTGCCTAAGCTTAAATCTAAATAGTATATGTGGCTTAAAAATGTTAGTGTCAGCGTTTCACCTAAGAGGAGGTGATTGGGTGATACAAAAAATTTCGTTGTGTATAAGAAAATTAACAGAATATTTAAAGCAGTTGAGAGCAAAGAGAAATATCACCGAAGTGTACTTCGAGAGTTATACTGGTTCGACCACAACCACTTTGACCCACGTCCAATCCTTACAGTGTCTCTGAGAGTTTCACTATATTCTTCAAGATTCAGTGGGTTCTTGGCACCTCAAAACACAATAAGTTCCTTCACTTGGACACTCGCTCCCCTTACACATTGTAATCAAATCCCCAACTCAAGATTCCACAACCTTAAGTTGTCTCAATAACAAATATTGCGTTTGTAATGAAAAACTCTCTCACAGAGCAAATATATAATCACTAAAGTATAATGAATAAGTATAAGAAAACAAAGCACTAAGAATGTGTTGATCAATGCATGTTCGTGTGTTCTCAGTTGTTGTACTCTGCTATTTGAATGCTCCATATATATAGATGATTTGTAGTATCGGTTGAAAGCAATTCAAACATGTCCGTTAGAGTCATGCAGCAATGGTTGACCATTCTTCTAATTTGAAAACTATCCATTTGCGGTAGGTAGTGGCAGATAAGCATCTGAACCTTTTATTTGACTTTTCACTTCTGGCATGATCTCTTCATTGTTTCTCTGTAAATGTACTTAGGATACTAATACAATGAATGGTTAATCATATAGAAAACAATTCAATAAACATTGGATTAAAGAGGTGTTTTCTGGACTTCATTACTCGAGTGGCTACTCGAGTGATCATGCTTATTACTCGAGTAGTCCCTCGAGTAAACCTATCAAAAACATGACAGAATAATTCAACATTTTTCATGAAATATTAGTCGGGTAAGACATAGAGTAAGATACATCACAAACCTTGGAATTAATTGATTACTCGAGTGACCATGTCTTTTCTTCACAAGTTACTCGAGTGAGCCCTCGAGTAAATTTCAAATAAGTTTGCAGATTACTCAATTACTCCCTCGAGTAATAGCATCAAATTCTTGGCCGAGAGTACTTGTTCTTTGTTTGCCTGATTACTCGAGTGACCTCTCGAGTAATGCTTCAAATAACTCTGCAGATTACTCGAGTGCTCCCTCGAGTAATGCCTTTTTCTCACCTGGTTACTCGAGTGGCTACTCGAGTAATGCCTTTTCTCATGTGTTACTTGAGTGGTTACTCGAGTAATGTTTCATATAACTTTGCAGATTACTCGAGTGACCCCTCGAGTAATATCTTCCAAATTTTTCCAGTGCCTCTCTGGAACATTTTCTCCAATATTACTCGAGTGCTCACTCGAGTAACAGTGTTCTTTACTCGAGTGCTCACTTGAGTAAACCTTCAAAGAATCTGCCAGTGATGTTCTTCCTTTCCTCTATCTCTCAGATCTTCTTCATTACTCCAGTTCTTACTTCAAGTAAAGCTTTTGTCTGCCATCTAGTTACTTTGTTCAAATTCATTTGCTTGTTATCATATCCTCTTTTATCATTTGTCCAATCTTTGTTATCATCAAAACATGTGGGATCTAACATTCTCCCCCTTTTTGATAATGACAGAACTTGGTGATTTTGAACAAAGTTTTTGAAATTGAGTTTTCAAACATATGCTTTTTAAATACTTTTCATATGAAATCTTTTGTTCAATTTAAACTTGAAAACTCTTTTGAAATAGCTTAGTAAAGATCTTTCAAAGTTTTTTGTTCTTATTTACTTGTTCACCTTCATACACAATTGAAAACTCATTAGTCCCACAATGCAATATAACTTCAATGAAATTTAACTTTAATGTCATAAAGAAACAAATTGCATAAAGAAGAATTCATTACATAATCAAACTTAGAGTTCAAAATTAAAAGCTCCCTAAAGCCCTATACACCCATATCCCCTATGCATTTACTCAGCTTTTGATCACAAAATCACTCAGGCTCTTCTCCCCCTTTTTGTCTTCATCATAAAGGTGGAGTCAATCATGAGGAAGAGTATATGGCTTGGCTGCTGAGATAGGAGTGCAGGAAATGCCAATGATTCATGTGAACCATTTGAACTGGAAGAATCTAAAGATGATGATGGTTCAGAGTCAGGAAGGTTCACTGGGGGTGTCTGAAGATCCTATGGAGGATTCACTGGAGATGATGGGTAAGGAACCAGAGAAGTAATTTCTACCTCCTCAGTACGTACAGGTAAGGAAATGGGAGTAGATATGGGCTCTCGCTGAATAGTTTGAGCTGGATCATCAGTGGTGATATGGATTGACTCGGATGTGTCAGGGTCAAGCATAGAAAATAAGAGATTACTAGGTCCAATCTCAGAGGGTCTATTCTCAGTAGGTATAGAAGGTCCAGGTTCAGAGACAGGTATTGGCTCAAGAATAACAGAAGGACCAGGAATAGGGGAGCCAGATGCAATAGCATCAAGTCTGGCAGTAATGGATCTCAGAAGCTCACCCCGGGCACATTGTTCAGCTTATGCCTCTTATCCATTCTCTCCACAAGTTGTCTCATCTTCTCATTCATATAGGTTACCAACTCCGTATTGGTATCGTAATGTCGATATGAAAACTCTTCAGAATATTCTCCATGAATGTTTGCATTGCGGCACCAAAGAAAGAAAGAGAGGATGTACTGGCTGGAGCAGAAGACTGTGTGTCATCTATTCGACTAGTTGCAGTTTCAGTCTTCTTCTTCTTCTTGGGACTTGCTTCTAGAGGAGTCTTCAAAGGAATCTCAACGTTCAACTTCCCAATTTGATTTCTCCCAACTGGTGTTATCTTCTCAATTGGCTCCTTACTCTCCAAGTACCAAACCTTATTCTTCTTGAGAAAAAAAGAAATAAGTTAAGGATAAGGCATTGGAGTAGTAGGTTTTCCTTCATACATATATCTCTTTATCTCATCAAAGATATATTCTCCCAAGTCCTTTTGTCCTTTGAGAATCAATGAGGCAAATTTTCTGAAATCTCTCTCAATGAAATGTGTGTAGTTATTGGACTTGTTCACTATAGCTCTAGAATAGATATATCATAGGACTCGATGAAAATTACTCATATCACTTGGATTGAAATTTAGAGGTCCCACTATCTCACCAGGTCTTAGAATAGAGAATATCTGGTTTGAGTTAAGATTAGGGTAATCATCATCAGGAGGGTCCTCTATTCCTAACCAGGTATTGATTTTGGAGGGTGAGATTAGGATTCTCTATCCTCTAACCTTAGAAGTCATTTCTTCTTCCACAGACTTCTTGATAGGATCATTTATAGGTTTAAGGTTACATTAAAAATGCCTCACAACTTTGATACAAAATGGGAGTTTAATAGACAACCAGGGCATATAGGAATTAAGATAAGGGCTCAGGTTGAATTTCAATACCTCTTGAAGAACCTAGTCAATGTAGTGTATCTTGCACACATTTCTTCTTGCAAAGTGACTGAAGAACTTCTGAGATTCCTCAAGTTTGCTCACATTGAATCATTGAGAAGGGAATGTGATTTCTTCTGGTTGCTTTAAAGATTGCCCTTTCTTTGCTCCCTTAGACTGTAAAGCTTCTTCAAGCATGCCTACCATGACTTTGGTAATCTTCTCATTAATCTTGGGCTTTTTCAGAGGTTTTGGAGAAAATGTGGGTGTGTCGGATGAGTCAGAAGGAAGAGGAGATGACTCTTTTGTTGCTTTGCCTCTTCCTGTGGATATGCTCTTCTTTGATTGAGCGCTTGTGGCAATGGGCTTCTTAATCACAACCCCTTTCACCTTTGGCTTGGTTTGCGGCTTAGACTTTGCTTTTGGTTTGGGAGAGATTTTTCTTTTCTTGGCAGGAGGAGATGAAAGAGAATCAAAGGGTTGATATGGTTCAGAGGACTCAGAAGGAGTGCTAAGATTGGGAGATTTTATCCTTACCATTGTGATTTGAGAAAGACAAGGATTTCTGGAAAACAGGGTCGACAGTCGCGAGAAATAGGGTATAGGATTCTGAGCAATCTGGGAGGTTTTAGAATACAAAAATTAATGGGTTTTGATGGAAATGACAAGAGAAAATGATTGTGAAAAGTTTTTGTGAGAGCACTAGGAGAATCACTCGAGGCGATTTTGCGAGAAATTACTGAGTAACGACTGAAATAGACCTAGGGCCCGACATCACTCGAGGGCTCACTCAAGTGATCATTAGCCTCACTCGAGTAGCTACCCGAGTGATCATACCATAAATTTCAAAATGCAGTAATTTTAAGTGCGTACCTGGCATGAATAATATTGTAATTACCCATGTATATTCCTTCGATCATATGATGGCTCTTTAGGACAAATTTGAGCTGAAACTTAGCATATTTGTGATCTTTATCCAGGTTTACTCGAGGCCTTACTCGAGTAATCTTTAAAGTTTACTCGAGGCCTCCCTCGGGTAATTTGTTTCTTCACCTTCTGATTGTTCATTTCCAACCGTTGTGCTGTTTCTTTTGAATTATTTTGAATTAATGCTCCACTATCACAATTTTTAGATCATTACTCGAGTGGCTACTCGAGTAATCCATTCAATTACTTCAAGGTGTCACTCCAGTAATGGTGGTTACTTGAAGTTTTCCCTCTAGTAATGTTGTCCTCTGTTAACCTCTGCTTTTCATACTCCAAAACAGAATATCATGATCCTACAAAACAAATTGCTAGAAACTCTGATGCTTAAGTTAGTAATCATTAAAACATCAATAAATAATATTATCTAACATTTTGTAAACACTAAATAACTTACAATTCATTGGGATTTACCATTCCCAATTCTCATCTAATATACAAAAATTGATCTTTTGCAAGAGGTTTTGTGAAGATATCAGCTAGTTGAAGATGAGTTGGAATGAATATCACTTTGACATCTTTCTTTTAGACATGATCTCTGATGAAGTGATGTCTAACATCAATATGCTTGGTTCTGGAATGTTGAACAGGATTCTTTGCCAAGCTTGCCGTGCTAGTATTGTCACAGTATATTGGTATCTCCTTCAAATAAATACCAAGATCGTGGAGTTGTTGCTTTAGCCATATTACTTATGCACAATAACTTATACTGCAACATACTCAGCTTCCGTTGATGAAAGAGACTGTATTTTGTTTGTTGCTAAACCATGATACAAGTGAGCCTCCAAGAAACTGGCCTTGTCCACTAATACTCTTTCTGTCTGTTTTGTATCCTCTATAATCAGAGTCTGAGTATGCAACTAAATATTCACTTCTTCCTTTAGGATACCAGAGACTTAATTTTGCCGTGTCAACTGTAATATCCCAAATTGTAATTAAGGGCTAATAACTTCAAAGTGATGTAATTAATGCTAATTAAACACTCTTGAAGTAAATAATGTGAATTATGATGCAAATGTGTTTGATGATGGTTTATTAAGAATTGTGACAATCAGGGGCAAAACGGTAAATTTACCGACCGATTGGACAGTTACCGAAGAGGAAACTCATTGGTAATTGATATCAATGGCTAAGATTGAATAAGCAAAGGAGTGGGATTGTGTGTGCATGTGCTCATGTGAGGGTTTAGAAGGGGGCACAAGATGTTGACACATGTCAACACAAGAACCATGGATTGAGGTCAAAGAGTCAACAATTGCAACTCCTTTCCCTCCTCCATTTTAAGTCGGCCAAGGGCCTAAGTGCACCAAAAAAATTCTGATTCCATCATCATCTTCTCACCTCTCACCTCTCCTCCATTTTCGCCAAGAACAAGCAAGAAAGGGAAAGAAGGAGCTTGAGTTTTAGGTAAGGTCTTGTCCCTAAATGCTCAACTCACCTTTATTAATATTGTTCAAGGGGTTGAGAGCTTTATTCCTATAGTTTCATATTTTTGATTAGTGGAGTTTGAGAATTTGTGGGGATTTGAAAGTTGGTGAATCAAAGAAATAGCTTTGGAAAGAAGTTGTAATGAGTATGTGATACCTTTTGGAATAATTGTTGTGGTCATTGGTTTGGTTTTGGGAATTTCGAATTTTTGCCCTGATTTTTGGTATAATTTGAATGCTTGAATTGGTTAGTGTGTGGTAGAGAATGTGGTGTTAAATTGTGTCTTTGAGCCATGGGAGTTGATTTGGAATTTTGGGATGGAATGGATTGCAATGTGTGTGTTGATTGGAGATGTTAAGGTGATGTGTGGTGATAGTGGTAGAACTTGCCCATGGATAATGAATATGGTCATTTTGATGGCTCCAATGTGTTCCTTGAGCCAAATTGTGTAAGGATAGTATGTGATTTGAAATTAGGGACCATTGGAAGCCAATTGGCAAAATTTGGAAAATCTGGTCAATGTAAGTCTGTTCTGGACAGTCAGATGGTGTGGACGTTTTGACTGGGCAAATGATGTTGAAACATTATGAAACTTTTCAGTCTTAAAGTTCACATCTCAAGCTTCAAAATGGACATAAAATTTGTGTCATTTAGCTTTTTGAACTGGGAGTTTGAACTGTCCAAAGTTCGGCATCAAAACTGGACCCAGTTTTGGCACAACGTTAGGTTTTTGGTAAATCTGGATTTTTGTGGTGATTTCCAGTAATGGCCAATATTTTTCCTTGAAAGAGGACTTAAATAGATTTCATTTGGCTTTGGGATCACCTCATTTTGATTTTTCTAGAATTAGTTATGATTTTTCAAAGTTTCCTTGGCTGCAGCAGAAAATCTTGGCTGCAGCACAAAACTTTCTGTGTGTGTCCTGGCCTCAGCCAAAAATTCTTGGCTGCAGCCAAAATGTTTCTGTGACGTTTTTAGCCATTTTTGGCTGCAGCCAGAGAATTCTTGGCTGCAGCCAGAACCCAATTTTCAGCACTTTGTGAATTTGCAAAGCAATTTCCAACCTAGAATTCTCCAATCCTTTTAGGTTCTCTTTGAGTTTGTTATAACCATTTAAGGGACTCATATGGAACCTATTCTAAGTGTTTGAAAGTAGGAATTGGGGGTAGGGAATTAATCCACCATTCTTGATTTTGTTTATAGGCTTTGATATTTGCCGCCCTCGTGAGCCAACTACGCCAGCGAACGTCAGAAAGGAACGAGGTAGTAACTTTTCTTTCGTACCATATGTGATGCATTGTATGTGTGTATTATCATTGATTTGTGATAAACTCGTATGCTGCGACATTATGAATATGTGTAAACACCGTCATACCAATAGTCCCTGAGTAGCTAACAACGGTTCGGGTTAGGGCGGTGTGCCTCCCCGGCGGAGAAAGGGGATGAGGATGAGGTGTGATATATGTGATTATGTGAGCCAAAAGGCTATTTGTGGAGGCCGACGGGCCATTTGTGAAAGCCGAATAGCTGTATGGGCTATAAGGCTATATGTATGCACTGCCACGCCAATAGTCCCTGAGTAGCTAACAACGGTTCGGGTTAGGCGGTGTGCCTTCCCGGCGGAGAAAGGGGATGAGGGTGGAGTGTGATTTGTGGTGCTGCTGCTGTATGATGATTTGCTTATATGCTGTGTGCTTATGTGTGGTATAAATGTTTTGTTACTACTGGGATTCTCTTGAATCTCATTCTTTCCTTTAACTAACCTTTCAGACAGGGCGAGTGGCTCTAAGGAGAAACGTACGACCCGGAGCGGTTAGAATCCTGTAGGGACATTTATTTTGGTTATGTTGGTTAAACCTGTTGGACAGGGTGTCTGTATATTATGTTGGTTGTAAAGAATAGTTGAACGTAGTTGTGTAGTCCCCTATATGGAGGTTGTAAACCCTTTTTGTGTATGAATGGAACCCGGGGGTTGCCGGGATTGCTATTAGATATTCTGATATGAATGAATGTGAATTAACTGCACAGGTGATTATATTCGATAATTGAACTTGAGACCGGAATAGGAAAGAAGTCTTGAAAATTTTATAAAGTCCCTACTTCACAGGGAGTTCTAAATGAGTTTTGAACTATTCGACGGTTTCTAAACCAATTTAATTACGTAATATCGAATTATAATTACGCTATTTAAGGCAGGGGGTTACATCAACAAGATATCAAAAGATACGTTTGACTATTTCAGCATGAGACTCCTTTGGTGCTGATTGATATCTTGCACACATACCCACATTGAATTGAATGTCAGGTCTGCTTGCAATGAGATAGAGTAATGATCCAATCATTCCTCTATATTTTATAATATTGTAATCTTTTCCCTTGACATCAACATCAAGCAATGTAGTTGAGCTCATAGGAGTGTCCATTCCATTTGCTTCATCCAATCCATACTTCTTTAATAGCTCTTTCAGATACTTCGTTTGAGATTTGAAAATTCCATTCTTTCTTTGTTTGATTTGCAAACCAAGAAAGAAAAACAATTCTCCCATCATTGACATCTCAAACCCCTGTATTATCTCAGAAAATTCTTTGCATATGATTTCATTAGGAGCACCAAAAAATATATCATCAACATATATTTGCACAATTAAGATATCATCACGTTTTCATTTTGTAAAAAGTGTTGTATCAACTTTTCCTCGTATAAAACCTTGATCAATAAGAAATTTACTGAGCCTTTCATACCATGCTCTAGGAGCTTGTTTTAAACCGTATAAAGCCTTTTTGAGTTTGAAAACATGGTCAGGTTTTGTTACATCTTCGAAACCTGGAGGTTGATCTACATATACTTCTTCTATGATATAGCCATTTAGAAATGCACTCTTTACATCCATTTGATAGAGTTTGAATCCTTTGATGCATGCAAAGACTAAGAGTACTCGTATAGCTTCCAATCTAGCCACTGGAGCATACGTTTCATAATCAATTCCTTCTTCCTGATTATAGCCTTTGGCCACCAATCTTGCCTTGTTTCTGACAATGATTGTGGATTCATCAAGTTTGTTCTTAAATACCCTAGTGCCAATGATTGGATGATCCTTAGGTCAGGGTACCAACTCCCAAACTTGATTTCTTTCAAATTGGTTTAGTTCTTCTTGCATTACTATAACCCAATCATTGTTTGATAGGTCTTCATCAATGTTAGAAGGTTTAATCTCAGAAATAAAAGTAGAAAAACTAACTTCATTAAAAATTCTATTTCTAGTTTGACTCCTTCATTCACATCTCCTATGACTTAATCTAGGGGATGACTTTTATTGAATTTCCAGGCTCTAGGTTGTCCTAGTGACTGATCTTCTTCCTTGGTTTGATTAACCTCTGGAATACGAGATTTAGAAATAGATTGATCATTTTCTTGACTTAAAACAACTTCCTGCTCATCATAAATGGTTTTTTCAAGAGGATTCAAATTCATCAAATACAACGTGAATTGATTCTTCAACAACACATGTTATTTTATTGAAAATTATGTATGCTTTACTTCGATTAGAATAGCCTAGGAAAATTCCTTCATCTGTTTTAGAATCAAATTTTTCTAAGTTATCTTTACCATTATTATGAATGAAACACATCCAACTGAAGATGTGTAAGCAAGGTTTGACTTCCTTCCTTTGTATAGCTCGTATGGTGTCTTTCCAAGTTTTGTTCTAATGTAGGCTCTATTTGAAATATAGTATGCTGTGCTCATTGCATCGGCCCAGAAAACTTGAGACACGTTCTTTTCATTCAACATTATTTTAGCCATTTCAGTTAGCACTCTATTCTTACGTTCCATGACTCCATTTTGTTGAGGTGTCCTTGGAGTAAAGAAATTGTGATCAATGCCATTAGTATCACAATATTCTTCAAAGGCTTGATTTTCAAACTCTCCACAATGATCTGTCCTGATACCTACAATGGATATACCTTTCTCATGTTGCACTTTCTTCAAAGTTTCATCCTTTGATGATAGAAAAATAGTCCATATAAATCTAGAGAAATCATCAACAATGACCAATGAATATAAGTTGCCACCAAGACTCTTAACTCTTGCTGGTCCAAGTAAATCCATGTGTAATAATTGAAGTGGTCTATTGGTTGATATCTCATTTTTCAATTTGAAAGAATATTTAGTTTGTTTACCCTTTTGACATGCATCATAAATCAAATCATTTTTTAAATTTACTATGGGTAATCCAAGAACTAAATCCTTTTTGAGTAGCTTGCCTAGTTGATGCATGTTGACATGAGCTAGTCTCTTATGCCATAACCAACTTTCATCGGCATTACTCAGAAAATAATTTTCAGAATCACTTCTATTGATATCAAGAGTATAGCAGTTACCTTCCCTTTTTGCTCTGAGCATTGCTTTGATATTTTTCTTATCAAGTTGTAAGTCTTTCTTGTTGATAATTAGACATTCCTCTGAATCAAATATTACCCAGTTGTCTTTATCTGTACTTTGACTTACGCTCAAAAAATTATGACACAAACCTTCAACGTAATATATATCTTTGACTTGTATTTCTTTGCCGTTTTTGATTTCACCAATTCCTGCTATCTATCCTGATTGATTTCCTCCAAATTTTACCTTTCCACCTTCCTTGGTTGCAATGTGGTAAAACTTTCGAAATCACCGGTCAATGTCTAGAGCATCCACTGTCTATGTACCTTTTGTTGTTTTTGGAGGCTTTAAGACATATTTGCAATCAAATACGATTAAGTCTTAGGTACCCACATCTTTTTGGGTCCTTTTGGGTTAGTACAAATGACTTTCTGACCATATGAACCTTTAGGTACCCATTTGTAGGTTTCTATCTTTCCTTTCTTCTTATGAATGCATGATGATCTATAATGACCTTTTCTATTACAATAATTACAATATGCAAAAGGATTTGATGTATGCACAAAATGCTGAAATAATTCAACTATGAGTTCCCTCCTGCTTTCTTTCTTCCTTTTCTTCTATCTGATTTTGGATTATATCCAAGACCAGATCGATCATTTAAAAAACATTGAGCTTTTAAAATCACATTTAGCATCTCACTTCCTTTAGTGAATTTTTCAAGAGTTTTCGTGAGATCAACATTTTTATTTTTCAAAGAAGAACAGTTTTCACAATCTTTCTCTAAATTCTCTTTTAGTTCTATTTCAAGAGCTTTGTTTTTCTTTTTAAAAACAACTAATTCTTTAACTACTTTGATGAATTCAGAATGTAAAGCATTATATTTGGAAAGTAATTCATAATAGGTAGGATCAGAATCAGTTACCTCTTCTTCTATTTCTTCTTGAGCAACTGACAGATATTGCCTACTTCCTCTTCATCGCTTTGTTCATCAGAAGAGCTATCTCCCCATATGGTAGATACAAAGGCTTTCTTCTTGTTGTAGAATTTGCCTTTTCTCTTTTCTTTATTCTTTTGAATCAGTTCTTGACATTCTGATTTGAAATGTCCTGACTTTCCACATTCATAGTAGATGATGTGTTCTTTATTGCTTGTTCCTCCTTTCTGAAAGTTTTTGAATCCTTGGCCTTTCTTGTAAAACTTTCTGAATCATTTTATGATTAGGCCCATTTCATCATCGTCAAGCTCTTCATCTTTATCTTCTTCTTCTTTTGCTTTCAGTGCTAGACCTCTTTTCTTCTTGTCACCAATATCATCTAGTTCTAGTTTGAACTTTAAATTACTTTCATATTCAGAAAGGCTTCCGAATAGAGAAGCAACCGATCGTATTGATTCACCTTTTGCTTCCTCAATTGCAATGACTTTTGCCTCCCAGTCTTTAAAAAGAATATTCAGAATCTTTCGTACTTGGGTATGTTGATCATAGACTTTTCCAAGTGCTGTAAGTTGATTAATAAGGTGAGTATATCTAAGTTCAAATTCAGCTATCGACTCACCTGATTACATTCGAAATAAATCAAATTCAGTAACCAGAGTATTGATCCAGTTTTCTTTCATTCCCGAAGTTCCTTCGTGAGCTATTTCCAAGGCTTCCAACATTTCTTTAGCTATTGGAAGTGTGCAGATTCTGAAGTACTCATTTTGACTTAAGGCACTTTGAATTATCAGAGTTGGCTTGCTGTTGAGTGTGATAAGTTTCTTGTCATTCTCATCATATTCTGCTGGTGTCTTGGGAACTCTCTGTGAATCTACAATCTTTTTAGGTTTGTAGTTTCCACTCTCAATCACATCCCATAGCCCATATTCAGTAGCCATTACAAAGACTCTAAACTTTGCTTTCCAGAATGAGAAGTGTTCGCCATTGAAACCCGGAGGTCTTGTGATAGAAGCTCCGTCGGGAAGAATTCCTTCACCCATGCTTGCCATTGGATCCTTCTTAGGCTGTTAAACCTTAACAAGAAGACCTATGCTCTGATACCAAATGTTAGTACAAACATTTCACCCAAGAGGGGGGTGAATTGGGTGATACAAGAAATGTCATTGCATATAAGAAAATTAACAAAATATTTAAATAAGTTAAGAGTAAAGAGAAATATCACCGAAGTGTACACTAGGAGTTATACTGGTTCGGCTACAACCACTTTGACCTACGTCCAGTCCTCAGAGCGTCTCTGAGAGTTTTACTATATTCTCTAAGATTTAGTGGTTTCTTGGCACCTCAGTACACAGCAAGTTCCTTCACCTGGACACTCGCTCCCCCTTACATGTTGTAATCAAATCCCCACTCATGGCTCCACAACCTTAAGTTGTCTCAATAACAAATATTGAGTTTGTAATGAAAAACTCTCTCACAGAGCAAATATATAATCACTGAAGTATAATGAATGAGTATAAGAAAACAAAGCACTAAGAATGTGTTGATCAATGTATGTTCGTGTGTTCTCAGTTGTTGTACTCTACTCTTTGAATGCTCCATATATATAGATGATTTGTAGTATCAGTGGGAAGCAATTCAAACATGTCCGTTAGAGTCACGCAGCAATGGTTGACCATTATTCTAATTTGAAAACTATCCGTTTGCGGTAGGTAGTGGTAGATGAGCGTCCGAACCTTTTATTTGACTTTTCACTTTTGGCATGATCTCTTCATTGTTTCTCTGTAAATGTACTTAAGATACTAATACAATGAATGTTTAATCATATAGGAAACAATTCAATAAATATTGGATTAAAGAGGTGTTTTCTGGACTTCATTACTCGAGTGGCTACTCGAGTGATCATGCTCATTACTCGAGTAGTCCCTCGAGTAACATTTTTCATGAAATATTACTCGGGTAAGAGATGGAGTAAGATACATCACAAACCTTGGAATTAACTGATTACTCGAGTGACCATGTCTTTTCTTCACAAGTTACTCGAGTGAGCCCTCGATTAAATTTCAAATAAGTTTGCAGATTACTTGATTACTCCTTTGAGTAATAGAAGCAAATTCTTGGCCGAGAGTACTTGTTCTTTGCTTGCCTGATTACTCGAGTGACCCCTCGAGTAATGCTTCAAATAACTCTACAGATTACTCGAGTGCTCCCTCAAGTAATGCCTTTTTCTCACCTGATTACTCGAGTAGCTACTCGAGTAAGGCCTTTTCTCATGTGTTACTTGAGTGGTTACTCGAGTAATGTTTCATATAACTTTACAGATTACTCGAGTGACCCCTCGAGTAATATCTTTTAAATTTTGCTATTGGCTCTCTTGAACATTTTCTCCAATATTACTCGAGTGCTCACTCGAGTAACATTGTTCCTTACTTGAGTGCTCACTCGACTAAACCTTCAAAGAATCTGCCAGTGATGTTCTTCCTTTGCTCTATCTCTCAGATCTTCTTCACTACTCCAGTACTTACTCCAAGTAAGGCTTTTGTCTGCCATCTAGTTACTTTGTTCAAATTCATTTGTTTGTTATCATATCCTCTTCTATCATTAGTCCAATCTTTGTTATCATCAAAACTTATGGGATTTAACAAATAATGTCTTCCTCTTCTTATTGGTGCCTTCTTTTTGCTTGTGGAAGAAATTAGGTTTATATCCTTTTGTGCAAGTAGTCTTGAGGTTGTGATGGCTGATGCCCATTCCACATGAGACTTGGAGGGCTGAATAGAAGTAGAGAAGGAGATGGAGCTGTTTGTCCATCTCTATGGTATCTGATGATCCGAGACCCTTCTTTCTGTGGAGGTTGTGCTCTATTTGTCCTTCTCATTTCCCTCTTATTCAGGATGGGGAAGCGGGTTTGAGCATCTGCTACATCCTCTGAACACTCATCACTTATTCTGTGGCTAATCACCTCCTTAGATCTCATGCCAGGCTGCAAACAAAGTTTAACAGAAAGTTAAAACATGCTGCAAAATAGAATATATGCAAAAAGTAGTATGAATAATACATTGACAATAGTCCTTCCAGTGTCCAAATCAACCATGACTCCCATCCCAACATGATTTGTTGACTTGTAGAATGCTCTGCCTCCATGTAACCTATTGCTGCTTTGAGATCTTGGGAAGTTTGAGCTTCTCTTCTTCTCTTCTGTCTTGTTACCATTGATGAGTTGGGTTTCTGTAAAGAATTTTAAAGCACAAGTCACAAATTTGACAAACAAACAACATATTAAAATATTAAAACATACAAAAAATGATCAACTTGTTAACTCACATCTGGACAAGTTGCCCTGTTATGACCCTCTATTTTACAAATAAAGCATGTGTCTGTAGATCCTCTCTTGTTCAGTTTATTTGATTGTGACCCATTATTTTTTGTGTTTTGTTGTGCATTACCAATTTTCTTCTCCTTGTAAGCTTATCAGTCCGAATCCTCTTCAAAGTTGGCCTTCCTGGCAAGTTGCACAATGGAGATGGTTCTAAGGGCAAGAACCTATCAACTCCCCAGGATAAATTACCTCTGACAGGTTGAAATTTGGTCCTATAATTGGCCAAGTATGTATCCTTGTGGTAGTACGTAGAAATGAGGACTAATGGATCCAACTTCGTATGATAAAAGGCATGTATAGCATGTTGGCATGGGATACCAGTTAAGTCCCATGCCCTATATGTGCATTGTTTCTTGTTAATGTATACATTATGCCTATCTTCTCCCTCTGTCACCTCATAACCATCGTCTCCATTGAAAAAAACTCTACACCCTATAGCCAGTGTCATATTTTCATCATGCAAAGCAACACATCTAGGACTAAACCTTTCTTTCCACTTGTCTATATTTTTTTTAGCAGTAGCCCACTTTCCCATTAACTTAATCCTAATCCCATCTATCATTCTAATAATGGGAAGATACCTAAAATCATCTATCCAAGCATTTAAACTTTCACTACAGTTGTTATAAACTATTTAAGGCTTAAAAATGCTCTACACCAACTCTGTGGTGGATAAGTTAAGACAGATTTTGCGGCATTTTCATTGATATGTCCAAGGGAAGTGAGGTTATCAATAAACTTTTCTTCACAAGTGCTCCATGCGCATGAGAATAATGACTTCTTTAATTGCCCTCCTCTCTATTTCTTGCTCCAATTGGCATATGTGTCTTGAACATAGCCTTTGTTCTCTCAGGGCACTACATCTGACATAGCAACCAGGAGTCCCTAAATCAAACAAATTTATTATTGTCAGTCCAAAAAATTTACTACAAAGGTGTCAACAAGGCATATAAGTATATATCCCTGAAACTTGCATTGGAAATCCTGAAACTTGCTTAATACAAATGTTAATCATGCAAACAAAAACTATTTATTTATGAGTTAAATAGTTTAAAAAGTTTTCTTTGATTTCCTTATTCATCATTATCATGCTCTATTTTCTGAATCAAATAGAATAGTGATTTATTTGAATAAGATTTATTGTATTCGAATAGATATCATCTTTTTTTTATTGTATTTATCAGAATAGTATGATCCTTTATTCGAATAAACTTCCAATTATAATTGTGAAGGATTCTATTCAGAATTGTGAAGGATTATTCAAATAGAACTTTGTTCTATTCGAATAATCCTTCACAATTAGAATTGGAAGTGTATTCGAATAGTAAGTCCTTTATTCAAATACACTTCTAATGTGAAGGATTATTCGAATACAATTTGTACTATTTGAATAATCTTTCACAATTAGAAGTGTATTCGAATAGTAAATCCTTTATTCGAATACCTTTCTTTGAAAAATGTTGATAATCATTTGAACACAATTCTGGTCATTTGAATAAATATTTGAACTTATAAAGTAGCCTTATTCAAATACACTCAATCATATTCGAATAAGCCTCTGAAATTAACAATTTTCTAATATTTAACGGAGCAAAAATATATTCTAATAATCCTTGGTCTATTTAAATAGTACTTTATAATGAAGATGTTCTTATATTTGAATAGATAAGTTTGTATTCGAATAATCCTAAAACATTGAGTCTTATTCAAATATGCTTTTCTCTATTCGAATACTTTACAATATAAATTGTATCAGTCTATTCGAATACTCACTGTCTTATTCGAATACTAGTTCAAAGTCCAAGTGTAAGAATTAAACTATATAGTATTAGCCTATTTTGTGCATGGCTAAATAACTGCTTATAACTTATATTAATAAATAAATGCTTATAACTCATATCAATAAATAAATGCATAAACTATATATAGGTTAAGGCTGTGATTACTATACCCATCATATATCTATAACAAATTGTGTAAGATTAAACTAATTTAAAGTGAAAACAAACGACATAAGAGTAATTAACTAAGGATGAGGTAGGTAAATATGTATAGTTTGCACAAAATCAAGAGCCACCATAGATCACAGTAAATATTCTCATTACATGAAAAGAATAAACAATATACATACCTTTTCCATGTCAGACATTATGGTCACACGCTCTCCATCTTCAAGATCTGGTGACTTCTGTAGCCACACCATGAACCATTTCCAATTGACTGTGTTTTCCTTCTACGTGATCCAGAATGCAATGGGATGCAGTGAGTCATCAGAGTCTAATCCGATCGTTGTGAGCATAATTCCTTTTGCCTTCCCCTTCAAGAATGTTCCATCAACTCCTATTATAGGTCTACAACTTGTCTTCCACCCAACCTTAGAAAGGAAAGATAAAAAATTATAATTCTTCAAATTTTAGAAACTAAAGACAAAGAAGAAAACAAAGTTATTACCTTTGTAGCGTTGAAGCATACATAAAGTCTATTGAACACCTTTTCCTAGCTTTTAATCCCTCTTTGCTTAGCTCCAAAGACACATCTGACTCAGGATTCGAAATCTTCAGCTCATTACAATAAGCTCTGAGGTTATTGAACTCATCTATATATCTTCCTTCCATGTTTTTCATAATCATCTTCTTAGCTCTTTTGCAGTTCCAAATGCTAACAGATAACATCAGCTCATCTTCTAAATCCTTCTTTATATATGATATCTTGTACTGTGGTCTTTGTTAGACCTTCTTCTTGAAATGAGCGGCAGTCCACTTTGCTGATGCCCTAGGGTTCTTGAAAACCCTAGTGCATTTGTGATCTAAATATACTGTCTTCATAACCATCACTAGACTTGAGCCTTCTTTTGAGGCATAAAGAACAAATGGACACTCCTTTTGGCACTTTACCTGAACTCTCAAGCGATCACTTTGGGCAAACTTTAACTTGACCCCATTCTTTATGGCATAAGTATTTATTGCACTCTTCAACTCATTCTTGTCCGCAAATGTTTGCCCTACCATGAAAAAAGGCTTATCTTTATCCACTCTGACTTCTTCCAAAGGCCCACCTATATTTGAGCCTAAACCATCAAACAATTCCTCATCCTCTAAATCACAATCCTTACCTTCCTCATCTAGTGACAACTCATTATCATTGGAGTCATCTTCTTTATCATCACTATCTAAGTCTTCTCTATTGTAATCCTCATCATTACTCTCTTCATCTTCACTTATTTTTTCAATCCCATCATTTTCTCCATTATCATGCTGTAACTCACTGGTTTCATTACATGTATGCTTACCAACCTTCCTCTCATTGAACAACCCTCTTTCTTCATTTATTTTGTGCAGCTCCCTTCATCACTTCCTGATTTCAGCTCTAATACTGTCTAAAAAGCAAACTCTGTCATTCCAACTCAATTCTTTTTCACTATCCCTGCAGCCATTCCCTTCCTCAACACACTTACCCTTACTTGTGTCTCCCTCTTCTGTAATTACTCTTCAATCTACATGTAAAGACACATCATAAACAAATGACTCACTTAATGTCTCATATGTAACCCCCTCCATAATTATATCCGAAATACGCGATTAAAATGAAATAGAGACCAAGAATAATCAAATAACATTTACTAACCCATCACATGCACAAATACCTTTCGAAATAATTTATAAACTTGGTCTCATATTCACATTTCGAATACAATTACTACGCAAAGATAAATCACATTCATATAAATATCAAAGTGCATAACATAATCATCCCAGCAATCCCGGGTACACAATCTCATCTCAAATTCTTCAAATAGGGATTACACAATCTCATCTCAAATTTATAACCCTATATTCAACCGAATCATATACAGTCTTCACAACTCATTGATAACCAACTACCAACTCTAATCTTGAAGGAGTCCTAGCCGCTCCCTCTACGAGCCACTTGCCCTATCTAAATTGTTGGTGGGAGGGTGAGATTCGAGAGAATCTCAGTAGGGAAACATTATCAATATGCAGGCAAGATAAGTGTTTAATGTATGACATGCTTGTATCACATAACTCATGCACACATACAATGACAAATCTATAAGCTCAATACTTCAAACGATACACATATGGCCATAGCATATATTGAAACATAGCTTCAAATCATTCATACATGTTCCACATAATCAAGCAAAGAAATAACATGCATCAACACATTAATACAGTTATCAGAGCATGCAGGAGAGATAAGTTCCCTACCTTAACCCTTTATGCCTCGAAATGTGTGCCTCAATCTACGTGCAAACTGCTCAGGGCTTTATATTCGATCCTACAATGTCAAATGTACTATTTAGACACTTCCATAGTGTTTCTGGGGGTTATATGAGGCTATATTGAAAATTTACTAAAATGCCCCTGGGGACCCGGCCTGGCCCCACCATACCTGGTCCGGCTGTACTTTTCCCAAAATTTTGAATCCATTTACGAACTTGAAATTATCAAATTCAATGTCAATTACAAAATTACCCTTGACAGCCCCACTGTAAGGGTTTCAGGGGCGTTTTCGTAATTATGCTTTTTCGGCCTTTTTCGAAAAAGTGACCAACTGTAACCCCACCTAATTTTCGCTTATGAACTCAATAGAATTATCAAATCATTGAAAATCCAAATCTAATACCCATTTCTAGAGCTGGACAAAATTCTCAAGTATTCCGGGGAAAATTGGGGTTTTTCAGTTTCGGCTCCGTAAATGCGTTCTTTTATACTCCTAACCACTTTATTGATTATTCCATTAGTTACAACTAACATTTAGTACCAATTTGGGCAGCATCATAACAGCCCCACATACCCATTTTCCATTTTTGAAACCAATGACAATCCGGCGAAATTTCACCGATTAAATTGTCCACAGCAGTCAGAATAGTCAACACACAAGAGTTTGGAAGTTACCTCAAGCTCCCACTAGCTTTTCTCAAGAGTGGCTGAAACCCTAGCCCTTCTTAACCATGAAAATTGAGCTTCCAAGACCTTAAAGAACATAAAAGAGAAGCTTAGGAACAAGGTTATACGCGTTAGGAGCTAGATCGTTGGAGAAATCGGCTTACCTTGTGAGATTTCTCTTCTTTCTCTCTCTAAGAGCTCTCAACTTTCTCTCACTAGTTTCAGCTGGTTCATCACGTTAGAAATGAGAGCTGAAGATGATGAGAAAATATTTAATTCCATGCTGATGTCATCTTTTATTTCATGATGTCATAATTCCCATTTTCGGATTTTCTGGCAGATTTTCTGCCCAAACTTTGAAAAATCATAACTAATTCTAGAAAAATCAAAATGAGGTGATTCTAAAGCCAAATGAAAGGTATTTAAGTCCTATTTATAGGAAAAATATGGGCCATTACCCAAAATTACCACAAAATTCCAGAATTATATAAAACTCATCGCTGCCCTAAAACAGAGTTTAGTTTCCTTCCCAAACTTTGGACAGTCATATCTCCTAGCTCACAAACTGACTGCCTAGAATAGAGTTTCACTGGACAGAATTTCAGATTTTGCATCTTTGCTTCCAATGATCCTATTTTCATACCAAACATCATTCCCACATAAATTTTCACAAGGAATCCATTGGAAATACCAAATCAATCAAATTCACATCACATTGACATGTTTTCACAACAATCTCAACATGTCAACACAATTCACATTTCAAAACCTAACATTGCAACTGTTCCATTCCAAAGTTCCAAACCAATTTTAATGACATCAAAATACACTATGACACCATTTCTAACACAATACCCCATTCAATTCTTCCCTTTATTCTAAGTTAATTTGGATGTTAATCCACAATTGAACTCAAATACAGGGTTTCGACCTTGCTCACAACACACACGAATCACATTTGAGTGCCAAATCACATCATATTCTCCAAAAGGGTTATTTATCACTAACCGCATCCACTTTTGGAGTCATTAACCCTTAATCACAATTTGGGATCTTGCTAAACCGGGGCTTAGCAATCTACTAATATCAGGCTTATTCTCTAAGCTCAAGTCTCAAAAGTCGGGGTATTACATCATACCCACCCCGCAAACTTGTTTTCATCTCCTCTGCCTCATGCTTCCTAGAATTAAGTCACTAATTATCCTCTCTTGGGCAAACCACCAATACCACCATAGGGACCACTATTACAATTATCGGACTCCATTTAACCCTAAACCCCAATTAATTAATCAGAAGTCAAATGTGTACCAGCTAATCAAATCTGATCATAAGTCAAATTTCGATTACACCAAACACACCTAGACTAAACCTACTCTTTATGATAAAGATTTGATTCCTTACCTGACTTAGAATGATGAATCTTTGAGATGTTGGCTTCCTATCACGCGTGCGCACCTCAGAAATCACATGCAACCCAGTTTCTTTCTTTGCCCTAGCAAAGTCACCTTCTTCATCCTCTTTATTTTGCCCTAATTTTTCTCCTTTTACATTGCCTTTCAGCTTTCAAATTTCAACACAATTTGTCATAGTCTTTATACCAAATACACCTAATTTTCCATGTCCACTTATTACATCACCAACTATATGCCTACTAGCTGCAACGTGGCTCCTAGTTTGGCTTATTCAAGTGCCAATTAGAATGTTAATAGTGGACGTTAACTTTCCATCAGAGTGGGTCGATTATGCCCTCATTGTAACACTTCCGGGGTATTTTTACCCCCTCGAAAACTTCCTGGTGCCAACTGCCCATATGAGCATACTTCCGAGGTATTTAAGACCCTTAACCCTTATTTATATATAGTATAAATAAAGGTATAATGACTTTAACAAAATCAATAATTGAAATAATAAAATGCGTAATGGGAGTCACTAAATGAGCAATATGTATATGTATAACATAAATAAAGGCATAATGGCTTTAACAAAAGCAATAATGAAAATTACAAAATGTATAATGGGATTGACTAAATCATTACAAGTAATACACACACACACACATTAATATATCTTAATCCCATTTAGTCAATTCCATTATACATTTTGTTATTTCCATTACTGATTTTATTAAACCTATTATGCCTTTACTTATATCAAACATATAGATATTATTCGTTTAGTCAATCACATTATGCATTTTGTTATTTCCATTATTGATTTTGTTAAAGCTATTATACCTTTATTTATGTTATATATATACATATTACTCGTTTAGTGAATCCCATTACACATTTTGTTATTTCCATTACTGATTTTGTTAAAGTCATTATACTTTTATTTATATTATATATAAATAATAATGCATATATATATATATATATATCAAAGAGGCTTTGGTGGCCATTGGGCACCATCTCCCTTTGATAAAGGGGTGGGATGGGTTCAATCCCACCCTAACCCATCCTACCCCTTGCCTTCTTCAAACATTTTTTTTAAAAAAAAAATTGTAACCCCTAAAAATGCCTAGGCACCAGAGCTTCGACGCTTGGAGGTCAGGCCACTAGCGGGCACATGCCAGCTGGTTGCTGAAGGTTTAGCGGCCGGCTGGTGGGGTCACCTAAAAAAATTTAGGGGTAAAATGTTAAAATCACTAAGACTTTTAAATCCCAATTTAATACCTGTTATCTTTATGTCATTTTCAAGTATTAACAGATTTTTTGGGTTTTACAAGTTCATATGGTATTTAAATAGCATTTTCCCTTATAAATAAGGGTATAAATGAAAAGGAAAATACATATATTACTTATTTATCACTTTTAACTAACATTTTAAACTATTTAATTTTAATAGTTGTTCTTTATAAATAAGACTAAAGTGAGTAATATATATATATATATATTTATTTATTTATTTATTTACATTATATTCAAACAATTAGGGTTTGCACATGTCATGCTCCTCTAATAAGTCTTTTTTCTTTTTCCTTTTTGGAATGGAAAGGCAAGCAAAAGTTTGAGATTACAAAAGAAGGAGTAAAACTCCTTTTAGACCCCTAATTTCTTGGCAAAAATCCTCGCTCGTCTTCGTCTAAGTCTCATTTATAAGAGAGAGTGAAGTTTGGCCAATAAAAAATAAGAGTGTGTGAAGACTGTTTTTTTGTCCCTATTTATAAGTGTTATCATTAAAATTTTATATAAATATGTAATTTTACATTTCATTTATTATTATATGGACCTTGTATTACTCTGTTCGATCTTTTTTATAAGAGCCCAAAATTTGAATTGCGTTGATCCTATAAGAGTCTGATAAGAGTTGTCTGAATATTTAATCATTTTTTTTTTCATTTTACCCCCTCATTCATTATATGTATTACATTAATTAAAAGCTTAGTAATACTTATATTTATTTTATTTCTCTCTCTTATTTGCCCCTAATAAATAAGGGCATACTTGAAAAAATAAAGTTTATCTCAGACTTACTTATTATTTTTAACTAATTTTAACCGTTTTCTTAAACTGTGTAATTCGATTATTAAGCTCTTATAAATAGAACCGGATGAAGTATTAGGGTAAAATTTATATTAAATAAGGGTAAAGTTGAAAAGTTATTAAATTATAAAATAATTTGGCTATTGAGCTTTTATAAATAGGATCATAAGGAGTATTAGGGTAAAATTTATATTAAATAGGGGTAAAATTGAAAAGTTATTAAATTGTAAGAGAATTAATAAGACTTAAAGTTTTTATTGATTCCATTAACATATATTGGAAGCCACTTATAAATTGAACAAGAGGAATAATCAAAAGAATTGACCAACAAAAATCTCCCTCCATTATTTCCAGTATAAGACTTATTTTATAAACTTTTATGATTTCATATAGAAGGCACCTTATAGAATTCTAAGGGCAATTAATCACATGTTATCCCAAATGCTCCTGATCTGATGTGTATATCAAAATTACCTGTTCCTTTACGATGAGTATATCAAAATTATTCACGAGTACCTCCTGTTGAACGCATAATAAGAACGGATGGTGTTAACTATGAATGAAGTTGAAAAAATTGAAATCTTAAATATTTTTTTTCAGTTGGTGCCTAATATTTAGTTAAAATGCCTTATGTCTGAAAAATTTTGTGCGGAATTTTAATAATCCCTCCTTATATCTTATTTAAAATCTATTCTTGACAAAAATAAATAAATTAAAATAAATTGTTCGTAATTAGCATATGAACTTTTTTTAAAAAAGAATATGATAACATTCCAAAATTACTCTTAGTTAATTGCTGCAAATCTTATTTTAAAAATATGTTTAACCTAACATAAATTGAAGGGAGAACCCTCTATAAATCTAGCTGAAATACCAAAATATAAATTCATGCTTATAATTTTAATAAATTCTTAATTAGGCCATTAGATTTAATTAGGAATTTATAAATGTTACTAAGTGACTACTCCTAAAAGCCCTACCAGCAATGAGTTCAATTCTAAATTATTATGTCCTTTCCGGCATAGTTCGGCTTTGCTTTCCAATCCACATTCTCTTCCTGTTCTCTACTATTCCCTTTGATCTTTTTTATAAGGGAGAATTAAATACTTTTAGGATAAATTAATTATTGATTGCTATCAAGTGTACAAGTGATCTTCCGTTTTGTGCAAACCATCTTCCGTGTGTGCAAAAATATTTCATATAAATGTGCAAACAATCTTCTGTTGTGTGTAAAATATCTTCCATTATATGCAACATATCTTTCATGGTAGCATTCAGCAATTAATTTGCCAAAAAGGTATTTATCAGTAATTCTCCCTTTTTATAATAGCCTAAAATTTGAATTGCCTTGATCCTCTGTTTTTTTTTCATTTTTGCCCCTCATTAATTATTAGATATTACATTAATTAAAAGGTTGGTGATACTTATATTTGTTATTGTTAGATCCCAAGTTTTGATGATAACAATAATTCAATTATGTGCAAAACATGTTTTTAGAAGGTTAAGAAAGGTTTCCAAGTTACCAAATGCATATTTGATGATTTGCTGATATCTGCTGTGAAATTGCACTGGAGTGCTCGAGCAAGGATTTTGCACTCGAGCATAGATCTCCTCTGTGCTCGAGCATGTGCGAGAGAAAGCCAGAAAGTATGTACCCGAGAGGCATTCTCCCTTTGTATTCACTAGATCACTCGAGCAGAAGGTATGCACTCGAGCAGAGAAGTCATTCTCACTCGAGCACACATGCGAGTGAGGGCATGCGAGTGTTTGGCCGAGAGCAAGTAATGGCATGCTTCCTTTATTCACTCGAGCAGAGACATCAATGCTCGAGCAAGGTACTGCGAGTACTTGGCCGAGAGTCATGAAGTTCAGAGAAGTGCAAGTGTGCTCGAGCACACCCATCCATGCTCGAGTGACACATCAATGCTTGCGAGTGAAAATTCTATCCCTCTCCAAAACAGTTGCGAGTGCTTGTTCAAAAGGTATAATTCTTGAGAATATTCTTCTCACTCGAGCAGGAGTCTTTGTGCTCGAGTGAGGGCCCACATCACTCGCGAGTGAAAATTCTATCCCTCTGAAATTCTGATGCGAGTGATGGTTTTGAGAGCATATTCCTTGAGAATATGCTTCTCACTCGAGCAGAGGTAAGTGTGCTCGAGTGAGGGTCCATATCACTCGCGAGTACAAATTCTCACTCTTGTCAAAATGGTATGCGAGTGATGACCCGAGAAGACATTCCCTGTGTAAATTGCAAAGATCACTCGAGCAGAGGTTTTGTGCTCGAGTGAGACCCCTCTTCACCCGCGAGAGAAGACTTTGTCTCTCTGATATTTCATGCAAGCACAACCCGATAACAGAGGTATATGAAGGAAAATAGAAGATCACTCGAGGTGAGCCTTTCATGCTCGAGTGATGCCCTGTTTGACCACCGAAAATGCTAAGTATCACAACGTTCATTCCGAATATGGTTTATTGTTATTAATTCATATCATCATTACTTTTTATCATTGTTTAACATTGTTTTGATTGTTTTAAAAGTATGATACAGGAATATGAACGTTTGAATTGAACCACATGAGGAAAGTGATACAACGGCAGACAAGATGATTATAAACACGCTGGCACCAACCGCACTCAGATTATTCAAACATGCACGTGTCTGCCAATACTTTCAAATGTCCCGCTCCACAAATGAAGAATTTCCAAACGGGCAAAAACTGGAGCAACTATATATATACAGAGACTCACGAAGAAACTACGACAACGTAGCACATGCATTCATAAGCTCATACCAAGTTTCTGCTATTTTTCTCTGTATACACATTGATCTTCAGTGTTCATTCATTTGCTCTGTAAGAGAGTCCTCATACAATTCAAAATTCTATGTGTACTTGATCTCAAGGTATTGGGACCTTGAGAGGGTTGTTTTTTTTCCTTACGAGAGAAGCCGTTGAGAGAATTCCTTGTTGTGTCTTCCACTCTTAAGCCTTATAAGATACAAGCAGAAGAGAACGTTGCTGCTCATAAGACTTACAGTGGTGTAAGCAGGAGAGAACGTTGCTGCTCATAAGTCTTGTATACATAAGCAAGTGAGAAGAGTCATAGGTTGTTTTTTTGCACGTAAGACTTGTCGTAAGGGGGAGAGAAATTTCTTGTTGAGAGAATATTTCTGCTCGTAGTCCGTTTAAGGACAATTGTTGTCTTGTGGCGTTCTAAGAGCCCATTGAATCTTGGAGATATAGTGAAAAGCTCAGTAGGTCTTGATCTCTGAGGACTGGACGTAGGCATTGTTGTTAGGCCGAACCAGTATAACTCTCTGTGTTCAAATCTTCTCTACTCTACTCTATCTACTATATTTACATATCACCATTTCAAGCGAAAAATTTATAACATCACCCAATTCACCCCCCTCTTGTGTGAAGCTTGCCTCTTACATTTGGTATCAGAGCCTCGTCTTCTCCGAAGAGCCTAACAGCTTGAGAAGGATCCGACAAATGGCAACAATGGGTGAAAATATCCTTCCAGACGGTGCTTCAATCACTAGACCTCCTGGTTTTGCTGGAGAACATTTTTCGTTCTGGAAAGCCAAATTCAGAGTGTTCGTGATGGCCCACGAGTACGGATTGTGGAATGTTATACAAGATGGTGACTATGTTCCAATAAAGAAAATCGAAGATAGAGCAGTTAAAAAGAGCCCAGATGAGTTTGACGAGAATGACAAGAGGTTAGTAACATTAAATAGTAAAGCCATTTTAATGATACAGAGTGCTCTTAGTCAAAAAGAATATTTTCGTATATGTACTCTACCTACTGCCAAAGATATGTGGGATGCTCTTGAAATTGCTCACGAAGGTACATCTGGAATCAAAGAAAATAGAATCAATACTTTGATTACAGAATATGATTTATTTCGTATGAAATCTGGAGAGAGTATATCAGAATTTGAACTAAGGTATACTCATATTGTTAATCAATTATCTGCTCTTGGAAATGTAAGATCAAGCGTTTCACCCAAGAGGGGGGGTGAATTGGGTGATACTGAAATTTCTTTCGAAAATATAAAACTTTGACAAAAGAATTAAAACAGTAAGGAGAAATATCACCGAAGTGTACACCGGGAGTTATACTGGTTCAGTCACAACCACTTTGACCTACGTCCAGTCCTCAGAGCTTCTCTGAGAGTTTCACTATAACTTCCAAGATTCAGTGGGTTCTTGGCACCTCAGTACAAGCAAGTTCCTCACACCTGGACACTCGCTCGCCCTTACAGGTTGTAATCCAATCCCAACTCAAGGTTCCACAACCTTAAGTTATCTCAATAACAAATATTGAGTTTGAATGAAATATCTCTCTCAAAGAGTAAATGATAATCACTGAAGCATATGAATACAATTTCAACGTGAAAACAGAGCAATGAACTTAATGATTCGTTCGTATAGATGCTTGGTTGTTCTTCTCTGTTTGAAGGTTCCCATATATATAGGTATGTTGATGATGACCGTTGGAACACTTCCCTTCATCCGTTGGTGAGTGCGCAGCCACTGTTGACTTTTCAAGTTTTTGAAAAATATCCGTTGGCGGTGGTTGGCATTTGAACGTTTGATTTGACTTTCATCTCTTGATATGATTTCTTCATTGTTTCTCTGTAAATATACTAAGAATGCTAATACAATGAAAGGTTAATCATATAGGAAGCAATATATTCAAAGATTGAATGATTTCTAAATTTCTGGGTATGCTTACTCGAGTAGCTCCTCGAGTAACCCTTGAAGTTTACTCGAGTAGCTCCTCGAGTAACATCGTGAAATCATTATTTATTTGAAAGTCAATGAAGAGAAACAAGATTACTCGGGTAGTGCATGGAGTAAACTAAATTTCAAACCTTTGGAATAGTTATTTACTCGGGTAACTACTCGAGTAATGCACTCACAACTTTATGAGTTACTCGGGTAACACCTCGAGTAATCCTTTGAAAAAACTTTTGATTACTCGATGCTCTACTCCAGTAATGTTGGCAGGATTAAAATGCCGAGAGCACTTACCTCATTACTCGAGTACCTACTCGAGTAATACACTCATTTTTGCATAGGTTACTCGGGTAGCACCTCGAGTAACTGAGATATTTGAGCATGACTTACCCGGGTAATGACTTGAAGTTTCCTTTGAAAATATTTGAGCATACTAGGGTACATACTCGAGGAATCCACTTAATATAAACCATGAAAAACTTGTATACTAGAGTAAGTACTCGAGGATGATGAAATAAGAAGGAATCAAGTTAATCCGGTACCAACCTCAAGTTTTCACTTACCTTAGTCTGTTACTCGAGTAGCTCCTCGAGTAACATTGGCAGTGGTACAAAGTGCCGAGAGTTACACATTTTCAAATACATGGTTACTCGAGTAGCTCCTCGAGTATCATGGGGAAAACTTGAAGTCAACTGGAAGTTTTCACAGGGTTACTCGAGTAGCGCCTCGAGTAACATTAGCAGTGGTATAAAATGCCGAGAGGTACATACGGTTACTCGAGTAGCTCCTCGAGTATCATTTTAATAACATGGTTACTCGAGTAGGGCCTCGAGTAACATTAGCAGCCCGAGAGCAACCTTGAACTTTTACCTGGTTACTCGAGTAGTTCCTCGAGTAATGGTGGCAGGTTACTGGAAGTTCTCATCTGTTACTTCAAGTTTTGTCTCATTACTCGAGTAGCGCCTCGAGTAATGCCTTAGAAGATTTGCTTCTGATCAAGTTCCTCTTGTCCAATCTTCACTACTTCCATGCTTACCTCAAGTAAAGCTTATTCCTGTCATTACTTAGTTCAAGCTTGATTATTAAACATTTCCTTTTCAAACCATTCTTTTGTTATCATCAAAACATGAGATCTAACAGGAAAGACGTTTGATCAAAATTCCCAGGTAAGAAAGATTCTTAATATACTTACGAAAGAGTGGGAAGCAAAGGTGACAGCCATCGAAGAAGCCAAAGGAGAGTCTATGAGATCCGTAGCTGCTCTCTTTGGTAGTCTTTCTGAATATGAAGGTAAGTTGAGATTCAAAAAGGAACTTGAAGAAGTCGATGATAGAAAGAAAAAGGGAGTTGCATTTAAAGCTATTAAAGAAGAAGAAGAAACTTCCGAGAATGAAGATGTTCCTAGTGATGATGAAATGGGAATGATCGTGAGAAAATTCAAGAAATTCTACAGAAGAGGACAAAGGAATTTCAAGAATTATCAAGGTGGACCAAGCAAGAAAGAAAACAAAGAACAACAAATAGTATGCTATGAATGTGGGAAACCAAGACACATCAAATCTGAATGCTTCAGAAACAAAGACAAAAAGAAGTAGAAAAAGAAAGCATATATATCATCTATTTGGGGTGATAGTTCGTCCGACGAAAAAAATGACAACGACGAAGTAGCAAATCTATGCTTGGTAGCTAAGGAAGAAGAATCAGACTCTGAGGTAAGTGACTCTGAACCCTCTTATAATGAATTGCTGTCTGAATATAATGCACTGCATACAGAGTTCGTTAAAGTTGCTAAAGAAATGGTTAGTTATAAGAAGAAAGTAAAGGAATTAGAAAGTAATGTCATATCATCATATGAAATGTGTAAAGAGAAAGATAAGAAAATAGAAGACTTAACAAAGATTGTTGAAAAATTTACTAAAGGAAGTGAAACTCTCAAGGTTATCTTAAGTTCTCAGAAAGTTTCCTTTGATAAATCTGGAATTGGATATAATGCTATGCATGATAAGAATAAGAAGAGTAGTAGAGACTATATTAAATACTTCAGGAATTCTGTGCATACATCAAATCCATTTGTGTCATGCAATTATTGTAATAGGAAAGGACATTATACTTCATCATGTTATTTCAAAAAGGGAAAGGTTGTTGGAACATATAAATGGGTTCCGAAAGGGACACATATTCCAAATACTAACCACAAAGGACCCAAGAAAGTGTGGGTACCTAAAACTTGATCATCTTATTCTAGGTATGTCTCAAAGCATCTCGAGTGAACAAATGGTATATTGATAGTGGATATTCGAGACACATGATTGGTGACAAAAATAAGTTCACCATGTTTGAAACTAGAGAAGGAGGAAAGGTGACATTTGGAGGAAATCAATCCGGACGTATTGCTGGAATTGGTGAAGTGGGAAGAACCGATGGTATTCAAATCAACGGAGTATATTATGTTGAAGGATTATGCCACAATCTTTTAAGCGTAAGCCAAAGCACTGACAAAGATAACTGGGTGATTTTCGACTCGAAAGAATGCTTGATAGTAAGCAAGAAAGATCTACTCCTAAACAAAGAAACTATCAAGGCAAAGATCCGAGCTCAAAGGGACGGTAATTGTTATACTATTGATTTAAATTCAAACTCTTCTGAAAATTGTTTTCTTAGTCGATCCGAGGAAAGTTGGTTATGGCATAAGCGGTTGGCTCATGTCAATATGAATCAACTTGACAAATTGATCAGAAAAGATTTAGTTGTAGGCCTTCCTAAACTCAAATTCAAAGACGACATGATTTGTGAAGCATGTCAAAAAGGCAAACAAACTAAATCCTCTTTTAAAACAAAATATGAAATTTCTACTTTAAAACCTTTACAATTACTTCATATGGATTTGGTAGGACCTGCAAGAGTTAAAAGTTTTGGAGGAAATTTATATACGTTAGTAATTGTTGATGATTTTACAAGGTTTGCATGGACTATATTTATTGCCTCTAAAGATAAAACTTTTGCTGAATTTATTATGTTTGCCAAAAAGGTTCAAAATGAGAAAGGTATTTCTATTGTCTCTATTAGAACAGATCATGGAGGAGAATTTGATAATCAACTGTTTGAAGATTACTGCAACAATGAAGGTATAGATCACAACTTTTCAGCCCCTAGAACACCTCAACAAAATGGAGTAGTGGAAAGGAAGAACAGGGTGCTTACAGAAATGGCAAGAGCATTACTTAATGAAAAAGAGATGTCACAAGTATTCTGGGCAGATGCAATGAGTACTGCATGCTATATTTCAAACAGAGCATATATTCACAAATCTCTTGGAAAGACACCATATGAACTTTACAAAGGAAGAAAACCAAATATTGCTCATCTTCATATCTTCGGGTGTAAGTGTTTCATTCACAACAATGGTAAGGAAAATTTAGGTAAATTTGATTCAAAGTCTGATGAAGGTATTTTTCTAGGATATTCTAATAGAAGTAAAGCTTATAGAGTTTTCAATAAAAGAACATGTACTATTGAAGAATCTATTCATGTTGTGTTTGATGAAATTGAATCTCAGACAAAACTTAATGATGAAGAAGAAATGGATTCAATCAAGAAAAACAAATCTATTTCAAAGCAAGATGATTTTGAAACAAATGATTTTCAAAATTTAGAAGATGTTGATGATCATGATCAACCTAAAGCATGGAGACATATGAAGGATCATCCAATTGATCAAGTTATAGGAGATATTCATGAAGGTGTCAAAACCAGAAATAGAGTCCTCAATGAGGTAACATTTTCAGCTTTTATTTCTGAAATTGAACCTTCTAATATAGAAGAAGCTTTATCTGACAATGATTGGGTGATTGCTATGCAAGAAGAATTGAATCAATTTCAAAGAAATCAAGTTTGGGATTTGGTTCCGCGTCCTAAAGATCATACGGTTATAGGGACTAAATGGGTTTTCAAAAACAAACTTGATGAATCAGCAATCATTGTGAGAAATAAAGCAAGATTGGTTGCCAAAGGCTATAATCAAGAAGAAGGTATTGATTATGAGGAAACATATGCTCCAGTGGCGAGATTGGAAGCAATACGAGTACTCTTAGCTTTTGCTTGCATCAAAAGTTTTAAACTTTATCAAATGGATGTAAAAAGCGCTTTTTTAAATGGTTATATTATGGAGGAAGTATATGTCGAACAGCCTCCTAGTTTTGAAGATGAAACAAAACCTGATTATGTCTTCAAACTTAAGAAAGCATTATATGGTTTGAAACAAGCACCCAGAGCTTGGTATGAAAGACTAAGCAAATTTCTTCTTGATCAAGGTTTTTTCAGAGGTAAAGTTGATACAACTCTATTCATCAAACATAACAAAAATGATATTCTAATAGTTCAAATTTATGTTGATGATATTATTTTTGGTGCTACTAACGAATCTATGTGTCAAGAATTCTCTAAGATTATGCAGGGAGAATTTGAAATGTCCATGATGGGAGAATTGAACTTCTTTCTTGGACTTCAGATCAAACAAAAGAAGAATGGTATATTTATATCTCAGACAAAGTATTTGAAAGAATTATTGAAGAAATATGGATTAGATAATGCTAATGGAGCTGATACTCCAATGAGCTCTACAACATTGCTGGATGCTGATGTAAAGGGACCGAGCTTCAACATTACAAAGTATAGATGAATGATTGGTTCATTACTCTACCTTACAGCAAGCAGGCCAGATATTCAGTTCAGTGTAGGAATGTGTGCAAGGTATCAATCCAATCCTAAGGTATCTCATGCAGAGACAGTAAAAAGAATTTTCAAATATTTAGGAGATACTTCTGAGCTTGGACTGTGGTATCCAAAAAGAGGGAACGAGTATTTAATGGCATATTCAGATTCAGATCACGGTGGATATAAAACCGATAGAAAGAGTACCAGTGGACAATGTCAATTTCTTGGAGGTTCTCTAGTGTCATGGTTCAGCAAGAAGCAGAACACAGTTTCATTATCTTCGACTGAAGCTGAATATATAGCTGTGGCAAGCTGCTGTTCTCAAGTGCTATGGTTGAAACAACAACTTCAAGATTTGGGAATTTATTTAAAAGAAATCCCAATCTATTGTGATAATACTAGCACGATAAGCTTGGCAAAGAATCCTGTACAACATTCAAGAACCAAGCATATAGACATTCGACATCATTTCATTCGAGATCATGTTCAAAAGAAAGATGTCAAAGTAGAATTCATACCAACTCATCTTCAACTTGCGGATATTTTCACAAAACCAATTGCAAAAGAGCAATTCCTCTATATTCGAAGAGAATTGGGAATGGTTAATCCCAATGAGTTGTAAGTTTTCTTGTTAAAAAGTTTAATTAAATAGTTCCTTTGATGATAACTATACTGACTTTAGCATCGGAGTGGCCAAAATTTGTTTTTGCAGGATTCTCACTCGAGCACAGAGGGTACTGCTCGAGTGAGGAGCTGTGTCACTCGAGCACAAGAAGCTCTGCTCGAGCACAGCACTATTTATGATACTCTGTTTTTTGGTAGTTAAAACAGAGGTTAACAGAGGAGTTAAGAATACCAAGGGAATATATCAGAAACAACAGTGAGAATTGAACTCACTCGCGAGTGAGGAATTCTCACTCGAGCATGATAAGAACATGCTTGAGGTGAGGAATGCCTGCTCGAGTGAAGAAGAAGAATCTCTTTGCAAAAGCTATCCAAATCATGGTTACTCAAATGATCTTGGAGGATTTGAGTACAAAGATGCAAAAATATGTCAAGAAATCCACAATCCAGGTACGTTTTACATGTTTCTTAATTTTTCCAGAAGATCACTCGAGCACAGATAGAACACACTCGAGCACAGTATGAACATCACTCGAGCACTAGGGTTCATGCTCGAGCACTGTCACTTATATCAGTTACTGGGGAGCTCAGAACGTCGCACTTCCTTGTCTCACTCGAAGTGCTCTCTCACTCGAAAGACACAACTCTTCACCTTCAACCGTTTTCCCATCATTCAATCACGTCTCTCTGCTTCAAATCACCGTTACAACCTTTCAATCTTCTATAAGAGGTGATTTTTGTCTTCTGCATTTCTCACTTGTGCCCTAATCTTCACTTGTTTTCCTTTCAAAAACTAAGAGTTTTTGCCTATCTTCCATTCTCTTAACAATGGCAAGAACAAAACTACCCTCTATCCCTCAAAGATCTCATTCACCTTCACCTACTCACTCTGCTGCCAGTGAATCTGGAACTCCTGAGCCTACTCCACCATCTCCCAAAATCTCTTCCTCACCATCACCCCCTCCTAAACCAAAAACCAAAAAGAGGACTCCGGCTAAGAAACCTCATCCAAAGCCTCAAGTCTCAAAGAAAGACCAACCTCCTCAAAAGAAACCAAAGGGTGTGGTCTTCAAGGAACCCATAATCACTCGGTCTTAATCCAAAGAGGTTCAAGGAAAAGGAAAGAAGAAGGATTTAGAACAACCCCAATCATCTTCTTCTTCTGGGGATACCTTCAGTAAACAACTCAGGGAAGCAATAGAAAAATCCAAATTGGACAAGATAATTGGGACGATTGCTTCTCAAGCCGGTGTTTCAAGTTCACATCAACCAAGTGCTTCTGCTTCAGGAGTACCTTCTGCCTCCCAAGCACCAGTGGATGACCAACTCACTAGTCCTCCTGAGGGATTCAATGTGACAGAGCTTAAGGCCTTATCTCAGAAGGTATATGATGATGAATTCAAACATAGACATTTCTGCCCAGTAGTATATGTTGATTTGGATTATCTGAAAAAGAATTGCCATTTGGACTTATATCCTTACCTTCAATACTATGCTCCCTGGCTAAATATTCACTTGCCATATTCCCCTACTGTTGTGAAAACTTTCTACTACAACATGAAAACTCATAATATTATGTCTAGATCCGGTGAGTTAATTGAAGAAGCTGTATCTACAACCATTAGAGGGAAATTCATTATGATTTCTGCCAAAATCATTAATGATTTACTTGGTTATGTTGCACCTCCTACTGATCCACCCTCATTCTCTGCCAATGAAACCTTTAAAATTTTGAGACCAAAAGACCCAATTGGCCCCCTCATTTTCAAGCCTATTGATATGCCTGATAATCACAGAATCCTTCATTACATTTATTCCCGGAGCATAGTCAATAAATCCAAAAACTTTACCCACTTTGCTCAAAAGGATTACTATCTCTTGGCTTCTTTGGTTGCTAGGCAACAAAGGAATGTAGGGGAGATCATTTTCAGTGAGATGAGAAGGTTTAGATTTTCTGCAACAAGATCCACAACCATACCTTATCCTCAACTTGTTTCCTTCATCTTGATGAAAAACAAAATTTGGTATTTGGAAGGAAAAGAAAGGGTACTCATCTCACGGTTTGGTAAGACTCAGTTAACTCACATGGGTATCAATCTTCCGGTGAGTCGGACCAAAGCCACATCAAAGAGGGAAGCCACTCCATCCAGAGGAGATGAGGCACAATCATCTGCACAAGGACCTATTCCTCCTCCTTCCTTTTTCAATGCCTCTCTGTCTAATCATCTGACTGAGGTAATTAATCAAGCTGTATCAAGCTTGAAGAAGGAGTTAGTCACTGAATATGAGAAGCTTGTGGAGAAGATGGAAGCACAAGTCATCAATCTGGTAGACAAGGCCAATCTTAATTTTGAACTGATGTTCAAAACTCAGGATGAGATGTCACAGAGGATCACCAATATGGAGACTTTCCTGCACTCCCATTTTCCCTCTTCATCTTCCAGGGTACCTCCTGAGACCACTCCTCCCTCTGTACCACAGACTCATGTGCTCTTCACCGATCTAGATTCTAATGTAGATGTTACATTTGATCGGTCACCTTCACTACCTCCCTCATCATCTGTACCACAACCTCCATCTCCTTCTGATCAGCCCATTGATCCTCTCTCTGCTATTATTTCCTTTGTTCCACCTCTAGACCCCCTTCTGATGTTGACAAAATGGGGGAGAAGGATGTGTGATGTTTCTGAGCTTCTGTAGGGTGTATATGGGTGTTTGGGTAGATTTCTGTATTGGGTAGGATTTGATTTGTTTGTCATTTTGAATTACAAGTTATTATGTTATCTTGTGTTGTTCAAGGTTGTTTTTGTGTTCCTCAAAGTTAATGATATTGTTCAAGTTTTTGACTATCAAAATTTCAATGTTTCAAGTTATTAAGTTCTTATTAAGTTATATACCTCATACTATACTTACCTTGGCTGTTAAGTGTCCAGAGGAAACATTGCAGGAAAACTTGAATTTGAAACTTAAACTTGATATGCATTTGGAAACTTTGAAGAAATTTCAAAATTTTCAATCTTAATCAATTTCTTTTAAATCTTCATCACAAAGAGTTTTGTCATCATCAAAAAGGGGGAGAATGTTAGATCCTAAGTTTTGATGATAACAATAATTCAATTATGTGCAAAACATGTTTTTAGAAGGTTAAGAAAGGTTTCCAAGTTACCAAATGCATATTTGATGATTTGCTGATATCTGCTGTGAAATTGCACTGGAGTGCTCGAGCAAGGATTTTACACTCGAGCATAGATCTCCTCTATTCTTGAGCATGTGCGAGAGAAAGCCAGAAAGTATGTACCCGAGAGGCATTCTCCCTTTGTATTCACTAGATCACTCGAGCAGAAGGTATGCACTCGAGCAGAGAAGTCATTCTCACTCGAGCACACATGCGAGTGAGGGCATGCGAGTGTTTGGCCGAGAGCAAGTAATGGCATGCTTCCTTTATTCACTCGAGCAGAGACATCAATGCTCGAGCATGAGCATTCTGTGCTCGAGCAAGGTACTGCGAGTACTTGGCCGAGAGTCATGAAGTTCAGAGAAGTGCAAGTGTGCTCGAGCATACCCATCCATGCTCGAGTGACACATCAATGCTTGCGAGTGAAAATTCTATCCCTCTCCAAAACAGTTGCGAGTGCTTGTTCAAAAGGTATAATTCTTGAGAATATTCTTCTCACTCGAGCAGGAGTCTTTGTGCTCGAGTGAGGGCCCACATCACTCGCGAGTGAAAATTCTATCCCTCTGAAATTCTGATGCGAGTGATGGTTTTGAGAGCATATTCCTTAAGAATATGCTTCTCACTCGAGCAGAGGTAAGTGTGCTCGAGTGAGGGTCCATATCACTCGCGAGTACAAATTCTCACTCTTGTCAAAATGGTATGCGAGTGATGACCCGAGAAGACATTCCCTGTGTAAATTGCAAAGATCACTCGAGCAGAGGTTTTGTGCTCGAGTGAGACCCCTCTTCACCCGCGAGAGAAGACTTTGTCTCTCTGATATTTCATGCAAGCACAACCCGATAACAGAGGTATATGAAGGAAAATAGAAGATCACTCGAGGTGAGCCTTTCATGCTCGAGTGATGCCCTGTTTGACCACCGAAAATGCTAAGTATCACAACGTTCATTCCGAATATGGTTTATTGTTATTAATTCATATCATCATTACTTTTTATCATTGTTTAACATTGTTTTGATTGTTTTAAAAGTATGATACAGGAATATGAATGTTTGAATTGAACCACATGAGGAAAGTGATACAACGGCAGACAAGATGATTATAAACACGCTGGCACCAACCGCACTCAGATTATTCAAACATGCACGTGTCTGCCAATACTTTCAAATGTCCCGCTCCACAAATGAAGAATTTCCAAACGGGCAAAAACTGGAGCAACTATATATATACAGAGACTCACGAAGAAACTACGACAACGTAGCACATGCATTCATAAGCTCATACCAAGTTTCTGCTATTTTTCTCTGTATACACATTGATCTTCAGTGTTCATTCATTTGCTCTGTAAGAGAGTCCTCATACAATTCAAAATTCTATGTGTACTTGATCTCAAGGTATTGGGACCTTGAGAGGGTTGTTTTTTTTCCTTACGAGAGAAGCCGTTGAGAGAATTCCTTGTTGTGTCTTCCACTCTTAAGCCTTATAAGATACAAGCAGAAGAGAACGTTGCTGCTCATAAGACTTACAGTGGTGTAAGCAGGAGAGAACGTTGCTGCTCATAAGTCTTGTATACATAAGCAAGTGAGAAGAGTCATAGGTTGTTTTTCTGCACGTAAGACTTGTCGTAAGGGGGAGAGAAATTTCTTGTTGAGAGAATATTTCTGCTCGTAGTCCGTTTAAGGACAATTGTTGTCTTGTGGCGTTCTAAGAGCCCATTGAATCTTGGAGATATAGTGAAAAGCTCAGTAGGTCTTGATCTCTGAGGACTGGACGTAGGCATTATTGTTAGGCCGAACCAGTATAACTCTCTGTGTTCAAATCTTCTCTGCTCTACTCTATCTACTATATTTACATATCACCACTTCAAGCGAAAAATTTATAACATCACCCAATTCACCCCCCTCTTGTGTGAAGCTTGCCTCTTACAGTTATATTGTTCTCTTTTAGTTGCCCCTTATAAATGTAAGCATACTTAAAAAAGAAGTTTATTTCAGACGTATTTATTATTTTTAACTAATTTTAATTATTTTCTTTGACGACATGATTTGATTATTAATTTATTATAAATATGATTAAAGGGAGTATTATTTTCATCATTTTTCCGATTTATAGTTCATCATGATGCACATGCTTAGAGATTGTGGGAACGCTCGAGAGCGATGGATTGCTTTAATTCATCCGACCTTGTGGGATAAATTCATATCATTACAAGGGAGAGAATGGATAAATTGGAATCTTAAACATGGATTTGGCAGAGATTTCATGAGAAAAGTCCAATGGGCTTCCTTGTTTGGTTATGTCTGTTGGGATATATGGGTATCCAGATGCAAGAATGTATTTGGCGAGGAGCTTGAGTTTTATTCACAGGATGCACAGGCTAGCTTCTTTCGTGCTAGCTGGGATCAGGATCTGCTTTCCAATTGTAAGTTTTACTCTCACCAGTCATCTGATTATCAGAGTGCAAGAGACAGGCAGGCAGGCTTTGTACACTTGGAGGTAGATGGATCGGCTATGGACTCAGGTCAATGCAGCTGTGGGGGAGTTTTACGTGATATGGAAGGAGCTTGACTTGGTGGTTTCACGTGTAAGCTGTTGATAGTTCCTCCTGCAATCACAGAGATTTTAGCCATTATCCAAGGATTTCAGATTTGCTGGAGCAGAGGATACAGAAACATTATGATCCACACTAATTGTATTGAGGCTATCAATTTGTTAACGAGAGGTGGAGAGCAAAACCACCCTTTCAGTGTTATTATTGTAGAAGCTAGATTATGGTTGTTTAGGGATTGGCATGTTTTGTTGAATTACATTCCTAGAGATCAGAATAGGAATGCTGATCATCTTGCTAGATTAGCGCATACTAATACGGAGGTTTTTGTCTTCTTTGATCAACCACCACCTTTGTTGGAAGAGGCGGTCGTTAATGATTAATTTGGGGTTTCCCCTTTTGCTTTGTATTAAGTTCTTTGTTGTAACTTAATGAATTCCAGTCATCATTAAAAAAAAAAAAATAGTTCATCAACATCTATGCAAGAGTTTGTCTGCGAGCGGCTTTTAGCATTTTCATCGTTTTAGAAAAAAATTAATGGGGCTTTTAGCGGTTTTCATTTATTTTGTAGCGAAAATATCTTGGTTGGACAATAGGAGTGGCTGAATATTTTTTACCCATTATATTGTGGGAAAAAGATAAAAAATACGTTTGAAATATATTAAAAACAAATAAAGGTGTTCAATTTCAATAATTCCAAATGAACTAATTTGGAATTTTGAAATGTTGGCAAATGTGGGAAATTACATAATTATCTTAATTTTTTTATTTTTTTTAAAAAAATTCTTAAAACCCCTTGCAATTGCCAGCCAATGATTGCCAATGGCGGTTGGTCACCGGAGCTCCGATGACTTTGTCGGCGATCAACCGCCTGAACCCCAATGGTCTAATATATATTTTTTTAAAATTTCTCAAACAAAAATAGTCAATACAGAAATTTGAGTGGTTAGTAGGGAAACTAAAGTAGTAAATAGAATAATTGTTGAACATTTCCTAATAACTGCTTTTATTTCGCTATTAACTACTCAAGTTTTTATATTGATTACTTTAGTTTCGATATTGACCAGTTTGCATGGCTATCCGACAAAGTTCTTAATTTATTTTTTAAATTTCAGAAGTAAAAGTAGTTAATAGCGAGATTAGAGTAGTTAATACTGAAACTAGAGTTGTAAATATTAAATAGGGTCCTTTTTGCTAAGTAATTTCTAATAGCTACTTTTGTTTTGCTATTTACTTCTCTGATTTCCACATTAACCACTTTTATTTTGGAAATTCAAAAAATATATTAAGAGTTTTGTTGGCAACAAGTTAGTAGTCAATATGAAAACTTGAGTAGTTAATAGTGAAATAAAAGTAGTTGTTAGGCAATGTTCAACAAATACATTGTTTAATACTTTAGTTTCGCTATTAACTACTCAAGTTTCCATATTAATTACTTTTGCATGGAAATTCAATATATATATATATATATAATAGGCTCCGGCGATCGGTGATTGGTCACCAAAGCCAGAGCTCTGCCGGTCAATCATCGACAAGGTCACCGGACCTCTGATGACACCACTTGGCAACTGGCAAGGAGTTTAAGGATTTTTTTAAATAAATAAAAAGTAAGGGTAATTATGTAATTTTTCACATTGTTCAACATTTCAAAATTTCAAATTAGTCCTTTTGTAATTATTGAAATTCAACATCATTCTTTGTCTTTTATATATTTCAATTGTATTTTTTTTGTTTTCCCCCTTATGTTATTATACTCATTTATATTTTATAATTGATATTGTGCAGTTAATGGCCAGCTAGAATCCATGTATTTGTTAGGACTAAACTTAGGTCAAGTTAGTTAGGTTAAGCTTGTTCATGAAGCCAATTGAAACCTGCCACCTATTTGAATTTTTCCAATTCAGCAATTAACCCTCCAAACACCACTTAACAATCGTTAGGGAAAAAATCACAGAAAAAGTTTGGGAAAAAGACACTTAAAGACCACTTGAACTTCAAAATCCTAAATAAGTGATTTTTCAAAAACCTAAGTTGTCAATTGCTATACTTTTTTTTGCTAATCCTATTACTCTTATTGTCAATAAAACCAATATGAGATTTTGAAGTTCAAGTGGTATTTAAGTGTCTTTTTCCCAAAAAGTTTTTTTTAAAAATGAAATGCAAAAATTATCTTCAAGGGAAAATTCCAAAAAAATACGCTGGAATATAAGAAAGGACAAATCAGACCTGCGAAATTTCAAAATCCCAAGTCACATCGGTGTTAGTATGGTGGAGGTGTTAGATCCCATATGTTTTGATGATAACAAAGATTGGAATAATCTTACACAAGGTTTTGATAAATTGACAAAAGAGTTTTTGAACAAAGGACCTAAGTACTTGGTGGTAGGAAAAGCCATCACTCGAGTAGCCACTCAAGTGATGAAGAAGAACAAGAAGTCATTGAATAGGAGAAAGCATCATCGACAGATTTCTAAAGAGATTACTCAAGTGATCACTTGAGTGATTATCCTTCATCACTCAAGTGATCACTCGAGTAATGTGTGTCAAATAGTTCCACAAGCTCTCTGCCATGATTTCATGGTGTCACTCGAGGGATCCCTCGAGTGATAAAAAAGGATCACTCGAGTGATTAGGTAAGAAATGAGGCAGTAAAGTGTCTGCCAATATTTTTAAGGATCACTTGAGTAATCACTCGAGTGATGCTACTAAATCACTAGAGTGATCAGGTCAGAAATATTGACTTAACTTTTTGTCAAGATTTTCAATGGATCACTCGAGTGATAGAGTTGAATTACTCAAGTGATGAAGTTCTGAAAGTATGATTTTAATCTGTTGTTCATTGATTTGTTATCTATATGATTAATCTTTCATTGTGTTAGTGTTCTGAGTATATTTGTAGAGAAATAATGAAGAGATCATGTGTTGAGAGAAAAGTCAAACGAAACATCCAAATGTTCACCTACCGCAACAGATAGTTTTCAAATTTGAATAATAGTCAAATAAAGTTGCGAGACTCTAACGGACTCGTTGAAATGGTTCCAACGGCTATCACAAACTTATCTATAAATATGGGAACATTCAACGAAGAACATACAACAACTGAGAACACACGAACATACATTGATGAACATATTCTTAGTGTTATGTTTCTTATATTCACTTTATGACTTCAGTGATTATATATTTGCTCTGTGAGAGAGATTTTCATTACAAACTCAATATCTGTTATTGAGACAACTTAAGGTTATGAAGCCTTGAGTTGGGGATTTGATTACAATATGTAAGGGGGAGCGAATGTCCAGTGAAGAAACTTCCTGTATACTAAGGTGCCAAGAACCCACTAAATCTTGGAACATATAGTGAAACTCTCAGAAGATCTCTGAGGACTGGATGTAGGTCAAAGTGGTTGTGACCGAACCAGTATAACTCCTGGTGTACACTTCGGTGATATTTCTCCTCACTCTTAACGAATCAAATTTTCTGTAATCACCCAATTCACCCCCTCTTGGGTGAAACAATTGTACTAACATTTGGTATCAAAGCTTAGATCTTCTTGTTTAGGTATAACAACCTAAGAAGGATCCAATGGCAAGAATGGGTGAATGAATACTTCCCGACGGAGCTTTTATCACCAGACCACTGGGTTTTAGTGGTGAACACTTCTCTTTCTGGAAAGTGAAGTTCAGAGAATTTGTGATGGTACAGAATACAGACTATGGGGGTGAATGAGAATGAAAACTATGAACCAGTAAAGATTGTAGATTCATAAATAATTCTAAAGACACTAGCAGAGTATGATGAGAATGATAAAAAACTCATTACTCTCAACAGTTAGGCAATTTTGATGATTCAAAGTCTTGAAGTCAAAACGAGTACTTCAGGATTTGCACACTTCCAACAGCTAAAAAAAATGTGGCAAGCCTTGGAATTAGCTCACGAAGGAACTTCAAGAATAAAGGAGAACCAGATCAACACTATGGTTACAGAATTTGATTTATTTCGAATAAAATCAAGTGAGTTAATAGCTAAATTTGAACTTAGATATACTCATTTTGTTAATCAACTTGTAGCCCTTGGGAAAGTCTCTGATAAGCATACCCAAGTAAGAAAAATTCTTAACATACTCTCTAAAGAGTAGGAGGCCAAAGTTACTGCAATTGAGGAAGAAAAAGGCAAATCAATGCGATCAGTTACTTCTCTATTCAAAAGTCTCTCTAAATATGAAAGTAAGTTTAAATTCAAATGAGATCTAGAAGATATTGGTGATAAGAAAAAGAAAGGTCTTGCATTGAAAGCAAAAGAGGAAACCCAAGAAGATGATGAAGATCTCGACGATGATGTAATGAGCCTGATAATAAAATGATTTAGAAAATTTTACAAGAAAGGCCATGGATTCAGAAATTTTCAAAAAGGAGGAACAAACAGTAAAGAACACATCATCTGCTATGAATATGGAAAGCCAGGATATTCAAGTTAGAATGTCCAGAACTGATTCAGAAGAGTAAGGAAAAGAGAAAAGACAAGTTCTTCAACAAGAAGAAAGGCTTTGTATCTGCTATATGAGGAGACAATTCCTCTGATGAAGATAGTGATAAGAAGAAGTAGCTAATATCTATTTAGTAGCTCAAGAAGAAACAAAAGAAGAGGTAACTGATTCTGATCCTACCTATGATGAATTACTTTCTGAATATAATGCTTTACATTCTGATTCATCAAAGTAGTTAAAGAACTAGTGGTTTTCAAAAGAAAAAAAATAAAGTTCTTGAAGAAGAGCTTAAAGAAAACTTAGAGAAAGTTTGTAAAAATTGATCTTCTTTGAAAAAGAAAAATGTTAATCTCACCAAGACTTTTGAAAACTTTACTAAAGGAAGTGGGATGTTAAATGTTATTTTAAAAGTTTAACGATTTGTAAATAACCGATCTAGTATTGGATATGATGCAAAAAAAAAAAAAAAAAAGAAAGAAAAGAAGAAAAAAACAAGAGGTAAGATGTATTTGAGCCATTTTCAACATTCTGTGCATACATCGAATCCTTTTGGATATTGCAATTAGTGTAATAGAAAGGGTCATTATACTTCATCATGCATACATAAAAAGAAAGGAAAGATGGAAACCTATAAATGGGTCCCTCAAGGTTCATATGTTTAGAAAATAATTTGTACTAGCCCAAAAGGACCCAAAAAGATGTGGGTGCTTAAGACGAAGTAATTGTATTTGAATGCAGATATGTCTCAAAGCATCCAAAGGTAAATGACCAGCAATTGTGAAAGTTTTACCTCGTTGCAACCTAAGGAAGGTGGAAAGGTAAAATTTGGAGGAAATAAATCAGAAAGATAGCAAGAATTGGTGAAATAAAAAAAGACAGGTATACAAGTTAAAGATGTATATTACGTTGAAGGCTTGTGTCACAACTTGTTGAGCGTGGGTCAAAGTCAAATAAAGATAACTGGGTAATATTTGACTCAGAGGAATGTCTAATTATAAACAAGAAGACTTTCAATTAGATAAGAAGAATCTCAAAGCAAAGCTTAGAGCAAAAAGGGAAGGTAACTGCTATACTCTTGATATCAGTAGAAATTTTTCTAAAAACTGTTTTCTAAGTATTGCTGATGAAAGTTGGTTATGGCAAAGAGATTAGCTCATGTTAATATACACTAATTAGGAAAGTTACTCAAAAAGGATTTAATACTTGGTTTACCCAAAGTAAATTTCAAAAACGATTTGATCTGTGACACATGTCAGAAGGGTAAGCAAACTAAATCATATTTCAAATCAAAAAATGAGATCACAACTAACAAACTACTTCAATTGCTTCATATGGATTTAGTTGGTCCAGTAAGAGCTAAAAATCTTGGTGGCAATTTATATTCATTGATCATTGTTGATGATTTTTCTAGATTCACATGGACTATTTTCTTATCATCGAAGGATGAAACCTTCAGTGAATTTATTATTTATTGCAAGAAAGTGTAAAATGAGAAAGCTATGTCCATTGCAGGTATAAGGATAGATCACATTGGAGAATTTGAAAATCAAGCCTTTGGAGACTATTGTGACGCTAATGGCATTGATCACAACTTCTCTGCTCTAAGGACTCCTCAACAAAACAGAGTCTTGGACCGAAAGAACAAAGTACTCACTAAAATGCTAGAGCAATACTAAATGAAAAAAACGTGTCACAAGTTTTCTGGGCAGATGCAATGAGCACGGCATGCTAAATTTAAAATATAGCCTATATTAGATCAAAACTTGGAAAGACACCATATGAACTATACAAGGGAAGAAAGCCTAACCTTGTTCATCTACATATCTTCGATTGTAAGGATTTCATTCATAATAACGGTAAAGATAACCTAGGATAGTTTGATTCTAAATCTGATGAAGGAACATTCCTATGCTATTCTAACTGAGGTAAAGCATACAGAGTTTTCAATAAACAAACATGTGTTGTTAAAGAACTAGTTCATAGGAGATATGAATGAAGGAGTCAAAACTAGAAATATAATCTTTAATGAAGTTAGTTTCTCTACATTCATTTCTGAGATTGAACCTTCTAACATTGACAATGATTAAACCAAAGAAGAAGAACAATCACTAGGACAACCTAGAGCATGAAAATATAACAAAAATCATCCCTTAGAACAAGTTATAGAAGATATGAATGAAGGAGTCAAAACTAGAAACATAATCTTTAATGAAGTTAGTTTCTCTGCATTCATTTATGAGATTGAACCTTCTAACATTGACAAAGCCCTATCAGATAATGATTGGATAATAGTAATGGAAGACGAACTTAACCAGTTTGAAAAAAATCAAGTTTGAGATTAGGTACCATGACCTAAGGATCATATGAAAATTGGCACAAAATGGGTATTCAAGAAAAAACTTGATGAATCCGCAATCATTGTCAGAAACAAGGCAAGATTGGTGGCAAAAAGCTATAATAAGGAAGAAGGCATTGATTATGAGGAAACATATGTTCCAGTGGCTAGATTGGAAGTTATACGAGTACTCTTGGCCTTTACATGCATCAAAGGATTCAAATTGAATCAAATGAATGTGAAAAGTGCATTTTTAAATGGATATATCAAGGAGGAATTATATGTAGATCAACCTTTAGGTTTTGAAGTTATAACTAAGCCTGACCATGTTTTCAAATTAAGAAAAGCTTTATACAGTTTAAAACAAGTCCCTTGTTGTGTACAAGTATTGTGGCTGAAGCAACAACTATAAGACCTTGGTATATATTTAAAAGATATACCTATCTACTATGACAATACAAGACCTTGGCAAAGAATCCGGTTTAACATTCAAGAACCAAGCATATTGATGTTAGACATCACTTTATCAGGGATAATATTCTAAAGAATATGTTAAAGTGATATTCATTCTACCTCATCTTCAATTAGCCGATATCTTTATAAAACCCCTCGTGAAAGATTCATTTCTATTCATTAGAAGAGAATTGGGAATGGTAAATTCTAATGAATTGTAAGTTTTTTTATGTTAGAAATTGTAATTTAATCATGTTTTGATGATTAATGACTTAAGCTTTAGAGTATCTAGCAATTTGTTTTCCAGGATCTTGATACTCTGTTTTTGGGTATGAAAATCAGAGGTTACCAGAGTACCATATCACTCGAGGGTTAACTTCAAGTAATCTCCACATTACTCGAGTGATAACTGGAAGAGATGGTAAGCATCACTTGAGTGGTTACTCAAGTGATGACCTAGAAAATTTGGCAGTAAGGCATTAATTCAAAGGGAAACGATATAACGGTTGAAACTGAACAGTCAGGAGATGAAGAGACAGATCACTTGAATGATCACTATCACTCAAGTTATGTCTCATAATCACTCGAGTAGCCACTCTAGTGATCATCAATGCAGATCACAAATCAACCAAGTTTCATCACAAATATGCCTTAAAGTTCTATTAAATCACAAAGGGAATATACATGGATAATTGTTAAAAGTGCATATGATCAATTAAATAGTGCAAGTGTACACTGTTATAATCAAGTAATATAGAAGTGAGTAGAGTATCGTTCCCACGAGGATTGATCACTAAGTACCAAAACGAGTAATTTTAATTATATTTAGTTGATCGATTCGTTGGTGATTGATAGAACAAAATAAAATGATTAAATATGAGTATAAATAATATGAAAGCAAATATAAGAAAAAGCCAAAGGGATTAGATTTCACTTAACAAATTCCGAATTGAATCACTTATCAATTCGGAACTTGTAGACTGCTTCCGAACTCTTCAATTTCTTTGACAAGTTCTTTCGATCTCAGAATCAAGAGGTTGTAGTTTAGTCTCCTTCGATCTGGTCATACACTAAGCAAAAGCTTAAAAAAAAACACAACACTCCAAAATGAAAAACAAATATAATATAAAGACCAAATTAGTATTAAAATTACTTGGTATTGAATATTAATGACAACAATCCCAGGCAACGGCGCCCAAACGTGTATGAGTGTAGATGATCAATTAAATAGTGCAAGTGTACACTGTCTTAATCAAGTAATATATAAGTGAGCAGAGTATCGTTCCCATGAGGATTGATCACTAAGTACCAAAATGGGTAATTTTAATTCTATTTAGTTGATCGATTAGTTGGTGATTGAGAGAACAAAATAAAATGATTAAATATGAGTGTAAATAATATCAAAGCAAATATGAGAAAAAGCCCTAGTAATTAGATTTCACTTAACAAATTTCGGATTGAATCACTTATCTATTCTAGCCCAATTTATTTCACATGATTGATAGTCGAGTTTCCCTAATTTAATTACTAGCCTCTTCCAAGGTCAAGTAATTCTATAATTAATTGCTAATCCACTATATTCCTATATGAATTTAAGCAATTAATTAGGCATTAAGATTTATAGAACTCAGTAAGACTATACAACTCATATGAATATATTCCTATTTTATATGCAAATCATAGTTTTAAGTATAGGATCTACACACATGCATCTCCTTCCGGTCTCAACATGCATTTGAAATCATTCAAAAGATGACCAATCAAATGAAAGCATTAAGAACAATAATTAAAACTCAATCATGAAGGACAAATTAAAACTAGATTTAATAAGTTAAGATTCAATCTGTCATTAATAAGGTACGTCATCACCCTAAGAAAATGAAAATTTAGCTCATGATAAAATTAAAAATAAAATCAAAATAAATTGACATTATATAAAACTAGAATGAAATCCTCATAAATACTGCATAAACTTGAATATTAAATTCTCAAACATAAATATACAACAAAGTATATTTTCTCACGATGCTACAGTGCCTTGTCATTTTTTCCACGGAGTGAACAATATCTTATCGGTTGATTTATGCATTTTTTTGTGACTGCTACAATTCTTCCATCTGCTACAGTCACCTCCGTCTGCTATAGTAACGATCTGCTACAGTGATTCCGCCATGAATAGTGAACACTGAATAGTGATGACCGTATCATTTTTTTCCAGTTGCGCCTCTGTCTTGTTTCAATCTTGTGGGTTTGTTTTTAGGTCTTCTTTTTTCTCTTTTCTCCTTAATATGGTGTACGTGGCTATCAAAAGAAAAAGGAGGAAATATTTATCAATTACACCCAAATTAATTACATTAAGCTCAAATATTGTCCACAAAATTATCATATAAGGGAAAATAAATATGCAAATATTTTACATATCAAATTCCCCCACACTTAGCTCTTGGATGTCCTCGGACAAGGAGTGGCTAATAAGTGCTTACAACAAAATTAGAAGTGTCAAGTCATAAGTAAGAGCACAATTGAAAAATAAAGAGATCATATTATTCATGAATCAACAAAAATTTAAACTGGTAACTTTATCTGAAAATGAATAAACTGAGTTTGTAAGTGTAACTCATTCTCTCAATCTCTCAAGTGTTTAAGGGTAATTGTTTCGCTCAAATTCAACAAAAAAATTGCACTATTATAGGCTTGGTAAAAATTTCAATCTCCACTACCTAATTCACATGCATAATTCAAATCAAAAGGACTTATTAAGGGTTGTGATGAGGTTAAGGTAAAAGGAATGTAAAACATGGTATGAAAGACTAAAGAAATAGAGCAATTGAAAATTGGGCTATTTATATATAATTTTTTCTCATCACAACAACCCATAATTCAAATACTTAATATCTTTTTTTTTCTCTTTTTTTTTTGAATTGCAATTGTAAAGTTGATGATATATACACCCCCATTCTTTGTCAAAAGCCCATTTCACAATAATTTCTAATGCTCCACTAATCTTCTGAATAAGGTAAAATCACTTGATATATCATTAAAGCAGATATTAATGGGTTGAGAACAAAGAAATAGTCAATTAGGCTCAAAGGAGCTTATCAACGATATAATTGCAAGGTTGGCTATTTGGCTCTGGTTAAAGAAAATGAATGCCTTTATCACTTTTAAAGGTGCATATGAGATGTAATTTCAATAACATTTAAAGAAAGTTCTAGAGTGACAACTTAATAGGTGAATATCACACACGAGAAATAATCATTATAGGCTCTAAAGCTCACAGTTAGGGGTTTTTAAACTCAGTTCATTCAATCTCAAAATTCATCACCAATTACAACAATCAGTTGTTCATTCATGCTATAAAATCTCTAAATTTAGTTAATCCATACTTAAAACATATATACTTCTTAAGATCATTACAAAGCACTTAAACATGATAATTTTTTTTTCACTTTTACTCTTTGTTTTAAGAAGGAACAAAAACATGAAACTAATAAAATGCGTCTCATAAGTTAAGAATAACTCCTTACTTTGCTATTTTTTCCCACAGCCCATGCATCTAATGTTTTTGTAACTCTCATCATAATCAAGGCTGAGATTAGCGTTTAAACACGTTTTATAAGGTGAAATGAGATCTGGGATAATTAAAATTTTTTTACAACACTTGTACAATTAGATCTCAATTCATTCATTCATAAAAACAATAGGCTTGATCAGTTTGTCACATATACAATATCAGAGTGTTGGAAAAATTCCCGACATTCACTCGGGATAATATAATTAATCAAAGTGTTTTATAGGGCATCATTGCCCATCTCAATTTCCCATACCGACAATTACACAATAACTACAAATATATGGTCTACAATGTGTACATTTGTCCAAATGATAACCAAAATCAAAAGAAACTAAGACTACCACCGGCAGTCCTAATCACCCTTATCCACTTGCCTTATCTAAAAAATGTTCTTTGAAAAGAGTGAGATTCAAAAGAATCCCGAAGTAACAGTTTATGTATATGATGTATAATTAAACAAAGCATGTAAGTATATATCACAATTCAGCTACACAGCTTTTAAAGCCGGGCTACCCGCCGTGACTCAATCATTTATTCAAGGTTGGGCTACCCTCCACGGACCTAATCAGCAATATTCAAGGTTGGGCTAACCGCCACAAACCCAATCATCAACATTTAAGGTTGGACTAACCGCCACAAACCCAAGCAGCAACATTCAAGGCCGGGCTACTCGCTATGGACCCAATCAACATCATTCAATGATAAATACGTACGAGCAATGCATTAAATATGATATAGGATAAAATGTCAATACTTTGCTCTTTTCATTCTTGTTCAGGCACAGGCCTTCTCCGTTCTGGGCAATTATCAAATCCTATATTCATAATTATGGATGATATGTTATCACTTGTTCCAATACTTAAACGATTCCAAAATACTTAGATTTGGTTAATATTAAAGTCCCTTAGGCGGCTACTAGAAGCCCAAACAAATGCCTAAAGGGTTGGGAAAAGACTATATCAAAAACCACCTTTCAGAAGTGCAAAATGCTGATATTTGGAGGTTGGCTGTGGCCCAAAAATCCCCTGGCAGCACCCAAAAACAGGTCAGAAACGTTTGGGCCGCGGCCAATAAAATCCTGTTTCTTGGCTAAAAAAATCACAACTAATTCTAGAAAAATCAAAATGAGGTGATTTCAAATTCAAATGAAAGGTATTTAAGTCTTATTCATAGGAAAAATATGGTCCAATACTAGAAATCACCACACAAATACAGAATTGCCCGAAACGCAACACTGCTCCAAAACAGAGTTCAGTTTCCATCCCAAACTTTGGACAATCACATCTCCCAGTTCACAAAATGAAATGACACAAATTATATATCCATTTTGAAGCTTGGGATGTGAAATTTAAGACCAGAAAGTTTCATAATATTTAGACACCATTTGTTCATTCAAAACTTTCATGCAAACTGACTGCCTAGAACAGAGTTCACACTTGACAGCATTCCAATTTTCTACTAAAATGTCCAATGGCTCCAAAATCAACAATCAAACCTATTCCCACATAAATTTTCAGAAGGAATCCAATGGAAACATTAAATCAACCAATTTCACATTGCTTCCTCAAGATATAGCATGATCAACAACACAATGCCAATTTTCCAAAATCCACAAACTTCACATATTAACCTTAAATCAATTATATCTATCCAATACACACAACAACACACCATTTCCATGACCACCACATGCCATACTCTCTAAGACCCTTATTTTCAAAAATAGGTCAGAAATTTCCAGAAAATTCAAACTCAAGCAAATGCTACAAAACCTATGTAGAAAGGTTTGTCTTACTCACCTCTGCAACTTTTCCAAAGGAGTTCCTTGGTTCTCCAAACTCCAAAATTCCTTGAGAGCTTAAGACACTACTAATGGAAAATCTAAAATATGAAGATGAATCTCTCAACACAAGGAACAACTTTATAGAAGGGAGTTTTGGCATTAGAGGTTATCTTCTTACCTTAAATCTCAAGCTTTTTTCCTTCTTGCTTGAGCTCCCATGGCAGCATGAAAGAGAGAAAAGGAAAGAGAGAGAATGAGAGAGATGAGTGATGATGAAGAAGAGCACAGAAATTTGGCCCCCTATGCCTACTCATGCGCACAAAGAGAGAGGGAGAGAGAGAAATGATAAAATATGGTACTTTGACTTTTCCTCTCATCTCTCTTTATCCATCAAGTGACACTTGTCTGCATCTTTTGCATTTCCATAAAGTAAGTAACCACTTGGTTACTCTAACCACTCCATTCGCTATTTAGTTACATATCTCATTTCTCCTTACTTAGTAATTAATTCTTCCATTAATTATGGACTAATTAACTGATAATTTTCCATTCTTTCCAAATTTCTACTGATTTTGGCACATTTATTTAAATTGCTACATATCTCATAATTAGATCCTTTTTCCTCTTCCATTCGCCATTTCCCCTTATTTTAGCCTAATAATTATTTTATCACATAATTATGCTAAAATACAGGGCGATAGGCATTCCCAATAACTAATTCAGATATCAAATCCACATTAATTTAAAAAAGCATTTCACAATAATTATCATTAGCCCTTAATCAAAATTTGGGGCGTTACAGTTTTACTAATTAACTAAATTTTTTTTCTCCTCCCTAAAACTAAATTAGACATTGTCCCTAATGTCTTCAAGAGCTCAGAGGAAGTTTTTTTAAAAAAAAACATAAACACACAATAAAGTAAAACCAAGAGATTAAGGAAAGTTACAACCGAAGAGTGGTATCTGGGTTTTGCTTCTTACTGCTATCTGAAGATTGCCCACCGATTTACTTGACAAGTAGTTTTGGTTTAGGTTCATAGGTTTGCAGTTGATTGAGTAGCTGATCAGCAGTTGGTGCAGCAATTATGGAGTGGTTAGTCGCTTGGGGTATGAATCTTGTTTCCATAGCATGATCAAAAAAACATAACAAATCATCATAAAAACTATTAACATTAAACAATCCTAATGGTTTTTTGTGATAGTTCAACTTAGCCCAATATGTAACGCTAAAGATCCCATCCATTGTCTCCAAACCACCGGGTAGAGCAATAAAAGCTTGAGCAACATTTGTCCCATACATTCAGTAAAGCTTGAAACTTGCAACTCTTGTCCAAAGGAAAAGATGTAGTCTTCCAACTCCTTTACCCTTACACTCAAACCCTTACTTCCATTCATGGATGCAGAAATGGCCACACTTCCCCTTAGGCCCTGGTGCCTCCCCATATACAAAATTGATCTTTCTGGTGGCTAATGCACTTCTAAGTTCATTTGTTGATATTATAAACTCTTTATCCTTACCCATATCAGTTTCACCAAAAATGCAGATAGATGTAAATCTATATCTTTGTATGATACCCTTTTTCTTTTCTTTTCTCTCGGACCGTTTGTGCTTACAAGTGGAAGACTGCATATTTACAAGTGGAAGTGTGCATATTTGCAAATGAAAGAGTACATATATATAATACTAAAACAACGACAACTAGATCATGCAAATTATGCATTTTCCAAAAAAATTTTGAAAAACTTTGACACGAATGACCGGCGTAATTTACGTGAAGAAGAAGGGGAAAGAAAGTCAAAAGTTACTGAGAAGATTAGATACATTAGTCAAAAGCTGCTGAAAAGATAAGATAGATTAGACAAAAGCTACGGAAAAGATAAGATGATTATGTACAGTAGTTGTGACTTTGGCTCACATCTTCCTCTGGTTTTACGTCCAGTAACGGCTTAAACTCTTTCTATAAATTGAAGATTTGCTTCCCATCTAGTTTTCTTACAAATTGGCAAGCAGGGTCTTTTAATGTCAGATTCTCAAGACAATAGCTCTTTTTTTTGTTGAATATGTCTGTTAAATCAAGAAGAATACGATGAACATCACCACTCGGATGCATCTCAAGAGTTTGAATGATATCATCTAGTGACTCCTTACTCAGTCCATCCTTTATATATTTAATTTTATCTTCTCAATTTATAGAAACCATACCTTTACTCCTATAGCGCTGATCACAATTCTACCTTGCACATTTATGAAAGATATTCATCATTTTAGCTCTTCTCTTTTTAGAGTAAGAACTTCTTCCCATTCCTGGTGAAGGTTTAATAAATGATTTATGAATCTCACCTACTAAATGTACCTTAGCTTCAATGATCCAGCGTATGTCTACAGGAAGGCCTAAACGCTTGAATATCTTCATCATTTCAAGTCAATTGTTATAGATCTCCTTGAGCACATCTTTGGGAAAAGTGGGGAACCTATTCTTAAGCTTTATAAGAGATTCCTCCATAGTAACTTAAAATGACATTGATAAAAAATAAAATTCATAAAGCAGTGCAGTGTGTTTCGGTGAGTTAAGAAAGCAAAATGAGAGAGTATGAAAGAAAAATGAGAGAGTAGGAAAGAAGTTTTGAGAGAGTAGGAAAGAAGTTTTGGGTTACCTCTAAATAGCCACCCTTCTTTAACATTTTTAGCTAGACAAAGATTAAACTAAAAAGTTTTTTGTTTTAAATTTTTTTAAAAAAAATTACTAGATTGAGGACTTACCTATTGGTTCTTCAAACGTGATGATAGATTTGAAAGTGTTGAGTGCACCTTCATTGTATTCTTTGAGCCTTTGCCTATTCACTTTGAATTTTTGATCACCATCTTGAATCTTCATAGTTCCATATGGCCATACTTGAATCACAGCAAAAGGACCTGACCACCTTGATCTCAACTTTCCTGGAAAGAGTTTTAACCTTGAGTTATATAAAAGCACTTTTTGCCCCGATGTAAACTCTCTCCTAAAAATTCTTTTGTCATGCCATATTTTTGTCTTCTCCTTGTATAACTTTGCATTTTCATAAGCTTGCTGTCTGAATTCTTCAAGCTCATTAAGTTGGAGAAACCTTTCTCACCAGCTGCCTTTAAGTCAAAATTTAATGCTTTTACTGCCCAATATGCTTTGTGCTCCATTTTTACTAGAAGATGGCATGCTTTTCCATAGACCAATTGATATGGGGATGTATGATTTGGTGTCTTGAAGGTAGTTCTATAAGCCTAAAGTGCATCTTCTAACTTTTGAGCCCAGTCTTTCTGGTTGGAATTCACTGTCTTCTCTAAAATCTACTTCACTTCTCTGTTTGAGATTTCCACCTGCCTACTAGTTTGTGGACGATATGGAGTTGCAACCTTATGAGTTCTCCATATTTAGCTAACACAAACTGAAGCTGCTGATTACAAAAATGCCTTTCTCCATCGCTGATAATAGCTCTAGGCACTCCAAATCTTGTAAAAATATTTTTCCTTAGAAACTTTACAACTACCTGAGAATCATTTGTAGGAAAAGCAGCTACTTCAACCTATTTGGAGACATAATCAATAGCTACTAAAATAAATTAATTGCTAAATGATGATGGAAAAGGCCCCATAAAATCGATCCCCCATACATTGAAAAGTTCAACTTCTAAGATGTTAGTTAAAGGGGCTTCATGCCTCCTTAAGATATTTCCCGTTCTTTGACATCTGTTACAAGTTGCCATAATTTTGTGAGCGTCCTTGAAGAGTGTAGGCCAGTAAAGTCATGATTGAAGGACTTTAGTAGCTGTTCTATTTGCTCCAAAATGACCACCATATAGGGATGAATGGTAGTGATTTAAAAGATGCTATCCATTTTTTAAGAACATAATGCCTGACAATTCGATCTGGGCATTGTTTGTATAAAAACGGATCCTCCTAAAAGTAATGCCTTACATCAACCAGAAACTTTTTCTTTTGCACTTTAGAAAGTTCATAAGGCATTACTCCGCTTGCCAAATAATTCACAAAATCAACATACCAAGGAGTAGGTTGTGACTGCATAATAAAAAGTTGCTCATATGGGAAATTCTCCTAGATTGGTGATTCTCTCTTTCGTTCAGGTGGTTCTAACAGAGAATGATAATCTACAATGAGATTCTCGATCCCTTTATTGTCTTTGATCTCCAAGTCAAATTCGTGTAGTAAAGCACCCATCTGATCAATCTGGGCTTAGCATCTTTCTTCTCAATCAAGTATTTGATTGCTGAGTGGTCCGTCTAGATAATGAACTTTAACCTGATTAAGTATGCTATGAATTTGTCAAATGCAAATACTACTGTTAGGAGCTCTTTTTCTGTTGTTGCATAATTCAGCTATTCTTATGAGAGTGTTCTGCTAGCATAATAGATAGCATGAAAGATCTTGTCTCTTCTTTGGCCTAAAACAGCTATAACTGTATAATCACTTGCATCGCACATTATCTTAAATGGAAGATTCCAATCTAGAGCTATGATAACTGGTGCAGAAGTCAAGGCACTTTTTAGAGTTTGGAAGGTTGATAAACACTCCTTATAAACATAAAGGGAGTATTTTTCTCTAACAGCATGCAAAGTGGCTTTATGATTTTTGAGAAATCCTTGATGAATTTTCTATAGAAACCAGCATGCGCTAAAACACTCTGAATGCCCTTGATTGAGGAAGGAGGTGGTAGCTTTTTAATTGTTTCAATCCGAGCTCAGTCAACTTCAATGCCTCGATCAGATGTCTTCTGACCCATTATGATTCCTTCTTTTACCATAAAATGGAATTTCTCCTAATTTAGAACCAAGTTTGTCTCCACACAACGTTGCAAGACTTTTGCCAAATTTGAAAGACAATGATCAAATGATTCTCCAGAAAATAAAAAATCATCCATGAATACCTCAATGTACCTTTCCACTATTTCTAAGAGGATCGCCATCATACTCCTTTGAACTGTAGCTGGTGCATTACATAGGCCAAATGGCATCTTTCTGAAGGCAAATGTACCATATGAACATGTAAAAGTTGTTTTCTCTTGATCCTATGGTGCAATTGTAATTCGATTATATCTTGTGTACCTGTCCAGGAAACAATAATAGGCTTTCCTTGTTAGTCTGTCAAGCATCTGGTCTATAAATAGAAGAGGGGAGTGATCTTTTCTGGTGGCTTTATTGAGCTTTCTGTAATCGATGCACACTCTATATCTAGTCACCGTTCATTGTGGAATTAGTTCATTTTTCTTGTTGGGCACTACTGTCATTCCACCTTTCTTTGGCATAACTTGAACTGGACTTACCCAGTGACTGTCGAAGATTGGGTATATTATGCCAGCATCCAGCCACTTTATTACCTCTTTTCTCACTACCTCCATCATGTTTGGATTGGGTCTTCTCTGGTGCATGACTGATGGCTTGTAGTTGTCCTCCATCAAGATCTTATGCATACAAATTGAAGGACTAATCCCTCTTATATCAGCTATTGACTATCCAAATGCTATTTGATACTCCCTTATTACTCTTAATAACTTTTCTTCTTCTTTAGGAGTAAGAGCTATAGAGACGATTACTGGTAATGTTGAATCTCCTCCCAGATAAACATACTTCAAGTGGGATGGTAGTATTTTCAACTCCAATACTGATGGTTTCTCTGTTGATGGTACCGGCTTACTCGGCCTTTCCCCAAGATCTTCAACTGGTTTCTTGATAAAAATTGGGGAATTTACTTCAAGGTACCTTATCTGCTCCAAGACTTCTGGATTAGTAGATTTTGATACATCTACCATTCCTATTACTAATGGTTGATCCATGCAGATTTCGTTCACGACTTCTTTTGTTCAACTGGTCAATATATTAACTTTGTACCAGGTGTCACCTTCATCTGGAAAGGATAAAGCCTTGAAAATGTTGAAGGATACTTGATTATCTTGAACTCACAAGATTAACTTCCCCTATTGCACATCTATTAATGTTTTCCCAGTTGATAGGAATGGCCTCCCAAGAATGATAGGAATTTCTTGACCTTCTTTCATGTCGAGTATTATGAAATCAGCTGGGAATATGAGTTTGTCCACCTTTGCCAGAACATCTTCTAAGACACCCCTCGGATGTGTTATTGATCGGTCAGCCAGAAGTAATAAAACTGTGGTCGGCTTCAGCTCTCCAAGACCAAGTTTGTTTAGACAAATAGAGGCATGAGGTTTACACTTGCTCCAAGATCGCAAAGTGCTCTTTCAAAATGATATTGACCTATGGTGCAAGGTATGTAGAATCTTCTTGGATCTTTCAGCTTTAGAGGTAATTTCTTTTGGAGAATAGCACTATACTCCTCAATAAGTGCAACTGTTTAAAATTCCTTAAGCTTACGCTTATTTGAGAGAATGTCCTTCATGAATTTTGCATAACTGGGCATTTGGGCAAAAGCGTATGCAAAAGGAATGTTGATGATCAACTTTTTGAAAACCTCCAAAAACTTTGCAAACTACTTATCTAGCTTTGCCTTCACAAGTCTCTGAGGGTATGGAACAGGTGGTACATATGGATAATGATTGTCTGGAAAGTTGATTCTTCCTGGTATCACATCATCCTCCTTCTGTTCTTGTATTTCCTCCTTCTGTTCTTCTCTATACTCTTTCTTTTCTCCATCTTCCTTCTTTTTTATTAAAGGATTTTTCAATTCTTTCCCACTTCTTAGTGCAACAGAGTTCACATGCTTTTTTGGGTTTCTTTCAGTGTCACTTGGTAAAGTTCCTGATTGTCTGGAATTCAGCATATTTGCAATTTGGCCCATTTGGATCTCCAAGTTCTTTATTGAGGGCCTTGGTTTTTGAGTGTTGGATCAGTCCTAGCTATGAATTGAGCCAGTGCATCTTCCATATTTAGTTTTTGTTATGGTGGATTTGGTTGTTGAAGAGCTTGTTGCTGGTAGTTTCCTTATGACTTGAATGCATTTTGATTATTCCTTCAACTAAAGTTTGGATGATTTCGCCAACCTGGATTGTAGGTGTTTGAGAATGGGTCATTTCTTTTATTTTTGATGAATTGAGCTTGCTCTAGCATAGATGATTGTCCTTCTTGACATTATGTACTCACATGAGGTCCTCCACATTGATCACAAGCTTCAGTTGGAGTGTTGATTACGTTTGCTTTGGTTGTCAGTTATCCTACTTGCTTAGATATAGATACAACTTGAGAAGACAAAGTTGTAAGGACATTCAGCTCATATACTCCAAGTGCTTTCTTTGAATTGCTACGTTTAGAATACCATTGATATGCATTGGCTGTCATCTCCTCAAGTAGATTGTAAGAATCATTTATAGTTTTTCCCATTAAAGATCCTCCAGCTGCAACATCTACAAGAATTCTGGAGATGTGCGTCATCACTATAGAGAGTTTGCAGTTGCTACTAATTTGGTAACCCATGATGAGGACATCTCCTTAGCAACTCCTTGTATCTTTCCCATGCTTCATAGAGGCTTTCTTGTTCATATTGGGTGAATGAGGCAATTTCATTCCTCAATTTAGCAATTTTTGCTGAAGGAAAGTATTTCTCCAAAAATTTCTAGCCATGATCTCCCATGTAGTTATGCTTCCCATTGGTAGCGATTGTAACAAACTCTTAGCCTTATCCCTGAGTGAGAAAGGGAAAAGTCTAAGTCTAATGGCGTCATTAGTAACACCATTATGCTTGAATGTGTCATAGATTTCTAGGAAGTTGGCTATATGTGCATTAGGATCTTCTGTTGGTAAAACACCAAACTGATTTGCTTGCATTATCTGGATAATTGCCAGCTTGATTTCAAAGTTGTTAGCTACTACTAGTGGTCTTCTAATTCCATAATTTGTCTCCATGACTGTTGGTGTTGCATAGTCACGGAGTGTTTTGGTATATGTTGTTTCTCCCTGCGGATTTGCCATCGGATTGCTTAGGATTGAAGTAGACTGCTTCCGAACTCTTCAATTTCTTTGACAAGTTCTTTCGATCTCAGAATCAAGAGGTTGTAGTTTAGTCTCCTTCGATCTGGTCATACACTAAGCAAAAGCTTAAAAAAAACACAACACTCCAAAAAGTAAAACTAATATAATATAAAGATCAAATTAGTATTAAAATTACTTGGTATTGAATATTAATGACAACAATCCCAGGCAACGGCGCACAAACGTGTATGAGTGTAGATGATCAATTAAATAGTGCAAGTGTACACTGTCTTAATCAAGTAATATATAAGTGAGCAGAGTATCGTTCCCATGAGGATTGATTACTAAGTACCAAAATGGGTAATTTTAATTCTATTTAGTTGATCGATTAGTTGGTGATTGAGAGAACAAAATAAAATGATTAAATATGAGTGTAAATAATATCAAAGCAAATATGAGAAAAAGCCCTAGTAATTAGATTTCACTTAACAAATTTCGGATTGAATCACTTATCTATTCTAGCCCTATTTATTTCACATGATTGATAGTTGAGTTTCCCTAATTTAATTACTAGCCTCTTCCAAGGTCAAGCAATTCTATAATTATTGCTAATCCAATATATTCCTATATGAATTTAAGCAATTAATTATGTATTAAGATTTATGGAACTCAGTAACATTACACAACTCATATGAATATATTCCTATTTTATATGCAAGTCATGGTTTTAATTATAGGATCTCCACACATGTGTAATACCCCGAATTTTGGGATTGAAGGCATGGGAATAAGCCTAAATTAAGTAGACTGGTAAGCCCCAATTTAACAGGTGTCCCAAATTTATCCCCTAATGATTCTAATATCTTTGGGGTATTAAGAAAGTAAAATGGTGAATTTTGGAGAATATAATTATGTTTTTGATAAAATCGCCTATGAGGCAGTGAGCTTATCATAAGGTTTTGGAAGACTAAATGATAATCAAAAATTATGGAATTTTATAGGATGAAAGTAGACATCCTAAGCTTTAATTTGATAGGTCATATGACGCAATTAGAGCTATACACAAAAAGATATGAATTTTTGAAGTCAGCACAGAAAAACTATGAAATTTCTGGAACAGCATGTAAAGATTAAAATTCTGGGAATTTTGTGATTCCATAAAGTAAAGGTATATATTTGTCCTTGAAACTAGACTCAATAAGGGTTCTATAGGCTTTGGAATCACCTCATTTCGATTTTTCTAGAATTAGTTATGATTTTGCAAAGTTTGGGCAGAAATCTGCTAGAATTTTGTAAAATCCGAATTTTGGAAAATTAAACAAATTATTATAATATTATGAAATATTAGAATATAAGTTCATCTTTCTCATTCAGCTGCTCATTCACGCACAGCAACCTGAACCATAGAGAGAGAAGGTTGAGAGAGTTTAGAGAGAGAAATAGAAGAAAAATCACAAGGTAAGCCGATTTCTCCGACGATTTCGCTCCTAACGTGTATACTCCTTCTCCTAAGCTTATCTTCTATGTTGTTTGAGGTGTTTGAGGCAAGATTTTTGGAGTTGGGAAGGTTAGGGGTTTCAGCCAAGAAGAGGAAAAGCCAGTGGGAGATTGAGGTAACTTCCAAACTCTTGTATATTGACTATTCTAGCTGCTGTGGGCAATTTAATCGGTGAAATTTCGCCGGATTGCCATTGGTTTTAATTTTTGGAAATGGGTATGTGGGGCTGTTATGCTGCCCAAATTGATACTAAATGGTAGTTGTAACCTAATGGAATAGTCAATAAAGTGGTTAGGAATGGAAAGAAACACGTTTACGGAGCCGAAACCGAAAAACCCCAATTTTCCCCTTAAAACCCATATATTTTGGCTAGCATTGTAAATGGGTCTTAGAGCTGGATTTTCAATGATTTGATGATTCCATTGGATTCAGTGGGCGAAAATAGGTGGGGTTGCAGTTGGGCACTTTTTCGGAAAAGGCCGAGAAAGCATAATTACAGAAACGCCCCTAAAACCCTTAAAGTGGGGCTGTCAAGGGTAATTTTGTAATTGACATTGAATTTGATAATTCTGAGTCCGGAAATGGATTCCTTGGGCGAAAATATGTCAGAATAGCCCATGTCAAAATTTTAAGAAAAGTACAGCCGGACCGGGTACGGCGGGGCCGGGCCGGGTCTCGGGGGTATTTTAGTAATTTTTCAATATAGCCTCATATAACCCCCAGAAACACTATGGAAGTGTCTAAATAGTACATTTGACATTGTAGGATCGAACGTGAAGCCCCGAGTTGTTGGCACATAAATCGAGGAGAAAAGACTGGAGGTAGGGGACTTACCTTACTTGCATGTATTTGATATCTTTGCTTGTGTAATGATGTATGTGATTGCTTTACTTGATTGTGTAGAGCATATTTGAATAAATGAAGCTCTGTTTCTGTTTTCGCTGTGGCCATAGTCTTGTTGTGTGAAACATTGAGCATGCAGAAATGTCATTATGGGGCATACATCTAGATAAAGCTAACATGTTATACACATAGCATCAATCATGCATGCATTATGGTATCTGTTTCCTACTGAGATTCTCTTGAATCTCACCCTCCCCTACCAACAATCTAGACAAGAGATGACAGAAGATATGCAAACAACAATTCAGAGTATCGTACGAGGGGATTACAATAGTGGAATGAAGACGGGAAGAAGTCTCTGTTTCACTGGGACGGGTTTAGATACCCCAGTAGCCCTGTGTGGCTACATTGATGGTAAGTATCATGTACAAACCCCTATTGGGAATTTATGTAATCATGCACATATTATCAGTATAGTTATGATATTCCTGTGTTGCCTACCCAACCGCATATCGTTTTCCGCGAATACTCTGATAAATGTGAAATTAAAATAAGGGCGTGACAACATGCATCTCCTTCTGGTCTCAACATGCATATTGAAATCATTCAAAAGATGGCCAATCAAATGAAAGCATTAAGAACAATAATTAAAACTCAATCATGAAGGAGAAATTAAAATTAGATTTAATTATTTAAGATTTAATCCGTCATTAGTAAGCTATGTCATCATCCTAGGAAAATGAAAATTTAGCTCATGATAAAATTAAAAATAAAATCTAAATAAAATGACATTATATAAAATGGAATGGCATCCACATAAATACTGCATAAACTTGAATATTAAATTCTCAAATATAAATATACAATAAAAAGATGCATGAAAAATGGAAAAATCCAGCCGTCCCTTTAGGAGGTAAACCCTTCCATGCAAGTGGCATTCAAAAAATAATACAATCCTAAACCTTCCATATAGGAGGCATGCAAAAAGTAATACAATGCATAAAATTAAATCTAGAAAATAACACAATTTATTCAGAATTGTTAGAGAAAATATCTCTCCCTGTCAAAGAAATATCTCCATGCCTTCCAATCTTTGCGCCTGATGCTCGTATTTATAGGCAGTGAGCGAACAGTTGCATGTCAGTTTTTGTCACGATGCTACAGTGCCATGTCATTTTTCCCACGGAGTGAACAGTATCCTGTCTGCTAATTTATGCATTTTTCTGTGACTACTACAGTGTTTTGTCGCCTGCTATAGTTCTTCCATCCACTACAGTAACGGTTTGCTACAGTGATTCCATCATGAATAGTGAACATTGAATAGTGACGACTATATTATTTTTTCCCAGCTATGCCTGTTTCTTGTTTCAATCTTGTGGGTTTGTTTTTAGGTCTCCTTTTTTCTCTTTTCTCTTGAATATGATGTACGTGGCTATCAAAAGAAAAGCAAGGAAATATTTATCAATTGCACCCAAATTAATTACATTAAGCTCATATATTGTCCACAAAATCATCATATAAGAGAAAATAAATATGCAAATATTTTACATATCAATAATTATAATATTATTCATGCCAGGTACACATTTAAATTTATTTTATTTTTGAATTTTTGGTATGATCACTCGAGTGATGCCTCAAGATCATTCGAGTGATATTGGGCGTTAGGGTTATATTTATCGAAACTCTTTCTCTTTTTCCTAAAATCTCTTTGAGTGATTCTACTAGTGCTCTTCCAAAAATTTTTGACAAACACTTTCTCACTTCATTTCCATCAAAACCTATTATTTCTCACTATGAAAAACCTCCAAGATTTTTCAAATCTTCGTGCCCTAAACTCGCGACCGTTAGCATTCATTTTCCAGAAATTTACTCCTTCTCTCAATCATATTGGCAGGAACCAAAACTCCTTTTCCTAACACTCCTTCTAGTTTGTCTGATCCCCAGTAGCCTTCTGAATCTCCTCCATCTCTTCCAACCAAGAAATTGAAAACCACCTCAAAGCCAAACCCAAAACTGAAGCCTCAAGCAAAACCCAAAGTCAAAGGGGTTGTGATCAAGGAACACAGGGTTACAAAGGCTCAATTAAAGAAGACTATACCTCCAGGTAGAGGCAATGATACTGTAGTGCCATCCTTATCTACCTCAGATTCATCAGACATACCTATTTGGTCTGGGAAAGGTTTAAAAGGGTCAAAGTACGATGAAAAACTTGCCAAAGCCATGGCAAGCATGCTAGAAGAGGCTCTACAATCCAAAAGAGGAAAAGAGGGACAATCCTTAAAGGATCCAGTAGAAGAAAAAGAAGAAGAGATTACATTTCCATACAAGGGCTTCAATGTGAAGAAACTAGAGGAGACTTAGAAGTTTAATGAACACTTTTCAAGGAGAAAAGTGTTCAAGATGAACTACATTGATCTTTATCTAACCTAAGCCCTTACCTTGAGTCTTTTATGCCTTGGCAATCAATTTGACTGCCTTATTGCATAAAAATAGTTAGACATTTTTATTCCAATTTGGAGCTAGTAAATGATGCCCTCAAAGACTCTCTAGAAGAAGAAATGGTATCTAAGGTTAGGAGGCAAGAAATCATGATCTCACCCTCTAAAATAAACACTTGGTTAAGGATAGAGAACCCTCTTGAAGATGTTCATCCCAATCTTGATTTAAACCAACTGTTTACCTTTTCAAGGCCCAGAGAGAAAGAGTGGAACCACTCAACTTTAATCCTAGTAACTGTTAGATCCCAAGTTTTGATGATAACAAAAAGTCAATTGTGTACAAATCATGTTTTTATAAGTCTAAGAAATGTTTACAAAGTTACCAAATGCATATAGCAAGGTTTTCTGGTATCTGCTGTCAAAATAAACTGGAGTGCTTGAGCATGAGCTTTGCACTCTAGCATAGATCCCTTCTGTGCTCGAGCAGGTACGAGTGATAGCCAGAAAGTGTTTACCCGAGAGGCATGCCACTATTATGTTCACTGATTCACTCGAGCACTGAAGACAGCACTCGAGCAGAGAAGCCTTTCTCACTCGAGCATATGCAAGTGAAGGTCTGCGAGTGCTTGGCCGAGAGCAAGTATTATCATTCCTCCTTGATGCACTTGAGCAGAGACATCAATGCTCGAGCATGAGCATTCTATACTTGAGCAAGGTACTGCGGGTGTTTGGCTGAGAGTCATGAAGTTCAGAGAAGCGCAAGTGTGCTCGAGCACAATCTTATATGCTCGAGTGACACATCAGCACTTGCGAGTGAAAAATCCATCCCTCTCCATTTCTGATGCGAGTGCTTGTATAAACGGTATATTACTTGAGAATATTCTTCTCACTCGAGCAGGAGTCTGTGCGCTCGAGTGAGGGCCCACATCACCTGCGAGTGATAAATCTATCCCTCTCAAATCCTGATGCGAGTGTTGGTAGTAGGGGTATAATTCTTGAGAATATTCGTTTCAATCGAGCAGGGGTATGTGTGCTCGAGTGAGGGACCACATCACTCGCAAGTAAAAAAATCTCACTCTTGCTAAAATGATATGCGAGTGTTGACCCGAGAAGACACTCCCAGTGGAAAATGCAAAGTCACTCGAGCAGAAGGAGTTGTGCTCGAGTGAGACCCCACATCACTCGCGAGTGAGAATTTTGTCTCTCTGAAATCCTATGCAAGCACAACCCGATAACTGAAGCACAAAGAGGAAAATAGGAAGATCACTCGAGTTAGCCCTTTCATACTCGAGTGATGCTCTGCTAGATCACCAAAAACACCAAGTCTCACAACGTTCAATCCGAATATGGTTTAATGTTATTTATTTATGTTATCATTACTTATTATCATTACTTAACATCATTTTAAATGTATTATAAGTGTGATACAGGAAGATGAACGTTGGAAATAAGCTGACACAGAGAAAGTCAAATAACGGCAGACAAAATCATTACAAGCACGCACGTACCTACCGCATTCAGATTATTCAAACATGCGCGTGTCTTTCCACAGTTGCAAAGCCCCGCTCCTCAAACGATGATTACCCAAACGGGAAAAAACTAAACAACTATATATATACAGAGATTCAGAGATAGCCAACAACAACGAAGCACAAGAATTCACAAGCTTATACATGAGTCTCTGTTATTCATCATTTTCTCTGTATACACATTGATCTTCAGTGTTTATTCTTTTGCTCTGTAAGAGAGTCTTCATACAATTCAAATTCTATGCTTATTTGATCTCAAGGTATTGGGACCTTGAGTGGGTAGATTTCCTTACGAGAGAAGCAGTTGAGAGAATTCCTTGTTAAGCCTTTCACTCATAAGTCTTATAAGATACAAGCAGAAGAGAATGTTGCTGCTCGTAAGTCTTACAGTGGTGTAAGCAAGAGAGGACATTGTTGCTCATAAGTCTTGTATACATAAGCAAGTGAGAAGGGTCATAGGTTGTTTTTCTGCACGTAAGACTTGTCGTAAGGGGGAGAGAAATTTCTTAGTGAGAGAATATTTCTGCTCGTAGTCCTTTCAAGGATAATTGTTGTTTTGAGGCATTCTGAGAGCCCATTGAATCTTGGAGGTATAGTGAAAATCTCAGTAGATCTTGATCTCTGAGGACTGGACGTAGGCCTGGTTGTTAGGCCGAACCAATATAACTCTCTGTGTTCAAATCTTCTCAACTCTACTCTATCTACTATATTTTTCATATCACCACATCAAGCGAAAAATTTATAACATCACCCAATTCACCACCCTCTTGGGTGAAGCTTGCCTCTTACAGTAACATGTGCGATTTACACAAAGTCCTATGGTATTTCTACTCTAGACCTATAGTTAATAAGTCAAACAATTTCACACATATCATTGAGAGAGATTTCAGAAACATGGCCTCCATTATCCTAAAAGAGCAAAAAGACTTGGGTGAACTCATTTTTGTAGAGATCAAGAGATATAGGTTTCATAGAACCATGACTAACCCCATGCCTTTTCCTTAGCTTATCTCCCTATTTTTAAAGAAAAAATAAGATTTGGTACTTGGAGAAGAATTAGCTTGTTGAGAGATTGTAGCCTATTGGAAGAAATCAAATAGGCAAGTTGGGGATTGAAATTCCTTTAAAGAAACCCTTGGAGTCCAATCTAAAGAAAAAGAAGATGATTAAGATGAGACAAGTAGAATGGATGATACCCAATCCTCTATGCCTGCTTTACTTCTGCTCCATCATTCTTCGGTGCTACTCTATAAAAATTCATAAAGAATGTACTTGACGGATTTCATGTGGACATCACCAATACAAATGTAGAGCTAGTAACCATATGAACTACAAGATGGGAGAGTTGGTGGCTAGTATGAACTAGCACAATAATGTAATACTGGCAGAGTAACGGGCATAAGGGACTACCATTTAGAGCTTGGTAACCTCATACGATCATTACATGCCAAGATTGATGCCCTAGCTCTCGAACCATCCATACCTACCTCTGCTCCTGCTACTGATATAGTTCCTTCCTCAAAGCCTGGCACCTCTACTGTTCCTCCTCCTATCATACCCATCACCATCCCTACTAACCTTCTCTTCTCCATGCCTAACCCATCCACATCCGAACCAATTCATATCAGTATTGATGAGTTAGTCCAGCACGTCTAGCCCCAGCTAGTGCCAACACTTATTGCTTCACCTATAGGTATCGAGACAATTTCCTCATACCACTCCCCTAGCGATCCTTCCTATTTCTCACCTATTAGCATAGAGGAGGTGGAAGTTACTTCTTAGACCCCAGTACCTCAAAACCCTTCTACCTTTATCCCATATCTAGATGATCCGCTTCAGATACCTCTTGTCAATTTCCTTGAACCCGAGCTTTCATCTCCCAGCCTTTATCATCAGGGTGACTCATATGACTCTGGAGGTACACCTATTAACATCACCTCGATCTCTGTTGCTTAGTCATCTAGTTTTAGTCCTTCTTCTCTCAGTTGATTCTCACTTTATGATGTCAAAAAGGGGGAGAAGATTTGAATGTGAATTTGTGAATATCTGATAGAGGTTGTATAGCATGGGGTTCATGGGTGTATTAGGATTTAGGTAGTTTTCTAACTTTCTTCACTTATTTTTGACTTTTGGATATGTAATGAATTATGTGTATTGACTTTACTATGAAATTATTATGCAGTTTCATTATTAATATCAAATTATAGACAGATAAATGTTTGGTTGTGAATGTAAGATGATTATAGGATTTGATTCAAACTAATCTTACAAACTCATTAGTTTAAATGATTTCTAATGCTAAAAACTTCAAAATCAATGAATTAGAATTCAAATTGATTTCAAATGATAAAAGTTTCCCAATCATTATATTTGGATTCAAAAGAGTTTCAAATTTCAAGATTATTAAGTTTTGAATTCAAAATGATTTCAAACAAAAGATTCAAAAACATTTATTTGAATTTAAAGTTTTTTCAAATAGTTTCAAAGTCCTTGTACTTAAATTCAAAAGAAGTTGTGAAATCTCTAATGATATTTTAACTCTATATGAAATGATATCAAGTATTTTAGAAGAATGTGATATTAATTGAAATCTAAAATTTCAAAATGCTTTCAAATACATTGTTTAAAAATCACCAAGTTTTGTTATCATCAAAATGGGGGAGAATGTTAGATCCCATATGTTTTGATGATAACAAAGATTGGAATAATCTTACATAAGGTTTTGATAAATTGACAAAAGAGTTTTTGAACAAAGGAACTAAGTACTTGGTGGCAGGAAAAGCCATAACTCGAGTAGCCACTCGAGTGATGAAGAAGAACAAGAAGTCATTGAATAGGAGAAATCATTACTGTTAAATTTCTGAATAGATCACTCAAGTGATCTCTCGAGTAATGATCCTTTATTACTCGAGTGATCACTTGAGTTATATGTGTCAAATAGTTCTACAAGCTCTTTACTAAGATTTGCATGGTTTCACTTGAGGGATCCCTTGAGTGATGAAAAATGATCACTCGATTGACTAGGTAAGAAATGAGGCGGTGAAGTCTTTGCCAATATTTTGAAGGGATCACTTGAGTAATAACTTGAGTAATGCCACTGAATCACTTGGGTGATTAGGTTAGAAATGTTGACTTTACTATCTACCAAGATTTTCAATGGATCACTCGAGTGATGAAGTTTGATCACTTAAGTAACCACTCGAGTGATGAAGTACAAAAAACATGATTTTAATTTGTTGTTCATTGATTTATTATCTATATGATTAATCTTTCATTGTGTTAGTATTATAAGTATATTTGCAGAGAAACAATGAAAGATCATGCGTTGAGAGAAAAGTCAAATGAAATGTCCGAACGTTCACTTACCTTAACATATAGTTTGCAAATTCAAAGAATGGTTAAATGAAGTTGCACGAATCTTAGGGACACATTGAAATGGTTCCAATGGCTATCATAGACTTATCTATAAATATGAGAACATTGAACGAAGAACATACAACAACTGAGAACACATGAACATATATTAATCAACGTATTCTTAGTGCTCTGTTTATTATATTCACTTTGTGTACTTCAGTAATTATATATTTGCTATGTGAGACAGATTTTCATTACAAACTCAATATCTGTGATTGAGACAACTTAAGTTTGTGGAACCTTGAGTTAGGAATTTGATTACAACATATAAGGGGGAGCGGTGCCCAGTGAAGGAACATGCTGTGTTTTGATATGCCAAGAACCCCCTGAATCTTAGAACATATAGTAAAACTCTCAGAGGATCTCTAAGGACTGGACGTAGGTCAAAGTGGTTTTGGCTAAACCAGTATAAATCCTATTGTACACTTTGGTGATATTTCTCTTAGCTCTTAACTGCTTTAGATTTCCAATTAATTTTTGTACACGAATCAAATTTTCTGTAATCACCTAATTGACCCCCTCTTGGGTGAAACTCTTGCACCAATAGGAGAAATCTGGGATTATGAAATTTTATCGAAAAGACACACCTGTCCTTTAGCTCTCCCTCTCTCTCGGTGCAGAATTACAACATGGGTCTCTTTATTAACAACACTGCATTCTACATTAGCAATTCCATTTTCTTCTTCCACAACTTTGTATATCAAATATGGTGTTGTTAATTTTAATGCCCCAAAATATGTATAAGGGCTCATTGACTTAAAGAGAATATATAATAAATGTAGATAAACTCTTTTAGGGATTAAAGATGCATTATGACCCGTATTAGCAACAAAAAGTGCCCAAATCTTCCGTAGGTTATGAAATATAATCAGTTCATCACCTTTCACTCTCTCTTAAGCTCAAAGATGGCCAAGCAAGGTGAAGGAGGAAAGAGAAAGAATATTTTGTAAAGGTGTGCTCTATTTCTTGAGTTTTGACCTTGAAGATGACTCCTATTGCTCAAAACCTCTTCCCCAATCTTCCTTAATCTTGTTCCTCTTAATGAAAACTTTATTTGTATGGTTTTAGATTTTCAAGAGGAGTTTTTTTGTGTACTCAAGAAAAAGTAGTGGTTGGAGAATCAAGAAAAAGTAGTTAAGGGCAAAACGAGAAGAAAGAAATTTATCAGCCAATTAGTCAACAATCAAAGAAGAAATGGACTATTAGCTAAAAGAGCACGAGGTGCGACTAAATGGTTATTGGAATTAGTTAGAGTAATCATATGGTTACATGGTTGTGGTGGAGCCATAAGGAGATGACACATGGACAAAGCAATTAAAATTAAATAGGGTCAAACTTTCAAACTCTCTTTCGTTTCTCTTCTCAAGTCGGCTATATGGTATATGAGGCCGAAAAATATAATCAGTTCATCACCTCTCACTCTCTCTTAAGCTCAAAGATGGCCAAGCAAGGTGAAGGAGGAAAGAGAAAGAATATTTTGTAAAGGTGTGCTCTATTTCTTGAGTTTTGACCTTGAAGATGACTCCTATTGCTCAAAACCTCTTCCCTAATCTTGTTCCTCTTGATGAAAACTTCATTTGTATGGTTTTAGATTTTCAAGAGGAGGTTTTTTGTGTACTCAAGAAAAAGTAGTGGTTGGAGAATCAAAGAATTAACCAGAGGAAGTGATAAAGGTGAGTAAAAGCAACCCTTTGATATATATATTGTGATTATTGGTTGGGAACTTGGATTTGTAGACTTTTGCCCTATCTTTTGTATATAGGGTTTTAGAGAGTTTATGATGTCTTGATGGTATTAATGGTATCTTGTGGCTATTTTGGACTATTGGAAACTTATGTTGAAAAATTGGAAGTTTTGTCAATGTAAACTTTGTGCAGGGCAGCTAGATTGCATGACAGTTTTGAATGAGCAACTGTTGCCTAAACATTTTGAAACTTTCTAGTCTAATAGTGCATATGCCAAGCTTTAAATTGACATGATGGGTGTCATTTGAATGTGTGTGCGGAAAGTTATGCATTTCCAAAGTTTGAGGTTGAAACTGAAAGTTATTCTAGAACAGTAAGGAAATTCGTTGAAGTCTATTTGTTTGTGGTGGTAGATGGTAGTGGTTCATATTTTTCTTGTATAGAGGATTTAAAAAACTTCAAGTAGGACTTAGAGTCACTCCATTTCAATTTTTATAGATTTAGTAATGATTTTTAGAAGTTCAGCCAAGAAACAGGAATTTTCTTGGCCACGGCACAAAAGTTTCTTACCAGTTTTTGGCCGCGGCCAAAATACTTTTAACCATTTCTTGGCCACAGCTAGAGTATTCCTTGGCCATGACAACCCCTAATTTTAGCACTTTACATTTTTGAACTGCGATAACGAGTCTAGGTCTTCCCAATCCTTTTAGGCTTTTGTTTGAGCTTCTCATAACCACCTAAAGGACTCAAATGATAACTAACCCCAAGTGTTTTAGAGTTATTTAAGAATTGAAATAAGTAATAACTCATCATCCTTAATTCTGATTTATAGGATTTGACATCTGCCCTGAGCATAAGAAATTTGTGTCCGAGCAAGAGCGGAAAGAACAAGGTAGTGACTCTTTCTCTTATATCATGTATAATGCTTTGTATGTATGTGCTTATCATTGAATTGTGACAAGTCACGAATATTAATGCTGCTATGTATACTAGTGTGAATGCTACTGTAAAAGTCATGAGTTATGATGAATGTGACGAATGTGAATGCTACTATGAATGTCACAAATTGTGACGAATGTCACGATTATGAATGCTGCTGTGAATATCATGAACTATGACGAATATGATGAATGTCATGAATGTGAATGTTTTGGTGAATGCTGCTTTATGATCATTGCTTATATGCTTTGTTAAATTATATATCATATGAGTAAAATGTTACTACTGAGATTCATATGAATCTTACTCTTTTCAATTATTAACCTACAGCTAGGGCAAACATATCAAAGGAGAAGCAGATAAACAAGGGCGGCTAGTGCTCACGTATAGGAAATTAGAGTTTTGTGTTGGTTATCAACTTTTGGATTAATGTATATGATGTAAATTCAAGTTCAAAGTAGTAAAGGTGAATGTAGCTATCATAGACTTGTGTATTGGTATGTAATTCTTGGTATAGGAACTATGATGGGTGATTATGTCCTGTAAACCCTACTGGTTGTTGAATATAAGCCAAAAGTTTATTGGGAAATTTTGTTAAGTACTCTGATATTAATGGATGGAACAGAACCAAATAGGCCAAATAGATTTGAAAAGTGGAAGTGAGATCTTATTAAATAAGTTTTGAAAAGTTTTTGAAAACCTATTTTATCAATGGATCAAATCCTGTCTTAAAGTCAGGACCTCTAATGAGTTTTAAATTATTCTTTAGTCTCCAGTTTAACATTAAGACACATTTTCGAACTATATTCATGGCTTTTAAGGAAGGGGGTTACATTAATAAAGAGAGAGGTGTTGTTATTGGCCTTAAAACTTAAATTATGAAGCTGTGAAATAAGAAAATCAAGTTGTTAATGTAGAATGCGGTGTTATTAATATAGAGACCATATTATTGTGAAACAAAAAAGTCAAGTTGTTAATGTAAAATATAATTTTGTTAATAAAGAAACCGGTGTTGTTATTATAAAACAAGAAATTTGAATTGCTAATATAAAATATGATGCTGTTAAGAAAGAGACCGGTATTGTTATTGTGAAAGAAGAAAGTGGAGTTGTTAATGTAGAATGTGGTGTTGTTAATAAAGAGACTGGTGTTGTTATTCTGAGCTGAAAGAGAGGGAGGTTGAAGGGCAGGTGTGTCTTTTCAACAAAATTTCATAATCCCAGATTCCTCTACTGTACTAACACCGAACTGACTTGGGATTTCAAAATTTCACAGCTCTGATTTATTCTTTTGCATATTCCAGAGTATTTTTCGGGAACTTTCCTTATTTTCAAGCCATCGTGAAGAGGAGTAATGTCCATCATAAAAGAATAGATATGAAACATGAATATAATTAGAACATGGGGGATGAATGGGAGAAAGGTTTACATACAATAAACATCACACCTTCCAGAAGAAGAATCAATCACAAGAAAGAGAACCAAGAAGAAGAAAAAATCCTCAATATTTGAATAAGGAATTGTATTGGCCCTATCTCATAAAGCCCTGATTCATTGCAAATATGAACGATCCCATATTCCTCTACCGTAGCTGAATATGAACTTAGATATACTCATCTTGCTAATCAACTTGCAGCACTTGGGACAATCTATGATCAGCATACCCAGGTAAGAAAGATACTAAACATACTCTCTAAAGAATAGGAGGCCAAAGTCATTGCGATTGAGGAAGCACAAGGTAAATCAATATGATCATCGCTTTTCTATTCGGAAGTCTTTCTCAATATGAAAGCAAACTAAAGTTCAAACTAGAACTAGAAGATATTGGAGACAAGAAAATGAAAGGCTATGCACTAAAAGTAAAAGAGGAAACCCAAGAAGATAATGAATATTTCAATGATGAGGAAATGGGTCTAATAATAAAATGATTTAGGAAATTTTATAAGAAAGGCCAAGGATTCAGAAACTCTCGAAAGAGAGGAACAAGCAGTAAGGAAAACATCATCTGCTATGAATGTGGAAAGCCAGGACATATTAATCCAGAATGTCCTGAGCTAATTCAGAAGAGCAAAGAGAAGAGAAAAGGCAAATTCTTCAACGAGAAGAAAGCTTTTATATCCACTATATAGAGAGACAATTCATCTAACGAAGATAATGATGAAGAAAAGTAGTCAATATCTGTCTGGTCGCTTAAGAAGAAATAGAAGAAAAAGTAATTGAATCTGATCCTACCTATCATGATTTACTTTCTGAATATAATGCTTTATATTCTAAATTCATCAAAGTAGTTAAAGAACTCGTTGTTTTCAAAAAGAAGAACAAATTTCTTGAAGAAGAACTTTAAGAGAGTTTTGGGAAAATTTGTGAAAATTGCTCTTCTTTAAAAAAGAAAAAAATTGATCTCACTAAGAATCTTGAAAAATTTACTAAAGAAAGTGAGATGTTAAATGGTATTTTAAAAGCTCAACGATTTGTAAATGACCAATCTGGTATTAGATATGTTCCAAAATTAGACAAAAAGAAAGGAAGAAAGAAAACAGGAGGTAAGACATATTTGAGTCATTTTCAACATTCTGTATGTACATCAAATCCTTTTGCATATTACAGTTACTGTAATAGAAAGGTCATTATACTTCATCATGAATTCATAAAAAGAAAGGAAAAATAGGAACATACAAATCAGTACCTAAAGGCTCATGTTCAGAAAATAATTTGTACTAACCCAAAAGGACCCAAAAAGATATGGGTACCTAAGCCTTAATTGTATTGGAATGCAGATATATCTTAAAGCATCTAAAGGCAACAAAATGGTATATAGATAGTGGATGCTCCAGACATATGACCAATGATTTCAAAAGTTTTACCATATTACAACCTAAGGAAAGTGAAAAGTTAAAATTTGGAGGAAATCAATCTGGAAAGATAGCAGGAATTGATGAAATAAAAATGATAAAGGTATACAAGTCAAAGACAGATATTGTGTTAAAGACTTGTGTCACAACTTGCTAAATGTGAGTCAAAGTGTAGATACAGATAAGTAGGTAATATGTGATGCAGAGGAATGTCTAATTCTAAACAAGAAAGATTTGCAATTAGATAAGAAGAATATCAAAGCAAAAGTTAGAGTAAAAAGGGAAGGTAACTGTTATACTCTTGATATAAGTAGAAATGTTTCTAAGAATTGTTTTCTAAGTAACGCTTATAAAAGTTGGCTATGGTATGAGAGACTAGCTTATGTCAATATGCACCAACTAGACAAGTTACACAAAAAGGATTTATTAATTGGTTTACCTAAAGTGAATTTAAAAAATAATTCAATTTGTGATGCATGTCAAAAGGGTAAACAAACAAAATCCTCTTTGAAATCAAAAAATGAAGTCACATCTAACAGACTGCTACAACTACTACATATGGATTTGGTTGGACCAACAAGAGTTAAAAGTCTTAGTGGCAACTTATATTCATTGGTCAATGTTGATGATTTCTCTAAATTTACATGGACTATTTTCTTATTCTCAAAGGATGAAACCTTCAGTGAATTTATTGTTTTTGCCAAGAAAGTACAAAATGATAAATGTATGACCATTATAGGTATCAGGACAGATCACGATAGAGAATTTGAGATTCATGCCTTTAAAGATTACTGTGATGCTAATGGCATTGATCACAATTTCTCTGCTCCAAGGACACCTCAACAAAATGGAGTTGAGAAATGAAAGAATAGAGTACTCACTGAAATGGCTGAAGCAATACTGAATGAAAATAACGTATCTCAAGTTTTCTGGGCTGATGCAATGAGAACAACATGCTACATTTCAAATAGACGCTACATCATAACAAAACTTGGAAAGACACCAAACGAACTATACAAAGGAAGGAAGCTGAACCTTACTCATCTGCATATCTTCGGTTGTAAGTATTTCATTCATAATAATGGTAAAGATAACCTTGGAAAGTTTGATTCTAAAACAGATAAAGGAATATTCCTAGGCTATTCTAACCGAAGTAAAGCATACAGAGTTTTCAATAAATGAACATGTTGAAGAATCAATTCACGTTGTATTGGATGAATTTGAATTCTCTAACATGATCATTGATGATGAGCAGGAAATAGTATTAAATCAAGAAAATAAGCAATCTAATCCTTAGCCTTACAATTCTAAAAATGACCAAACCAAGGAAGAAGAACACATCTAGGACAACTTGGAGCCTGGAAATATAACAAGAGTCATCCCCTAGAATAAGTTATAGGAGATGTAAGTAAAGGAGTTAAAACTAGAAATAGAGTCTTTAATGATATTAGTTTTTCTACATTCATTTCTGAGATAGAACCTTCTAATATTGATAAAGCCCTATCAGACAATGATTGGGTTATAGCAATGCAAGAAGAACTTAATCAGTTTAAAAGAAATAAAGTTTGGGATTTGGTACCTCAACCTAAGGATCATCTGATCATTGGCACAAAATGGATATTCAAGAATAAACTTGATGAATCCATAATCATTATCAGAAACAAGGAAAGATTGGTGGCCAAAGGCTATAATCAGGAAGAAGGTATTAATTATAAGGAATCCTATACTCCAGTGGCTAGATTGGATGCTATACGAGTACTCTTAGCCTTTGCATGCATCAAGGGATTCATAATGTATCAAATGGATGTAAAAGGTGCATTTCTAAATGGCTAGATCACGGAAGAAGTGTATGTAGATCAACGTCCAAATTTTGAATATCTAACTAAGCTTGACCATGTTTTCAAACTAAGAAAAGTGTTATATGGTTTAAAACAAGCCCCTAGAGTATGGTATGAAAGACTCAGTCAATTTCTCATTGATCACAGTTTTGTATGAGGAAGAGTCGATACAACACTATTTATACAAAGAAAACAAAATGATATTTTGATAGTTTAGACATATGTTGATGATGATATTTTTAGAGCTACTAATGAAATTCTATGGAAGGAATTTTCTGAGATAATGCAGGGGGAGTTTGAGATGACAATGATGGAAGAATTGAATTTCTTTCTTGGTTTGGAAATCAAACAAAGAAAGAATGAAATTTTCATATTTTAAACTAAGTATTTAAAGGAGGTATTAAAGAAGTATGGAATCGATGAAGCAAATGGAGTAGACATGCCAATGAGCTCAACTACATTGCTTGATGCCAATGTCAAAGGAAAATATTTTAACATCATAAAATTTAGAGGAGTAAATAGATTATTACTCTATCTTACTGTAAGGAGACTTGATATCCAATTCAGTGTTGGTATATGTACAAGATATCAATCAGCATCAAAGGAATCACATGTTGGAACCGTTAAATGAATGTTTAGATATCTTGCCGACACAGTAGAATTAGGTCTATGGTATCCTAAAGGAGGAAATGAATGCCTTGTTTCATACTCAGACTCTGATCATGGAGGATACAAAATTAACAGAGAGAGCACTAGTGGGCAATACTAGTGTCTAGGAGGCTCACTTGTGTCATGGTTCAGCAAGAAATAAAATACAGTGTCTTTTTCATCAATGGAAGATGAGTATGTCATAGTGTCAAGTAGTTGTGCACAAGTGTTATCGCTAAAGCAATAATTACAAGACCTTGGTATACATTTAAAAGAGATACCTATCTAATGTGACAACACTAGTATGTAAGCTTGGGAAAGAATCCCGTTCAACACTCCCAAGCATAACCAAGTATATCGATGTTAAACATCACTTCCTCAGGGATCATGTTCAAAAGAAGGATTTCAAGTGATATTCATCCTAACTCATCTTCAACTAGCTGATATCTTTATAAAACCCCTCACCAAAGATCAATTTCTATTTATAAGAAGAGAATTTGGAATTGTAAATCCCAATGAATTATAAGTTGTTTTTTGTTAGAAAATGTAATTTGATCATGTTTTGATGATTACTAACTTAAGCATCAGAGTATCTAGTAATTTATTTTTGTAGGACTTTGATACTCTTTTATGGGGTAAGTAAAATAGAGGCTAATAGAGTATGACATCACTTGAGTGGCAACTTCAAGTGATCTCCAGATCACTGGAGTGATAACTGGAAGTAATGGTTAACATTACTCGAGTGATGGCTTGAAAATCAAGGCAGTGGGTAATCAATTCAAATGAAATGGCATAACAGTTGGAAATTGAATAGTCAGAAGGTGAAGAGGCTGATCACTTGAGTGATGTCTCAGAATCACTTGAGTAAGCCCTTGAGTGATTATCACTACAGATTCTAAATCAACTAAGTTTTAACTTAAATCTGGCTTTAAGTGCCATCAAATCATAAAGGAAATATATATCGGTAATTACAATATTACTCATGCCAGGTATGCACTTAAAATGTATGGTTTTTTTTTGGCATGATCACTTGAGTGATGCCTTAAGATCACTCGAGTGATATTGGGCACAGTGGCTATATCTGTTGGCACTTTGTCATTTTCACAAAATCTCTTCCAATGATTCTCTTGGTGCTTTCTCAAAAATTTCTCCTAATATCTTACCCACTCAATTCCAACCAAAACCCATTGAATTTCACCTAGAAAAACTTCCTAAATCTTCTCAGACCCTCTGCCTTAGTCTTCGTCGTTGGAACCTTATCTTTTCAGAAAGTCAAATTTCTTCTCAATCCATTATGGTGAGGACTAAAACTACCCAACCTGATCCTCCTTCTAAGTCCACTGAGCCTTGGCAACCCTCTGAATCTCCTCCACTCCTCCAACCAAGAAACAAAAAACTGCTGGAAAAATGAAAACTAAACCAAAGACTCAAGCAAAACCTAAAGACAAGAAGGTTGAAATTAAGGAGCCTATGGTCATAAGGGCTAAAATAAGGAAGGCCACAACTCCAGGTAAAGGCATGGACACCACAAAATCTTCCCCTCCCTTAGACTCATTCGATACTCCCTCTTGGACTGGGAAAACTTTCTAAGGAATTTAAATATGATAGGAAACTTGCCCAAGTAATGGCAAGTATGCTAAATAAGGCCTGCCAATCTATAAGAGGAAAGCAAGGACAATCCTCTAAGGATCCAAAGTCCTGATTGAAAGAAGGAGAAGGAGAAAAAGAAGAAGAAATCACTTTTCCTCTGAAGGGTTTAAATGTCAAGAAGTTTGAAGAATCTCAAAAGTATAAGGAACAATTTTTAAGGAGGAAAGTATGTAAAATGCACTATATTGATGTCAAGGTCCTACAAGAGGTATTGAAGTTTGATTTAAGTCCTTATCTTGAATCTTACATGCCTTAGTTATATGTTAGACTACCTTATTGCATTAAAGTGGTGAGACACTTCTACTGCAATTTGAAACCAGTAGATGATGCCTTGAGAGATTCAGTAGAGGAAGAGATGGTAACTAAAGTTAGAGGACAATAAATCCTGATCTCTCCCTCTAAGATAAACACTTGGTTAGGCATAGAGTACCCCCCGGATGATGTTCACCCAACTTTAGACTCAAACCAATTATATACCATTCTGAGGCTTGGTGAAAGAGTAGGACCACTTTCTTTTAACCCTAATGACATGTGTGATTTGCATAGGGTCCTGTGGTATATTTACTCTTAAGCCATAGTTAACAAATCAAATAACTTCACTCACTTTATCGAGAGGGATTATAGGAAAATGGCCTCTATTATTCTGAAAGAACATAGGGATTTAGGTGACCTTATTTTTACTGAGATAAAGAGATATCGGTTCTCTGGAACTCAGACCACACTAATGCGATTCCCTCAGCTTATTTCCTTATTTATGAAGAAGAATAAAATCTGGTACCTTGAGTTTACTAAGCCAATTGAAAGGCTAGTTCCAGTGGGGAGAAACCAGATAGGAAAATTAGGTATTGAGATTCCTTTAAAGAAGCCTCTAGAATCAAGCCCAAAGAAGAATAAGAAAACTAAGGCTGGGTCGAGTAAGCTATATGATACTCAATCTTCCACCCCTACTTCTACATCTCCTCCATCATTCTTTGGTTCCATAGTACAGACTTATATAAAGAATGTTCTTGATAGTTTCATGTAGATATAACTAACACAAATGCCAAACTAGTTACCCACATGAATACTAAGATAGGAGAGCTAGTAGATCACATTAATAAGCATAATGAAGCTATGTTGGCAGAGCAACGGGCCCAAGGCAGTGCTATACAGGAGCTTGGAAACCTCCTGAGATTTTTGCATCAGAAGGTGGATGCCTTGTGATAAGTAAAATATTTGTGTATTTATTTTTCCTAATATGATGATTTTATGGATGATATTTGAGCTTAATTTAATCAATTTGGGTGTAATTAATAAATAAATAATGATTTTGAATTTTCAAGTGATAACTAGAGCTTTAGATGTCGGATTGGGATGTTCTTTATATGGATAAAAAGCTAAGAAAGAGCTCTATTACTTTTATGTTGAGGCCAAAACCTAGTTCTATCTCCAAGGATTTTGAATTTTGCTTGGAAGTTCAAAGCGGGAATCATCGACCATTCCACCAACCATTCCATCTACCACTTCACCAACTCCAATTCATCTACTACTTCATCTACCACTTCATCTACCATTTCATAGACTCTATTCTTCCCTATATATTGCCATCCTCTCCCTTACATTTAAAACACACCATTTCATATCCATTACTTTTCTCTTCTCTCCCCATACACCATTTTAGAGTTAATTTCATACATTGTATTTGCTTCTTATATGCCTCCTATATGGAAGGCTTAGGTAGTCCTCCTTTATGGATGGTATAGGTTGTCACCTATAGGGAAGGTTTTTCCTCTTAAAGGGATGGTTAGATTTTCTTCATTTTCATGCATCTTTTGGTTGTATATTTATGTTTTAGAATTTAATATTCAATATTTTTGTAATATTTATAAATTTTTCAATTTATTTTATTTTTGTTTTAAATTTCATCATGTGCTAAACTTTCGTTTTCCTAGGGTGATGACGTAGGTTACAATGACAGATTGAATCTTAACTTATTCAATCTAGTTTCAATTTCTCTTTCATGATTGAGTTTTAATTATTGTTCTTAATGATTTCAATTGATTGGCCACCTTTTGAAAGATTCCAATATGTATGTTGTGACAAGAAGGAGATGCATGATTATAAATGCTATAATTAAAACCATAACTTGCATATGAAATAGGAATATATTCATATGAGTTGTGTAGTCTTACTGAGTTCCATAAATCTTAACGCATAATTAATTGCTTAAATTTATATAGGAATATATTGGATTAGCAATTAATTATAGAATTGCTTGACCTTAGAAGAGGCTAGTAATTAAATTAGAGAAACTTGACTATCAATCATGTGGAATAAATTAGGCTAGAATATATAAATAAATCAATATGAAATTTGTTAAGTGAAATCTGACCCCTAGGGCTTTTTCTCATAGTTGCTTTCATATCATTTGCACTTATATTTCATCATCTTTTATTTTGTACTCTCAATCACCAACTAATCGATCAACCAAATAGAGTTAAAATTACCTATTTTGGTACTTAGTGATCAATCCTCATAGGAACGATACTTTACTCACTTCTATATTACTTGATTATGACAGTGTACCATTACACTATTTAATTGACCATTTACACACATAACACCTTAACACATTGTTTTTCAACCCTTGGTCCATCCATACCTACCACTGCCCCTGCTTCTGGTTCTGTTCCAGTTACTGAGTTTGCTCCCATTCCTCCTAATATACCTCCCAGTAACCTTTTGTTTACCGTGACTAACCCTTCTACATCTGACCAAGTTCATATTATACTTGATCACCAGACCAGCCAGTCTAACCCCAGCCAGTGCCTACACCTGTTGCCTCACCTGCAAGCACTGAGCTACTTTCCTCACACTACTCTTTTAGTGATCATTCTTATAAGTCACCTATTGCTATAGAGGAGGTAGTAGTTACATCACAGACCCCAGCACCACATCATCCTTCTTTATTCATCCCATCTCCAAATGATCCACTTCAAATACCTCCTGTGAATCTCCCTGAGCTTGAACAATCATCTCTTAGCTTCTCTCATCAAGGTGCCTCACAAGACTCTGGAGCCACACCTCTTAACATCACTTCGATCTCTGCTACTAAACCATCTAGCTCCAGTTCTTTCTCTCTCAGTTGATTCCCACTTTTCTGATGATGTCAAAAAGGGGGAGAAGATTTGGGTGTGATTTTGTGATTTGACAGACTGTATAGCATACGGTGTATTAGGGTGTATTGAGATTTAGGGAGTTTTTTAGCTTTGTAAACTTATTTTGGTTGTATAATGAATTTTTAAGTTTACTTCAAGTTTTTAATTTAAATTTATGAATTTTGTAGTTCAAATTTAGTTATTATCATCAAATTTGTGGACTGATGAATTTTTTGCTATTATGCAAGGTCACTATAAAATCTAATCGAATATTAAAAGCATACTAATATTTTCAAGTCATTGATTTTGATAATGGTTTCAAATATTAAAAGCATACTAACTTTCAACGTTATTGGTTTTTTAATTGAAAATGCTTTCAAAGAAGTTTGTTTAAAAATCATCAAGTTTTATATGTACTAATGATATTTTGACTCAATATGAAAAGTTGTCAAGTATTTTAAAAGCATATGATTTGAATTGAAACTTCAATTTTCAAAATGCTGTCAAACACCTTGTTCAAAATCACCAAGTTTTGTCATCATCAAAAAGGGGGAGAATATTAGATCCCGTATGTTTTGATGATAACAAAAATTGGAATGATATACCAAAAGATTGATAATGAGCAAAAAAGTTTTGAAAACAGAAACAAAGTAATTGGTGACATGTAGAGTTATCAATCGATTGGGCACTCGAGTCATGAAGAAGAACAATAAGTCATAGAAAAGGAGAAAGAGCCTCTGGAAGATTTCAGAAGAAATCACTAGAGTGATCACTCGAGTTATGACCTTTCATCACTCAAGTGACCACTTGAGCGATATGTGTCAAAAAGTCCCAGAAACTCTCTACCAAGATTTGCATGGTGTCACTCGAGTGATGACCAAGAATCACTTAAGTGACCACTCTAGTGATCAGGTAAGAAATAAGCTAGCGACTCTTTACTAATTTTTTTGAAGGGATCACTTGAGTGATGTCCCTGAATCAATCAAGTGATCTAGTTAGAAATGTTGACTTTACTCTCTGCCATGTTTCGGAAGGGATCACTTGAGTGATTGCTTGAGAAATCCTTGAGTGATGAAGTCCAGAATGTTAGTGCAAGCATTTTACTCAAGAGGGGAGTGAATTAGGTGATAGTAAAAAATTCGAACCATATATAAAAATTGACAAAATTTAAAACAATTAAGAGCTAGGAGAAATATCATTGAAGTGTATACAAGGAATTATATTGGTTCTGTAACACCCGTGTTTTGAAAGCATATAGATGGCATAAGTGTAGTAATATCTTTAAAAAGGAGACCAGTAATCTTTTGTAAACAGCGGAAGTCCCAATTTCAAGCAGAGTGTGGAGCTGTACTTGAATGGGTTTTCAAAAATATTTTCAAAAATCATTTTCAGATTGGGTCTCATATGATTTATTTTAAGCCATCCGTTTCCGGTTCATTTCTTCAGATCAGAGTGTTTACTAATAAGTTCTCTACTCAAACCCAAGCTACTATGATTAATTAACGGCCCTAGGTGGACGGCTGTCCACTACTGGTATGAATGTCGTTGCGCGTTCGCTTATATACAGGCGCTTACATACATGTCAGTACAAGACTGACCACACTTAAATACAAATTACATACAATCTCCAAAATAGATAACTAACAGAAAACTAAATTCTAAGTCCTTTGCTTCATTTGCCCGTGTTTACCTTCTTGCCAGATGAACTATTTGCCCGAGCTGAAAATTTGTTTAGGAAAAATAGGGTGAGATTCAATGAATCTCAGTAGTAACAGATATCACTCATATAAAATGCACATATATCATGCCATGTCAACCAAAGTTACAGTACAATCAACATATTCCATATTCAGAGATAAATTCACAATATGCAGAAAGCATAAAGTTACCAATTCAAGGACAACCGTCCCTTGCCACAGCGCTGGGAAATTCTACTGGGCCTTAGCCCTTCTCATCAGAATATTTTAAATTCACAATGGTACAAACATGCATATAACATATCACATAGTACTGAGGGATAAGTTACTACCTGACAATTTTTCCAAATCTTGATCTTGAATGACGTGCTTTGAACGTCCTGGGCAAATGTCAAATCCTATAAATTATAATTTACGGGCAATGAGTTATTTCTTAGTCCAACTCTTCATAAATTATTCTCTTATGTTGGTTACCATTAGGGTCACTACATTAGGCCTAATATGAAGCTAGTGAGCTCAAGCTACTCCAAATGTTTAACTTAACTCTTAAATGTCCAATTTTATTACAAAAACTCTTTGCTTTGAATTTTCGCAGAATTACCAAAAGCTAGCAGATTTTTCACTGAACTTTGAAAAATCATAACTAATTCTAGAAAAATTGAATTGAAGTGATCCAAAATTCTATATAACTCTTATTAAGTCTATTTTAAGGGAAAAATACTTTCAGTAGCTGAAAGACCGCGCACACTTCCCAGTTTTTCTTTTTCTCCCTGCTACCAGAAAATCTGACCAGTTCTAATGGTCTACTTCAAACATTCATAACTCCTAGTATATTTATTGAAATCCTTCATAATACCTATCAAATTAAAGGTCTATAAGTGTACTTTAATTCTGGAAAATCTCAACTAATGAATTTTGGACAGTGAAAGTTTCGCCACAACAAAACTGCCAGACAAAAACGCACACTGACAACTTTGTTGCACAAGTAAACTTAATTTCCAATTTTTGATTCTTTAAACCAGTCTATCAAAAATTATAACCAGAGCCTATTCCCACACAATTTTTCGTGTAGAATCCAATGGAAAGCTAAAAAATACCAAAATCAAATTATTTCTACCAGATTTAGCCTCCCAAAACAACAAAAATTCCACTTTGTGATTTTAACTACCAACAAGTCTAATACTTCTCCAAACATCATATATCACCTTATATATATGATTAAAACATCTTACTTCTTCAAAAACACCCCTTGAATGAAATACATGGGTGGTTTAAGAGCTAAGAAAAACTCAATGAAATCACAAAGTATTCGGTTCAAAAGAAAGCCTACGCTTACCTCTTCACGTTTCTACAAGTGGTTCGGTATTTCGGCGGCACTCTGGTAGACTAATTGGCACAAAACACCTCAGATGAGAAATCTAAGACCATAGAATTGAAGCTTATAGTGAGTAGAGGAAGTTTCCTGAAGGACTTACCGGACAATAACGGTGATTTAGGGTTGAAATCGGCTCCAGTAGTCAAGAAAACTCACTATTCACTCCTCCTTCTCTCTTCTTGTGTTCTTAAGCTTAAGAAATCTGATTTCTCTTTCTCTTTCCATGCTTGCACGAAATTTTGCCATTTAATTAGGCATGGATGGTTGTGATTTAATCACCTAAAATGATCTCATCTCATCTTGCCACGTGTCACAAGTTTAAGGCTTAAGAGTGCCATGTGTTATGCAACCATTGGTCTTCCACTTTTCTCTTTCTTCGGTGGGTCATAAATGGTCAGGGGAAAGGGAGGCCTAACAATTTCCCTGGACTCCTGGGTTCGGTGCTCGACTCAAAAAGTAAGCAACCCGGCCGGAGACTGGTGAATTCCCCGGACTCAGACGCTAGGTGGCGTACTTCGGAGATGACAACACGAAAGGCTTAAAGTGGGTGTAATGATGTGTAATGATGAGGGACACATGTCACCCCCTCATTTGGCCAACACAAAAACATGTTTTTACTTTGTAATAATTTCGGGACACTTGTCATTTCCTTATTTGGCCAACACGAAAGATGTGTCATCATGAGTCATAATGAGCTGTCATTACATACTTTACTGAAGTTCTTTTTAATAAAGTTGCTCTATCGGTGCATTACCCGGAATTCCATGTGGGACCCACGTGGGACCATGGCACGCATATTGAGGCACATCCCGAAATGCCCGAATTCCTCCGATCTCACAACTGACACCCCTGAACCCTGCAGCCACCGACGAATTTTGCTCCGACTTCTTACACTTGTATTTTTACAATATTGACTTCTCGATTTCTGTAGATGACACAATGGATATTTGGGAATTCTGAAAGTAACTCTACCTTTAATTGTAAATACTGATATTTATTGTATTCTACTATTTCCATATTTACACGTTTTTAGTATTGCAAAATTTGGTATATTACAGGTTCGGCCACAATCACTTTGACCTATATCCAGTCTTAGGAGATCCTCTGAGAGTTTTACTATATCTTCCGAAATTCAGTGGGTTCTTAGCACCACAATACACAATAAGTTCCTTCACTGGACACTCGCTCCCCCTTTCACATTATAAACAAATCCCCACCTTAGGGTTTCACAACCATAAGTTGTCTTAATAACAGATATTGGGTTCAACTGATTTAAACTTTCATGATTTTATGACACCTATATATAGTTCTGATTCAATTTTCCATTCATGAGATTTCTTCAAGTTGAGCATTGTTGGCGACTCTCTATGCTTAGTTGCTTTATTGCTCTCTATAATTCAAGTATTGACTTGATTATGTGTCATGCTAGACAAGGACATAGAAATTACTACCAAAATTAGTATAATGAGGATTGCTAAATTTAATTTCCAATGTTGAGATGTCCTTGTGATAGTCTAGCAAGTAAAACAACACAAAAAGATTTATAGTAAAGGGAAAACTATCGTATTTCCATTACGATTATTTCACTATGATAAATTTGGTACTGAGTATAAAGGCAAGGCATAGAGCTGAACATTTTATAATTCTTGTTGAGGATTATCTACAATATGATCATACTTGTTTAATTTCACCTAAGTCAGAAGTTTAAGTATTTTGGACTGTGAATTGACAAGTTAAAAATCAATTAAATCAATAGGAGTTTTGAGATCCTATGTATGACCTAACCAAGGTTATATATTTGATGGTTCAAGTTAATATACCAAATATGAGTGGGAGAGTATTGAGTTTCATTTTTGGTGGATTAGTACACATATTTGTTTTCATCAAGTATGTGTGGTATTAAACTTAACCATATTCCCTCTAAAGTGGTCACTTCTACACAGTATGTGTGGTATTGAACTTAATCATATGCCCTCTAAAGTGGTCACTTCTACACTCTATGAATTATGGTCAAAGTGCAGATTGGATTTGACTTTCTACAAACCATAATAGTGCAAACCATAAGGGTCAGTTGCATATTCCCATTGTGCTTATAAGTGGGAGCTCATTATATTGGCATCTTTATTTTTCATAAGTGAAAAGATGGAATTGTGACTAAAAAGAACTAAAAGCTACCACATTTATTATGCATTAGTTTCCAAATAAAGGTGAAAATGATGACTATATGTCTCTTTACGAGACGCATAGACAAGGTAGTGCAGAACCAGCTAGCGATTCTCAATCGTCCTTGTGAGTGGGAACTTATAATGGTCAATAAAGAGACCTAAACAAGAGAAGCAGGAAGCTCCAAATAATAAGGAGTAATTGAGAAAGGAATTCACGAATGATCTAAAAGATAGAGCCATGTTTTGTACAAGATTTCTGCTAAGGCAAAATAGAAGAAAGTAATAGAAGTGATGATTTATTGAGAAAGAATCATGTTGAGAATTAGTTGATCTAATCCAAGATAAGAGGCTATTTCAAACTAGTCAATTTTGAAGAATAGAGATTAAGAATGGATAGATCAATTAGCAAATACAAGAATCATTTGATTGTAAAGGGGTAAGCATAATAGGAAGGCTTTCATCTTACCTGTTGTGCGTTTTAATCAGGCTTATTCTGGTAACAGTTTACTATTTAAATTTAGATATACATCAAGAGGATGTAAAACTTACACCTTTAAGTAGTGATATGGATGACGAAATCCATTTGTAATGACAATTAGATTTCACTAGAAGTGGCATTTGAGGTTTCATAACGGGAGAACCTCATGTTTTTGCAGAGATCCTTTTATGGATTGAAGCATTATCTAGATAGTAATGCATAAGGTTTCATATGAGTGATAACCTAATATAGGTTTTTCAAATAGTTGAAGAGAACTATTGTCAAGTAATGTTTTGATAATATCTTTTTAAATGGATGATATACTATTGGCCAGAAACAATTTGAATCTAGTAGTACATGTTAAAGAATAATACTCATAAATTCTGAAAAGAAGCATATGGGTGAAGCAATGTATATTCTTGGATTTGAGATCCAGAGAGATAGGTTAAGCATAATCCTCTCTGTAACAAGAGAATTATATTAAGAGATTCTTGAGCGATTTTATATGAGTGAATGCAAACCTATGAACACTCCAGTGGCTTCAGCAATGATTTTGAATCTTGATATCTGTCCCTGAATGAAATCAACACAAAAAATGGAAAAAGGTTTACATGCAAACGCAGTTGGTTGTCTTATGTACACAATGATGTGTACAAGACTGGATATCTATTTTGTGAGAAGACTTGTATGTTGGTACTAATTTAACCATTGCGAGAGACATGGAATGTCTTCCCAAAAGGTCTTTAATTACTTTTCAGGGCATATAATGATCATGTGCATATTAATGTACTATGTTAGTATAGGTGGCTATATGTGTTGGAAATTGTGCCCTAAGGGCCAATCATTATACTTTGAACATTATTATTTTAATGAAATTTCTCCATTCTGTTATCATATTATTTGCATGTTAACTGCGATAATTGTATCCTTGGATAATTCATAAAGATTGTCCTAAAATGTCCCTGGTAGGTCATCTATGCCGGAGCAGAGATGAAACAAGATCAATATGACTTTGATAAGATATGAAGATACAAATCAAAGTCTTAAGCACTTGTAAGAGTACAAGGTGCTGGACCGACCCACTATGAGAAAGCTACATGGATCAAGTCATAAACTTTTCTCGTGTATAACCACGTCACAATGCCCTTAGACCTGAGGTCATCATGGATTCCTACATGAGAGTTGCTAAGCTTTGAACCAGTCAAAAGTCAATTTTGACCGGGTGATGATAAAGGCTACGATCGGGCTTGGTGGTTTTTCTTGCAGAGGAATATGAATGATCAAGATGGAATTTGTCCCTCGCATTAGTAGAGGATATACTGGGCCCCTCGATGAGTGAGTCTGAGAAATGTATGGCCATACTATGATGAAAGGAGTTTCTGTCTCTATTATCAGGCTACTCAGGAATCAAGAAAGTAATGGTCAGGAACAAGAGGATGACATTATCCATGCCTTATCTTTGATTGATATATCGTGTGACAAAAGGGACATGACATGGTTGTATGACAGGTTGCATTGTGATAACGATCCTCATATGAATTGGGTAGTCATAATGTCTTGCTAGAGGCCGCTTACGACTTTTGGGTTAGTATAGTTATTGGCCCACTGCCAACTTCATATGGGCCTACAGGGTCACACACAAGAATGACCCAACACGAGATAATGTTTAATTTAGGATAGACAAATTTTATATTTATATATATATATATATATAATACAAAATTCATTAATAATATTATATAGATATATATATATATATTTGAAATATATATCTTATATATATATGTATATATATATTATATGATATTATTATATTGTGTTAGTTTTAAATTTAATTTATTAAGATATATTAAATTTAATAACTAACATGATAGAGATATAGTATCTTAGATTTAATTTATGAAGATAAATGAAATCTAATGGCTCTTTATTTGGATTAAATAAATAGGTTAAATTAAAATTGTTGGATAGATTTAATTTAAACTAAATTTATTTAATAAGATCATCAAGATAATTAATTGTTAATTAATTTTGAAATTAATGATGATTAATTTTGAAATTTGAAAATAGCCCTCATAGGTTATAAACTTGATAGAGCAAATATATTGATGGACACATGAGAATTGAGAGCCGCAAGTGAAACCCTAGGAGACATTAGAGGCGCTAGCACGCAGTCTCGGTTGGAGAGCATTCGTGTAGATACCGGTAGAGGGAGTAGACCTGACGTGTTGGCTCCTAGAGATCGTGAAAACTCTGAATCATCAAAAAGTATGAATCCTTCCAACTTGGTTTAAACGCCGTTGATAGATCCTCTATTAGGATTGGTGAAAATTTTTAAAATTCTTCTGTTGTGCCTACCGATTCTAACAATATGGCTGATGATGTTTGGAAAAACATCTATGATTGGAAAGTGAGAATTTAAATCTAGTGCTAATGTATTGTGAAAGTACTATAACCATTGCTTAAGTTAAAGACCCTAAGTATCATACCAAGACTAAACGTGAAGATGTGATTCTTATTAGAAATACTATAGCACATAATGTTGTTGTTGAACAATACATTCCTATGCAAAGTCCTATAACTAAGTATGTGGACAAGGAAATACATGAAGAGCATAATGAGTCCTTTGGCATACATAAGACGTGAAGTATAGATACTTCATTATGGTTTTACAAGTGTATGTGAAAGTATACAATGTCTAGTATGTTGTATAGGTTGATGAGGTCAGTTTTCTCACACAAGCAACCACCTTTGACACTCATAATGAGTGTGCAAAGATAAGACATATGTGTTCACCAGTAGAGAAGAAACAAAAAAATAAAGAGAAGAAACAAAAAAATAAATGTTGCCTCGACTTAGTAGTGCATTCATTCAGGATAAGATCCATAATTATAAATATGGATCGATTCATGGATACCCATATCCATGATAGCTATAGCTAGACAACAAATTCTTTAAAATTGACGTCGTGTGAGTAAAGTTGAAGATTTTGGGTTTAGATACTATGTGTGTCCGTACTTAAGTCTGTATAGTGTTAATGGTAAGATTAAAACAACATATGCTGTTATAGTATAAGAGTAACACTATACCATGTGATTCATACTGCATATGCTAGAGAACCACAAACGGGAAGCAAGTGAATAGATCCCTACTTTATTACTATGTGAGTCCCAGAAAGGTTAACCCTTTCAAGATGTCCTCTGACTTTGATAATATTATGGAGATATGTTTCGACGTCTACTACTTTAGCATTTTTCCTATAATCATGATCGATACAATCTAAAGGCATTATGTTAGGAAAGCGGTTGATTCATATTGAAATGATATATGGGCGAGAGGAAGATTACCTAGAATATACATATTTATGCTTGTGTCTAAGACCGGTCCTTTATGATGTTACTACTTGGGTAATTTCATAAGTGTAGATACTATGCATAAGAATAAGGCAATTTGAGTTTTATCTTGACTCGAAAGGGATTAGGTTGGTCATGAAGATAGTCTATATGGGTTAAAATCTATGACATCGAAGGCATTATATTAATTTTATAAAGTTGCACTATAGGGTTGTTTTGTGCTGGTCTCAGTGAAAGGGATTCCTAGTATAAGACACCTAAATGGAGACATCATGCCCATGCGGTTATGGAGGGCACCTAGTATGACAGAAGGATAGAAAAGAAAGAGATTTGACCCATAACATCTAATCCACCAAGTGTGAGTAGGAGATGTTGGAATATGCCCAGTCCACCCTTGGTGGATTAAGGCCCAAGCCTAATACAAATAGGGGCTATAATATAATTATGGAGAAATATGGGTCCAAATATGAAGTTTTATCTTTATGGTTCAAATTTCAAATAAAAGTAACTACCCATACGTGCTATAAGGAAGCATATGGGTTGGTGGGTGTATGTTGTAACACCGATAGAAAACTTCCATAAAAACTTCTCTCTCTATTATTCTTCTCTTCCAATGGCAAATCTATTGTATGAACGTGATTAGAGTCATATCGGTGCTCCGATCTCGTGTGGGTACTTAGCGAGTTAATGAATTCCAGGTACACCCGAATCCTTCATGTCGGGATTATTAATTTTACATATTATTGTATATAAATGCATTAATACAACAAGGCATTATATATTTTCCCATTATAATTGGCTTTCAGTCAGGGGCCAGACATTTTCCATCTTAGGATATGCAATATCTCTTTTTATGATTCCACCATAATAATTCACATGGATGGACATTCAAACAAAGTTGGCATACATATTGGGTAAGGATCTCATCCTTCTTGCTTGTCTTTAAATGGAGCAAAGTTATGTTTCCTAAGAAATAAATGGATTTAGGAGACTTATACTGGATGATTAGTTGATTGTCATTTGCCAAATTTTTCCCAACTTGAAGGGGCGAAAATGAGTAGCTGGAAAATAGAATACATTGAATGCATCAAAATGCAAATCTTCAAATATAGCAGTATGAACCATAAGTTCATCAAATATTGCATTTATAAAATATTACAAAATATCTACTAGATGCAAAAATTGACCTAAATGAGAATTTCTAAAAAGCTCCAATTAGTATAAATGAAAATGAAATATGCTGGAAGCATGAGAAAATGATCGGTTCCAAAATAAAGAAAAAGGAGAAAATAATCATGATGACCATAAAGAGGCTAAGACATAACAGTTTGTTAGACCTCAGAAGAGGCTTAGCTTGAAAGCAACAAAAAGATTGATCTCAATTAGTTATGTCATATAAAAAAGGAACCAAAAAGATAAATTTGTTGACAATGGTTTTTTTTAATGATAAATACCACATGATCAAAGGAGGATATTATATATAAATATGTATTTCTATACAGACATAAAGATAGTTGGCCAACAAAAAGAAAGGCTCAACATGCAATATTATAATGTGAATTTGTATATTTCTACCCCAAGCACTCAAAGTGCAATGCTTGTATCAAATAAATGGGCAATTTTGTGCAAAAGAGGAGAAATATAGTCATAATACTTTTCACAAAAGTTCAATGTTGATAGACATTATCTTGTGGTGGATTGAACTTTCACATGTCTTGTCAATTCCGTAGTTTGACAGTATATGAAAATTTGATATGTGCTTAGAGAACATGATTATAACCTATGACTTACTATATTATGAACTGTATATGAATCCCAAAAGGATTTAAAATAGTAGGAGCATATATCCAAAAAATTGCTATACTTAAAATCCTTAAAGGATCTAAAAATATGAATGTCCTTGAAGGATTCAAGTTGCTAGAAGCAAATAACCATCAAGATCTCTATATGGTTTGAAGGAACTAGGACGTATTTGATATTACCAAACCAGTAAATATATGTTGAATATGATCGTGTAATACCCTGAATTTTAGGAATGAAGGCTTGGGAATAAGCCTAAATTAAGTGGACTGCTAAGCCCTGGTTTAGCAGGTGTCCCAAATCTATTCCCTAATGTTTCTTATATCTTTAGGGTATTAAAGAAAATAACATGGTTTTGACCCACTAAGCCATGTTTGACCCTGAGGAGTAAACACTTTCAAAAATAGTTGGAAAACTTAACCCAAACATAGGGTTTGATCATGTAAAATGAATGGGCTTTTTTGAAAAATTTAAAATTTTCTACAACAATTAATCAGTGGTTCAAACTCTTCATTAAACACATCATTCCTTAAACTAGATTTGATAGTATAAGAGGTTTTTCTTCTATCGCATTTAATCTATCTTCTTCTTTATGCCTAAAAGTTTGTCAAGTTATAGGCTCGATTCATACATGTGCCCATCACTGTATCTTTCATTAAGCATAATAATAATACTGATACCACTATATATGTGTAATATCCTGAATTTTGGGATTAGAGGCTTGACAATTAGCGTAAATCAAGTGGACTGCTAAGCCCTAGTTTAGCAAGAGTCTCATAAATGAGGATTTCCTACCAATGTATTTTTTCAGCGTGGCAGTCTTCTTGTAGCATATTTTTAAATAGGTAAATAATGTCCAAAAATTTTGAAATTTTATATGATAAAAGTAGACATCCTAAGCTTTAAGTTCATAGGCAATATGTGATTTTTGGACTTAAGGATTGAGAGACAAGATTTTTCCAATTAGACCCTATTTCTGGAACCAATTATGGAACATGTAAGGTTTAACGAATTTCTGGGAATTTTAAGCTTTCAATTGGATAAAGGCTATATTTGTCCTTAAAGCTAGACTCAATAAGGGTTTCATAGCTTTTAGAATCACTCCAATTCAATCTCTACAAATAAAGATATGAATTTTCAAAGTTTGATGAAAATTCTGTTAGCTTGTGCGAAAATCACAAAAATATATGGGCAAAATAGTCCTTTGTCTAAATAAAATTAAAAGCCCATATGTTCCCTTATTCTTATGGTTGGTATATCCAAAAAGGGAAGGAACATGGAAAACAAGATGCTTGGCTTCAATTAAATTAAGAGGGAATAATTGGTAGCCAAGTAAAAATCAAAGTTGAAAAGTCAAAAGTAAAAATGATAATTAATTGATTTCTTGAAGAAAGAGGATAATGATAATTCATGAAACAATTTCTCTATCCCTTTTCTTATAGTAAATTTGGTCAAGAGAGGAAATATTGGAGAAATAGAACTACTTAGATAAATCTGATGCCATGTGTATTGAATTAGAGCCAAGTAATTAAAAAGACCTCATAAAATAAGAGCACATGGAAACTTGTCATAAAATATAATAATACAAGAGATGAAGTGGATATTTCCAAGAGCTCATCTTTTCCAATTTAAGGCTCATAAAGATGTGAAATAAGAAGAGGAAAGGGAAATCATATTGGCTAGGTAAATTAGGTACATGCTTATTTGCAGTAAATAATATTTTTTTTTCCAAAAAGCAAGAAGAGAGATATGATCATTTAGGCTTCATTATCACTTTTTCCTTCTTCATTTCACTGAAATTAAACCAAATAGAGAGAGAGGAAGATTTGAAGAGAGCTAGACGAAGTTGAGAGCAAGAGCAAGGAGGAGCCAAGCTTCAAGAAGGCAAAATCCAGGGTAAGAGGTTGAAATCTTGGAGTTTAAGCCTTCTAGCCCTTGTAATACCTCTTCTAATCTCCATATCTTTATGAATATGACTTCTGGGAAGGCAAAATCAAGAGGAAGAAAGAGAGAGAGAGAGAGAGAGGAGGGACAGTTAGAGAGATAAAGTTAAGAGAAATCAAGGTAAGCTTGAGAACTTGTCATTTCTTGATGAATATAGCTTGTTGTTGGTGTTTAGTTGGATTGTTTGGCTTGTTTTCATGATTTTGTAATTTTGGGAATGTCAAACCCTGAGGGGAGGTGCCACCCAATTTTCCATTAATCATGTTAAAGAGGTGATTAAGTAATTAAAAAGGTCATTAGAAGTGTAAAGAAGGTGTTTTGTTGATTGGAATCAAGAAACTCCAATTTTCTCAAATAATGATGATTTTCGTCCAGACCTTTTTTCACTATGTTTGGACTAGATTTTGGTGTTTTTGATAATTCCATTGTGTTTAAAAGGGAAAATTGTGTGGGGTTTATGTTAATCATGAAGTGTGAAATGCATTAGAATGTGAAATGTCAAATATACCCCTAAAACCTTAAGATAGGGGCTGTCATGGGTATTTTCATCTTTTGGGAGTGAATTTAGTAATTCTGAGGTCAAAAATAGATTCCTTAGGCAAAATTATGTAGGAATAACCTAGGTCATAATTTTTGGAAAAGTACAATTAGACCAGGTAAAAGGGGACTTAGACCGGGTTCTTAGGGGCATTTGGTAATTTTTAGTTTTAGACTAATATAACCAACAAAAGTAATTTGAAAGAGTCTAGAGTGATACACACATGGGTATTAACCTAATTCTTATAAACTTTGAATTTTAGGACCAGACTATTGAGCCCGAGCCGGATCGAATTAAGGACTTAATTGGACACAAGGTAGTAGCACTTTCTTTCATATTTTATGTAATTGTCTATATGCTTTGTTTATGCCATCTTCTATGATATGAACACTGTTTTGCAATGTAAGACCCCGCCTTACATACCACTTATTATCGATTTTAATCAGAGTAGCAATGCGCAGTTTGGTGGGCACACAAAAATAGCATAAATATACTAATAATAAGTGCATGATTATAGAAATTCCTGCAGGGATTGTATAACAATTACAAATTATGTAGCCATAAAGGGCTACTAGGGTGTCAAAACCCATTCCAGCGAAATGCAGACACCTTCCCATCTTTGTTCCGCCACTGCATTCCCTTTGTACAGTTCTCTTCTTTGTTCTCAGCATACCTTTGGTCTTCACCTGTCTAAATTTTTGGTAGGGGAGGTTGAGATTTGAGAGAATCTCAGTAGGAAACATACCAATATGCATGTAGGAGAAATGCCTAACGCATGACATGCTTGCATTACATCAACTCATGCTAACACAATGACATATCTGCATATTCAATGTTTCAAACAACATACTTATTGCCATACCATAAATAGAAACAGAGCTTCAATCATTCATATATATTTCACAAAATCAAGCAAAGAAATAACATGCATCAATACACAACCACAAATATCAAATACATGCAGGAGATGTAAATTCCCTACCTTAACCCTTTTCTGCCTCGAAACGCGTGCCTAATAAAGCGTGCCACCTACTAGCTCTTAACTTGGTCCTGGAATGTCAAATGTCTAAGAATTTGGTCAAAATCCATTCATGTACTATTTCAAGCACTTCCATAGTATTTCTATTGTTTATATGAGTCTATTGTGAAAATTTACCAAAATGCCCCCGGGGACCCGCACGACCCCGTCGTATCCTGTTCGACCGTACTATTCTTGAAATTTTGACCTAGGCTATTTTTGACATATTTTTGCCTAATGAATCCATTTCAGAACTTAGAATTACCAAATTCACTATCAAAAGACTAGAATGCCCTTCGCAACCCCTATTTCAGGGTTTCAAGGGCATTTTGGTAATTATACTTTTTAAGGCTTTTCTGAAAAAGTGATCAACTATAACCTCACCTAATTTTCCCTTCTTAACTCAATGGAATCATAAATTTCTTGAAAATCCAAATCCTAGCCACATTTGTCCCTCTGGCCAAAATTCTCAATTGTCTACGAAAAATTGGGGTTTTTGAAATCTGACTCTGTAGACTTACTTCTTTCTACTTCTAACCACTTTATTAACTATTTAATTACGTTAAAACCACCATTTGGACTCAATTTGGGAAGCATAACATTTATGACACAAATTTTCCCAAATTTACAAACAAAACTAAATCACTAGAATTTCACCGATTAAATTACTCACAGTACCCAGAACAATCAGTATTTAAAGTTTTGGAAGTTACCTTAAGCACCTGCTTACTTTTCCTTTAGGTGGCCAAAACCCTAACCTCCAAACCACTGAAATTTATGCTTCAAATACCTTAAATAGCATGGGAAAGAAGCTTAGGAGAAGGATTATACGCTCTAAGAACGAATTCACCAAAGAAATCGACCTACCTTGTGACTTTTTCTTCTCCTTCTCTCTCTAAAATTCTCTCAAATCTCTCTCTTTCTCTTGGCTGTATAAGGGCGATGGAAAATGGCTGAAGAAGATGATGAAATATATTTTAATACATGATGCTTATGTCATGGTATTTCTTACTTAGGTCATATTTAGCAATTTCCAAAAATACCAAATTCCAACTTTTATGTACATGTAATTTAATATCCTAAAGCCCAATTGATATGAAACTACTTATGCCATCTCTTGCTACGTGAGATGGTGTCCCAATGGTCCTTCTCTTTGGTCTTCATTGGCTTTAAAACTTGTTCAAGTTGTGTGTACACTTTAAGTCATAATTTCGACAAAATTAGCACTTTTGCTCAAATTTTCCATAAATTCATATTTATTTGACTAAAATATTCCAAATATATATTCCCTCTTTATTTTCCTTAATTAATTGAAATTAACTTCAATTAATTGGAAAATAATTAATTTGGCACTTGTTTGGCAAATTACAGTTTGCCATTAGATTTTTCTTCATTTTCAGATTTTTGGCAGATTTTCTACCCAATTTTTAAAAAATCATAAATAATTTTGTAGACATAATATCAAAGTAATTCCAAAGGCTATAGAACCCTTATTGAGTAAAAATATAGACCTTTGCCAATTGGAACCATAAAATTCCTAGAATTTAAGTTTTTGAATGTTGTTCTAGAAAATCAACAGTTTCTCTTGGCTAACTTCAAAAATTCATAACTCTTTATATGTAGCTTCAAATGATTCATATGACCTATCAAATTAAATCTTAGGATGCCTAATTTTACCCTATACAATGTCATAATTTTTAGTCATCACTTGTTCATCCAAAAGCACATGACAAACTAACTGCCTCACAGGAAAGTTGCACTGGCAACATATTACATTTCCCTAAAATTCATTCTCCCCTTTCACTAAATGCCATAAATACTTATAAGGCATATTGGGAAATAAAATTTGGGATGTTACATTTTTCCTGGAGGGACAATTGTGTGTGGAGACACACTTACTTGGTTGTGAGCAAGAACCCAACCAAGGTGTTTGCGGGTAGTGGGGAACCAACCCCAACCCATGTGCACGTGTTGTATTCTAGCTGTGGTGAGGGAAGTGTATATGTACCACCCGATGGGAAGTGTATATGTACCATTCGGCCAAGTGTGGACCCAACTATGAATTGTTATGTTACATTACATGGTGTAAGACATATTTAATTGTTGCATTTTATATGACTGGTTGCATGCTACTATAGAGATTCGTTTGAATCTCACCCCTTTTTATATTTAAAAATATTCCAGCAGAAGGTAGTGGCTTTAAGGGCAAAATGTTAAATACTGGTAACTGAGGTGTATGGGTCAACAGAATGGAGCTATTGTTATAATTAGTTCATCTTGTTAATATTTTGGACCAAAATTGTATGTATTATCAAAACCTACAGGGAGACTCCTGTAATGTAATCAAGTACTTTATATCAATATATCAATATATTTATGCTATTCCTATGTTGCTCACTGAATTGCGCTTAAGTACTCTAAAAATGTATATATAGGATTAGGGCGTCACAATGTATACTGATACTATTACTATGCTTGATGATACCACCACTTCGTGTACTGATACCACTACTATATTCATAAACTTTCATATATATATATATATATACAAAATAGTAGCCGTATAAGGCTAACCAAGAGCCTAAGTATAAAAGAAAATATTACACAAATGACCAATAGAATAAAGCTATCCCAGCTTCACCACCTTCTCAGGTATTAGTGATAACTACGCCTTTGCCTTTTGAGCTGCTTGCCCTTTACTGTAGATCATTTAATGAAAGGGGTGGGATTTTTGAGAATCCTAGTAGTAACAATAGACCATCATAAAATATGCAAGTTCATGAAGCATGCACAACAAACCATCTAATAAGCATTCAGCATAATCAGCATTCACTATGCAGCACAATCATTATTCATCATGGGAACACACAACCCAACACTTACAAAGATTGCACACTGGGTCTTATAGCCCAAGGACATACACCCAATAACAATGCAAAATGCACGTCGGGACTTATAGCCTCAGGACATACAGTCTAATAACCACACTGAATGCATACTAGGACTTACAACCTCAGGACACACACTCCAATTATCAAATAACCCATATACTCATGAAACAAATATAATCGATGGCACAAAAAAATGCAAAAAATTGCAGAATATGAGAGATGGAGTTATTACTTGTTGATCTTTCTATTACTTTACCTATACCAAAACCCTTTTTAGTTTGCTTTCTTTTTGAGCCTATGCAAATATCAAATCCTATACTTTTGAAGTTCATATAGGGATAAGTCATTGCTCATTCTAATCTTATTAACATAATTAAAAATTATGTTCCTCTTGACCCACTTATGAATCTTATCCTTTTATTTTAAAGAGTTGGTCATCTTTGATAATATTTTACAGTTATATTATTATATATCTACTAAGACATATTAAATCTCTACTTTCCTTTGTAACTAGACAATCAATTCAACAAGCTAGACCTTCAAACCTTTCCCAAAACTCTCAAACCCATTGCTAGTTACAATTTTATCAAATATGTTGTCATTTTCAACCTTAAGCAAAATCTGCCTCTAATTTGTCAAGGAAAGTTGAAAAATCATAACTTAATCTAAGGAACTCCAAATGAGGTGATTCAAGACCCTATTTAAATTTCTTAAGTCTAATTCAAAGAAAAAATAATTACAATATCAAATCATGAAAGTAACCTTGAATAGTTTGCATAAATATTTACTGCCCAAATCAGGAAAAACAGAATTTTCCTAGTTTTTCTGTCTAAACTTGAAAAATTCATATATTTCGTTTTGGACATCCAATTAATGTGTTCTATGACTCATTTTAAAGCTTACAATGTGTTCTAAATCCACACAAAATTTCCCAAGCAGAGAAAGTCGTTTGCCCTATTAAAACTTCACACGAAACTAATAGCACCTCTGATTCTCTTGAATTATGATTATGCCATATAACCTCATTTCAAACACATGTTTCTTCTTAATATGAGTTCTTTTTATATTCTTCTTTCAAAACATATATTTAACCCTCAAAACCTCAAATAAACCAACTTATACTCAACCAAAAACTTAAGCCTTTGTTCTAGAAATTGCATACATGTTATACTCTATTTTTTGGTCAAGAAAGTAAGTGGAAAAAAAATACATGCAACATCAAAGTCATGGCTTGAACTTCTAGAAATTTTACCCTTTCAACCCTATATTGCATGCTCTGTTTTGTTGTATGAAATGCAGAACTAAGAAACCCTAAATCATTCCTCAAATCAACATGCAATTGTGCAAATCTTCCTTTCATAGTGACAAATTTTTCTCTTAACAGCACTCAACTTTCAACAACCATTTAACCCCAACAATAGCACTAATCTATAGAAATAAAGATGGAAGAGGGTTTAGGAAGCTCATCTTAGTTGGATTCTAGTGTTGCATGTGGATTTTGACCGTACTTTCTTTCTTTTTCGACAATCGCTCACCACTGGTCCTCTCTGGATCTCTCTTGCTCTCACACCCTCTTAATCTCAGTTCTGAATGTATGTGCCAAGTGAAAGAGAGATGAGTGAATAAAAGGGACGAGATAAGGACTATTTTGGCCCTCTACTAATCTTTTGTTTTCAACTTGGTCCTTTCTTAATGCAATGAAAACACCAAATAAGTGTTATAAATTAATCCTTCATATGATATAAGGATTTTCTTCCTCAATCAGCTTCTTTACCTCATAAATTATCAACTCTAAAACTTTAGGCTAAAAATTAACTTCTAACTATTTTTCCTTGAATTCTCGGGACAATAGACTTTTAATTCCCAAAAATTAACTTTAAAATTGTTTAAGCCACTTTTAGGGAATTAAGCCTCTTCATAGTTTTTTTGGGATGTTACATAAAGTTCATGATGTGAAGGTCTATACTGTCCCTACTCTCAGTAGCCAATTTTTCAGCAATCCAAGCATACTCTGTTCGTCTTCCCTTATAGGGATACTTATTTTTCTTCACCCTCTCCTTATCCAGCTGACTTAATTCCTGTAAAACACATAATACTCAATTTAATATTAAGCAGATATATCTATGTCTTATGAATTGTGAATAACAATTACCTAGAATGCCATGTCGCCACGTAAGATGACAATTTCTTGCCAATCATCCGGTTTAATGGTGGACCGAACTTCTATGGGAACTTCTTTCTCATCAGCCATTTCAGGATTCTTTCTAATGGTTCTTAATTTATAACCGTAATGAACCTTTGAACAAATGTTCATGGTTTTAACATAAAAATCGTTAGTTTTAGTAAATGGTGACGGTGTTTTCTTAATAACTGTTAGGTATTTGACATGATATTAAAAAAAGTGATGGATTTTACATAATAACTGTTAGTTATTTGACTTTTTTAATATTTTTTAAAGTTGATTATTCAACCCCATTGTACATGTAATACCTGTCATTTATACCTCTTCATTACACATTTGGAAGTGTTACGACTTAAGGGAAACAATAGTTTAAGCCCAAAACCAAAAATTTCATATTTATTTTCGGGTTTCTATTCATTTTGCAACAACTATACTTTCTAGATTTCTTAGCTTAACTTCAAAAAAAACATAACTTTTAATAACTAGTATTAGAGTTGTTTCTCTGCTTGTAAATTTGACCATTGCCTATTAGTTAGTATGCCCTTAACATTACTGATACCATAGTTGCACGTCTTGATACTAGTACACACTAATACCATGATATCAGTGTCTACTGATACCAGTGATATCACCATTTGGGCACTGACACCATCATCAAGTGTACTGATATCTTTACCACATGTCCTGATATCACTACCATATATACTGGTATCTCCAAATTCCTAGATGCACTGATACTACCACAGACTGTTGTTACTACTAGGTCAAGTTTAACATGCAAATCCATTTTCACTTCTTATTATCTATATTGAAACATGCCATAGATTACATATCTAGCATTATTATTCAATTTGGCATGTTATACAATTAGTAAAAACATGCGATAATTTATACAAAATAGATTATCACGTATTAATCTCCACTTCATCACGTCTTCTTCTTGCATATCTTCATGTATTCCTCTTTTACACTTACATACCTATATGGTTGGGTGAGGGAAGGTAAGATTTGAGAGAATCTCAGTAGTAAACATTACCAATTATGCATGCAAGATAAATGCTTAAAGCATGACATACTAGCCTTACCTAAATTCATGTTTACATAATGCCATATTTGCATGCTTAATATTTCATACATTACATCTATGGCCACATTATGAACAGAAATAGAGTTTCAATCATTCATATATGCTCTATACAATTCAGTAAAGCAATTACATACATCAATGCACAAGCATAAATATAAGGTACATGCAAGTTAGGTAAATTCACTTCCTTTTGTCTTTATGTCCTCATCTTATTCCCTTAATTTTTCCAACCATTGAAGTTGCTTGGAGCTCCTTCTGTTTCCCCTTTCTTGATCTCTCATAGCCCTAGATACATAATTACATTATGTGGTTAACTTATTAGAGCCATGAAAGCATATGCAATGGCTTGCTTTCCCTTATATAATCTTTAACTCTAATTTTTGGATTCTCAATCCATTCATTCTAAAATTATTTCTACATGCTACTCCCATAAAATTTTGCACAAAGAATCCATTTATAACCTATAATTTGACAAAAACAAATTCCTTCCCAAAGAACTTACCATGGTCAAAGCTTGGGATCTTTCAGGCTAACATTCTGTTTTTGATTTTGATGCTTTTGAAATCAATTTTTCACCTTTATCCCACACAATTTTTCATTGTAAACTCATTGAAAGCATCAAAATCATCAAAATCAAAACCTTACTAATGTTCTACACTTGGCCAAAACATAACCCTTGTGCTCATACCAAGTGATTTTATAGTTCAACTGTAAAACTTACAGAATTCTATTCCTATCATACTTAGGCCTCTTTTATCATCATATTTACGTTCATGAGATCAATAAAACCCTATTATTACACCTTGATGGAAAATATGGGGTACAACATAACCTTATAAAAACTTAACCAAAACTTAGGATATTATACTCAAATCAGAGCATATGCTTACCTTTATAAGATGTTATAGCCCATTCTTCACTCTGGCAGCATCTACTCCTTAAAGGTAGCACAAAACTCCTCCATTTAAGAATCTAAAACTATGGAAACATAGCCCTCCATGAGTAGAACAAGATTCATGAAGGCTCGATTGACCAGAAATGTGATTTTGGGGGTGAAATTCACTCGGGAACACTTTGGTTCTTTAAGAGCATCCTCCTTTCTCTCCTCTTTCTTTTTCTCCGTATTTTTCACTCCATTTTCCCCCTTTGGACAAAATTGAGAAGTGTGAGGGAGTGTTGGATTTATTTAATTCTTGGGGTACCAGGCACTCCTCTTTTTTCTTGGGATGCCGAGCACTCTTTTTGAAATTCCTCTCCTTTCCTTTCTCATGCCTGGGCGTCCCCAAGGGCAGGGGAAGAAAAGATCTAATGATTTCTCTGGCTTTCATGATTGGTGTTCAGGAAATTAGATATGTGGCCGGATCAGTGACCGGTGAGTTGTCCCAACCTTTTGAACATATGACATTGAAGGGCTAGGTGGCGCCTACACATGAATCCACCCCAAAAGCAAATAGCTGAAAGGGCTACGGTGGTATCGCTATATCATTCCAACCCACAAGTACTTTAATAAAGCTGTTTTATCGGTGTTTTCCTCAAATGTCGCCACATGTGTACCTGTACCTCAGGAATGTGCCATGTGTCCAAATATAATCTCTCTCTTCCTTCTTTATGTCTTGACCGACTCTTGGTCATAAAAGGGAAGTCTGATGACTTCGTCCGGCTTTCATGAGCTGTGATGGGAAAAGTTAGACATGTGACTCGACCAAAGACTGACGAGTCATCCCGACCAAATCAACATGTGATTCTCATAGGGCTGGGTGGTATCTCCTCATTGGGCCAAACCAAAAGCAAAGGCTACTTTTCAAAAAGCTACTTTATGCAATGTCCTACTCAAGGTATAGCCACGTGTCCATGTATCTTCAAATAGTGCCACATGTGTGTAGAGATGGCATAAGATGGCACCACATGCCTCTGGGAATGGCCAAGTGGCTGTATATGTGTCCCTGATGGCGCAATGCGTCTCTAAGGGTCATAGAAGGAGCCTAAGTATGCCTGGGTACCAATATGCTTCCTTAGACTATAACATACAAGGCAAGTTACCATTATGCGAACTTAAAAGATACTTTATACATGTGGGACCTACTTGGCTTCATACATGTACTCATATGACCCAACTAAATGGTGCCATATCTGTGTTCTGTACACATCTACACTATACATTTTATCTGACTACTTACACATATTGAGCCCTTATATAATTCAGACAATTATTCTCTACCCGAAAGGCTGAATCACATAGTACCTAGAATTCATTATATCTCTTGAACATTCTTGGGACTCTTACTAAACTAGGCTTAGTAGTATACTTTATTTAAACTTATTTTCAAGCTTCTTGGGCCAAAATTTGGGATATTACGATACAAAGAACAAATTAAAAAAAGAAAATGGGAGTTTGAATAAACTAACAAAAAAATAAAAAGTTATGTAGATGAAGGATCTGCTGCATCATTAGATTCATATCATTCTCCAATAATTTATCCACCTTCTTGATTAGAGAGCGAACTAGAGAGGTCAGTTCTTTCAAGCACTTATTGCCAAACCCCTTAATATTTTAATATTTACAGAGTGATAAAGGCATGATTCCACAGAAATAGAAGAAATATACTAATAATAAGTACTTATTTACATATAGGAGTTCCCTACAGGGTTTGATAAATATATACAAACTTTGTCCAAACTTAGTAGTAATAGACAATTGATCATAGAAGATGCAATAATAAATATGCTAAGTACCACATACATAATTCAGTTTGGTCAAAAACATTCAGAGCCAACCACTGTTGCAACCCCTACTCGTTCTGTACCTCAACTGGGCTTGAGACCACCAACTGGGCATGTCGGTGTACTCGTAGGCACTATGTTCGGTCATGTTCAGTGTACCCATAGGCACATACATATTATAAAAGATGACATACACAAAGCATATAAATATTGATATAATGTATGAAAGATAGAATTACTACCTTGTATTGCTTTTTGCTATACAAAAATAGTTATTTGAACTACGTGCCAATGGCTCAGGCAATTAATCCAGTCCTAAAATTCCAAATGTACAAAAATTAGGTTAAACCCATTTATGTACTACTTTAGACACTTCTAAAGTGTTTTGTTGGTTATAATAGTCTAAAACTGCAAAATTATCAAAATGCCCCTGGGGACTCGATCCAGCCCCGATTTACCTGGTCCTACTATACTTTTTTAGAAATTTTGACTTGGGCTATTTCTACACAGTTTTACATGTAGAATCCATTTTTTACCTTGATTTTTACAAAATCACTGCCAAATGACAGTTTGCCCCTTGACAGGCCCTATTTAGGGTTTTAAAGGTATTTTCGTAATTTCACTTTCTAGGGCTTTTCTGAAAAAATGTTCAACATCAACCCTACACAATTTTCCCTCCTGAACACCATAGAAAACTTAGATTCATTAGAATCTAACTCCTATCACTCCATCTTACCCTAGCTAAAACATATATGAAAAAAGGGAAAATGTGTTTTGAGTTCTAACACCAAAAGCTTACTCCTTTCCACTCCTAATCACTCGTTAAACCATTTAAACACATCCTAAACAAGATTTGAGGAATTTGGGTAGCATAACCCTTTAGGGTTTCCATTTCCCAAATTTACAAACCAACCAACAAACCACAAATCCAACCAGGAATTACAACAACAACACCAAGGATTTGAGGTTACCTTTTGATTTCTTGGTTTCTCTCTCTCTTGGCCGAAACCATCCCTCTCTTTTCATTGATGTTTTGCTTTCTAAACAATGAATTTCATGAAGAAGAGAAGCTTAAGGAAGGAACTACGCAAATTAGAAGCCAAATCATCAAGAACAACTAAGAGGAGACTTACCTTAGATTTTCTCCTCCTTCTCTCTAGAGTTCTTGAGCTCACTCACTCACTCTCTCTCTCTCTTGGTGTATGCTTGACTGTGGAAATGAAGCAAGAAAGAGGAATGTAGAGTTTTTTAAAATATCTCCATATTTTCTCTAATTACTTAATTCCAAAATTTTGACTTTTATGACACCTTTTACTTGGGCTTATCCTCTGCCAAATGGTGTCATAACTTCAATTAAAATTGAACTAACTCCTCCCCTTTTTAGTCAGCCCAAATTCACATCCCAAGCCCATACGAAAAGCAAAATAGGTTGATGTTATTTTATCCCATAATTACAATATTGCCATAACATTTTTTTTCCATTTCAGAATAATTGGCAATTATGGCAGATATTCTACCAAACTTTGAAAAATCATAACTTTATTTGTAAAAATTCAATTCGAGTGATTATAAAGGCTATGAAACCTTTATTGACTCTAGTTTTAAAGAAAAATATAGCCTGGAGCCAACTAGAAGCTGAAATTTTCCATAATTTAAATCTTTGGATGCTATTCCAGAAAGTAGCCAATTTCGCTGAGTAAACTTCAAAAATCCATAACTCTTTATATACAGCGCCAAATAATTCCCATGGCCTATCAAATTATAGCTTAGTATATATACTTTTATCCTATAAAATTTCACAATTTTTGGTCATCATTTGGTCATCCAAAGTCACTGCCTTGTAGGAAATTTCACTGACAGCACAGTTCACATTTCAAATTTTCAATGTTTAATTCCTATGATCATGAATATTCACCATTCCTTTTCCTTAAATGCCAAAAATAAGTACAAGACATATTGGTGAATAAAATTTGGGGTGTTACACTTGTCCATACGTCCTTGCTCTTCCATATAATCAATGAAGAACAAAAGTTAGAAGTTGGATATGAGAAGTTGGAATAGATTGAAGTGGATGTATAAGTGAAGTTCATTTTTTGGATGTTCAAATCGAAAGGGTTTTATAGGTTACATAGAAGAATGTGTCCTTTGGAATGAAAAGTGTTACATTATAGAGCTTGTAAAGTGCCTAAATTGATAACGGTTGTTTAGTAGTAATCATGAAGAGACAATTGTTTTTTTTCCTAATATTTTTGGGTTACTTTGCCTTAAAAATTAATTTTTTAATATTCAAAAAATAAAAAAGCAGTAGTGGTTTTCAGTCATCATTATTACCGTTATGCTCCGCCTCTTCTTGCCCCTCCCCTTTGCTCGGCACATCAGGTCTGATTGGAACTGGTCATATACAATATGATTGTGATGAAAGATGAGGTTCAACTTCTTGTTCAAACTGTAGGCATGTCTAGCGAGATGCCTTGTGGAGTAGTCAAGGTTGGCTAACGTCTACAGTAGAGCCCCCATTTATGAAGGAGGTAGAAGAGGAGGAGGAGGAAGAGGAGGTGGCGGAGGTGGTGGAGAAGGGAAGGAGCATGTGGAGGTGGAGGTGGAGGACGTGGTGGTGGATAAGGAGGGGCTTTTGGAGGAGGAGGGTAAGGATGACTAGGAGGGCGAATGAAAAGAGCTCTCTAGCATCAAACCATGATGTGGGAGAGAAGGATGAGGTTATGAAAATGTGTTTTTTAGAAGAGTACTATAAACAAAATGAATACTTCATTCCAAAGTATTTAACTTTAGGGAACTGGTACTTAGTGTCAGACCAAACGAAAGGTTTTGAAAAGGTGCTTTTGTACTTTACATAAAGGTTGTTTATTATGAAATGTCATTTTTGTCATTCATACTTTACGACCAATTGACATAACTGTTATATTTGTGTTTTCACTGATATAAGGTTAGAAGGGAAATCATTTGTAAATGTTTCATGACAGTTGTTTCAAAAGAACTGTCATTTTTGTCACTAAATAAATGATAGTTATTAACTAAAACCGTTATTTTTGTGTTTTCATGAATTCCACCTTGCAATACATGATGGTATGCATAATTAATCAATACTTTTAAGCATTATGTATCCTTGTGTGACCTTTGCCTCAACATACATGATGTTTATTAGTTGTAACTATTATATAGTAGGCGTTATAAATGCCCAAATCTGTAGTAGTGGTGCTCAATTTATTGTATTAGATATTAGATGCTCCACTAATGTGTTAACTATTTTTTCAACAAATTCCTATTATTATGAAGTATGAATTATAGATCTATCTGTTCACTTTATAGTTATGCATTTGTTGGCAAATATTAGTAAATTATTACTTCCTTCTTGTTTGGTGAATTTATTTAAAGCTTTATTGTGTTGAAGTTAATATATATTAAATTGATCTATATTTAAATATACTTTAATGGAAGGTCTCCATTAGTTTCATTATTTTATTACATGTGAGGTTGGTAGAAATTTTAGTACTTCATTTATGTAATAATTATTGATTAATTTTGTTAAGTAATTTCTATATTTGGGATGTGAGATGCAATCTTCCTTATTATGTTTTATTGGGTTATTGCATAACATTATGAGGAAAAATATATATATGTTGAGAATAATTTTAAATATTTCATACTCATGTTAAATATGTATCAAAAGAAGCAGACTAAAGTAGCAAAATTATATAGTAATGTAATAATATATAATAGTTCCTGAAGAACTTTTATATAACAGAATTAATACAGTTTCTGAAGAAGTAATAAAGATTTTTTTATTCTATTGGCAGGAGAAGTATTGATCATGAAAATTATGACCCATAGAATCAATTAGATTTAAAGTGATAGCTCACTTGGATTGAAATCCACAATTTTATGTGAACTATGAATCTATTGGTCTTCCAAAAATAAAAGATTATTGACATACTATATTTATATGACTTACACTTGAGGGGAAGATTGTTATAATACAAGTGTGAGTTAATATTGAAAAGTTGTACTCGTATATGCTTCCTAAATTATACTCATATACTTCCTCGCAAAGCCTAATTAATTTTCCAAAAATGGAAGTCAGGTTAAGATTTTATAGCAATATGTTATGAAAGTTGTAAAGTTTACTATTGGTAAAGAAACATGATATAGTAGACTAGAAGTTTATTGATTCAGACAAATTTATTGTTGGCATGATTTGCTTGATCATCAGAGTCATACAATTGATGCAATAAATTATAAAAGATTACATATTGACATCCATTGAAGAACTAAAAGATTCTTCTTGAATAGCCAAATATTATATAATTAAAGAATTATCTTATGCTGCTTTTTCTCATAGAAAATTCATTATGAAAGTATGTTGTTTTATGATTTAGAGTGGATCTCCACATTTATGGAAATATATTAGACTAAAATATATGTGCCCATTCAAATAGCATGTAAACCATACAAGTATTTAATAAATTTGATAGATGCATTTATAAGATGATTACTTGTGAAAGTACTATTTGTTTGCAACATGAAGTTTGCAAGATTGTTTTAATAAATCATTATGTTGAGCATGCAATTTCCAGATTATAAGATGCAAAAATCGTTTATTGAATCCTCCATAAATAGTTAGATTAATACTTATGAGAACAAACCTTCTATTTCAATATTTGCATATTTGATCTTATATATTACAATACTTATACAAGCCAATAAAATTCTCCTAAAAAATTGGCTTTTGGTCAGGAGCCATATATGTTCCATCTTGTAAATATTTGAATGTGCAATGTTTCAATCCACCGTAAGGCACAAAGATGGATAATTAAAGAAAGTTGGGATAAATTGTTGAGTAAGAAACTCCTTCATCTTGTTTGTCTTTAAATGAAATAAAAGGATGTTTCTATAGGAAACAAATGGATTTATGAGATTTATACTGCATGATAAGTCAATTTTCATTTTACAAAGGTTTCCTAACATGAGGGGGATAAATTAAATAATTGGAAAAGAGCACATATAGAATGTATTATTACTATCAAATACACATCCTCAAATATAACAGTATGAACTAGAAGTTCATTAGGCTTTGCATTCCTGAAATATTACAAAATACATGTCAGATGCAATAATGACCTAAATAAGAATTACTAAATCTCATGTTCCAGCTGAAAAATGCCTCAATCAATATGAATGAATTCAAACATGCTCGATGTAACACCTTATTTTCATAATCGTATTGATAAGTTTTACACAGTGCATTCAAACCACTCAGCGATATTCTTTTTCAAAACTCTTTCAATTCCCAACCTCAAGATAGGATTTGAACCTATAGTTGAGTGGGTTTCTCTAAATACTTCAAAATCTTGGAAAAGCGTATTCTAGTGGTTCGCAACTTTGTTATTTCTCATTGTTCTTAACTTTTCCTTTAATTCAATTAGAGTGATTCTCTACTCATACTTAGTTAATTCATTTACATACACACACACACACACACACACTATGTAGCCACACAGGGCAACTAAAGTGTCTAAGTCTAATATAAAAATAGTAGACATATTCTCGTCTTCATTCCACCTCTATATTTTTCTTGTGTAGTCCTTTTCTCTGTTTGTAGCATGCCTTCTGCGTCCACCTATCAAAATGGTTGGTTGGGGGAGGGTGAGATTCATGGAATCTCAATAGCAAACAATCCTAACTATGCATGTAAGATAATACTTAGTGTATGATATACTTGCTTACCTAAATTCATGTCACCATAAAGACATCTACATGCTCAATGCTTTACAATACACTCATGGCCATAGCATAAGTACAAATACACCTTCAATCATTCACATATGTTCCATACAATTTATCAAAGCAATAATAGATATCATCACACAAGCATACACATATCACATACATGCAAGTCAGGAGAGTTTAACTACCTTTTGCCTTTATGCCCTCCTCTTGTTCATTTTTCTTCCAACTATTGTAGTTGCTTGAAAAGCCTTCCATTTCCTCTTCCTCGACCTCTCATGGCTCTAGATGCCCAATCATATCATTAGAGCCATGATAGTAAGTCATTGGAAGTATATATCAATGTCCAAGAAGTTAGGAAGGTCTAAACAAGTCGACGTCTTTTGAAAAAATATAAAATATTGGAATTTAGGGTTTTGGTCGTAGCCAAGAATTCTTTGGCAGCAGCCAAAAAGAGGTCAGAAGCTTTTAGGCTGCGGCTAAGAAACCTTTGGCCGTAGACAAGAAGCAACTTAGGTGCTTGGCCATAGCCAAAATGCTTGGCCACGACCAGAATCTAGATTTCCAGATTTCCCCTGTTTCTTGGCTCAACTTCCAAAAATCATAACTTAATCTATAAAATTCCAAATGGAGTGGTTGAAAGTTCTATGTAACCCTCTAAGTCTACTTTAAGGGCAAAATACCCCCTACTACCAATTATTTGCTCAAACTTTCAGAATCACAATTCAATTCACACTGCTACCAACATCCTTTCAGATTTTATTGCCTAACCTTAAAAATTCAAAACTCTTAGTATACAGATCCAAATGGCATAAATGGCACAACAAATTAAACCTTGACAGGCCTACCTTTATTGTGGGAAGTTTCATGGCCGTTGGACAACATTTTACTAATTAAAAACACGACACAGGTAGATTGCCTTCCAGAAACTTCAACCCAACAATAAATAGTCTTGCAATTTCATTATCAAACTAGTATAATATGATCACTAACCCTCATATATCATCATTTTCATGATTACAACAACATATAGCCGTTAAATCTCAGTTTGGACGAAATCATAGGTCATCTTAGAAAAAGCTTAAAGCTTAACAAACCGCAAAACAATTTGTGCAAATTAGATCTCATACATACCTCTACTTGTTTCTACAACCGGTTCTTGATTTTGGTCATTGTAGTATAGTGGTGAGTATTCCTGTATGTCACGCGGGTGACCCAGGTTCGATCCCTAGCAACGGTCCAATTTGATAAACCCATGTTGTGTGTTCTCAAAATAAAACTAGGTTTGAAAATGAATTAGTTAGGCGTTGTTTAAAGTTGTGAGAAATCATTTTGAGAAATTGATTTTAAAACTAATGAAGTAATATAATCTAATTCAATATTTTTATATTATTGGTTTTCAAGACAAATAAGCAAACGAAATCAAAATTAACAATAAATAAGCTAAATTCAAAAACTAGTATAATGATGAGATGAGATTTCCTTGAGTTAAGGTTTTAGTCTTCCTTGCTTGCTAATGATATGAATTCCATAATATGAGTCAAGAGGATAGAACTAAGCTACCACTAGCTCCATACTTGCAATAATCATTTAATTCATTCTACCAAAGTAATTAAATGAATACCACCAAATAATTCATACTCAATGAGCTGAATAATCAACTTCCAATTCTAGCTTATAATTACCATTACAAAAATTCAACGCATTTAGTTTAGTCATTTATAATCCACTTAACCAAGTTGGAATAAACAACTCATCCTACTCCTAATTTAAATTATACAAAGCTTAATTAAACAACTCCTAGCTCAACCACCAAGTTTTTCACTTGGCATACAACAATCTAGATCACAATCACTTACTTAACCAAGCCATATAATTATAAAATAGAAAGAGAGCTTAAAGGAATTCCATTGAAGTTTAAACCATTACCCAACTCAAGGAAATCACCAAGACTTAGCTAGTCATAGAAGAAGAAGATGAAGCTTGATAAAAGAAGAAGGAATAATTGGCCATAGGAGTTGCAGCACCAACATCCTTCTTGTTGTTGTCCAGCACCTCCCTCTTTTCTCTCTATATCGCATGTCCTTTTCTTCACAACGGCCTCCCCTTATTCTTTATTCAATTTCGTGTTTCTTAACCTTTTTCATTCACGTGGTCTCCACTTTCCAATTCTTATTTTGGTGCCTTTTTCTCCTCTCTCATCGTTGCTTTTTCCTCTAATTCAATTTGGTCTAGTAGCTCTCTTTGTTCTCTTCAATTTGGTTCATCTTTTCTCCAATAAGGTTAACAAATTCGGCTGCTTCCTTCTCTTCGGTCAGCTCTTCTCCTCTTTTATTCGGTCAGCCCTCTTTTCTCTAATTACTTAAATCAGTCCAACTGTTTCTTTCTTCTTTCCTTTCACATTCGGTCTCCTCTCCTTTTCCTTTAATTCAACCCTTTCGATCCATCTGCTCCCTTAATCCATCGGTCCAGCTCTTCCACATCATTCCCCTTTTTTCTTATATATGTCTCTACCTCTTTTTCTTTCCTTAACCATTTCAGTCAACTCCTTTCCTCTTCCTTCAATTATTACTTTCCGGTTGAGCAATTCTCAATTCAGTCAAGCCCTCTTCATTAATTTAGCTGCCTCTTTTCTTTTCTATTTCATGTTTCTTCACCATTCTTCATTTCAGCTGCTTCTCATCCAAACAATGGTCCCCACTTCCTTTTCTTTCTTCAATTCTCTCTAGGTTAAAGGTAAGTTGTGCTATGTTTAGGTAAGAGGTAAAAATATGTTTTGGCATGAGACACAAAATTGCAACTACCAAACAAGGCCCTTACTCATTTAACCTCCTCTAGAAAAAATGTGAAAATAAATTCTGCATTTGTGATGTTTCACTCTTTTCCTTCATTAAGCTCTAAAATAACATCTTTGACCTAGACCATTCAAGTTGTGCCACATCATCACCTACAAAATTAGATTCACAAAAGTAATATCTTTTTCTCACAATTAAAGAATAATGGGTATAAGAAATATTAATTAAAAATATAACATTTTAACAACTATAATTCCAAAATTATCATTTCACAAAAATCTCACATTAACACTTGATTATCCCTAAAATATTCAATTAAGTCCCATAAAGGCCTAGGATTAATTAATAAAAATATATAAATATTGAGCTCCATCATACGTCCCCTAGGTAGATCACTCCAAAAACCTCTGATTAAGAATCCGAAACCATAGAAATGAAGCTCTCAGCAAGAGGAACAACATTAGACAAGATTTCAAAAGCTAAAAATGCCGAATTGGGGGTGAAATAGGCTCTAGAGCTTAGGAACTTTCACTATTCATCATTTCTCATTCCTCTTTCATTTTCTCTTGATTTTTCTCATTTTCCCCCTTATTTGCTCTGTGATGGATGAATTTGGAGAGGAGAGAGGGAGTTTTGATTTTTATCTCCACCTAACCAAATGCTTAGCCCACAATTTGCCAAGTGTCAAGTTCCTATGGATCTTGGAAAAGTAAGTGGTTAATTAATTAGCTAAGGTTGATTTAGTTAGCTCAATTGGTCTTCTCTCTTTCCTCCTTGCTTTTTGACTGAATTGGTCCAACAAAAGGAAGGAAAATGTTGATCTCAAGCTTATATATGTTTGTGCCCAAGTTTGACCAAGTCTTCTTGAAATTGGGTTGACACTTTGACCAACACTTTCTTCTTTCTTCCATTTTGCCATCTTGGACATTTTTGATAGTATAAGAAGAGGGAGTAGATTGCTTTTTCATTTTCATAATCACTTCTAACTTTTTGAAGAGCAAAATCTAGCCCTTCAATTTGTCTTCAAATTTTGACCTGAAGATCACGTGGCAATTGACTCTTTTTCCCTTGATTATAGCAGTATTATTTCTTGTGCTATCAGTTCTTTTGGTTCTCTATATTACTTCTTTCTAGAAACCATTTTTGTTTTCTTTTGGATCCGAGTTAGGTTGTATGTCATTCTGACACATCTAAAAGATTTTTTTGACATAAAGCCAAGTCAAAGACAAAAAAAATGGTCGTTGCACTCAAGCACTAGCTTAACTCTCAAGTAAGAGCCACAAGTTCACTCGAGTCCTGAAAGTGTGGCACAGGAATTATTTGTACGAAAGCAAGGAAGAGCCTGAAAGTGGGGAGTGTACTTGAAAGTAAAGCAAGAACTGTCGAGTGTCACAGGCAGAAATTCATAAATTAGCTTCAAAGTATGGCTTACTCTAGTAATCTTGGAGGACTTGAGTACAAAGATGAAGATCACAACAAAATATACTCAAACCAAGTACGCATCTACAAATTTGTTGGAATTTTTCTCTATCTCACTCGAGCATAAAAATGGGAGACTCAAGTGTATAAGTATGAACACTTGAGTATATAGGTTTCTCACTCAAGTGTCAGGGCTTATATCAGTTATGTGACAGCTCAAACGGCACTTGTTCTCTTACTCGAAAGTGTCTCCTCACCCATCAGTTACTCCTCTTCACTTCTGGCTGTTACCCACCTATTAAACGTCTCATATCTCTTCAATTTTCAGTTGCAACTCTTCAATCATCTCCAAAAGGTCAGATTTTTCTTATAAATTCCACTTTTCTTGCCCTAACCAAAACCACACAAACAAAAATTGTTCTTCATGCTTTCACAGCATTTTTGATTCCCAATATACTTCTAAATCAATCAAAATGGTTAGAATAAAGATTCCCCATACTTCCCAAAAGTCTCTTACTCCTTCACCTTCTTGTTCAACCACCAGTGAGTCAGCAACACTGACTCTGACTCTGACTCCTTCACCTTCTGCTACTTTAACACCTTTTCTAAAATTGAAGGCTACCAAGAAAAAGGCAACCCTGGCTAAGAAAAAACATCCTAAGGCAAAAATAACTAAGGAAGTTCAACCTCTTCTGAAGAAAACAAAAGGAGTAGGCTTCAAAGAACCGATTGTCACTCAGTTGCAAACAAAAGAAGTAAAAGGAGGAGGAAAGGGGGATGACAAAGAAGTTCCATAATAGTCTTCCTCTAATGATTATTTCAACCAACAACTCTAGGAAGCAATCAAGAAGTCAAAATTGGATGCCTTGGTTAGCAAGATTGCCTCCCAAGCTGGTGCCTCTTCACCTCATCATATTGGGCAGTCTAGTCACACAGTTTCTCAATTAGGAGCACCATATACTTTCAGGCTCTTAAGGAAGAAGATCAAGATACGATCCCTCCAGAAGGCTTTAATACTCAAGAACTAAAGCCATACAATTAGAAGGTATATAACACTAAATTTGCTCATCATAGCTTCTGTCCTATGGTATATGTGGATATAGACTATTTGAGTATAAACTGTGACCTGAATTTCTGACCCTTTCTGGATTTTTATGAACCTTGGTTAAATGTACACTTGCCTTATTCATCCACTGTTATGATAACATTTTATTGCAATATGAAAGTGCACAACATTGTATCCAGAGCTGGAGAGATAATGGAGGAAGGAATATCCACTTTTGTTAGAGGCCAACACATTATGATTTCCCCCTTTATCATCAAAAACATTATTGGCTATATAGCTCTTCCTAGTAATCCACCCTCACTCTCAACCAATAAAGCCTTCTAGAGATTAAGACCTAACGACCCAGTTGGTCCCCTCACTTTTAAACCCATAGATATGTCTGACTCTCACTGTGCCTTTCATTATATCTATACCCGAAGTATGATCAACAAGTCCAAAATCTATACTCATTTTGCCCACAGAGATTACTACTTGTTGGTATCCTTTCTAACCGGCCAACACAGGGATGTTAGTGAATTAACTTTTAGTGAAATGAGGTCATGAGGCTCAGTCCCCCGTAAGAAGTCCATCTCTACCTCCACCATTCCTTAGTGCTTCACTTCAAAGTTATCTAGCTGACGTGATCAATCAATCAATAGCAAGCCGGAAAGGGGAATTGCTAATGAGTATGCGAAACTAGCTGACAAGATGGAATCTCAAGTCACCAAGTTGGTCGACAAGGAAAATACCAACTTTGACTTGATGTTCAATACTCAAGAAGAACAGTCTAAGAGAATCAGTGATTTAGAGACTTTCTTGTGTACTTGACTTCCGACTCCTCAGCCTGATATGCATCCAGTTTCTATACCTACAACCACCATTTCACTATCCTAGATACAGAACCATATACCCTTTACTTATACCGACCCTCAGACATCTACCTCAGTTAATGTGATCGTTGATAAGCCATCTTCTTCCCATCTCGTAGCCTCTGCTCCTCGCAATCATCTCTATCATTTGAGCCTGATCCTATTAATCTATCTACCATCATGGTAGTGTACATTCCACCTTAGCTATCTAATATCACCTTTCCTCAGCCCCTTTCTGATGTTGACAAAACGGGGGAGAAGAATAATTGATGCATTTTGAGTTTTCTGGACTGATGGGCTAGTTTAGGGGGAGTTTTAAATATTTGATGTATTTTAGGTTCTGGGTTGATAGTTGTTCATTTTTGTTGTTTTTGGGTTTATATGGGTGTATTCGAGATTCATTTAGGTAGTTTTCTTTTGAGTTTGTGTTTTCTTTTGACAATGTAATTTACAAGTTCATCAACGAATCTATGGCTATGTTTATGATCTTTAAGTTTTTCATGAAGTTTATTGTTTAATCTTTGTGATTTATGACTTATCTTTGTTTAAGTGTGCATTGGAAGTCCTGCAGGAAATTCTTGAAGCTAAGTGCAAAATTGTGCAGATACCTTAAAACTTTAGTAAATTGCATTTGGAAGTGTTTTCAAAAAGTTTTCAATTCAATCAAGTCTTCAAATCCATCACAGAGCTTTTGTCATCATCAAAAAGGGGGAGAATGTTAAAATCCAAGTTTTAATCATAACAAAATATGATTAAGTGTTTTGATAAGAAACTCATAGTTTGAAAGTATAAATATTGATCCAAATGTTTAACAAATGCATTTCACAAAGTTAAGAGAAAAATGTTGTGTTTTTAACTGATGCACTTGAGTGATCTAGCCTCACTAGTGTGAGAACCAATTTCGCACTTAAGTCTAGCAAGTGTTAGCCTGAAAGTGTGTTACAGAGAGCTGCTGAGTTTAGAGATTTTTCAGCAATGCTCGAGTGAGAGGTACTGCACTCGAGTGAGGACCGGGTTTACACTCAAGCATTGAAGCACAGTCTTGGAAGTTCTTGATAGAAAGGCAAGTCAAATTAAAAACAATGGTCGTTGCACTCGAGAACTAGCTCAACACTTGAGTAAGAGCCACAAGCTCACTCAAGTCTTACAAGTATGGCATAGGAAGTGTTTGTCTTAGAGCAAGGAAGAGCCTAAAAGTGGGAAGTGTACTTGAGTGAGGAACCAAATACTCGTGAGTGAAAAAACACACTTCCTCAGATTTTGGTGTAAGTGCTGAGCAAAACTCTATCCAGAAGCAATGAATTACTAATGCACTCAAGTGAGCATATTTGTACTCGAGTGAACACCTCAACACTCATAGGTGCAAAATTATACTTTTCAAAAATATGCTACAATTGTTATCCAAAGGTGTGAGTCCATTGTGCAAAATACACATGCACTCGGGTGAGACAAGATGTACTTGAGTGAGAGGTTAGAACACTCGCAAGTGAGAAAATGCACTTTTGTAAATTCACCAAGAAGTGTTACACAAAAGCACGGAGGGATCTAAAGAATTGATGTTTTACTCAAGTGAGGACTTAGTACACTCAGGTGATACTTTGTTAGAAGCAGAAGCACGACAGACTTATGGCGATCAATCCGAACGTGGTTTAATGTTATTTATTCATTATGATTTCACTTATTATTATTATTAAACATCATTTAACATATACTTCAAGTGTGAAGTAGGAGATTCAATGTTTGGATTAAAGATGCACAAAGAAAGTCAAACAACGACAAACATAATCATTACATTCAAAATCGACTAACTAAGAACATACCTACCACGATATTTTGTCTGGAGATTTCAAACGTACGCATGCCACTCCACAACATAATGCTCCTCTCTACAACAACTATTATTCAATAGAAAAAAGCAATTGGTTATAAAATATAGAGGATCCAAGACAAGTTGAGTCACAGAATATTGAACGAAAGATCACATCAAATATTTTTAAAAGTCTTTGTTTTCATATCTTTCTCTATATTCATATGGTACTTTAGTGTTTATCAATTCCACTTTGTGAGAAAGTCTGTATACACTTCAAAACTATATTTTCATTTTGATCTCAAGGTAGAAAGACCTTGAGAGAGTAGATATCCTTACGAGAGAACCAGTTGAGAGAATTCCTAGGAGAACTTTCTGCTCGTAGGACTTACAAGGTGCAAACAAGAGAGAACATTGCTACTATAAACTTACAGGGGTGTAAGCAGGAGAGAACGTTACTGCTCATAAGACTTGTATACATAAGCAAGAGAGAAAGGTCATAGGATTTAAGACTTGTCATAAAAAGAGAAAATTCTAGGTATTAGAATATTTCTGCTCATAGTCCATACAAGGAGATTGTTGTCTTACGACGTTCAAAGAGGCCACTATATCTTGGAAGAATAGTGGAAATCTCAATAGGACTTGATCTCTGAGGACTGGATGTAGGCCTAAGCTTTAGGCCAAACTAGTATAACTCTCTGTGTGCCAATCTTCTCAACTCTGCTCGGTCTATAGTTATTTATATATCACCATAACTCACAAAACATTTATCACATCACCCAATTCACCCCCCTCTTGGGTGAAGCTTGCCTCTTTCAGCTTATTCTCAAGCCTCTAATCCCAACATTTGGGATATTACAATTCTCCCCCTTCAATAAATTTCATCCTCAAAATTTGAACGTATATACCTTAGGGATCATTCTAAACACTCAATCTATCCATTTCGTGGGTAGCTCAATAAGCATGCCACACAAATCATCTTTAATCTATCTCTTTCATATGCAAGCTCACCTAACATACAATACAATCATCGTACTTTCATTAAAGATCTTCGATAGTATTAAGCCATTATCACACTGCATTCTCATTCATTCTGTACCCAGTATGTAGCATTCAAACACTGGATCCACTGGATCATTCTCACAGCACTTGGTTTCTTAGGTCACACAGCCTCTTCAAGACTCTACCCAGATCACACTATTTGCATACTTGGCCTTACAGCCTCTTCAGGACTCCTCTTGGATCACAATATCATGCCCTAAATACTCTTCAGGACTCTGGCCAAATCATATTATATGCATATCAAGCCTAATGGCTCATTCTACTCGCATACACTACTACAAAAAGATCAAAAGGTAGGGCACATTTTGTGGCCCTTCTTTAAGAAGCGCCACAGCAGCCTTTTTTCTTTTTCATTTTTTATTTTATTTTAATTTTAAGTACCAACTGTAGTGCCTAATAGACCAGGTGCCACAGTTGATTAGACCAAATGTGGCGCCTGCCTACCAGCTGTGGCGCCTGGGATGACCAGGCGCCACAGCTGGTGTTTATAATAAAATTTTTTTTTTACCAGCTGGTCACCACGTGACCAGCTGGTTGTGTATATATTAAAAAAAAAATTATACCCATTGTGGCGCCTAAGAAACCAGGTGCCATAATGGGTTATATATTAAAAAAAAATTATAACCCATTGTGGCGCCTAAGAAACCAGGCGCCACAATGGGTTATATATTAAAAAAAATTATAACCCATTATGGCGCCTAAGAAACTAAGCGCCACAATAGGTTATATATTTAAAAAAAATTATTTTTTGACCAAAAATTAATCCCAAAGCAAGTTGTATATTAAAAAAAAAATTTACCACCAGCCAGGCGCCACAGCTGGTTATATATTAAAAAAAAAGAAATTTTTTTTTTACCATTTTAGTGGATTACGCTATCCACTTCTCACCAATCACAATTCCCCCCACCCCCACCCTTATCTTTTTTCCTCTTCCCGCGCAGTAGCCTCCCTCCTTCTCTTTTATTTTGACTCATCCCACTTTAATTATTCCCTCCTCTCTCACTTTCCCTTTTCATCTACACTACAACTTCTTGCAATGGATGACCGTCGCCCCTCTCCCTCCATTTCCTTTCATATTCACACTTAAAAACATACCCACACACGCACACGTCTTCATCATCGAATCTACTTCTTTGTTTTGTTCCAACTGTCAATTAATCTTGTAAGTTCAATATGCTTGTAAATTTCCTCCTCCTCCTCACTCAAGATTGCGTCACCAACGGGCAACGTGTCCCCCACTCCACTGCACTGATCAATTAAGCTTGTAAGTTCAACATGCTTCTTCTTCTTCTTTTTTTAATTGTCATATAATTTCTATAATTTTTTATTTCAAATTGATATCTATGTTCTAACCATAATACATAATGAATTTAAAAGTAAAGTTACATTATAAGAAAAAAAAGTAAAGTTATCTCACTATAAGCTAACAAAATGGCCTGCCATTTTTGAAAACGGATTAGGTTTGTGAATATTAAATAAATGAATGGAGTTACTAACCAAACTGTGGTGTACGTTCAGTGACATGGACTGAATTTTATTCTCCAAGTGTAGCTGAAAGAGTCGGGAAAGACGGTCCTGTGGAAGTATATATATTTTTTTATAGAATTTTTTTTTTAAAAAAAATACCCTCCTGTGGCGTTTCCTCCAACAAGCACAACAGGAGGGTATTTTTTTAAAAAAATAAATAAATGTTGTGGCGCTTCCAAGCGCCACAGCTTCTTTTAGTGGCGTCCAGATATGTGGCACTTGTCAAGCGCCACAGCTAATGTAATTATAAGCGCCACATCTTTATTTTTTTGTAGTAGTGATAGTATTGGGTATTCTAGTCTTATTGCCTAGGGAATCACCCTCATGCCACCGACATCTTAAGACTTACTATTTCAGCTACCACCTAGTACAGTGTGAACCTTAAGGTGTACTTTAGACATATTGGTCCAATGTCACTATGCTATGCAACAACTATAGCTCTAGGTACATAAGCCTTATGGCCTAAGGATATCGCCCCAAGCAAACTTGCACATTGGGTCTTACCATCTCAAGCCTCCACTTGCAACAATTCTCAAATACATAACATTTTGTCGGCCTAAGGACATACTAGTCCCTCAAGTCTTATTGCCTTAGGAAATTCAATCCATCATGTTTGCTGAATACCTATCAAGACTAGCTACCTCAGAACACATAGTCCACTAGGTATTTTGAATTCATTCCAGGCTCTAACACCTGCTACTAAAACCCTTCATATACTTATGTAATATTCTTGAAGCAAGCAAAACAAACTATCCAACCACAATCATCTAGTGAGCATAGATATCATAACAAATAATATGGCCCCGAGTGTTCACCCACGTAATAAGCCCTGGCGACTGCTCGTGCCTAATAGATATCTCCATGGATTGGGTGTCTACCTATATAATAGGCCCGGTGTGACCACCCTGTAAATTATAAATGTTTATCAAGTTTTACTACCCAGGGAATCACCCTTATCCCGTAGGCATTATAGGACTTACAGCCTCGGGCCTCTAACTATCAGGTCTGACTACCAAGGGACATATTGACCCAAAAGGTCTTACTGCTTACCCTATATTGATAACATGAATATATCTGATTATAAACATATATATGCAGAACCATTACACAAGATACGAGAACAAGAGTTTCTTTTTTTTTATACCATCGAGCCTTTTCTTCATTTCTTTCCTTCCTCATCTTCCTTTCCACAAACGGTACTAGACCACCTCATGGCATTTCACTGGGTCACACAAACCCTCCTTTAAAGGTAACCTATTCGATGTGGGACTCATTGTAATACACCACCATTGAGAGTCAACATTTCTATAGCTCTACTCTACGGTTTGACATCACGGCGGCTTCACGCTATAGTTTGAGGTCACAATGGCTTAACTCTATGGTTTGACATCACGATGGCTACGAGCTATGGTACTGCACATAGCACTTCACTCAATCACCTAACTCGTTATCCCCTCTAGTCAGAACTCTCGGTAGGTAGCCCTCTCCGATCAGGTCCCTCTGTAGGTAGCTCTTTCCGATTAGTCGTCTCTGAATGGAAGTACCATTACAACAGTAAACCCAAATTTTATAAGGTCCCTTTTCTCTTGTAATTTTGTACTCTACTTTAATTTTGCCATCTCATCTAGGATCATTCTATATGGACTTTCAGTATCGGTCCATCTCTAGGCATATGCACAACTCTAAGGGAATATTCTATGATTAAGATCTTTCCTTATGCTAGATTAGCAATTAGCAACCTCTGGAAAACCTCATATACATTTCTGTACCATATTCTACATTCTAGTACCTCAAATCATTCAAATTAATCAAAATGCGTACTGAATCAATTCAACTCTTAGAACCTCAACATTAGCTGAGCCAAGAAATCAGGTTTCCTTAATTACACCCAACATGCGTACTAGGAATTTTTAAGATTTATCATTCCTATTCTAATCCTCATATACAGCATTAACATTATTCATGTGGTTTTAATTCTACCTCAATCATCAATATCATAAAGGCATACTTTAATTATCATTCTTCCACCTCAAAGATAATCGTTGCTAGCTCTACATCATGAGTAGGTAACTCATCTTGTGAGTCTTCAGCTGTTGAGAGACATATGCCACCATTCTGCCCTACCTCATCAGGCCATATCCTAATACTTTCTTACATATTTCACTACAGAGCATACAGGCTATTTTACTGTAGACCCCTCAGGTCGCTTTACTATAAACCACACATACTACACTAACATATGGGATAATCAATACTGGTGTGAATATACATCTCTCCCTTAACTTTCAGAAGCTACTCTCACATTCCTCATTCCAGTCAAACAACAAATCCTTTCCTACGAGCTTCTCAATGGCAAGGTGATCCAGGTGTCAGGATAGCTCCCGACAATATCTGGTAGGACCCAGAAAACTGCATATCTCTATACCTATTCCTAGCCTCTTGCAATTCAATACTATCAATCATACCTATATGCCTTTAACTATGATTCATCTAACTAGGATGATCATTAGTCATAGAGAAACCTTAAGGCAACCACTATCCCTGGAGTTTCCATGACCTTAACAACTTAACTTCCCAAGGGGTCATCCATCCCGACACTTCTCTTACCTGAGCAGGCTTAACCACAGAGGTCTGATAGTATCCGGAGAATTAGTGCTCGTACCGATTCATATATCTCCGAGCATCGGTATCCCATATATACCTTGATCCTTGTATATCATGTTATCCTGGCCAGAAATGCTAGATATTGTCCCTACAAAGAAACATAAGCAGCACTAGCTTCTTGGTATAGCTCCTCTATATGTTCTCATGATACAGGGGAACAATTTGGACCATATTATGACTCAATATTAGGAGCCTTAGAGTTGGCAGCAGAATCTAAGCCTGTGATAGCTCGTTTATTTTTAGAGTCTAATTATCATTGTCACCAACAGGGGAATCCTCACTAGGACGGGACACTGCCAACATCCTTATCAAGCAGAGCCACTTCCCCTATATAGATCCTTACAACTTCCTTCTATAGGCCGATTATGAAACAAGGGTGGTCTAAGTCCTTGGGTTTCTTTGCTATTTGTAACTCCTATGACAGTAGCATTAATAGGGGATCACTATACTATTCAGACGAGCAGAGAATAGAGCTTATAATCAAAACCCTTTATTGTGACTGGACCTTATCTCTAAGCAAACTATTCCATTGCCAAAATAACTGCTATGATACCAAAAGTGAACAACGTATTTCCGTAATCGTTGTGATTAGTTTTACGCAGCACATTTAAACACTAAGCGATATTCCTTTTCAAAACTCATTCAATTCCCAACCTCAAGATAGGATTTGAACCTGTAGTTGAATAGGTTTTTCTAAATATTTCAAAATCTTAAGGAAGCGTATTCTAGTGGTTCACAACTTTGTCTTTTCTTATTAATTCTTATCTTTTCTTTTAATTCAACTAGTTTATTCATTTACAGACACAAACTGTGTAGCCACACAGGGCTACCAAAGTGTCTAAGTCTAATAAAAAACAGTAGACATATTCTTATCTTCATTCCACCTTTGCATTTTTCTCTTGTAGTCTTCATATATATTCTCAGCATACGTCCTGTGTCCACCTATCTAAATGGTTGGTTGGAGAAGGGTGAGATTCGGGGAATCTCAGTAGTAAACATTGCTAACTTATACATGTAAGATAATGCTTAGTGTATGACATGATTGCTTATATAAATACATGTCAACATAATGATATTTGTATGCTTAATACTTTATAATATACTTATGGCCATAGCATAAGTACAAACAGAGCTTCAATCATTCATATATGTTGCATACATTTAATCAAAGCAATAACACATATCACATATATGCAAGTCAAGAGAGTTTAACTACCTTTTGCCTTTATGTCCTCCTTGTTAGATCTCACATGTTTTGATGATAACAAAGAATGGGTATGAAAAAGATTTGATAAACAAACAAGTTTGAATAAAGTAATGACAGAGCAAATCATCACTTGAAGTAAGCACTAGAGTAATGAAGAAAGGCCAAGAGAGAAAGCTGAGAAACTTCATCACTGCAGAATTTTTAAAAGGCTACTCGAGTAAGAACTCGAGTAATGAGACAGAAACTTGAAGTAACTAGAGCACAGAACCTCAAGTAACTCACGGCCAGATACATCACTCGAGGAACGACTCGAGTAATATTAAGTGAAAAGAAAAGTTACTTAAGTCAACAATCATGTAACCTGCCACAAGGAAATGAGTTGCTCTCGACCATGTAATCCTGCCAACGTTACTCGAGTAATCAGGGAAATCACTTCCAGTTGCTCTCGGCCTACCAACGTTACTCGAGTCAGTACTCGAGTCCCCTGCTTCAAGAAATATGTTGCTCTCGGCATTTCAATCCTGCCAATATTACTTGAGGAACCACTCGAGTAAATCACTATGGTAAAAAAAACTTGAAGGTAACACTCGATTAATCTGAAATGTTATTATCACACTTCACTCGAGGCTCCACTCAAGTATACAGGTATGAAAATGTTCTATGTCAAAGACTTGAATGAAATTACTCGAGTCAGTAATCACGTGATCTACAGAATTATTTACAATGCACTTGAAGTATCCACCAGAGTAAGCTATACAGAAAATGGATGTTCACTCGAGGCGGTACTCGAATAAGCAAGTAAGCAAAACTTGAAGTGCTCTCAGCTTGAAATCCTGCTAACATTACTAGAGTGAAGCATCGAGTAATCTGCTACGTTATTTGAAAGACCACTCGAGTAACCTGTGAAGAAAATTGTAGTATATTCCAGTAAGTACTCGAGTAAATAGGTATTCCCAAGGTTTGTAAATTTGTTTACTCCATGCACTACCCGAGTAATGTGATGTTCATTTATTGACTTGCTTTCTATCATTATTTTCATGAAGATACTCAAGTAACCACTCAAGTAAACTTAATGAACACTCGAGGAACCACTCGAGTATCCAAGTCCAAAAATTCAGAAATCATTCCAACGTTCATTGATTTGTTTCCTATATGATTAACCTTTCATTGTATTAGTATTCTTAGCATATTCACAGATAAACAATGAAAAGATCTTACCAAATAAAGAAAGTCAAATGCAACGTTCAAATGCTACCTACCGCCAACTACCGCAAACGGATATTTTTCAAAATCTGGAAAAGTCAACAGTGGCTGCGCACACTCTAACGGGCGAGAAGAAAATGTTCTAATGGTCATTATCAACACATCTATATATATGGGAACATTCAAACAGAGATTACAACAAGAACACACGAACGCATTATCAAGTTAACGCTCAATACTCTGTTTTTACACACACTTGAAAATATGTACTTCAGTGATTCTTGTTCACTTTGTAAGAGAGATATTTCATTCAAACTCAATATTTGTTATTGAGGTAACTTAAGGTTGTGGAACCTTGAGTTGGGATTGGATTACAACTTGTAAGGGGAAGTGAGTGTCCAGGCGAAAGAACTTGCTTGTACCGAGGTGCCAAGAACCTACTGAATCTTGGAAATTATAGTGAAACACTCAAAGAGGCTCTGAGGACTGGACGTAGGTCAAAGTGGTTGTGGCCGAACCAATATAACTTCTGGTATACACTTCGGTGATATTTCTCCTTACTTTTTACTGCTTTATATTCACTGTCAATTTTTATATTTGCAACGAAATTTTTAGTATCACCCAATTCACCCCCTCTTGGGTGAAACGCTTGCTCTAACACTCCTTTTGTTCCTTTTTCTTCCAACCTTATTAGTTGCTTAAAAAGCCTTCCATTTCCTCTTCCTTGACCTCTCATGGCCCTAGATACTCAATCACATCATTAGAGCTATGATAGCAAGTCAATATTGGAGGTGTATATCAATGTCCAAGAAGTTAAGAAGGGCTAAACAGGTTGAAGTCTTTTTAGAAAAATATGAAATATTGGAATTAGGGGTTTTAGCTGTAGCCAAGAATTCTTTAGCCACAGCCAAAAAGAGGCCAGGAGCTTTTAGGTCGTGGTCAAGAAATTCTCTAGCTATGGCCAAGAAGCAGCTTATATGCTTGGCCGCAGCCAAAATCTTGATTTCTAGATTTCCCTTATTTCTTGACTCAACTTCTACAAATAATAACTTAATCTATAAAATTGCAATGGAGTGGTTCAAAGTTCTATCTATCCTCTTTAAGGGCAAAATACCCCCTACTACCAATTATATGCCTAAAATTCTAGAATCACAATTCAATTCACACTGCCACCAATATCATTCTAGATTTTAATGCCTAACCCAAAAAATTCCGAACTCTTAGTATACAGATACAAATGGCATAAATGACATATAAAAAACCTTGACATGTCTACCTTTCTTTTGGAAAGTTTCATGGCCATTGGACAACATTTGTCCAATTAAAAACACGCCACAGGTAGACTGCCTTCCAGAAACTTCAACCCAACAATCAACAGTTTTACAATTATACTATCAGACTAGTCTAATATCTTCACTAACCCTCATATATCATCATTTTCATGATCACAACAATATATATCCCTAAAATCCTAGTTTGGATGAAATCATAGGGCAGCTAAGAAATGCTTAAAGCTCAATAAAACTATAAAAACAATCAGTTTAAATCATAGCTCATACGTACCTCTACTTGTTTCTACAACCGGTTCTTGATTTTGGCAGCAATTCTCCTAGGTAGATAGCTCCAAACACCTCTGATCAAGAATATGAAACCATGGAAAAGAAGCTCTCATCAAGAGGAACAACATTAGATAAAACTTTAGAAGCTGGAAACATTGAATCAGGGGTGAAATCGGCTCCAGAGCTCAAGAACTTTCACTATTTTCCTTTCTCTTTCCTCTTCCATTTTCTCTTGATTTTTTTGATTTCCCTTTTATTTTATGTGTGCTAGATGAATTTGGAGAAAAGAAAGGGAGTTTTGATCTTTATCTCCACTTAACCAAATTCTTAGTCCACAAATTGCCAAGTGTCAAGTTCCTATGGCTCTTAGAAAAGCAAGTGGTTAATTAATTAACTAAGGTTGATTTAGTTAACTAAATTGGTATTCTCTCTTTCCTCCTTGCTTTTTGACCTAATTAGTCCAACAAAAGGAAGGAAAATGTTTATCTGAAGCATATATATGTATATGCCTAAGTTTGACCATGTCTTCTTGAAATTAGGTTGATACTCTGACCAACACTTCATTCTTTCTTCCATTTTGACTTCTTGGATGTTTTTGATAGTATAAGGGGAGGGAGTTGATTGCTTTTTCATTCTCATAATCATGTCTTACTTTTTGAAGAGCAAAATCTAACCTTTCAATTTTCTTCCAATTTTGACCTGAAGATCAAGTGGCAATTGACTCTTTTGCCCTTGATTATGGTAGTATTATTTTTTATGCCATCAATTCTTTTAGTTCTTTATATAACTTCTTTCTAAACACCATATTTCTTTTCCATTGGATTCGAGTTAGGTTTTGTATCATTCTGACAAATCCAAAAGGAATCAGGTATTTTCTTTCGACTAATACTTTATTCTGGGCGCGGTTTCTATAAGCCATTATGTGTCTTATACATTCCTGGGATACTTGCTAAACTATGGCTTAGCATCCACTCAATTTGAGCTTATTCTCAAGTCTTTAATCCTAAAATTTAGGATATTACACTCAAAGCATGAAAAACCATTCGATTCCAAATATCAATATTATAGATAAATAGGAGTATGTTATTAAGATGATCATATTGAGGAGGCAAGTACTCTTGAAGAATTCCAAGATATAACTAATTGCAAAAATCTTAAAAGAGATTTAGGTACCTAAAAGAAAATAAAATATCTCAATGAATTATGTCATAGAAAAAATGGAACCGAATGGATTAAGTTGTCAACAATGGTGTTATAAGATGAAGAGGTGAAGCCTACCACAGTTTCATTACCTCTAGCTGACCGATTAATAAAACATCTAAGGGGTGTCTTAGAAGATGTTCTGGTGAAGGTGCACAAACTCATATTTCCAGCTGATTTCATAATACTTGACATGGAAGAAGACTAAGAAATTCCTATCATTCTTAGGAGGCCATTCCTAGCAACTGGGAGACCTTTAATAGATGTGCAATAAGGGAAGTTAACCTTACGAGTTCAAGATAATCAAGTATATTTCAATATTTTTAAGGCTTTGTCCTTTCCAGGTAAAGGTGACACCTATTATAGAGTAGATACATTGACCATCTGCACAAAAGAGATGGTGAACAAAGTCTGCATAGATCAACTATTAGCAATAGGAATGGTAGATGTATCAAAATCTACTAATCTTGATGTCTTGGAGCAAATTAGGTACCTTGGAGCCCCAATTTTTATCAAGAAACCATTTGAAGATTTAGGAGAAAGGCTAAATAAGTTGGTACTATCAACAGAGAAACCAACAATACTAGAGTTGAAAACACTACCATCCCACTCAAAGTATGCTTATGTGGGAGGAAATTCAACATTACCAGTGATAATCTCTATAGCTCTTACTCCCAAGAAAGAAGAAAAGCTATTAAGAGTTCTAAGGGAGTATAAAACAACATTTGAATGGTCAATAGCTAATATCATAGGAATTAGTCTTTCAATTTGTATGCATAAGATCCTAATGGAAGACAACTACAAGCCATCAGTCGAGCACCAAAGAAGATTTAACCCGAATATAAAGGTAGTGGTGACAAAAGAGGTAATAAAGTGGCTGGATGCTTGTATAATCTACCTAATCTCAGATAGTCAATGGGTAAGTCTAGTTCAAGTTGTGCCAAAGAAAGGTAGAATGACAGTGGTGCCTAATGAGAAAAATAAACAGATTCCACAATGAACAGTGACTAGCTGGAGAGTGTGCATCGACTATAGAAAACTCAATAAAGCTACTAGAAAATATCACTTCCCTCTACCATTTATAGACCAGATGCTTAATAAACTCGCTGGGAAAGCCTATTATTGTTTTCTAGATGGGTGCACAGGATATAATCAAATTACAATTGCACCAAAGGATAAAGAGAAAACAACTTTTACATGTCCATATGGTACCTTTACCTTCAGAAAGATGCCATTTGGTATATGTAATGCACCAGCAACATTTCAAAAGAGTACAATGGTGACCTTTTCAGATATGGTGGAAATGTTCATTGAGGTGTTCATGGATGATTTCTTAATTTTTGAAGAATCATATGATCATTGTCTTTCAAATTTGGAGAAATTCTTACAACATTATATGGAGACAAATTTCGTTTTAAATTGGGAGAAATGTCATTTCAGGGTGAAAGAAGGAATCATGTCGGGTCACAAGGTATCAAATCGAGGCATTAAAGTTGACTAAGCCAAAATTAAAATAGTTGAAAGGCTCCCACCTCCCTCCTCAATCAAGGGCATTCGAAGTTTTCTAGGACATATGGGCTTCTACAGAAGATTCATTAAGGACTTCTCAAAAATCATAACTCCAATTTGCATGCTATTTAAGAAAGATACTCCCTTTGTGTTTAATGAGGAATGGTTATCAGCCTTCTGTTAATGCAAGCGTTTCTCCCAAGAGGGGGGTTGAATTGGGTGATACTAGAAATTTCATTGTGTATAACACAATATTTAAAGCAATTAAGAGCAAAGAGAAATATCATCGAAGTGTACACCGAGAATTATACTGGTTTAGCCACAACCACTTTGACCTACGTCCAGTCCTCAGAGCATTTATGAGAGTTTCACTATATTCTCTAAGATCAGTGGTTTCTTGGCGCCTCAGTACATAGCAAGCTCCTTCACCTAGACACTCAATCCCTTTTACACATTGTAATCAAATCCCCAACTCAAGGTTCCACATCCTTAAGTTGTCTCAATAACAAATATTGAGTTTGTAATAAAAAACTCTCTCGCAGAGCAAATATATAATCACTGAAGTACATTGAATGAGTATAAGAAAACAAAGCACTAAGAGTGTGTTGATCAGTGTATGTTTGTGTGTTCTCCATTCTTGTGTGTTGTTTTCTTCTCTTTGAATGCTCCATATATATAGATGATTTGTAGTGTCCATTAGAAGCAATTCAAACATGTTTGTTAGAGTCATGCAATAACGGTTGACCATTCTTTAAATTTGAAAATTATCCGTTTGTGGTAGGTAGCGGTAAGTGAGATTTCAGACACTTTATTTAACTTTACTCTTCTTGCATGATCTCTTCATTGTTTCTCTACAAATATACTTAGGATACTAATACAATGAAGAGTTAATCATATAGATAACAAATCAATAAACATTCAATTAAAAACATAATTTCTGGACTGCCTTACTCGAGTGGCTACTCGAGTGATCATGTTTGTTACTTGAGCGGTCCCTCGAGTAAACCTATTAAAAATATGGCAGTGAGTAATTCAACATTTTTCATAAGATATTACTCGAGTAAGACATAGAGTGAGATAGATCACAAACCTTGGAAATACCTGATTACTCGAGTAACTACTAGAGTGGCCATGTCTTTCCTTCATAAGTTACTTGGGTATTGACTCTGGTAATCTGATTACTCGAGTGGCCATATGTTTTCTTCAGAGTTACTCGAGTGCTCCCTCGAGTAGATTCTAAATAACTATGCATATTACTCTATTATTCCCTCGAGTAATGTCATTCAAATTTTGGCTGAGAGTTTGCTTACCTGGTTACTCGAGTGATCCCTCGAGTAATGGATCAAATAACTCCATAGAACACTGGAGTGCTCCCTCGAGTCATGCCTTTTTCTCACATGGTTACTCGAGTGGCTACTCTAGTAAATTGGTGCATTTCTTGGCCGAGAGTCACTGGGAGATTTCTTCCTTGGTTACTTGAGTGGCTACTCGAGTAAAGCCTTTTCTCATGTGTTACTCGAGTGGCTACTCAAGTAATGGCTCATATAAGTTTTCAGATTACTAGAGTGGTCCCTCGAGTAACTTCTTCCAAATTTTGGCAGTGCTTCTTTAGATGAAATTCTCCTCGATTACTCGGGTACTTACTCGAGTAATAGCTTCCCTTACTCGAGTAGTTACTCGAGTAAGCCATCACAGAATTTGCTTATTACTCCAGTGCTTACTTCAAGTAATGCTTTGCCATTTGTTCAAATTCTTTTTTTTGTCATCAAATCCTTTTATGTCATTGATCCAATCTTTGTTATTAAAAGAGGCAAGCTTTACCCAAGAGGGGGGTGAATTGGGTGATGTTATAAATTTTTCGCTTAATGTGGTGATATGAAGAAATATAGTAGATAGAGTAAAGTTGAGAAGATTTGAACATAGAGAGTTATACTGGTTCAGCCTAACAACCAGGCCTACGTCCAGTCCTCAGAGATCAAGACCTACTGAGATTTTTACTATACCTCCAAGATTCAATGGGCTCTCAGAATGCCACAAAACAACAATTGTCCTTGAAAGGACTACGAGCAGAAATATTCTCTCACTAAGAAATTTCTCTCCCCCTTACGACAAGTCTTACGTGCAGAAAAACAACCTATGGCCCTTCTCACTTGCTTATGTATACAAGACTTATGAGCATCAACGTTTTCTTCTGCTTACACCACTGTAAGTCTTGCGAGCAGCAACGTTCTCTTCTGCTTGTATCTTATAAGACTTATGAGTGGAAGGTTTAACAAGGAATTCTCTCAACTGCTTCTCTCGTAAGGAAATCTACCCTCTCAAGGTCCTAATACCTTGAGATCAAATGGAAACAGAATTTGAATTATATGAAGACTCTCTTACAGAGCAAATAAATGAACACTGAAGATCAATGTGTATACAGAGAAAATGGTGAATATCAGAGACTCGTGTATATGCTTGTGAATTCTTGTGCTTCGTTACCCTTGACTAACTCTGAATCTCTGTATATATAGATGTTTAGTTTTTGCCCGTTTGAGTAATCATCGTTTGAGGAGCGGGGCTTTGCAACTGTGGAATGACACACGCATGTTTGAATATTCTGAATACGGTAGGTACGTGCGTACTTGTAATGATGTTGTCTGCCATTATTTGACTTTCTTCGTGTCAGCTTATTTCAAACGTTCATCTTCCTGTATCAACTTATAATACATTCAAAATGATGTTAAGTAATGATGACATAAATAAATAATATTAAACCATATTCGGATTGAACGTTGTAAGACTTGGTATTTTTGGTGATCTGGCAGAGCATCACTCGAGCATGAATTGGCTCACTCGAGTGATATCGAGATTTTACTCCTTGGTCTTCAGTTTTAGGTCTGTGCTCGCATAAGATTTCAAAGAGACAGAATTCTCACTCGTGAGTTATGTGGGGTCTCACTCGAGCACAACTCCTTCTGCTCGAGTGACCTTGCATTTTCCACTGGGAGTTTCTTCTCGGGACAATGCTCGCATATCATTTTAGCAAGAGTGAGATTTTGCACTCGTGGGTGATGTGGTCCCTCACTCGAGCACACATACCCCTGCTCGAGTGAAACAAATATTCTCAAGAATTATACCCCTTAATACCAACACTCGCATCAGGATTTGAGAGGGATAGATTTATCACTCGCAGGTGATGTGGGCCCTCACTCGAGCACACAGACTCCTGCTCGAGTGAGAAGAATATTCTCAAGTAATATACCGTTTATACAAGCACTCGCATCAGATTTGGAGAGGGATAGATTTTTCACTCGCAAGTGCTGATGTGTCACTCGAGTATGTGGATCTATGCTCGAGCATACTTGCGCTTCTCTGAACTTCTTGACTCTCGGCCAAACACTCGCAGTCCCTTGCTCGAGTACAGAACACTCATGCTCGAGCATTGATCTCTCTGCTCGAGTGCACCATGAGAGAATTCCAATACTTGCTCTCGGCCAAGCACTCGCAGTCCCTCACTCGCATATGCTCGAGTGAGAAAGGCTTCTCTGCTCGAGTGCTGTCTCCAGTGCTTGAGTGAATCAATGAAAATGACAGTGGCATGCCTCTCGGGTAAATACTTTCTAGCTATCACTCGCACCTGCTCGAGCACAGAAGAGATCCATGCTCGAGTGCTAGACTTATGCTCGAGCACACCAGTTCATTTTGACAGCAGACACCATAGAACATTGTTATATGCATTTGGTAACTTTGCAAACAATTCTTAAACTTATAAAAACATGATTTGTACACACTTGACTTTTGTTATCATCAAAACTTGGGATCTAACAGTTATCATCAAAACATATGGGATCTAATACCTTCCAAACTCTTAAAAGTGCCTTGACTTCTGCACCAGTTATCATAGCTCCAGATTGGGACCTTCCATTCAAAATGATGTGTAATGCAAGTGATTATGTAGTTGGAGCTATTTTAGGCCAAAGAAGAGACAAGGTTATCCAAACCATCTATTATGCTAGCAGGAAACTCTCAGACCCATAGTTGAATTAAGCACTAACAGAAAAAGAGCTTTTAGCAGTAGTGTTTGTATTTAAAAAATTTAAAGCCTACTTGATCAGGTCAAAAGTCATTGTGTGGATGCACCACTCAGCAATCAAATACTTGATTGAGAAGAAAGATGCTAAGCCCAGATTGATCAGATGGGTACTTGTGCTATAAGAATTTGACTTAGAGAATAAAGACAAAAAAGGGACTGAGAATCACATTGTGGATCATCTTTTTTGGTTAAAGCCATCTAAACAAAAGAAAGAATCACCAATCAAGGAGAATTTCCCAGATGAGCAACTTTTTTCATGCAATCACAACCGACCCCTTAGTATGTTGACTTTGTAAATTATTTGGCAAGTGGAGTAATGCTTCATGGACTTTCTAAAGTACAAAAAAGAAGTTTCTAGCTGATGTAAGGCATTACCTTTGAGAGGATCCTTTCTTATATAAACAATGCCCAGATTGAATTATCAAGTGATGTGTTCCTAAAGAAGAAAAGGCCAGCATCTTAGATTACTGCCATTCATCCCCATATAGTGGTCATCCTAGAGAAAATAAAACAGCCACTAAAGTCCTTTAATTTGGGTATTACTAGCCTACACTCTTCAAGGACGCCCAAAGAATTGTGACAACCTATGATAGATGTCAAAGAATAGGAAATGTCTCAAAGAGACATGAAGTCCCTTTTGTTAAATCCCATATGTTTTGATGATAAAAAAGATTGGAATGATCTTACAAAAGTTTTTGATAATAGACAAGAGTTTTTGAACAAGGGAACTAAGTACTTGGGGGAAGGAAAAGCCATCACTCGAGTAGGCACTTGAGTGATAAAGAAAGTCATGAAGTCACAGAATAGGAGAAAGGACCTCTAGAAAATTTTAGAAGACATCACTTAAGTGATGATTATCCATTACTCGGTAATTACTTGAGTAATGTGTGTTAAAAAGTCCCGGAAGCTCTCTGCCAAGATTTCCATAGTGTTACTCGAGTGATGACCAAGGATCAAACTAGTAACCACTCGAGTGACCAGGTAAGAAATGAGGCAGTTTAGTCACTGCTAATATTTTGAAAGGATCACTCCAGTGATGCCACTGAATCACTTGAGTGATCAAGTCAAAAACGTTGACTTTACTTTCTACCAAGTTTTTCAATGGATCACTTGAGTGATGGATCTGGATCACTCGAGTGATAAAGCTAAAAAAACATGATTTTAACCTATTGTTTATTGATTTGTTATCTATATGACTAACCTTTCATTGTATTAGTTTTCTAAGTGTATTTATAGGAAAACAATAAAGAGATCATGCTTCGAGAGAAAAGTCAAATGAAATATTTGAATGTTCACCTACCACAACAAATAGTTTTCAAATTCGAAGAATGGTCAAAAAAGCTACGTAACTCTAATGGACATGTTGAAATGGTTCCAACAACTATCACAACTTATCTATAAATATGGGAACATTCAATAAAGAACAAACACAATTGAGATCATACGAATGTGCATCGATTAACATATACTTAGTGCTCTGTTTCTCATATTCACTCTTTGTAATTTAGTGATTATATATTTGTTCTTTAAGAGAGATTTTCATTACAAACTCAAAATTTGTTATTGAGATAATTTAAGGTTGTGGAACGTTGAGTTGGGGATTTGATTACAACATGTAAGGGGGAGCGAATGTCCAGTGAAGCAACTTGTTGTGTACTGAGGTACCAAGAACCCACTAAATCTTGGAAGATTTAGTGAAATTCTTAGAGGATCCTTGAGAACTAGACATAGGTCAAAGTGATTGTGGTTGAACCAGTATAACTCCTGGTTTATACTTCGATGATATTGCTCTTAGCTCTTAACTGCTTTAAATTATGTCAATTTTCATATACAATTCGAATATTTTTGTGATCACCCCATTCATCCCCTCTTGGGTGAAACGCTTGCAATAATATTTGGTATCTGAGTGTAGGTCTTCTTGTTCAGGTATAATGTAATACCCCGAATTCTGAGACTTGAGGCTAGAGAATAAGCCTGAGAGTAGTGGACTGCTAAGCCCTGGTTTAGCAGGATCCCAAATTGCGATTAAGGGATAATGACTCCAAAAGTGGAAGCGGTTAGTGATAAATAACCCTTTTGGAGATTATGGTGTGATTTGGCACCCGATGTGATTCGTATGTGCTGTGAGCAGCGCCGAAACCCTGTATTTAAGCTCAATTATGGATTAACATCTAAATTGACTTAAAATAGAGGGAAGGCGCATATTGTGGCTAAATGAAAAGATGTGAAGTGTTGGTGGTGATTCAATGAGAATTACCGTAATCAGGGGCAAAACGGTAAAGTTACCGACCGACTGGTCAGTTACCGAAGAGGAAACTCATTGGTAACTTTAAGATCAATGGTTAGGATTGATTTGTGTATTAGATCAAGGGGCGGAATCATGTGTATGTGTGTGCATGTGAGCTCATGGGATGTGTGTCAAGATGGTGACACTTGGCAAATTGTGAACCCTTGGATTTGGGTCAAATATTCAAAGTTTTTCCTCTCTTCTCTCTCCCTTACTTGGACGGTTTTTGGCCCTAAAAATCTGTTCTCTTCTTCATCATCTTCATTTATTCATCATCTCATCTCTCTCTTGTTTCTCCATGGCGCATGCTTAAGGGGAGGAAAGAAGAAAATTGAAGGTGAGATTTGTCTTGTTTCTTGTCCTCTAATGCTCTAATCACCTTCTATAAAGTTGTTCATAGTGATGAGAGCTTCATCTCTATGGTTTTAGATTCTTGATTGGAGGTGTTTGATGGCTTGAGGAAATTTGGAAAGATGAAGAATCAAAGAAGTGGTTTGGGAAAGAGGAAGAGGTGAGTATTTGAAGCCTTTTGATCTAAGTTTTGTGATTTATGGTTGAGTATTGTAAATTTCGAATTTTGCCCTGAATTTGTGTGATTTTTGAAATGCATGAATTGCCTTGTGTTTGAGTGGCAATTGGTGTCTTGATGTGTTATAGAGCCATTGGAATTGGTTTGAGAATTTGGAATGAAAAGAATGACAATGTGTGATTATGTTGTGGTTTGAATTGTGATTTGTGTGACATGTTGTGGTAACATGTCAATATGATTTGAATTTGGTTGATTTGGTGTTTCCAATGGATTCCTTGTGCAAATTTGTATGGGAATGGTGTTTGATGAGAAATGGGACCATTGGAAGCCAATTGTGCAAAACTTGAAAAACTGTCAATTGGAAGTTCTGTCTGGGCAGTCTTGTTGTGTGGACGTTTTGACTGGGCAAATGAAGTCAGAAAATTATGAAACTTTCCATTCCTGAAGTTCACATCTTAAGCTTCAAAATGGACATATAATATGTGTCATTTCGTTTTGTGAACTGGGATTTATGTTTGTCCAAAGTTTGAGGACGAAACTGGACCCTGTTTTGGTACAATGTTAGGTTTTTGGTAAATCTGGACTTTTGTGGTGATTCCAAGTATAGGCCAATATTTTTCCTGTGTAGAGGACTTGAATAGCTTTAATTTGGATTTGGGATCATCTCATTTCGATTTTTGTGGAATTAGTTATGATTTTTGGAAGTTCAGCCAAGAAACTGGATTTCTTGGGCCGCGGCCCGTGGATTATGGGCCGCAACCCAAATGTTTCTGGGCAGTTTTGGGCCGCAACCCATGGATTTTGGGCCGCGGCCCACCCCCAAAAATCAGTGTTTTGTATTTTTAAAAGGTGATCTTTGGCCAAGTGTTTCCCAAGCCTTTAGGCATATGTTTAGGCTTTGATTAGCCACCTAAAGGTGTTAAATGATAACCAACATTAAGTGTTTGAGAGTTAAAGAATTGGAAAAGGGATTAACCCTATGTCCTTGCTTTGATTATAGGGTTGATGTTCGCCCTGGACGTGGTTCGGTATTTGTTTTGATCGAGATTAAGCGGAGCAGGAGCTTACGTGGAAAGAGAGTAGGGAACATATCTCTTCTGCTTGTATTTGATATATGTGTTAGTGTGTTGGTGCATGTGTCTTAGCTTTGCATAATTGTGTGTAATTTGAAGCTATGTTTCAATTTATGCTATGGCCATAGGTATATTGTTCGAAGCATTGAGCTTGCAAATTGACATTGTGTTATCATGTGTTGTGTGATGCAAGCATGTCATGCATTAAACATTTATCGTACTTGCATATTGATATTGTTTACCTACTGAGAATCTCTAGAATCTCACCCTCCCCTACTAACCTTTCAGACAGGGTAGTGGATCGAGGACGGAGTAAGTGATCATGGGCGGCAAGGACTTCCTTCGGGTTGAAGATTCGGTAGTTGGTTATCATAGTTGGGAGTATATAGATTTGGATGTGTATATTTGTATGTGGATTCGATATTTATATATGTATGAGAAAGATTTGTGTAATCCCCATATGAGGGCTTGTAGGGGCGACTATGCCCTATAAGGCTTTGAGTTAATGTATGGAACCCGGGATTGCCGGGATTATATTGTGTACTCTGATTTGTTATGAATGTGATATTCCGCATAGTAATTGTATTCGAAAAGTGATTATGAGACCAAATTTATAAATGATTTTGAAAGGTAATTGTGAAAAACCCCGTAATGTGATGGGTTAGTAAATGTTATTGGTTTATTATTGGTCTCTATTTCACTTTAATCGCGTATTTCGAATATTAATTACGGCAGGGGGTTACATATAACAACCTAAGAAGGATCCAATGGCAAGCATGGGTGAAGGAATACTTCCTGATGAAGCCTTTATCACCAGACCATCGGGTTTCAGTGGTGAACACTTCTCTTCCTGGAAAGTGAAGTTCAGAGTTTTGATAATGGCTATAGAATACAGACTATGGGAAGTGATAGAGAATAGAAATAATGAACCTATAAAGATTATAGATTCATAGAGAGTTCCTAAGACACTAGCGGTGTTTGATAAGAACGACAAGAAACTCATTACACTCAACAGTAAGGCAATTCTGATGATCCAAAGTGCTTTAAGTCAAAATGAGTGCTTCATAATTTGCATACTTCCAACAGCTAAGGAAATATGGCAAACCTTAGAAATAGTTCACGAAGGAACTCAGGAATAAAAGAAAATTGGATCAACACTTTGGTTACTGAATTTGATTTACTTCGAATGAAAACAGGTGAGTCAATAGTTGAATTTGAACTTAGATATACTCATCTTATTAATCAACTTGCAGTGGTTGGGAAAGTCTATGATTAGCATACCCAAGTAAGGAAGATGTTGAACATACTCTCCAAAGAATGGGAGGCCAAAGTCACTACGATTCAAGAAGAAAAAGGCAAATCAATGCAATTGGTTGCTTCTCTATTTGGAAGTCTTTCTAAATATGATAGCAAGCTAAAGTTCAAATGAGAACTAGAAGATATTGGTGACAAGAAGAAGAAAGGCCTTGCACAAAAGCAAAGGAGGAAACCTAAGAAGACGATGAAGATTTCAATGATGATGAAATGAGTCTAATAATAAAATGATTCAGGAAATTTAACAAAAAAGGCTAGGGATTCAGAAATTTTCAAAAAGGAGGAACAAGCAGTATAGAAAACATCTTCTAGTATGAATGTGGAAAGCCATGACATATTAAGTCAAAATGTCTAGAGCTGGTTCATAAAAGAGAAAAGGCAAGTTCTAACAAGAAGAAAGCCTTTGTATTCGCTATATGGGGAGATAGTTTTTTTGATGAAGTTAGCGATGAAGAAGTAGCCAATATCTGTCTTGTCACTCAAGAAGAAACAAAAGAAGTGGTGAATGACTCTGATCCTACCTATGATGAGTTACTTTCCGAATATAATGCTTTACATTTTGAATTCATCAAAGTAGTTAAAGAACTCATTGTTTTCAAACAGAAGAACAAAGTTCTTGAAGAAGAACTTAAAGAGAGTTTAGAAAAAGTTTATGAAATTGTTCTTCTTTGAAAAAGAAAAATACTAATATCACCAAGACTCTTGAAAAATTTACTAATGGAAGTTATCTATTAAATGTTATTTTAAAAGCTCAATGATTTGTAAATGACCGATTTGGCATTGGGTATGATCCAAAATCAGACAAAAAGAAAGGGAGAAATAAAACACGAGGTAAGACATATTTGAGTCATTTCTCGTATTATGTACATACATCGAATCCATTTGCATTTTGACACTATTGTAATAGAAAGTGTCACTATACGTCATCATGCATACATAAAAAGAAAGGAAAGATAGGAATCTATACATGGTTACCTAAAGGTTCATATATTCAAAAAATAATTTGTACTAACCCAAAAGAACCCAAAAAGATATGGGTACTAAAGATGAAATTGTATTTAAATGCAGATATGTCTCAAAGCATCCAAAGGCAACAAAATAGTATATAGATAGTAGATGCTCTAGACATATGACTAGTGATTTCAAAAGTTTTACCAAGCTACAACATAAGGAAGGTAGAAAGGTAAAATTTGGAGGAAATCAATCTGGAAAGATAGCAGGAATTAGTTAAATTAAAAATGACAAAGGTATACAAGTCAAAGACATATATTTCATTGAAGGCTTGTGTCACAACTTGCTGAGCATGGGTCAAAGTGCAAATAAAGATAACTGGGTAATATTTGACTCAGAGGAATGTCTAATTGTAAACAAGAAAGATTTGCAATTAGATAAGAAGAATATCAAAGCAAAGCTTAAAGCAAAAATAGAAGGTAACTGCTTCAATCTTGATATAAGCAAAAATGTTTCTAAAAATTGCTTTCTAAGTAACGCCGATGAAAATTGGCTATAGCATAAGAGACTAGTTCATGTCAATATGCACCAACTAGGCAAGTTACTCACAAAGGATTTGGTAATTGATTTACCCAAAGTAAATTTCAAAAAAAAAACTTAATTTGTGTTGCATGTTAAAAGGGTAAACAAACAAAATCCTCTTTCAAATTGAAAAATGAAATCACATCTAATAGACCATTACAACTGTTGCATATGGATTTAGTTGGACCAGCGAGAGTTAAAAGTCTTGATGGCAACTTATATTCATTAGTCATTGTTGATGATTTCTCGCTATTTACATGGACTATTTTCTTATCATCAAAAGATGAAACCTTCAATGAATTTATTGTTTTTGCCAAGAAGCAAAATGAGAAAGGTATGTCTATTGCAGGTATCAGGACAGATCATAGTGGAGAATTTGAAAATCAAGCCTTTGGAGATTATTGTGATACTAATGCCATTAATCACAACTTCTCTACTCCAAGGACACCTCAACAAAATGGAGTCGTGGAATGAAAGAACAAAGTACTCCTTGAAATAGCTAGAGCAATGCTGAATGAAAAGAACGTGCCTCAAGTTTTTTGGGCTGATGCAATGAGCATATCTTACTGCATTTCAAACAGAGCCTACATCAAAACAAAACTTGGAAAGACACCATACAAACTCTGCAAAGGAAGGAAGCTGAAACTTGCACATCTACACTTCTTCAGTTGTAAGTGTTTCATTCATAATAATGGAAAGACAGCCTAGGAAAGTTTGATTCCAAAAAAGATGGAGGAATATCCCTAGGCTATTCTAACCGAAGTAAAGCATGCAAAGTTTTCAATAAGAAAACATGTGTTATTGAAGAATCAATTCATGTTGTATTTGGTGAATTCGAATCCTCTAATAAAATCATTGACCATGAGCAGGAAATAGTGTTAAATCAAGAAAATGAGCAATCTAGTCCTAAAGCTCACAATCCTGAAAATGACAAAACCAAGGAAGAAGAACAGACACTAGGACAACCTAGAGCATGGAAATATGACAAGAGTCTTCCTCTAGAACAAGTTATAGGAGATGTAAGTGAAGGTGTTAAACTAGAAATAAAATTTTTAATGAAATTAGCTTTCAGCATTCATTTCTAAGATAGAACCTTCTAACATTGATGAAGCCCTATCAGACAATAATTGGGTTATAGTAATGCAAGAAGAACTCAATCAGTTAAAAATAAATCAAGTTTGGGATTTTATGCCCCGACCTTAAGATCATCTGATTATTGGCACAAAATGGACATTCAAGGATAAACTTGATGAATCCACAATCATTGTTAGAAACATAGCAAGATTGGTAGCAAAAGGCTATAATCAGGAAGAAGGAATAGATTATGAGGAAACGTTTGCTCCAGTGGCTAGATTAGAAGCTATACGAGTACTCTTAGCTTTTACATGCATCAAAGGACTCAAACTATATCGAATGGATGTAAAAAGTGCTTTTCTGAATGGCTACATCATGGAGAAAGTGTATGTAGATCAACCTCCAGGTTTTGAAGATGTAACTAAACCTGGCAATGTTTTCAAGCTGAGAAAAGCTTTATATGGTTTAAAACAAGCCCTTATAGCAAGGTATGAAAGACTCAGTAAATTTCTCATCAATCAATGTTTTGTATGTAGAAGAGTCAACACAATACTATTTATAACATGAAAATGAAACAATATTTTAATGGTTCAAATATTCGTTGATGATATTGTTTTTGGTGCTACTAACAAAATTCTGTACAAAGAATTTTTTGAGATAATGTAGAGGGAGTTTAAGATGTTAATGATAGGAGAATTGAATTTCTTTCTTGGTTTGCAAATCAAACAAAGAAAGAATGGAATTTTCATATCTCAAACAAAGTATTTAAAAGAGCTATTGAAGAAGTACAGAACCGATGAAGCAAATATAGTAGATACACCAATAAGTTCAACTACATTACTTGATGCCAATGTCAAAGGAAAAGATTATAACATCAAAAAATATAAAGGAATGATTGGATCATTACTCTATCTTACTGCAAGTAGACCTGACATCCACTTCAATATTGGTATGTATGCAAGATATCAATCAGCAATAAAGGAATCACATGCCAAAACCATCAAACAAATCTTCAGATAACTTGCCAACACACCAGAATTAGGTCTCTAGTATCCTAAAGGAGGAAATGAATATCTTGTTTCATACTTCAGATTCTGATCACAGAGGATACAAGACTAACAGAAAGAGTACTAGTGGGAAATGCTAGTATCTAGGAGGCTCACTTGTTTCATGGTTCAACAAGAAACAAAATACAATGTCTCTTTCATTAACGGAAGCTAAGTATTACACAGTGTCAAGTTTTTGTGCACAAGTGTTGTGGCTAAAATAACAACTACAAGACCTTGGTATATACTTGAAGGAGATACCTATCTAATGTGACAACACTAGTATGATAACCTTGGTAAAAAAAATCTTGTTCAACACTCCAGAACCGAGCATATTGATATTAGACATCATTTCATTAGGGATCATGTTTAAAAGAAAGATGTCAAAGTGATATTCATTCTAACTCATCTTTAACTAGCTGATATCTTTATGAAACCCCTAGCAAATGATCTATTCCTATTCATTAGATGAGAATTGGGAATGGTAAATCCCAATGAATTGTATGTTGTTTTATGTAAGAAATTGTAATTTGATCATTTTTTATTATTACTGAATTAAGCATCGGAGTATCTAGCAATTTTTTTGCAGGACCTTGATACTCTTTTTTGGGGTAAGAAAGCAGAGGTTAACAGAGTACCATATCACTCGAGTAGTAACTTGAAGTGATTACTAGATCACTTGAGTGATAACTAGAAGTAATGGTCATTATCACTCGAGTGACCACTCGATTAACAGGAAAATCAAGGTAGTAAGCAATAACTCAAATTCAATTCAAATGTAATGGTATAATAGTTGAATCTGAACAATCAGGAGGTGAAAAGATTGATCACTTGAGTAAGCCTTGAGTGATCATTATTGCATATCACAAATCAACCAAGTTTCAACTCAAATATGCCTTGAAGTGCCATCAAATTACAAAGGGAATATACATGGGTAATTACAATATTACTCATGCTAGGTACATATTTAAAAAGCATTATTTTTTATTTTCTGGTATGATCACCCTAGTGAACACTCAAGTGATGTCAAGCATAATGGGTATATTTATTGGCACTCTGTCATTTTTCATAAAATTTCTTCCAGTGATTCACCTAATGCTCTCCCAAAAATTTCTCACAAACACTTACCCACTCCATTTCCATCAAAACCCATCTAATATTATTGCTAAAAATGTATTAAATCTCTCAAATCCTTGTGCCCTAGTTCTTAGACTGTCGACACCAATTTTCCAAAATTCTTCTCTTTTGTCAATCCATATGGTGAGGACTAAAACCATACATCCTGATACTCCTTTTGAGTCTTCTGAGCCTTATCAACCCTATGAATCTCCTTAATCTCCTCCAACCAAGAAACAAACAATTCCCACTAAACTAAAGCCTCAAACGAAACCCAAAGTAAAAGGGGTTGAAATCAAGGAGCCTATGGTCACAAAGGCTCAAACAAAGAAAGCCATACTCCAGGAAGAGGCAAGGGAACTATAGTGTTATCTCCATAATCTTCAGAGTCCTTTGAGATTCCCTCTTAGACTGGGAAACCATCTAAGGGAGCCAAGCATGATATAAGACTTGCCCAAGCAATTGCATGTATTCTAGATTAGGCTTATCAATCTAGAGGATGAAAGCAAGGTCAGTCCTCCAAGGATCCACTGAAGGAAGGAGGAGACAAAGAAGAAGATATCATATTTCCTCCAAAAGGCTTCAATGTCAAGAAGTTTGAAGAATCTCAGAAGTATAAGGAACACTTCTCAATGAGGAAAATCTATAAAATGCACTACATTAACCTCAAGGTTCTACAAGAGGTATTGAAGTTTGATTTAAGTCTATATCTTGAATCTTACTTGGCCTAGTTATCATTAGATTACCATATTGCACTAAAGTGGTGAGACACTTTTATTACAATTTGGAACTAGTAGATGATGCCTTGAGGGACTCTATAGAGGAAGAAATGGTAACTAAGGTCAGGGGGCAAGGAATTTTGATCTCTTCCTCTAAGATAAACACTTGGCTAGGTATTGAGGAACCCCCAGATGATGTACACCCAACCTTGGATTCAAACCCATTGTTCACCATTTTGAGGCCCGGTGAGAGAGTAGGACCACTTTCCTTTAACCCTAGTGACATGTGTGATTTACATAGGGTCTCATGGTACATCTATTCTTGATCCATTTTTAATAAATCAAATAATTCTACTCACTTTATTAAGGATTATAGGAAAATGGCCTCTATTATTTTGAAAGAATAAAATGATTTAAGTGATCTTATTTATAAGGAGATAAAAAGCTATCAGATTTTTGGAACCCAGACCACACCAATGCCATTCCCTCAACTTATTTCCTTGTTCTTAAAGAAAAATAAGATTTTGTATCTAGAGGCAAATGAGCCTATTGAGAGACTACAGCCCATTGGGAGAAGCCAAATTAGGAAATTGGGAATTGAAATTCCTCTGAAGAAGCCCCTTGAGTCTAGCCCAAAGAAAAAGAAGAAGACCAAGGCTGAGTCATGTAGGTTGGATGATACCCAGTCTTCTGTTCCTGCTTTTACATCTCCTCCCTCATTCTTCGGTTCTACAATTTAGACATATATGAAGAATGTACTTGAGGGCTTTCATGTGGATACAGCCAACATGGATGCAAAACTTGTAATCCATATGAACACCAAGATGGGAGAGTTAGTAGCAAGTATGAGCAAGCATAATAAAGTAATGTTGGCAGAGCAATAGGCTCAAGGTAGTGCCATACAGGAGCTTGGAATCCTCCTGAGATCTTTACATGAGAAGATAGATGCCATGGCACGTGGTTTTTCAACCCTTAGACCATCTATACCTACCACTGCTCCTGGTTCAATTCTAATTTCTGAGCTTGGCCCTTTACTATCCCTCCTCCTATCATACCTACTACCACTCCCAGCAACCTTTTCTTTACCATGACTAACCCATCCACATTCAACCAAGTTCATATCACACTTGATGAGCTAGTCTAGCCAGATCTAGTACCTACACCTATTGCCTCACTGGCAGGCACTAAGCCACTCTCTTCACACCACTCCTCTAGTGTTTCTTCCCACCAGTCACCTACTACTACAGAAGAGGTGGTAGTTACTTCTCAAACTCAATCACCTCATAACCCTTATACTTTTATCCCATCTCCAGATGAACCACTTTAGATACCACCTGTAAATCTCCCTGAGCCTGAGCCATCATCTCCTAGCTTCTCTCATTAAGGTGACTCACATGACTCTGGAGGTACACCTCTTAACATCACCCTGATCTCTTCTGCTCAACCATCTAACTCTAGTTCTTTCTCTGATGATTGATTCCCACTTTTCTGGTGATGTCAAAAAGGGGAAGAAAAATTGGATGTGATTTTGTGAAAATATGACAGCTTGTATAGCATGAGGCTTATGGGTGTATTGAGATTTAGGGAGCTTTTACCTTTATTAACTTATTTGAGGTAGGATATGTAATGAACTTCATGAATTCTATAGTTTAAAATTATTTAATATAAATTCTGCAGTTTAAACTTGTTATTATTATCAAATTGTTGACTGATGAACTTTTGGTTGTGTATGCAAGATGATTAGAAATTTTGATTCAATATTAATAGTATACTAATCTTTCAAAGTCATTGGTTTTGAATTCAAAATGGTTTCAGAGGTTAAAAGTTTCAAAATCATTAGATTTCAAATGATAAAAGACACTAGATTTGAATTCAAAATGATTTCAAATATTTCAAAGTTATTGGATCTGAATTCAAAATGGTTTTAAGAAAGTTTACTAAAAAAATTACTAAGTGTTATATGGATTAATGATATTTTAACTCTATATATCAAGTATTTTAGAAACATATGATCTTTAATTGAAACTTCAATTTTCAAAATGTTTTCAAATACCTTATTCAAAAATCACCAAGTTTTGTCATCATTAAAAAGGGGGAGAATGTTAGATCTTATATGATTTGATGATAGCAAAGATTGGAATGATCTTACAAAGGATTTTGATAATAGACAAAAGAGTTTTTGAATAAAGGAACTAAGTACTTGGTGGCAGGCAAAGATATCACTCGAGTAGGCACTGGATTGATGAAGAAAGTCATGAAGTCACAGAACAAGAGAAAAAACCTTTGGCAAATTTTAGAAGACATCACTCGAGTGATCATAAAAGTGATGATTCTCCATTACTCAAGTAATCACTCGAGTAATATGTGTCGAGTGATCATAAGAGTAATGATTCTCCATTACTCAAGTAATCACTCGAGTAATGTGTCAAAAAGTCCTAGAAGCTCTCTGCCAAGATTTGCATGGTGTCACTCGAGTGATAACCAAGGATCAGTTGAGTGACCACTCGAGTGACTAGGTAAGAAATGAGGCAGTTCAGTCTCTGCCAATATTTTAAAGTGATCACTCGAGTGTTGCCACTGAATCACTCAAGTAATCAACTTGAGTGATCAAGTCACAAATGTTGACTTCACTCTCTACCAAGTTTTTCAGTGGATCACTGGAGTGATGGATCTGGATCACTCGAGTAACTACTCGAGTGATAAAGCTCAGAAAACATGATTTTAATATGTTGTTTATTGATTTGTTATCTATATGATTAACCTTTCATTGTATTAGTTTTCTAAGTGTATTTGCAGGAAAACAATGAAGAGATCATGCTTTAAGAGAAAAGTCAAACAAAAAGTCTGAAAATTCACCTACTGCAATGGATAGTTTTCAAACTTGAAGAATGGTCAAACTAAGCTACGCAACTCTAACGGACATGTTGAAATGGTTCCAATGGCTATATCAACTCATCTATAAATATAGGAACACTCAATGAAGAACAGACATAACTGAGAACACACGAACGTGTATCGATTAACTTATACTTAGTGCTCTATTTCTCATATTCACTCTTTGTAATTCAGTGATTATATATTTGCTCTGTGAGAGAGATTTTCATTACAAACTCAATATTTGTTATTGAGACAACTTAAGGTTGTAAAACCTTGAGTTGGGGATTTGATTAGAACATATAAGGGTGAGCAAATGTCTAGTGAATGAACTTACTATATATTGAGGTGCCAAGAACCCACTAAATCTTAGAAGATATAGTGAAATTCTCAGAGGATCTCTGAGGAATGGATGTATGTCAAAGTGGTTGTGACCAACAGTGATGGTGGAAGGCAGTTTTGCAATCAACAGCTTTACTCAGTGTTAGCTAAATGTGGAGTAACTTATAAGGTTGCAACTCCATATTATCTACAAGCTAGCAGGTAAGTGGAAGTCTCAAATAGAGAACCGAAATGGATCTTAGAGAAGATGGTGAATTCTAATCAAAAGGACTAGGCAAGGAAATTAGATAATGCACTTTGGGCTTATAGAACTACCTTTAAAACTCCAATTGGTACATCCCTATATCAATTGGTTTAAGGAAAAGCATGCCATCTTCTAGTAGAAATGGAGCACAAAGCATATTAGGCAATAAAAGCCTTAAATTTTGACTTAAAAGTAGCTGGTGAGAAGAGACTTCTCAAACTCAATGAGCTCAAAGAATTCAAACAACAAGCTTATGAAAATGCCAAGTTATATAATGAGTAGATAAAAATGTGTTATGACAGAAGAATTTTGAGGAGAGAGTTCACACTGGGATTAAAAAGTGCTTTTATATAACTCAAGGTTAAAGCACTTTCCAGATAAGCTGAGATCAAGGTGGTCTGAACCTTTTACTTTGATTCAAGTATGGTTATATGGAACCGTGGAGATTCAAGATGGTGATCGAAAATTCAAAGTGAATGGGCAATGTTTAAAGGAGTAAAATGACGTTACACTTAACACTTTGAAAACTATCATCAAGTTTGAAGAGCCAATAGGTAAACCCTCCTTCTAGTAAAAAACAGTCAATTGGTTTGGTTTTTGTTTAGCTAAAGATGTTAAAAAAGGGTGGCTATTTGGGAGGCAACCCAAAACTTCTTTTCCTTACTCATTAATTTTTCTTTCCTACTCACTAAAGCACACTACACTATTTTAAAAATTTGAGTTTTCATTCCAAGTTAATAGGGAGGAATCTCTTGCAAAGCTTAAAAACAAGCTCCCCAATCTTCCCAACGATGTGCTCAGGACGATCTATAGCTGTCAACTTGAAAGAATAAAGATATGCAAGCATTTGGGCCTTCCTGAGGATGTACGCTAGATCATTGAAGCTAAGGTACATTTAGTATATGAGAGTCATGAGTCATTTATTGAATCTATGCCAGGAATGGGAAGAAATTCTTTCTCCAAAAAGAGAAGAGCTAAAAGAATGAAGGTCTGCTATAAATGTACAAGTTGGACATTTGATTAACGTTGTAAGAGCAAAGGTATAGTTTCTATAAATTGAGAAGATAAAATTCAATTCATAAAGGATGAACTGAGTAAGGAGTTATTAGATAATATTATTCAAACTCATGAGACACATCCTAGTGGTGATGTTCATTATATTCTTCTCGATTTAATGAGCATATTTAACAAAGAAAAAGATCTTTACTGTCTTGTGAATCTAATATTAAAGACCCTGTTTGTTAGTTTATAAGAAAACTGGATGGGAAGCAAATCCTCGATTCATAGAAAGCATTTAAGCCATTACTGGACATAAAACCAGACGAAGATGTGAGCCACAATCACAACTACTGTTCATAATCATGCTTTTGTCTAATTTATCATATCTTCTCAGTAAATTTTGACTTTCTTTACTCATTTTGTTTAATTTCTTCACACAAAGGCCTACCATTCATTCGTGTCATAAAGTTTTCAAACTTCGTTGAAAAATGCAGGATTTGCATTATCTTGTTGTTGTTATTTTAGTAGTATAAATATCACTCTTCCACTTGTAAAACACAAAATGTCCGAGAGTAAAGAAGAGAAAAATAGTATCACACTAAAATATAGATTAAAATCTATCTTCATTTTTTGTGAGACTAATTTAGGAAAGGATGGGGATTTTCTAACTACAACAAAAGAACTTAGAAATGCATTAGCTGCTAAAAAGATCAACTTTATATACAGGGGAGGCTTCAAAGGTCTAAGGGGAAGTATGGCCATTTATGCAACCATTAATGGAAGCAAGGGTTTAAGTATATGGGTGAAGGAGTTGGATGATCGCATCTCTTCGTTAGGACAAGAGTGACAGGTTTCAAGCTTGCCTGAATGAATGGGATGTATGTTCTACCATGCTGAAGCTTTTATCGCTCTGCTTGGTAGTTTGAAAACATTGGATGGGATTTCTAACGTTGCATATTAGGCTAAACTAAACTTTCACAAAAAGCTATTAGGATTGTTAAATGTTAATAGTTTTAATGATGATCTATTGTCTTTTTTTTGATCATGCTGTGGAAATAAGATTTATACCCCAAGCGACTTGCCATTCCATAATTTCTGCATCAACTGCTAATCAACTGCTTGTTCAACTACAAACCTATGACCCTAAACCATATCTATTAGTCAAGCAAATAGGTGGGCAATCTTTAGATAGCAATCAAAAGTAGAATTCAGATACTATTCTTCGGTTGTAACTTTCCTTAATCTTTTGGTTTTACTCTTAGTATTTTGGTTTACTTTATTGTGTGCTTATTTTTTAAATAAAAACTTTCTCAAGTTCTAGAAGACATTGAGGACAATGTTTGATTTAGGTTCGAGGAGGAGTATAAAAAAAATATTTAGTTAGTTAGTAAAACCATTAGATACATTGGGTGTGGAAAACATGATAGAGTAATGACTTATTTTTAACTTTTGAGATGCATTTTATAAGTTGCATAATTTTGTTTCATCTTATGTAAAAAAAAGTATAATGTTTAGGTGCTTTTTTAATGATCTTAAGAAGTTATAAGTTTTAAGTACAGATCAATTGAATTTAGAGATTTCATAGTATGATTGAACAACTGATGTTGCGATTGGTAATGAATTTTGACATTGAATGAGCTGAATTTTGAAAGCCCCTGGCTATGAGTTTTTGAGCCTATATGATCAATAATGATTATTTTTCTTGTATGTGATATTCACCTATTAAGTTGTCACTCTAAAACTTCTTTAAATCTTGTTGAGACTACATTTCACATGCACATTATAAAATAATAAAGGCATTCATTTTCTTTCTTTAGCCAGATCCAAATAGCCAACCTTGCAATTATATCTTTGATAAGGCCATTTAAGCCTTATAGATGTCCCTTTTTTAAAACGAGATGTTAAAAGATAGAGACAGTGGCATTTTCATAAATAAATATGGGAAATGGAACATTAGCTGTCCCAAATTTGAATTGGGACGCCTAGAGCTTAGAAGTCCCAAATTTAAATTGGGACACCCAAAGATTCCCATGGACGCCAAAAATTTAGGATTAAAAAAATTTGACTTACTTTAGGCCTCCTAAATCCATTTGGGACGCCTAAAGTCCTAGGTTTAGGTGTCCCAAATGGATTTTGGGATGCCTAAACCCACCTTTAGGCATCCCCTGCACCATCTCGCATGTCAGACAAGTGTCTGACATGCGTCCTCTCCACCCCCTCCTTTACTCTTTTGACCAACCAACTCTCTCCTTCCTTCATTTATTTTGACCGTCACGTCTTCTTCTTCAACTTTAATCTTCTTCCTCCCATCTTCCATTATAGGTCATCGACACACACCCCTCCTCCACACCTTCTTTCTTTTTCCACACCTCCTTCTATTGACGACAACGCACACACCACCCCCTCCTCCACAGTATCTTGCTTTTTTTCCTCTACCTCCTTCCTTCCATTGTCGTCGAAGCACACACCCCCTCTATACACCTTCATCTTCTTGCTTTCTCCACCATCTAGCATACCTCCTTCTCCATGCATACACCTCTCTAAATTCTTCTTGCAAAGATACAAAATCCACCTTCGACACGTAAGTTATTTTGTTTGTATTTTATTGGATCTTAAAAGAATGAATAGTTCTAATTTTTGTTGATTTTTATTTTCATGATAGTGTGACTCAAACATATAGATTCCTAGGCGGGTCACGCGAGGGTAAAGTTGTTAAATGCCCAAAGTGGTATTTTCTGAAAGTAAGTAATTTTGATTCTAATTCTTTCATTGACGGTCATTTTAGATATACCTTTATTGATTTTAACAACCAATTGGCTTTGATTTAAAGTGCCCTTGACAACCTGGCAATACTGAATGCGGATATTATGTTATACTTTATATGTATAACATCATTTAAAGTGGAATTATTAGCGATTTTGAACAGGTAATCGCTTCTTCATTCTCAAATGATAATATTTGTTGTGTTGTAATTCAAATGCTAATTAATTCATTTGCTTGATTCATTTCATCAAAGCTTATTTTTTAATTTTCAGATTTTTGATAATGAAGATGCCTACCTATATCAAGACATTAATTTGATCAGAGACCTTTTGGCTGAACATCTTCTTCAACATATAGATCAGTAAACTTTTTATTTATATTAGTTAGTAGTTGTGTGATGACAACATTTTGACACTTTCTGGTTGTTATTGTACATATATAGTAGTAGGTTGTATGAGTTGTTTTTGTACATATATATAGTAAAGATTGCAGTGCTGGATGTCCTTACCATTTTGTAATGGATATTATGGTTTATGAATCCATCTTCTATTATGTTTCTGCAGTTTGAATTTGCTGGGTAATGAAGAATATAAATAATCATTTTTATATAAATAAAACCTTTTAACGTCCCAAATTGAGAAAAAGAAAGTCTAAAGTCCCCCTGTGGAGGGACTTTGGACGTCCCAAATTGAGAATTGGGACGTTTAAAGCCCCCTGTAGAGGACTTTAGGCATCCCTGTTCAGAATAGGGATGTCTAAAGTGTGGACTTTAGACGTCCCTATTATGAATAGGGACATCTAAAGTCCCACTTTAGATGTCCAATTTTTTTGAGACGTCTTTTCTAAAATATATTACGCCCCTCACATAGATGTCCCCATGTTATTGGATGTTAAAAAAGTCAAAATAGGGACGTTAAAACCCCTGTTTGTAGTGGTGTTAACATGTGTTTTAATGATATATCAACTATTTTTACCTAATTCGGAAGATTAGCAAAGCATTTGAAATTTGTGTAAAATAGGCTTTTGACAAGTGTGAGGTGTATATATCATCAACTTTAGAGTTGTAGAAAAAAAAAGAAAAGAAATTGAGTATTCAAATTAAAATTATGGGTTGTTGTGATGAAATAGATTTATTTAGAAGTTGTCCCATTTTTTAATTTCTCCATTAATTTCTTAAATGTAGCCCTTCATATCATGTTTTGCATTCCTTTTACCTTAACTTACAACCCTTAATAAGTCCTTTTGATTTGAATTATGCATGTGAATTAAGCAGTGGAGATTGAGATTTTTAGCAAGCTTATGATAGTGCAATTTTTTTGTTGAATTTAAGCAAAATACTTACCCTTAAACACTTGAGAGATTGAGAGTATGAGTCACAATTACAAATTAGTTCATTCATTTTCAAATAAAGTTACCATTTTATATGTTTGTTGACTCCAGAATAATATGATCTTTTTATTCTTCAATTGTGTTCTTGCTTATGACTTGACACTTTTGATTTTGTTAGAAGCACTTATTAGTCACTCCTTGTTGTCTGAGGACGTCCACGAGCTACGTGTAGGAGAATTTGATAAGTAAAATATTTGCATACTTATTTTCCCTTATATGATGATTTTGTGGATGATATTTGAGCTTAATGTAGTGAATTTGGGTGTAATTGATAAATAAATAATGATTTTGGAATCAATATTTTTATTACTATTATTACTACTATAATATAATATTTCCTTGCTTTTCTTTTGATAGCCACATACAGCACCATATTAAGAAGAATTGGAGAAGGAATTTAAGGGATAGGGGGTACTGTAGCAGTACTGTTCATCATCACTGTTTGGTACTATTCTTCCAACAATCACTGTTCATTGCTACTATTCATTGGCACAACTCACCGGAACTGGACAGCTAAGAGAGCAAGAGTGGATGGTCTTCTTTGAGGGGCACTGAACATTTTGAAAATGAAAAAGAGGGAGGCATCCACTATTGTTGACGGAGAGTTTTGTCTTTTACCTTGAGCAGTGGACTTCACCTTATTATAAATTGTCATCATCATAGAGAGAGCAAGGAGCCATGCTTCTGTGATAAAAGGAAGACGAACTGGAGCATAGAGAGAGAGTTGTATCTAAAGGAGATTGACACTATCTTAGAGTTAATTTCATGCATTGTATTACTTCTTACATGCCTCCTTCATGGAAGGTTTAGGTAGTCCTTCTTTATGAATGGTATAAGTTGCCACCTACAAGAAAGGTTTTACCCCTCTATATGAAAGGCTAGATTTTCCATTTTCATACATATTATAGTTGTATATTTATGTTTTATAATTTAATAATTAAGTTTCATACAATGTTTATGAAATTTTCAATTTATTTTTGTTTTGTTTTTAATTTCATCATGAGCTAATTTTCATTTTCTTAGGGTGATGATATAGCTTACTAATGACGGATTGAGTCTTAACTTATTAAATCTAGTTTTAATTTTTCATTCATGATTGTGTTTTGATTTTGTTCTTAATGCTTTCGATTGATTGGTCATCTTTTGAATGATTTCAATATGCATGTTGAGACCAAAAGGAGATGCATGTATATAAATCCTATAATTAAAATCATAACCTGCATATGAAATAGGAATATATTTATATGGGTTGTGTAGTTTTAATAAGTTCTATAAATCTTAATGCATGGTTAATTGCTTTAATTCATATATGGATATATTGGATTAGCAATTAATCATAGAATTGTTTGACCTTGGAACAGGCTAGTAATTAACAAAGGAAACTCGAATATCAATTATGTGGAATAAATTGGACTAGAGTAGATAGGTGATTCAATCCGAAATTTGCTAAGTGAAAAATCCCTAGGACTTTTTCTCATAGTTGTTTTCATATTTCTTGCATTCATATTTAATTATTTTTATTTATACTCTCAATCACCAACTAATCAATCGACCTAATAGAATTAAGATTGCTAATTTTGTTACCTAGTGATCAATCCTCGTGAGAATGATACTCTACTCACTTCTGTATTACTTGTTTACGACAGTGTACACTTGCACTTTTTAATGAATCATTTACACTCGAAATAACACTAATTTTGTATTTGTTATGTTTTGCTGGTAAAATTAAGTTTGTACAGGTACACTATGGATACTATGAAATTGAGGTTTAATGTGATAATTCTATCAAACTATTATATGGGATCATTTTGTTTGAAATAAATTGAGTATGTGGATGCAAGATATGTCACGGTTATTTTCAGAATAACTTTTCTTTTGTTATTTTTGTTATATATTATGTTTTTTAACAATGCACAAGACAAGTGTGTATATTAATAATTTAACATATCCAGAATATATGTTAGGGGGATATATTAGAGGAATACATTTTAGCAGAACATTTGGTGACAATGCATCATTTATAGTTTGGCGGCTAAAAGAAAGATATGCTCGAAAATATATTCGAAGCGATATTGTGATCAGGGAGAGTAAATACGACATTATCATTAGGAGGAGTAAATGTGACATTATCATCAAGGGGAGTAGAGACCATGCTGTACTCTTTTCCATAACCAAGATTTTGTTCCACTTGATTTTCCTGATAAGGTTTTTAACGAGGCAGCTTCAATATGTATTGTGTATTTTGTATCCTTCACTAGTTTTTTATCCCATTGGGGTTTTTCTAATAAGGATTTAATGTGCACAATATTTGTATTGGACATTTTACGGGTAGTGTTGTAAATATTCTATGAGTGAATGTCTATATAACCCCTCACTCTTAGGATTCCATTTTGTGATTAATAGCCATAACCTCCAATGGTTTCATATTGTATCATAATGTAGATTAATTCCTAGGTCTATGACATTGTAACTCTTGGAAGAGGGTTTGAAGCATATAAATAAAAGCTTGATATAGAGTTGGATATACATGGAAATGCTAATGAATAAGAATTCTCATCCACCCTTCATCTCTACAATTCTCTCTTGGCTCTCTCTTCATCCCCCCATCTCATCTCTTATATTCCTTATTATTTTCATTACAGTAGCTTTGTAGATTATGAAAGGTTATATTATTTTTCAAGCTAAAACTAAGCATGTTTGAAAGAAAAGGGGGGAAAAAACTAAACATGTGGAGAAGGAAAACGACAAAAGGATGGCTTTTAGTCGACACGCAAATGAAACGTGGGGGCGGTCATATATGCATGTGCCCCAATGTGACGTAAACCGTGGTAATGCTCTAGAGAATTCTAAATATAGAAATGGAATATTTATTTTATAAAGATTAAAAAATTAGTTAAATTCCATATTTGCAAAAAAAAAAAAAATTATGTCACTAGGACAGATCCGTTCGATGCACGAGGTAAAAATTAGTGGTCCTTCATAACAAAATATGTTGGAAATTGACACATTTGTATTTTACAAATTTCTTATATCCCACAACAATCCTAATACATTGTTTATTAGATTAATATGTCGAAAAAACAGTTAATTATATAAGAAATCAAACAGACAAGGAAGATATGTTATTCCTGTATTTATGTCTTGCAATAGTCTTTAACTGTGTCAAGATAAATTTATGTAATCGTTCCCTCCTTCTCATTCCAGGACAGAAATAATAATTTATACACACACATATCTATGGAATATATTTTGTCTCCAGAGAGGATGGTATGTACATAGAATTTAACAGCACAGGTGCTTTCTCAAAGTCATCAACATTTTTATCTGTGTTAGAATTTACTAAGATGTATCTTTTTGACTGATGGAACCAATTGTTTAGCCTTCTAAACGCAAGAGACAGATCATATAAGAGATTAAGGGGTCATCATGCGTGTAGTAGAATGAAATTTAAAGGAAAATCAAATAAAAAATGATTATTCATCTTTTTATTAGATAATAAATTATTTAAAATTTTTATTTGATATATAGAAAATAAATTGAAAGTAAGTTATGATACTCATGGAGTCTAAAATAAGGGAATTATTTATATGAAGGATTAATGTTCTAAACTAACTTTCAAGTTTTATCAAAAGTGTAACAGTAACCATAAACTATTTTTTAGAGGAAAAGTAACTCTAAATTTTTAAAATTGAGGTCAAACGGTTAAACCCAACTAACTTCCATCTAATACAATAAGGAAAATTAATTTTTTGGATTTTATATTTTTGACTCACTTATAACTCAATCTCTGAACTTTTGATTTATTCATTTGTAATTCAGTCCCTGATGTTTCTAATTCATCCTATATAACAAAAAATGTTGAAATATTGTTAAAAATTGCTTAGGTGGATTTTATATAAATTAAAAAATTTAAAAAAAAAACAGCATCCCATCTCCACCAACTCACATCTCCCTCTGCCTCTATTTTCCACCCACTTGTATCCACCAACTGAGTTATAAGTGAGTCAAAACTTTAAAGGCTAAAAGTTTAATTTTTTTCATTGTATTTTATGGAAGTTAGTTAGGTTTAAGGGTTTTGTCCCAATTTTAAAAGTTTATGATTTTTTTTGCTTCAAAAAATAGTTTATAACTATTGTTACACTTTTAATAAAAGTTTAAGGTTATTTTAGTACATTAACCCTTTATATGAAGCTTGGTTAATAAGCTGGTTAAGAAAGGATTTTTATTTGAAGGGAAAAAAGAAAAATCCTAAATACAGGGAATTAAGAAAAAGTATTAGTGAAAGAAATTTTAATAAAGGGAATTATACATATAAAAGGAAAAGAAAACAAAAATCCTAACTCTAGTACATTATCTTGGCTGGAAGTTACCCATAGTGGGATAGTGGCCGTTCTTTTTTTATCTGGTGGATAGAGGCCGTTCGGGAGTTATGCGATAAATGTTTTTATTGAAATGTGTGAGTACTTAAACGCCGAAACACATCCACTTCTATATATTAAGAGATTTACTTTAAGATGGAGTGATGTTTTATATTTAGAATAAAAATAAAATTTTTTATTGATTTTTAATCATTCATACTGTGAATGAAATCTTATATTAAGAAATAGATATGGTAGTTAAATTTCATAGCAAGTTTTTTTCTTGCTAGTGTGTAAGTTTGTATGGATTATTTTATAATTCTTTTTTTTTTTTGGAAAAATCCCATTTAAATACTATTTCAATTGTCAAAACCCACAAAAGTCTATTATAACTTGAAAAAGGCACATAAGCCATATGGTAGGAATCAGGGATAATGAAGTTTAAAGCTAAAGACCAAAATATTCTCCACACTTATTTACGCGCGCACACAGATTCCTCATGCTGGAGGAAGGCTACAGACAAGTTCAATAGTTTGAAGAGTCACAGGCGAAAACTGAACCCTTAGCCATCATTGTTGTCCACAAATTGGCAAGCGTGGGTGAAAGCCGTCCCCAAATCAATGAATGTTTGATCTTCTTCCTTAATCAGAGTGGTTGCCGTTCTCTTTTCTTGCTGTCGACGTCGATGTGGTGAGTGATTGGATGTTTGGGATTCCAATCTATCTCTCTCTGGTCCACAAATCTCTATCGCTCTCTGCCTTGGTCGCCTTCTCCGAGCTGTCTTCCCTCTATTAGCGGTACAGGTGCTTCGTCGTCTTGAATCTTTCTTCCCATCTTCCCTAGATGTGGAGAAGAAGATGAACTGAAACTTAACACTGAGAGAGAGAGAGAGAGAGAGAGAGAGAGAGAGAGATCAGATACAATATGGCTCCCTCCAAAACAACGTGCTTGAATTTCAGCATGTGAAATCGTAATGTTAACTTGTCACTTTCTAATGTATATTGTAGTTGCTGTCATGAAGGTTCTGGTGTTTTGTGAATTCCATTACTACACTTGTCATTCCCATTACAACTGTTGTTAATTGTGACAGTTTATTGTAATTAAAGCATACATGAAGGAACACCTTATTTTGGGTTCATGACTTACATAGATCGGATGTACGTGGAATGAGTAATGTCATGTTGCCATTTGATACTTTGTCTAAAAGTTGCTGTCATGAAGGTTTTGGTGTTTTGTGAATTATATTGCTGCAGTTGTCATTCCCATTACAACTGTTGTTAATGGTGATAGTTTATTGTAATTCAAGCGTACGTGGGGGAACACCTTCTTCTGGGTTCATAACTTGCATGGATTGGATATACGTGGAATGAGTAATGTTAGCGTCCAAGCTTATTGGTAAAACACACACATGTTTTGTGAGATTAAGTTGTCATTCCCATTATGAATATCGTCAAAAATATTAAAAATTTTATCATTCCCATTAGTGGACTTGTCAGCGTCCAAGCCTGTTAGTAAAACACACACACATTCTGTGAGATTAAGTTGTCATTACCCTTTTGAATATATACTCTTTGAAGTTATCTTGAAACTTCTTGCTAGAGATATGCTTGCTGTTACAATTTCTTAAATTTTTGTTCATGCATGTTTAGCGCTGAGGTTGTATACTAGTGTTGGTCACCACAACTTTTTTGAATACTCCCCCAACATTTAGTTGGTTAAGTACTTTCTTCATTAGAAATTGACTTGTTGTTTCTTAAATTTTTGTTCATGCATGTTTAGCACTGAGGTTGTATACTAGTGTTGGTCACCACAACTTTTTTGAATACTCCCCTAACATTTAGTTGGTTAAGTACTTTCTTCATTAGAAATTGACTTGTTGTAATTAATTGACTGTGTCTGAGAGTTAATTGAAAATTAAAAATTGACTTGCTAGGTCATTTGAAAAAAAAATTTGGGAAGTTGCTGTTAGATCTCATGTTTTGATGAAAACAAAGAATTATATGAAAAAGATTTGATTAATAAATAAGTTTGAACAAAGTAATAACAGGGAAAAGCATCACTTGAAGTAAGCATTGGAGTAATGAAGAAAGGCCAAGAGAAAAAGCTGAGAAACTTGATTAGAAGCAAATTTTCTAAGGCATTACTCGAGTATGTACTCGAGTAATGAGACAAAACTTGAAGTAACCAGAGACACCTTCGAGTAAACTGCCAACGTTACTCGAGTAAGTACTCGAGTAATAGTGTAAATGTTTTCAAGTTGCTCTCGGCCTGCCAATGTTACTCGAGTAGCTACTTGAGTAACCAGGTAAATACTTGGAGTTGCTCTCGGCCTGCCAACGTTACTCGAGTAGGTACTCGAGTAACCATGTAAAAGTCTTCCAGTTGCTCTCGGCCTGCCAATGATACTCGAGTATGTACTCGAGTTACTCTGTTTTAGAAAATGTGTTGCTCTCGGCATTTTGTACCCTGCCAATGTTACTCGAGTAGCTACTCGAGTAACACACTATGGTAAGCAAAAATCTGAAGGTAGTACTCAAATAACTTAATCTATTTTTATCATATTTCACTCGAGGTGCTACTCAAGTTTGCAGGTAGTTAATGATTCATTTTAAGTGGATTACTCGAGTATGTACTCGAGTATGCTGGGTTATTTTTAAAGAAAAACTTCAAGTCATTATCCGAGTAAGCCATACAGAAAAATTATGTTTACTCGAGTATGTACTCAAGTAACAAGGTAATCAAACTTGATGTGCTCTCGGCCTTGAAATCCTGCAACATTACTAGAGTAAAGCATCGAGTAACCAAAAGTTTATTTGAAGGTTTACTCAAGTAGGTACCTGAGTAAACATACATTTCCAAAGGTTTGATATTTTGTTTATTCCATGCACTACCCGAGTAATCTCATATTTGTTTGTTGACTTGCAGTTCATCAAAGCTTTCTCGATGATACTCGAGTAAGTACTCGAGTAAACTTTAATGGATACTCGAGTAGCTACTCGAGTGGGGAAACCCAAAAATTTAGAAATCATTCAAATGTTCATTGATTTGTTTCCTATATGATTAACCTTCCATTGTATTAGTATTCCTAGCATATTTACAAATAAACAATGAAGAAATCATATCAAATAAGGAAAGTCAAATGAGAAGTTCAAATGCCACCTACCACCAACGGATATATTTCAAATACTGGAAAAGTCAATAGTGGCTGCGCACTCTCCAACGGACGAGAAGAAAATATTCCAACGGTCTTCACCAACATATCTATATAAATGGGAACATCCAAACAGAGAAAAAACAAGATCACACACAAACGTATCATCAAGTTCACTACTCTGTTTTTCGTGATATTTGTAACTCTGTACTTCAGTGATTCTTATTCACTCTTGAGAGAGATATTTCATTCAAACTCAATATTTGTTATTGAGATAACTTAAGGTTGTGGAACCTTGAGTTGGGATTGGATTACAACTTGTAAGGGGGAGCGAGTGTCTAGATGAAGGAACTTGCTTGTACTAAGGTGCCAAGAACCCACTGAATCTTGGAAGTTATAGTGAAACTCTCAGAGAAGCTCTGAGGACTGGACGTAGGTCAAAGTGGTTGTGACCGAACCAGTATAACTCCCGGTGTACACTTCGGTGATATTTCTCCTTACTCCTTACTGTTTTAATTTCACCTTCAAATTTTATATTTGCAACGAAATTTTTAGTATCACCCAATTCACCCCCCTCTTGGGTGAAACGCTTGCTCTAACAGTTGCATCATTAAGAATGTAACACCATTGCTTAATTCTTTAGAAAAGTATTTGTTCACTAGATAGTTCATTTTCTCTTTACTGAATGTGAATTCTCCTACTTGCTGCATCTATGTCATTGGTGAACTTGATTGCAAGTGGAAAAAAAAATATGCATATCTATTGTCGCTTTGATTTGTACATCCCTACTGCATTAATTGTTGCTTTAAAATGTGAGTGAGAATGAAAATTGCAAATTTTGCTGCACTACACCAGAATATTTGAACAAGACTAAAATTATGGATTTTGATTCAGAGTTATGGAATTTAAAGATGGACTTTTGTGTGCATTGCCACACATTGAATTTTTGCTATTTTTCGTTTGACTATTTGGACTAGGTAACACTATTATTATCATTGCAGACCTAAATGTTTGATTACTTGTTGACTATATAGTTATCTTGTTTGCTGTAAGTCGGATTTAGTTACTGGTTTGCAGAAACAAGAATAGTTTGTGATTCAGGAGTATAGGCAAGACCTCAAGTGCTGGCTGGTTAAGCATGAAATGAACATCAAGAAGGATGATGCATTAAGACTGCTGCCTTCGTGAATTACGCAAACTTAGAGGGAACGACAGACATCATTATGTTGTAATTGTAAATCTTTGGTCTTATAGTTTCAATTAATTCTTTTGGAATTCACCCATGTTGTAAATAGATTGACAACAATCGTTTACCTTAGTAACCAAGGCTGGCATTGTGGGGTGACATAAGCATGATAATTTTGGTCACCAATCCAATCTGTCCTCTATTACCATAGTTGTGGGTTTTTGTGAGTACTGTTGTGCATATATATTTACTAAAGCTTTAGTCACTTTATTCCAATTGTATCCTATTGTGCACCTTTTCTGTTCAGGAAACAAGTTAATGAAGGCTTTTTATGTGTGAGTGTTGCCCAAAAGAGTTGGATGCTGACAAGTTAACTAATAAGAATGACAAATTGTTTAATGATTTTGACGACATTCATAATGGGAATGATAACTTAATCTCACAGAACGTGTGTGTATTTTACCAACAGGCTTGGACGCTGACAAGTTCACTAATGGGAATGAAATTTTTTTTAATGATTTTGATGACATTCATAATGGGAATAACAAATTAATCTCACAAAATGTGTGAGTATTTTACCAACAGGATTGGACATTGACATTACTCATTCATTGTACATCCAATCCATGAAAGTCATTAACCCAGAAGAAGATGTTCCTCCATGTATGCTTTAATTACAATAAACTGTCACCATTAACAACAATTGTAATGGGAATGACAACTGCAGCACTGGAATTCACAAAACACCAGAACCTTCATTATAGCAACTTTTAGACAAAGTATCAAATGGTAACATGGCATTACTCATTCCACGTACATCCAATCCATACAAGTCATGAACCCAAAAGAAGGTGTTCATTCATATATGCTTTAATTACAATAAACTATCACAATTAACAACAGTTGTAATGGGAATGACAAGTGCAGCAATGGAATTCATAAAACACCAGAACCTTCATGACAGCAACTACAATGTACATTAGAAAGTGATAAGTTAACATTACGATTCCACATGCTGAAATTCAAGCACGCTGTTTCAGAGGGAGCCACATTCTATCTGATCTCTCTCTCTCTCTCTCTTAGTGTTAAGTTTCAGTTAATCTTCTTCTCCGCATCTAGGGAAGATGGGAAGACAGATCCGAGACCGCGAAGCACCTGTGCCGCCTATAGAGGGAAGACAGCTCGAAGAAGGCCACCTGGGCAGAGAGCGATAGAGATTTATGGACCAGAGAGAGACAGATCGGGATCCCAAACATCTAATCACTCACCACATCGACGTCGGCGGCAAGCAAAGAGAACGGCAACCATTATGATTATGGAAGAAGATCAAACGTTCATCGATTTAGGGACGGCTTCCACCCAAGCTTGCCGATTTGCGGATGACGACGATGGGCAGGGGTTTGATTTTCGCTTATGACTCTTCTAATTATTGAACCTGTCTACAGCCTTCCTCCAGCATGAGGAATCTGTGTGTGCACGTAAATTAGTGTGGAGGGTATTTTTGTCTTTAGCCTTAAACTTCACTATCCTTGATTCCTACCACATGCCTTATGTGTCTTTGTCAAGTTATTATAGACTTTTGTGGGTTTTGACAATTGAAATGGTATTTAAATGAGATTTCCCCTTTTTTTTGGGTGAAACGAGGAATAAGGTGCATTATTGTTGTTGTTGACTTAATTTTTCCCAAAAAAAATTAATTGCTATCACCCCCCCTAAAATTGTTGTTGTCACTACCTTAATTACAATGTTATTATAATTTTTTGGCTAAAGCATATTTTTAGTCTTTTAAGTTTATATAAGGTATAGTTTTTGTCCTTTAACTTTATATACTTTTTGGTTCTATATAATTCTAACACCATTAATGTTGCTAACTAAAACATTGACGCAACAAACTTAAGTAATGACTATGTAATTAAATGCTATTAATTTTAAATTTAATTATATGTGTAAATTGAAAAATATTTAAAAACCTACTGAAACAATTAATATCAAAATCTAGATTGTATTAAAAAAATTTAGTTTCATAATCTAAATATTTTGGTTTAATTTTAATAATCTAAATATCGAAAAATAATCAAAACCTAAATATCAAGTTGGTACAAAAATAATCTAAATATCAGAACCTCAATTTTATTTACAATAATTTGTCAATTTTTTTTATATTATCGGGGTTCATAATTGCCTCTCCCAACATAAGTGTCTCCTCTCAGACTCGAACTCGAGACCTAGAGGGATCTAGTGAGGCCTTATACCACTAGAGTAACTCTATGTTGGTGATTTGTTAGTTTATTTTAGTTTAATACTCTAAATATATCATATTCAAAAAATTAAAACTTAAATATGTCTTGTCAGCTACCCAATCATCACTTGAGTTTATTTCATCAACATTTTCCTTTAATAACATTAAAAGACTAAAAGTATATTTTATAAAGTTAGTTGTTAGACCCTTATCTTAATTTCTCATTATTTAAAGCGCTTGAGCGTAGTTCGGTGGGCAACATAAGAATAGTATAAATATACCGATATATTGAAACAGGGTTCTTGATTACAACATTGATTTTTCCTGCAGGGTTTGATAATATTTAAAGATTTATACAAAACATCCAAAAATATACTACATATAAACCACCATCTATGCCTCGGGAAACGTGCCCATCAATTCCCCATGTCTTCAACCTTGCCTTTAGAGCGTTGGTGCCCACTGAGACATTTTTGTTTATAAAAAAAAGGATGAGATTCCAAGGAATCCCAGTAACAACATACAATCAATTATATAAAATGTGAGAATTAAATATACACTACACTACATAGTGTAAAATGAAAATCCATATCATAACGAGAGTGTACATAAAGCTTTGGGTCAAATGACAATTTGGATCCCCTACGTGTACATCAGCTGGGTCACCGACTACAGTTAGGTAATACCAGTATACCTCAGTTAGGTCCTAGACCACAGCTAGGTAATGTGCCCCAGGCACGTGTTCATATCACAAAATATAGTAACACGCAACATATGAATTATCACAATGTATGAGAGATAATAGCTACTACCTTAACCTTTTTGTGCCTCGAAACGTATGCCTCATAAAGCGTGCCACCGACTAGCTCTCAACTCGGTCCTAAAATGTCAAAAGTACAAAAATTAGGTTACAACTCATTCATGTGCTATTTCAGGCATGTCCATAGTGTTTCTAGTAATTATATTAGTCTATATTGAAAAATTACCAAAATACCTCTGGGGACCGAACCCGGCCCCAACTTACCTAATCTGACTGTACTTTTCCCAAGATTTTGACATATTTTCACCCAAGGAATCCATTTCTGACCTTGGTTTTACCAAATTCACTACTAAATGACAAAAATGCCCTTGGCCTCCCCTAATTTAGGGTTTTAGGGGCGTTTTGGTCATTTTGCCTTTTAGGGCTTTTCTAAAAAGGTGTTCAAGTCTAACCGACCTAATTTTCCCTTCTAAACACAATGGATCATTAGAACATCAAAAATATAACTTTAACCCCCTGAACTAGAGCTAGCCAAATCCCAAGATTCTCCAGAAAAAATTGGGGTTTTCCAAATCTGACTCCTCATAGTTGCTCCTTTATACTTCTAATCACTTTATTAACTATTTAATTACATTATAACTAACATTTAGACCCAATCTTGGCAGCATAATGCCTAGGGTTTAACATTTCCCAAATTTTACAACCACAACAAATTCACCTATTAAATCAATCACAGCAGTCATAACAACAATAATTTTAAGTTTATGAAGTCACCTTTGCTTTCCTCTGGTTGTTCCCTTCTTGGCTGAACCCTAGCCCCTTTCAAATCCAAGATTTTGCTTCAATAACACATTAAATTACATAAAGGAGAAGCTTAGTAGAAGAATTACAGACGTTAGAAGCTAATTTACCGAAGAAATCACTTACCTTTGCAAGTTTTCTCCTTCCTTCTCTCTAGAAATCAAGCAAGCTCTCTCTCTCTCTCTCTCTCTCTCGGACACTCAAAACTGACGAAAATGAAGGAGGAAGATGAAGGGAAATTATTTTATAATATTTCCTATTTTCCCTTTAATTTTTGGGTTAATATGAAATTTTGGCAGATTTTATGCCCAAACCATGAAAACTCATAACTAAATTTATAGACATCGTATCGAAGTGATTACAAAGTCTATAGAACCCTTATTGAGTATAGTTTCAAGGAAAAATATAGCCCTTTGCCAATTGGAAGCACAAACTTCCCAGCATTAAATTATTTGAATGTTGTTCCAGAAAATAGACAGTTTTTCTGGGTTAAATTTAAAAATTCATAACTTTTTTCATATAGTTTTAAATGATTCATATACCTATCAAATTAAACCTTACGATGTCTACTTTCATCTTGTAAAATTTCATAATTTTTGAACATCATTTGCTTATTTAAAGATGTCACACAACAAGATTGCTACACAGGAAAACTCACCGGTAGCAAACACACCAATTGAAAAATGACTCTTTAGACTAGTTAAAAAAGACTTTTTAGACTAGTTGTGGACTAGGTCTTGTTACAACAAGTCTAAAAAGTCTATTACTTTTTAACAACGGTCTAACAAGTATGATTTTTAAGACGTAGTAGCTACAACCGGTCTATAAAGACTTTTTAAGACCTATTGTAGCTACAACCGGTCTTAAAAAATACTTTTAAGACCGGTTGTAGCTACAACCAGTCTAAAAAAGTATCATTTTTTTAAAATCTATCCTCTTACAAATTAACTCTAACCATCTTTCACAGAAGCAACAACAGAGATTTCACAAAAGCAATGACAGCAGCAAGACACAGAAGCAACAACACACAATCATAAACAACACAGATTCCATTTCAAGCCATTTCCACAGAAGCAATAACAGACAATCAGAAGCAATGACAATAGCATTACTACACCCCAGATTTCACAAAAGCCATTTCAAAACATCTCAGATTCCACAAAAAGCAATAACACAGATTTCACAAAAACAATGACAGCAACAAGACACAGAAGCAACAATACACAATCAGAAGCAACACAGATTCCATGTCAAGCCATTTCCACAGAAGCAACAACACACAATCACAAGTACTGATAGTAGCATTACTACACCCCAGATTTCATAGAAGCAACAAATATATAAATCATTGAAAATCAACACATTGTCACACATAATCAGAAGCAACAATTTAATTTGTCAACGATGATCATCATTCTTTCTACCCACATTCTCAGCAACAATATCAATACATTATCATTAAGCATGTTAAAACACAATTTGAGTCTACCGAGATAACAAGGACCCACAATTTAACAATGACAGTAGCAAAATCTCAACTTGGTTCACTTTCAATTCCAAAACTTCTAAAGAAAGCAAAGGGAAGACAAATTCCTCAGTATGTACGAAAATTTCCTCAGGTTTAAAGAAAAATAAGGGAAGGAAAAGTACAAATGTCAATCCCTCAAATCCCATGCCTGTATCAACATCAAACTAATATCACCCATTTTCTAGAAATTGTCTTACACATAGACATAAACTCAATTAGATATGAAAACCACAACACTTTATGATTGCATACAGCATGTAATTGCACTGAAATGGAATTGCACATAGCAATACAGTAATCTAGCACACAGCATGTTTGGACTAATGAAATAGAATTACACATATCAATACTATAATCCAACACATAGCATGTAATTGCAATTACATCAACACTTTATAATTTATATACTAAAATGAGAACGATGTAACATTGGATTCAAAAGCTTACTATTTTTGTAAAAGCTCATAGATGAATTCAGCATAACATCTGCGGATGAAGTCAATATCTTCTTCAGGAAAGGGATAAGCAAGATCAAACATCTGTAACACCAAAGCCAGACAAAATATTAACTTGGTAACTTAAAAACAATAAAAGTAATACAAAAGTTCTGAAATATAAATTTACCACTTTAGTAAAATCAGTTATGCCTAGAGTGATAATATTGTAAATGTGTCTCAAAACATAAAAACTACATAAGTTGGACCCTTATGGTTGCCTACGGCTCTGAAAAAGAACATGATATCATTAAAACAAATATAAAAGCATGGCTTATTACATTCTTAAAACAAACCAATATATACTAACATTTGGCATGATCCATATAGGGTCTTTTAAGTCATAAACATGCTTACCACAAGCAGTATGTAGAAATGTCCGCATAGCCTTATCATCATCAAAATCACAAAGGTTACTTATTTTACATAAATTCCATAAACTTTGCACACAAAAGTTCATAATGTAAGAAAACTTACAAGTTCATGGTCTTTTTCAAATCATTCCTTGGTTTGAAGTAGAAGGAGCATAAGAGGATGACAATGTACTTACTCTTGCACAGAAGAACTAACTGTCAATGATCACTGAAAAAAAGAGAAGAATATTAAGCAAACATGAAACATTATATATATTATAAAATATAAATTTGTTTCTTACCCATGCACATTTGGAGCCAAGAAACACTCAGTTGCGGGTTCACTAAGCCTCTCTGATAAGTATGTATGTCTGATAGCAGCAGTAGTCCCTTTCTCTTGGATTTGAACTAGGCATAGGAATCCAAATTTATCGCTTTTGACAAAGGAGACCAACCTATGATTCATGTACCTATAATAATGCCAGCACACAAATCAAAGGTAAACGATGAAATTTTTAAAATATTTACTTCGAATTGAAGAAGAAACTTACATTAAGAATAGTTGGACAATCTCAATCATAAGATTTTGTCTAGGAGCTACTAGGGACATTAAATCAACCCTTTTAAGAAAGCATGTCACCCCTGACTTGCCAACAACTGGATCCGAAGGCCAATTTCTTGTTTTAAAGGATGTATCATATGCTACAGAATTAGTTGTTGGATGATATTCAATAGAGGGTGTGAATTTCTTGATTGAAGGGAGCTGGACTTGGTGGGGCTTTAATCAGGGTTTCTTAAGCTTGAACAGAAACAAGCTTCTTTGGCCATAAGATGAACGTACCCAAGACATCGGTTACGATCTTGAAATCATCAGAATGGATAGTGACAGGTGTATTTGCAATGATTACCTCTTCAACTGACACTCTGACTTGATAATCTTTCATTTGTTAGTAGTAGACAGTTAATCCCAAGTTATGCACACTCCCTCGTGCAACTAACCGTCTCAAAGGATCCTCAACAAAAATGTCACAAGGCTCAGTAACCTGATGTTGCAACAACTCCCTTTAGTGCTCTGCTTATTAGGATCAAGAGATTGTGCCTGGGGAGCACTGGTATCTTGTCTTGAGCTCATAAACACTATCATTTCCTCTTTCATCTTGCTTAACCAGTTTTCTAATAGTGCATTAAATGATGCTTCAACCTCGGCCCTTACTTCTGCTCTTGCAGTGGCCAACATAGTCTGCAATTCCTCCCTAGTCACGATGCTTGAGGAATAATGTGAGGGAGCTCCAAAGTAATCCCTTATCCTTATCCCTCCTCCAACTCCCTTGACACGGCTTAGATGCTCATGTTTGCCAATAGTAACAGTCAGAATATCATTCTTGCCCTCCAACCTAAAAGATCCCCTGGCTTGTTTTTTTCTAAGTTCCACTTGTAAGATAATACAAAATAACAAACAAAAGTAATGAACTATGTTACTTGTGTAACTAATAACAACAACGATATATACTTACAATTTTTTCAGCTACTATACGAGATTGTTCACTCGTATAAGATCCACTCCTCTTTCAGTAAGCAGAGATGGTGGAGAATGAATAGAAGGATCAGATTGAGATGCTTCTTCTAATTTTTTCCGTTTGGCTGCTAACAAGTCTTTTTCAGCCTTTGCATAACCCCTATGAGACATTGTATGAGGGCAATCATTCTTTCTACTACCCTCTTGTGCTTTTTCCTATGAATAAGAAATTAAACAAAAAAAAGGTTACAATGAATTAAGATAATTGATAAGTAATTAAAATGTAAAATAAGTCAACTAACCAAAGATTCTAGAGTATTCTGAAGCCTAAAAAATTATTGCCAAGTTGCTTCATCAATATATCTATACTTGCTTCACGGAGTAGAACGAGGTTCACCATCTTTCACCTCAATATGAATGTAATTGTTGGCCAAATTTATCTTAAACTTGCTCCAGCACTCATAACAAATATGTCACTGTCTTGTTGTACAAGATCTCACTCTAAGAAACGTCGTAGGTGAATTGTAATGCATGCATTAAAGAAGTGACAAATTTGTGACATATTTGATAATCATTACATATAGAAGAGAACTGTATACCTGGATAATATCCCAAATATGTTGCTTTACCTTTTCATCGATATACATTTTTCTAAACATGCATGAAATCAATACAATGTCTCATATCAAGATTGCGCCAATATGGAAGATCGAAGAAGATAGACCTCGTTTTCCATATATTTTTCTCATTTCTACTCTTTGTAGTCTTACCAAAGGTTACATTGATATTTTTCACCTTTTCATAAACCTTCTCCCCAGTCAATGCCTCTGAAGCATCTTCAAACTCTTGGCTACCAAAAAAAAGCTTTCTTTAATCTACGATATGGGTAGCCCCGTCTAAAGAAATCTCCTATGGCCAAGATAAACGGTCTTTCTTCCATGTTGAAGTTAATGGTAGCATGTGCCTTCTTCATAAATTGGACATGCTTTGTGGCCCTTAACGCTATATCCTGACAAGTTTTCATATGTAGGAAAGTCATTTATAGTACAAAAGATCATGGCTCGTATTTTAAAAATCTCATTCTTGTTCGCATAAAAAACATCAACGCCTTCATCATACAACTCTTTTAAGTCTTCGATCAAAGGTTGTAGGTAAACATCTATATCATTTCTCTGTTGTTTTGGTCCCAAAATCTACATAGACAATATGATGTACTTTCGTTTCATACATTACAAGTAAGCTTGAATAGACATATGATTTATGCCGAATGCATATTAGACTTCTGACTCACTCTGATGCTTTAGGGATCATGAAGCAGTACTTCACTTCTATATTGTCTATTTACAATTCATATGGAAATCTGTCTGATGACTCAATATGGCAAGACTGCCTTATTAGTCTTTTAAGCTATTGGATGAAGTTAACTGATGAAATGAAGGAAATCGTATTAGAGGAAAAAATATAGGGGCAACTATGAGCTCCAATCCAGAATGCACTATTAGCATTTCCAAGTCAAACGATGGATTAGGGATACAAAATCCATATTATGTTACTTGTGCAAAACATAGTAATTTCAATATCTTGTAAAAATGTTTAGCTAGTCAAACTTATGTACGGTTCAAAATAGCAGACAAATCACAAAAAAAAAAGATAGAAAAACTTGCAAGAATTGGGGATTCAAAAATAGCGTAACCAAATTTCACCAGAAGACGCCGGACTCTTGCCAAAAGATGAAGCAAAAAAATATGACAACAGAGTGTGTAAGCGCCGATAAAAGCCTCACAACTATAAGAGAATTAGGGATTCAACAATCAGCGTACCCAAATTTCACCAGAAGAAGCTGGACTCTCACCGACCGACATTGCAAAAAAATGAGAACATAGTATGTAAGCATTGATGCAAATTTTTCACAAACCTAAGAGAATTAGGGATTCAAACAATACACGCTGGATGAGACACTCGTAGATCGAAGATTCTAAAAATTAGGTAATTATTGTGTGCGACCCTATAGGCCCATACGAAGTTGGCAGTAGGCTAGTAACTGTACTAACCCACAAGTTACAAGCAGCCTCTAGCAAGACATTACAACTATCCAATTCATATGAGGATCGTTAACATGATGCAACCTGTCATTCAGCCATGTCACATCCCTTTTGTCACACAATATTTCAATCAAGGATGAGTCATGGATAATGTCATACTCCTATTCCTGACCATTACTTTCCCGATTTCTAAAGAGTCTGACAATAGAAATTGAAACTCCATTCCATCGTAGTATGGCCATACAATTTTCAGACTCACTCATCAGGGGCCAAGTAATATCTCTCTACTGATGTGAGGGACAAATTTCATCTTAACCATTTACATTCCTCTACATGAAAACCACCAAGCTTGATTGTAACCTTTATCATTATTCGGTCAAAGGTGACCTTTGACTAGTTTAAAGCTTAACAACTCTCATGAAGGAATCCATGATGACCTTAGGTCAAAGGGCATTGTGACATGGTTATACATGAGATAAGCTTAACACTTAATCCATGCAACTTTCTCATAGCGGGTCGGTCCAGCACCTTGTACTTTTACAAGTGCCTAAGACTTTGACTCGTATCTCCATATCTTATCAAAGTTATACTAGTCTTCTTTCATCTCTACTCCTGCATAGATGACCGACAAGGGACAATTAGGACAATCTTTATGATTTCTCCAAGGATACAATCATCACAGTAAACATGCGAATAATATGATAACATAATGGAGAAAATTCATTAAATTAATAATGTTCAAAGTACAATGATTGGCCCCTAGGCACAATTTCAAACATCCTTCCACTTGCACTAGGTGCAATCATTAATCTGCCTAATTCCTATTGACCTAACTTGAGGCTCATGCTTTACTTGTGCAAGTAGCTTGGTAAGAGGATCAGCAACATTGTCTTCTTCTGCTACTTTACATATTTTTATATCACCTCTATCATTGATTTCTCTAATAAGATAAAATCGCCTGAGTATATGCTTGGTACTTTGATGTGACTTAGGCTCCTTGGCCTGTGCAATAGCACCGCTATTGTCACAAAACAAATATATTGGATCTGAGATGGTAGGCACCACCCCTGGTTCAATAATGGACTTTTTGATCCAAATGGCTTCCTTAGTTGCATCCGATACTGCTATATACTCAGCTTCTATTGCGGAATCTACTACAGTCCTCAGCTTGGAGCTCTTCCAACTTACTGCTCCACCATTTAGGAGGAATACATATCCAGATTATGGTTTAATGGCATCTTAGTCAGTTTGGAAACTTACATCTGTGTAACCAGTTACACATAGCTCATCATCCAATCAACCATATACCAAAATAAGTCCTTCTCAAGTACTTTAGGATAGTCTTGATAAAAGGCCAATGACCCTCACCAGGATCTTGTTGACATCTGCTAGTCATACTTAAGGTAAATGAGACATCCGGTCGAGTATATAACATGGCATACATGATGAATCCAATGGTCGATGAAAAGACCCCTTCTCACAAAGAACAATTACCATAATGGTTTTACAAAATCTAGTTAAACAGTAATAATCGAAAACAATTTCTCATCCAAGACATATTGGGGTTCGGAAAACAATTTACCATCAACACCGTATCAGAGTTCAGGGCATAAAACCCACCCATAAACCCACTACAAAGATGTTCATTACTTTGGGCACACACAATAACGAGAGAAATCATAGCCTACGAGTCTTACAACACTGAATTCTACAATTAAGATTCTATACATACCAATTTCCAACATATATATGGTTAGGAGTCTACTAAATGTTAGAGTACACTAAATAAGGCCTCAGGCCTAACAAGGGTTAAACAATGATCCAAACAGTAAATGTGGTGTTCCAAAAACATGAGATGTCCTATGATGGCAATATAGAAAATAAAACAATACCAATACCAAAAGAGGCCTACAAGGTTCTTCAACACCTATGCCTCTGCTTGCTTCCCCTTGGCCTCTAGCCAAATTAGAGGTCTAGCCTGAAAAATATTTACAACGACGGCTTGAGACATAAAGTCTCAGTAACCAAAACCAATTTACAAAATATGCACAAAAGGATTGTAAGTCAGAGAAGCAGGTTTAACTAACATAATAATAATATTTTCAATATTTAAACTTCACGTAATATGATCAACAATTAGAACCATCCCCACTCATCCATCTTGCTCTTCTTTATAGCTTCTAGACATGGTACAACCTATTAGTGCTAGTATACCCAACTAAAGGTTGGCTAGTTACTTCAAGAACACTGCCCACTCCCATGCCACCACCGATATATTGTAACAGGGAGGTGTTCGCCCAAAACACTCAACCCAAAATCTGGGCTAGAAATGAGAGAGCTGATGGGCACAATTTCACCATATCTCTTCCACAAAACCCAACATATACCATAATAGAACAATAATGAATTATATAGTTTGTCAAAAACATTTACAAGATTAACATACCTTATACACCATTCCATTCCAAACAGCATAACCATCACAACAGTAACAATTGTAATAATAATCTACGCTCATATATACAAGTTGGAAAATACATACTTTATTGAACTAGGTTCATATTCAAACATACACGTAATCTTTCAAAATACATACAAGTAGTATAGATGAAAGTAAGGTTTAGAAAACACCTTATAGTCTAAAGCAAGCATATAGAATAAATTAACCCTGGTTACCTCAACTCCAAGCTTAACCTTAACTTGAGTAGAAAAACACAAGCAATCACCGATCACAAGAAAACTCTACATTATCAATGTAGACACCAATTAACCACAAACAACAATAAAATAAATAATTTATATAAATATAACCCCCGAAAACCTAATTTCCTCTACAACCATTATCCTTAAATATTCCAATTTCCTTAACAATTCTTAGCCATAAATCATTCCTCATAAGCCCAAATCACTCATTAAAATCCTTAAATAATCTCTATATCATATTCTCACATCAATCACTCAATTTTATAAATTAAAGTTTCATCTTTAACATACCTATAGTCATAAAATCATCAATATCAACCTGCTAGAACAATTAAATCTCTTTTTTCTAACTTATATGAGTATAGTCTAATTATTAAACAATATTTGAAACCTCCACATAATTAAAATCATATTAAAATATAATTTCTAATATCAAATTATAATTTACAATTTCACATAACACAAAATCTACAAAACTAAACCTATTAGAATTTCAATAATACCTCCAATAACCCAAATAAATTATTTAATCTAAATTTAATTGAAAAAAATATCATATAGAAACTAATTTATAATTATTTTATAAAATAAATTGATAATAAAATCATAAAACAACTAAATAATAAATCTAAACTGATTAAAATTAACTATTAATTATTCTCTATATTTCTACAGTCATATATTAACAAAACTCAAAATTTGCCTAAAATCTTATCCCTAAAATATTCTCTAACTAGCAAAAAATTTCTATCATAGGAAAGAGAAAATTATTTAGAACATTTTTCATAAAAGAAATATTGTGATTAGAAAAGAATTTGAATATCTTATTAATCTCTAAAGCTACAAAACTGAGACTTTACAACTCCCTTTCTTCAGACTTTCTAGTTCATCTCTGTGATGAAGTGAAGAAGGGGTGGGGGTATTTATATAATACCACCCTCCCCATTTCTCTACCTACCTTTTTTTTTTGAATTTTGGTGCCTTCCTATTTGATTTAAATGGGTGGCATCATATGGTACCACCCTTTTCTTTAATTATTATTATATTAATATATATATATATATATAATATTTTAACTAAATCTTTCATTTTTTTTAACTCTAAAAATCACTACTAATTTCATAATTATCTCTAAATTATATCCTATAAATAAAAATTAGGATGTTACAGCTGAGGCATATGGAACCTTGCTCATGTGATCTCGCTGATCAGGTGTACTAGGACACAGATCCTTGCTAAGATGGATGCCATGAGACATGGGTATGTAACCTCTTTTTGAATCCTATATACTGAACATATGCAGAATCTTGTCTATGTATGTGCTTTAACTTAGGCCTATTAGTCTCTTGGATCTATCTCTATAGATTCTAATCCCTAGGATGTATGTGGCCTCACCTAAGTCTTTCATCAAGAAAGACTTTCCTAATCAAGTCTTGACACTCTGCAAGGTAAGAATTCATTCCTAATGAGTAGGATGTCATCTACATAAAGTACTAGAAATACAACCGTGCTCCCACTACTAACCTTCTTGTAAACACAAGGTTCATCAATGTTTTGAATAAATCCAAACATTTTACCACTTCATCAAAATGATGATTCCAGTTCCGAGATGCTTCTTTAATCCATAAATGGATCTTTAAAGCTTACACACTTTACCAAAGTCCTCTGAATGTACAAAGCCTTCATGTAGTGTCATGTACACATCCTCAAGCAGCTTTCCATTAAGGAAGGCTATTTTGATATCCATCTACCATATTTCATAGTCATAATATGATGCAATAGCAAGAAGAATTCGATTGATTTGGCCATTGCAACTGGGGAAAAGGTTTCATCATAGTCTGCACCATGAGTTTGAGTGAATCCTTTTGCAACCAGTCATGCCTTGATGACATTTACATTGCCATCTATGTTAGTTTTCTCCTTGAAAACCTATTACACTCGATGGTTTTTACACCTTCGGGTGGATCGACTAAGGTCCATACCTGATTGTCAAACATGGATTGCATTTCAAACTTCATGGCATTCAGTTATTTCTTGAAGTTTGGTCCCACTATGGCTTCTCGATAGGTGGTTGGCTCATTCTACTCAATGAGCAACATATCACATTTTTCAGTAATAAAAAATCCATATCTTTGAGGTAGATGATGTGTCCTATCAGATATACAGACCTTGTATTACTTGAGGAGGATCAACAACTTGTTGTGAGTCTTCTCTGTTTTCCATCTGTGGTTCTGTGCTATCTTGTGACTCTCAAACTTCTTTGAGATATACCTTGCTCCCACTGGTTCTTTTAGAGATAAACTTTCTTTCAAGAAACTTACCATTTCGAATAACAAACACTTTATTATCGGTTGGATTGTAGACATAGTATCCCTTCATTTCCTCAAGATACCCTACGAAAAGTCACTTTAAGGATCTGGGTGCTAATTTATCTAAGGCTTGTTGCTTAACATATACCTCACATCCCCAAATCTTGAGAAAAGATAAACTGGGTTTCTTTCTAATCCATATCTCATATAGTGTCTTTTCAATTGCCTTAGATGGAACATTATTTAGTATGAACACAGCTGTCTCTAGGGTATGGCCCCAAAAGGACGGTGGAAAGATCGAATCATATCTAATAGCATTCAATACCTTCATTTAAAAACATCATTCCATTGTGGTGTTCCTGGAGGAGTCAATTATGAGATTATCCCACAACTCTTAACATGATCAATGAACTCTTGGCTCAAATATTTACCACCCCGATCAGATCAAAGTACTTTAATTGTTTTGCCAAGTTGGTTTTGTACTTCATTTTGGAATATTTTGAACATTTCAAAAGATTTAGATTTATTTTTCATTAGATAGATATAGCCATTTCTACTAAAGTTATCTATAAATGTAATAAAGTACATGTAACCTCTTCTGGCAGCTGTATTTAGTGGTCCACATACATCTGTATGTATGAGACCCAATAAATCAGTGACCCTTTCACTATACTAAGTAAAAGGTGCCTTTGCCATCTTTCCTAATAGGCAAGATTTGCATGTATCATATGATTCAAAATCAAATGAGTTAAGAAATCTATCTTGATGGAGTTTAGAAATGTGTTTCTTATTGATATGGCCTAGACGACAATGCCAAAGGTATGTCAGATTCAAATCATTTGATTTTATCCTTTAGGTAGTTATGTTATAGATATTTCCACTGTTAAGATGTTCCAAATTTAATATATAATGACCAACATGCAAATCACCATTAGTATAGAAAACATCATTACGATAAATAGAATATTTATCATTCCCAGTAATGGAAGTAAAACCTTTCTTATCCAAATAAGAAAGAGAAATAATGTTGCTACTCAAAACAGGAACATAATAGCAATTGTTCAAACTAATAAAAGCCCACTTGGTAGAACTAATTCATAATTGCCTAGCTAAAGCAGCAACTCTTGCTCTCTTTCCAACTCGTAGGTCTACCTTCTTCTTCAACTATCTACTATGCTTTGAACCCTACACATTTGTACAAATGTGAGAACCACATGCAGTATCTAGTACCCATTTAAAGGAAGTAGAAAGATGAATGTCTGTTACATAAATACCTGAAGCGATAGCCTTGCTATCCATCTTGTTCACTTTCAGATCTTTGAGGTAAAGTCTACAAGTCCTCTTCCAATTACCGGGTTTATTACAGAAGTAGCAGACTCCTTCCTTTGGAGGATTTGCCTTCTTGGGTGCAGGCTTGGTTTTAGGCTTTGTTTGACTCTTTAGTCTTACTACCTGAGCCGTTACCCATCCTTTTACCCTTCCCTTTTCTTTTTCATTCCCTTTCTTTTTGAACCATCAAAACAGTGTTGAGCTTTTTTTGATGTTCTGCTCAACAGGTCTAACCATCCCATGCAGTTCAGTAATTAATTTCTCCATGTTATTCATGTTGTAGTTCATAACAAACTGGTCATAGTTTTTTGGGAGTGAGTTCAAGATCAAATTTGTAGCTAACTCCTAGCTCATGGGAAATCCAAGCCTCTCAAGGTGATCAATATAGGCTTTCATCTTTAACACATGAGCATTAACTAAAATGGTTTCAGCCATCTTGCAGAAATGTAAGGCCTTTATGGTCTCATACCTTTCTTGCTTTGCCTATTGCTGAAAAATTTCCTTGAAATGCATAATCATCTCATGAGCCTCCATAAGTTCCAGATCTCTTTAGAGCTCTGGAACTATAGTAGCAAGCATTAGGCAATCTACATCTATAGAGTCATCCTTATGCTTTGTGTAAGCTTCTCTTTGAGCTCTTGGAGCATTCACTACAGGCTCCTCAGGAATGGGTTGATCTACTATGTAAGCCTTTCTTTCCTGCTTGAGAACAATTCTCAAATTCCTAAACTAGTCAAGAAAGTTTGTCCTATTGAGTTTGTCCTTCTCAAGGACTGATTACAACGATAATGTAGTAGTATTACTAGTCGACATGATTCTACAATAAAATATGCAAAGTTTAGTAGTAATCTCCCACTAAATTAACAACCCTTAATGTAATAATCCGTGAGCTAAGATCCATATTTCACTTAAATTTAATTCTACTCTGGAAAAACACTTAAGTTTAAGTTATTTAGGTGAATAACTTGTTTACTAATTACATCATATGTAACTCTCAGATCTTTATGAGATTTGATCATCACATGATCCGGCACGTTTAATCCATCTAATGCCTTGAGATCCAAAATTGTTTTTGTTAATCTCAATTAAGTCAAAACAATAATGAATTTTGTAAGTAGTACCATTACTCATACTTGTCTCACCAAGATAACTCAAATGCATCCACTTTGGTAGTTCCTACAATTGAGTGATCTAGGTTTTGACAAGTATTCATTAATTGATGGCATTATGACTTAAGATTTGATTTGGAAGGCTCAATCAATTAGTTTTGTTTATATGAATGCAATCGTGGTCGTATCTCATACCGATAAATACATAAAAACACAAAAGTATACATGCAATGATATGATCAAAAGCATAATTTAAACGTGACACAACAAGGCTCACCTAACCTACAATCATCCCAAGCCAATAAGAAAACTTCTCTAAATAAGAAAAGAAATACATTGAGAAAAACCTCGTTTAAACATACGAGGAGAGTGAGGTAAGAAGAGAATGTACATCCAGACTATGTAGAGGAAAGCATGGCACATAGGTCATATTTAAAAAATTTACAACCCTTGTAAAACTAGAGCCATGTTGTCCACCAAACCCAAACAATTTTAGAAATTAAAACCACAACAAATAACAATTCATACAATATGAAAAGCAATAAATGTTATGATTATGTCGCACTATGAATAGTTAGCATAGCAAACTATTAATATTTATTTAATTTATTTATGTCATGCATTAGTAAATTATATTACTACTCTTTCACACCAATATTATAAGTAACCTATAATTAATCAACATCCATACTGGAATTAAGGCCCAATGGTTGACTCATTAACTTTGCCGAGGAATGGAACAATTTCTCAACTCTATCCTTATTTAAAGTATAGAGAAGCATGCATTAAACTTCAAGTCATATTTTGCTTGACTTTCAAGCTTTTTTACACTAGCATTAGAGGCATCACTTGTCTCCAAGAACAGTTATGAATCTTCTTAATTTATCCATCCTTAGCATTTCAAGTAAGAGATTCCCACATGTTTCTATTCAACATGCTGCCCATGAGATTTTGAATCTAACAATCTCACAACACAAGAGTACCAAAACCAGGCCAGATTTTCCTTAGTCTCTTATCCTTAGTATGTGACACAATAGCACTTATTAAGTCATCTATCTTAGTATAAGAAGTTGTATCTCAAATTTCTTTGAGATAATGTACTCAAATCCTAAGAAACTCTTCATTTAAATCAATACTTGTAGAATTCCAAGGTAATAAGGAAACAAAACAAATAATACAGCAGGGTAGTAATCGAAAATACAACTTATATACCACATATATAAGCACACAAACTCAACTTAAATGCACAATTGACCTGGTTCTGATGCCACTATAGGATTGTCTGGCACAATGGAAGAATTTTTAAATTTCACCAATCTCAATCGAGGATCTATCAAAGGCATTTAAACCGAGTTGGAAAGAATTGTACTTTTCTTTTGGTTTTGAGTTTTCAATCTTCAGGAGCCAACACATCATTCAACTCCCTCTACCGGTATCCACACGAATGCTACTCCAATATGAACTGCGTGCAAGCACCTCCAATATCTCGTAGGGTTTCTTTACGGCTTTGAAGTCTCATCCACACATGAGTGTTTCTACTCCATTATTTTTATAACCCATGAGGGCTATATTGGAATTTCAAAATTAATTAACACTTAATTATCCTACTGAGCTTAATTAAATAAATTTGGCTTAATTAAATCTGTCCAACAAGTTTTATTTAACATATTTATTTAATCTGAATAAAGAGCCAATAGATTTAATTTATCTTTATAAATTAAATCTGAGATATTATATCTCTATCATGCTAGTTATTACATTTAATTTATCTAATAAAACTAAATTTTAAAACTAACACAATATAATAATATTATCAGATATATATATATATATATATTTCAAAAATACATATATATAATATTATTAATTTTCTTTCCATGAATTTTATATTATAAATACATATATATAAATATAAAATTCGTCCACCCCTAGATTAAACATTATATTTGTGTTGGGCCATTCTTGTGAGTGACCTTGTAGGCCCATACGAATTTGGCAGTGAGCTAATAATTGCACTAACCCACAAGTCGCAAGTGACCTCTAGCAAGACATTATGACTACCCAATTCATATAAGGATCGTTAACACGATGCAACCTGTCATATAGCCATGTCACATCCCTTTTGTCACATGATATTACAGTCAAGGATGAGTTATGGATAATGTCATCCTCCTGCTCTGACCATTACTTTCCCAACTCCTGAGTAGTCTGAGAAAAGAAATGAAAACTCCTTTCCATGTAGTATGGCCATACATTTCTCAGAATTACTCATCAAGGTGCTCAATAATATCTCTCTACTAATGTGAGGGACAAATTTGTTAGATATGAATAGTTTTTGATGATGCCAAATATAGATGTTAAATATGACCAAAAAGTTTGTATAATATACTTATCTTCTTCATTGACTAACTACTATATTTAATATTGGATATCTTATAGATTAGTCAAGCCAAGAAAGAAGAAAATTGAAGATATTCAAAGAGATATCTAATTGGGTTATGGAGTCAACAAGAATGATATTGAAGAAACAAGAATTTATAAGAACTATTGGGAATTTCAAGAAGAAAGATTAGTCAAGTAAAGATTGAAGATATTCAAGAAGACATCGAGCATCTAGTTGGGTTATGAAGAATGATCATCAAGTGGCAAAATAAGAAGAAAGAAATTGAAGAAAGAAGAACTTGTAAGATCAAATGAGAATATCAAGATTCAAGCTCTTACAAGTGATACCGAAGGTTGGAATGGGTCAATACGAAGTTAAAATGACATGTACAGAAGTTATGGCACCTCCAGAGATAATTACTCGAATAATCACTTGAGTAATATGGCACTGCCTCATTTTGGAGGTGATTCCTCGAGGGCTTACTCAAGTAATTTGCAAAGTTACTTAAAAGATTACCGAGGGCTCCCTTGAGTAATGGCACTCTGTTTTCTTGCGGCAGGATAGAGGTTTGATATTTTGGTGATATATCTCTAACCACACGTCAGAGTGAGCTAAAACCAGTGGCATATGAAACTAGACTCCCAACACGAACTATGGACACCAAGATCACACTAAAAGGAGTTCATGTGAGAGAGCTATGATCTGTTGCAGTTGACACATGAATCAGCATCTTTTACCAGAACAAGCTTCGCTATTTTGGACATAATTCTCAAAATATAAGTCAGATCATGACAAAATTAGTGCCATATGAAAATAGACTTAAAGAGCTTTCCATGGATATATAATTTATCACATTTCAAGTTATATACTAAGATTTATTCCTTCTGAAATTGCTGCGTGTGATTTTAGACATTATCTAAGTACAGTAGACATTCGTTGGAATATAAATTTCTGTATACAATGAGTATGGAGCTGATTCTTATTGTATTGGAATATAGATGATGAGAGCTTTTTGATGATATATAATTTGCCATGTTTTGAATCAAAATGAAGAGATCACTTGAAGGGGCTATTCGAGCAATATGCAAAGTTATTTAAAATTTACTCGAGGGACCACTCGAGTAATGTGTGAGAAAATGTTTCAATAAGCTCTCTATCAAGAATTGTATGGGATTACTCGAAGTGATCACTCGAATAATCTACAGATTTATTTGAGACATTACTTGAGGGATCACTTAAGTAATCAGAGAAGAAATCATCCAAGAGCTCTTGGCCAAGATTTGAGTCTCATTACTCGAGGAACCACTTAGGTAATCTGCAAACTTATTTAAAAGCTTACTTGAGGGATCACTCGAGTAACAATGAAGAAAAAGCATGCTTACTTGAGGGAGCACTTGAGTAACCAAGCATTCAAAGGTTTTGAGAAGTAAGTTACTCCATGTCTTAATCGAGTAATGTGGTAAGAAAACATTGATTTACTCTCTGCCAGATTTTTTAATAAGATTACTCGAGGGATTACTCGAGTAATGAAGTGCAGAAAGCATAATTTTAATCCAACGTTCATTGGTTTATTATCTATATGATTAACCTTTCATTGTATTAGTTTCCTGAGTATACTTGCAGAAAAACAATAAAGGAATGATGCATTAAGAGAGAAGTCAAATATATCGTCCACAACATCCAAAACGCCTACCAACCACAATGGCTAGTTTTCAAAATTGAAGAACTGTCAAACGAAGCTATGCCACTCTAACGGACATGTTTGAAATGCTTCCAACAGACACCACAACTCATCTATAAATATGGGAACATTCAATGAAGAACAAAAACAACAAGAACACAACGACACAAACATGCTCATATCATAAGCTATCCATCTCAACCCAAACACTCTCTGTTCTTATCTATTTGCTATATTATGTGTATTTGAGAGAGTGATTGATTGTATTGAGCTTCAGTATTCTTCTATTCACTTCTGAGACAGAAGATTGATTGTAATCTTTCATCATTAAAGTTGTATCCTTACGGGGTGTGTAAGGGAGAGTAACTCGGTTGTAACCTTACAATGTTTCAAAGGGAATAACTCAGTGAGAGATTTGTAAAAGGCTTCGCAAGTACCCGGCTAAACTTGTGGGTTGTAAAGGCTTTTCTTGTGCATGTATTAAACAATAAGATAGTGGATTTGAAAATCTCAAGAGGAGCCTGGGGACTAGACGTAGGCCATTGCAGATTAGACCAAACCATGATAAATCATAGTTTGCTTACTCTCTTCCTTTAACTCTTATATTTCTAGCATATATTAACTGTTGATTTATGATTCATTACTTTCATATTTATTGCTTCCTCTAAGATGCAAAAAGATTTTCAAAGTTCTTAAGATTTTTATCTTACACCTAATTCACCCCCTCTTAGGTGTCAGCCGGTTCTAACAAAATTTTATCTTGACCATTCACATTCCTCTGCATGAAAAACCACTATAGCCTTTATCATAACCCAATTAAAGGTGACTTTTGACTAGTTCAAAGCTTAGCAACTCTCATGTAGGAATCCATGTTGACCTCAGGTTGAAGGGCATTGTGACTTGGTTATACATGAGATAAGATTATGACTTGATCCATGCAGCTTTCTTATAGCGGGTCAGTCCATTACCTTGTATTCATACAGCGGCCTAAGATTTTGATTCGTATCTCCATACTTATCAAAGTCATACTAGTCTTATTTCATCTCTGCTCTTGCATAGATGACCAACAAGAGATATTTAGGACAATCTTTATGATTTATCCAAGGATACAGTCATCACGGTGAACATGAATAATATAATAACATAACGAAGAAAATTCATTAAATTAATAATATTCAAAGTATAGTTATTGGCCCTAAGGGTACAATTTCCAACAAAAAAATCAAGGAAAAATTAGAAAAATTCAAAGAAAAATAAAGAAGAGAGACGTTTTCATGTTCTTAAGCTCTATAGTTGATTTGAAGCCCAAGATTACATTTTCAGCTTTCGAAGCCTTCATAAATCTTCTTCTACTCATCAAAAGCTATGTTTTAATGGTTTCAGATTTCCAATGAGAGGTGTTTGGTGTCAACTTGTCTCAACACCTTTTTCCATTTTGATATGCGCAAAGTAATAAGGCATAGTTCTACAGGCATACAGAAAAGGTACAAATATAATGATAAAAGTATTTGTTTATAGACAGGAATCAATAGTGCAGAATTAGATAATATTTACAATTTTGTCCAAAATGTTCAAAAATAACTACATATGACCACTCATCCTCACCTCAGGATCCATGCTCGTCAATTCCCCGTGTCTGCACCCTTGCCTTTGGATCCGCTAATTCCCGCTGACACATTTTTGTTTATGAAAAAGAATGAGATTTTGAGAAATCCTAGTAGCAACATACTATCGTTTATATAAAATGCGGAAAGTAGATATGATATGCACTATGCATGCACCAACTAACAAACAATATAAATGCACCAACTATCATTATAAATGCCATTGGCAGTCCTTAACTTAGGGTTTTCAAGGGTGTTTTGGTCATTATGCTTTTTAAGGCTTTTCTGGAAAAGTGATCAACTGTAACCCTACCTAATTTTCCCTCTTGAATGCCATGGAATCATCAGATAATCAAAAATCCAACTCTAACCCCCTGAACAAGAGCTAGTCAGAACCCAAGATTCTTCATAAAAAATTGGGGTTTTCTACTTCTAACTTCGTAGACTTACTCCTTTCTACTTCTAATCACTTTCTTAACTATTTAATTATGTTATAAACACCATTTAGGGTCTATTTGGGAATATGGCAGGGATGGGAAAGAGCCTAGTTGGCTGTCAAAAATTCCAAAATCCCAGTTGATATCGTTTGGGAAAAACGTTAGATAGAGCTGGGCTTCTAAAAAAAGGAGCTTTTCTCAGAAGCTTCTTTTATTTGCTTCTCACGAATGGAAGCTCACCTATGGCTTTGATTTCACATCTCCACAGCATAAACCGAATGGTCTAGAGTCCAAAAAATAAATCCAAAGAAGAAAATAAATCCTCTTTGTGACTCTGGTTCGGTCGCCTCTGGTTTTATAGTGAAGGGTGGAAGATTCTACTGTTCAAGCTGCCTCCCTAAAGGCGTTGATAAGGATGATGAACAGTTCAAATTAGCGGCTGCCTCCTCCGGTTACACGATGAAGTTGAAGCTCCGTGAAGACCACCGCCCCCTCCTCTGCTTCACTCACTCTAGTTCTCATTGGACCTGGGGAAGAAGAAGATGAATAGTAGCTGTAGTCGCTCCCCAGGTGCAGCCTTTAACTTCTCTCTCCAGCTCACCTTAGTATTTTGGCATTGTGTTTTTTTCATCGAGATTTTGCCGTTGTGTTGGCGCTAACGGGAAATATTATCAAGGCAACCCAATTACATAACTTAAGAAATTAATTAAAAATAATACAATTGTTGTAAATAAATTTTTTCAAACATACGCTTGTTTACAATAGGGGAAACAAAATATAAAGAAATAGAAAAATAATAAAAAAAAGTATAAAATAATTGAATTTTCTTTATTTTATCAATTTTTTTATATTTTTTACTTCAATTATCACAATATATACAAATAATATATATATGTAGTATTCAATAAGATTTATGCTCATTTTAGTCATTTTCATCTAAACGGGCTTTTCAAACATTAATCCAAACATGTTTAAAGTTAGGAAAAAAGAGTCACTTCTGCCACCGCCAATCCAAACACAAATCACATCTACAATATGACTTTTTTTCTATCTGACTTTTTCAAAAGCCCATCTATAAAAAAAGCTCCTTCTCCACCGCTATTCCAAACAGGCACTTAGACTCAATTTGGGCAGCACAACATTTTGGGTTCAACATTTTCCCAAATTTACAATCACAGCAAATCCAACAGAAATTCACCAATTAAACTAACCATAACAGCTAGAATAACTAAAGATTAAAGTTTATGAAGTCACCTTAGCTTTCTTCTTGCTTTTCCCCTGTTGGCCAAAACCCTAGCTCCAACAACACTAAATTTTTGCTTCAAAACAACCTTGAATCATGTAGAGGAATAGCTTAGAGGAAGGATTATACTATTTAGGACTTAATTCATCAAAGAAATCAAGCTTATCTGGCCAAATTGCTCCTCCTTTTCTCTAAAGATCTCAAAATCACTCTCTCCCCTTTGTGCTTTCAAAACCGACAGGAAATGGTAGGGAAGAGGAAGCAAACTGGTTTATATAACATCTTGCTTATGTCATAATTATCTAATTTCCCAAAAATCCAAATTGTAACTTTTATATATATACATAAACTTTATGTACATGTAATGTTGTCACAAGCCCAATTAACATGTAACTAATATTTCCTTCTTCTTATTACATGTAATGGCATCCCAAGGTTCCTTCCCTTTCATCTCAATTGACTTCAAAACTTATTCCAGTTACATGTACACCTTATGTCACAATTTTGGTCAAAGTTGTACATGTGCTCCAATTTTTCCATAAATCCATATTTATTTGACCATAATATTCCAAATTTATATTTTCCCTTTATTTTCCTTGATTAATTGAATTTAACTTCAATTAATTAGAAAATAATTTATTTTGTGCTAAATTTGCAAAATTACGATTTTTCCATTACCTTTTTAATTTAATTTCTTTCCTCCTTTTTCTTTGGCCAATTTCCATATCTTATTGGACCAAAAATTTGTCTCCATTATTCCTTAAATTTTGGGCCTTAATATTGGGCTTTTTAAATTACCCAAATTTATTCCATAATTATTCTTGCCCAATTTCTCATGAAATTGAAAATTTACAAAATTTATAAATTCCAAATTCATGAATATTCACCATTTTATTGAATTCCTCGAATACTTACAATATATTTAGTGAATAAAAATTTGGGGTGTTATAATTCTCCCCGACTTAAATAAATTTCGTCTCTGAAATTTGCTACTCCTGTACAACCATAAATTTCGGGTAACATTTCCTCATACTCTATTCTATTTCCCATGTAGCCTCTCTAGGTGATAACCCTTTCTAGACAATCTTGATGAATGGAATACTCTTATTCCTGAGTTGTCTCTCCTACTAATCAATGATCTAGTCAGGTGTGACTTCATAAGTCAAATCGTCGTGCATTTCCACATCTTTATACTCTATTACATGCTCTGGATCAGGTTGATACTTTTTCAACTAGGAAACATGGAAAACGTCATATAGCTTGCTCATATTTGGTGGTCAAGCTATGTGGTACGCTACTAGCCCAATCTTCACCAAGATCTCAAATGGACCAATGTACCTCAGATGCAGCTTCTTTACTTTCAGTGCTCTGCTAATACCCATAACTGGTGAGACTTTCATGAACACATGGTCGCTACTTCAAATTCTAGAGGTTTTTGCCTCTTATCAGCATAGCTCTTTTGTTAGCTTTGAGTAGTCAGCAATCTCTGCTTGATCAACTTAATCTGTCCGGTTGTTTGATCAACAATGTCTGGCCAAAGTAAGCACCTCTCAGACGACTCACTACTACAAAAAAGGGGAATAATTGGCACATTTTGTGGCACTTCTTTAAAAAAATACCATAGCTTCTTTTTATTTTTAAAAAGTATAAAGATGCTATGGCATTTATTTAAGTAAGTACCACAACTTATAGGTGCATTATGTGGCTCTTGGTCAACAAAACGCCACATAAGGTATATTAGAACAGCTGTGGCGCTTCTTCTAATAGTGCCACAGCTGCTTATGAAGCTTGTGTGGCACTTGTTCAACCAAGCACCACACAAGCTATCATCATTACTTTGGACTTTCTCCATCTCTCTCTGTCCTTCTCCTTTTATATTAGTTCACATGCTCACACATCAAAAGGGAAGTAACATGGGTTTGTCATCCATCTCTCTCTCTCCTTTTCCTTTTATATACTCTCTCTCCTCCTCCTCCTTTTACATACCCTCCCAATGTTAGGTCACACGCTCACACACAAAAAGGAAAATAACATAGGTTTTTTTGTCTCTCTAGCTGCCATGGAAGTAAGTCTCTCTTTTTGTCACTCTGGTTTCTTTTTGCACTGTCCCTCTTTTAAAAAGTTTTCATTTTTCTTGTGAATTTGAAGGTTTTTTATTAATAGGTTTGTTTGTTTGTTTTATTTTTGTTAGGAGAATTATTTCTACAAGAGGACTCAAGTTCCTACATTTGGAAGCTAAGATTGGGATGAAAGTCTTCGATTCACACAGTGCTTTGAATCTGTAAGGCAAGCTGGTTTGTTCTTTCTATTCAGATAATATGTTTACTATTTATAATTTTAGTTCTCTCTTGTTTTGTTTTGTTCAAGACTTGAATTGATCTTTCCCCTCTTTCTTTACTATTTTTTTTCTTTTTTTACCTCTGTGTCTGAACCATGAACAAGGGTACTCTATCATTTTTTAAATTTAATAGAGAAATTATTGAAAAGTGGTTTTGTTCCACTCATTCAGAAATAGAATATCTTATATCAAATGTGTCTAAAGGTTTCAGCTTTAGACAAAACATATTAGAAATTAGTCAATTATATTACCCCCGATAACCTGATTTAGAATGAAATTCACATTTACAATTTTTTTTTTAAAAAATACCACTTCCTGTGGCACTTCAGGAAGCCACCCCTCCTGTGGCCCTTCCTCCAAAAAGTGCCATAGGAGGGGCCTTTTTCTAAAAAAAATATTATATTGTGGTGTTTGGAAGCACCACAGCTTCTTTTCGTGGCGTCTTAATATGTGACACTTACTAAGCGCCACAGCTTTGTTTTTTTGTAATAGTGACTCTATACAGCACAATGGAGATTGACATTTTCTCCCATACAATGCCTCATATAGAGCCATTTGAATGCTCGAATGATAACTGTTATTGTACGCAAACTCTACCAATAGAAGGAATTTGTCCCAGCTGCCTTTGAAATCAAGTGAACACGCTTTCAGTAAATCCTCAAGTGTTTGTATGGTTCATTCTATCTGCCTATCCATTTGAGGATGATATGTTGTTCTGAACCTCAGTTTAGTACCCAAAGCCTCGTGAACTACCTTCCAGAACTTAGAAGTAAATCGAGGATTTCTATCTGAGATGATGTTCTTTAGAGTTTCGTGTAATCACACAATCTCTTTAATGTAGATCTCTACCAGTTTATCAGGAGAATAATGGATGCTGATAGGTAGAAAGTGGGCTGTCTTTATGAATCTATCCACTATCACCCATATAGCATCGTAGTTTCTAACCTTAGGTAACCCCATCATGAAAATCTATGGTAATACTTTTCTACTTCTACTCAGGAATCTTAGGGTTTTATGGAAGCCCTAATGGTCACTGATGTTCAACTTTCACTTTCTGACACGTTAGACAACGAGCGACAAACTTAGTCAACTTTCTTTTCATCCCTGGTTACAGTATTGGCCTTTAAGTCATGGTACATCTATGTAGCCCCTGGATGTAGAGTATACTTACTCTTATGTGCCTCTTCTAGGATTTGCCGTTTCAGTTCTGGTTGAGGTGGAACATAAACCCGCTTCTTGTACCTGATTAGTCTACTGGGTGACAAGTTGTATTCCTAAGTTTTACCTTGACCAATCATGTCTCTGATAGATAAAGCTCATTTATCTAGTAGCTATGCTTCTTCAATTACTACCCTCAGATCATTGTATACTTCACTAACACCACTGCTCATCAAAATTTGATTTGGCATATTGCAATCTCAAAAATCCTCGACTAGTTTCTGCTCATGGATCATTATGGCTGTCACTTGTACTGATTTCTGGCTTAATGCATCATCAACGACATTAGCCTTTCTAGGATGATATTTGATTTCTAAATTGTAATCTTTTAGTAACTACATCCACCTGCGCTATCTCATGTAGAGCGCTTTATGATCATACAAATACTTTAAGATCTTGTGGTCATAGTACAGCTCTATGGTCACACCATAAAGATAATGCCTCTAGATTTTCAGAGCAAATACAATTGCCGCCAACTCAAAATCGTGAGTAGGATAGTTCAATTCATGTGGTTTCAACTGATGAGATGTGTATGCTACCACTTGGCCATGCTACATCAAACACATCCCAAACCCTGCCTACTGGCATTTGTATACACAACATATGTAAACTGTGGATCTGGGATCATCAGCACCGGTGCTATAGTTAACCTCTACTTCAACTCTATGAAGCTCTTCACACAATTCTCATCCCATACAAAATATTGAGTTTTCCGTGTCAACTTTGTTAAAGGCAAAGTTATTTAGGAGAAATTCTGGATAAACCTTCTATAATACCCTTCTAGACCTAGGAAACTGTGCACTTTACATACAGTCTCTAGCCTCTTCTAACTCAGTATTACTTCCACCTTGCTAGGTTCAACAGAGACCCCTTGCCGTGAGACTACGTAGCCTAGAAACTTTACCTTTGAAAGCCAAAATTCACACTTGCTTAGCTTGGCATAGAGTTACTTATCCCTTAATATGTTCAACACCATTCTCAGATATTGCTCGTGTTCAGCTTTACTCTGTGAGTATACAAGAATATCATCAATGAAGACTACTACGAATTAGCCCAGATACAGATGAAATATTTAATTTATGTAGTCTATGAATACGTCTGGTGCATTGGTCAGCCTAAATGGCATCACAAAAAACTCGTAATGACCATATCTGGTCTTAAAAGCAGTTTTTGATACATCTTTTGCTTTAACTTTCAACTTATGGTATACCAATCGCAATTCGATCTTCGACAATACACATGAACCAAAAAAATAATCAAGCAAGTCATCAATTCTAAGGAGTGGATATTTGTTCTTGACAGTCACCTTATTCAACTCCCTATAATCTAAATAGAGTCGTAGGCTTTTGTCCTTCTTCTTGACAAAGAGCATCGAAGCTCCCCACAGTAAGATATTGGGTTGAATGAACCCTTTCTCAAGTAGCTCCTCAATCTTCTTTTTTAATTTTTCCATTTCACTCTGAGCTATTTGATATAGGGCTTTGGATATTAGAACTACTCTAGGCCTTAAATCAATCAGAACTCCACTTCCCTATCCGGAGGTAATCCACCGATATCCTCAACAAACAAGTTAGGAAGCTCATTCGCTATAGGGATACTTTTTAAGGCTACTCTGGCCTCTGACTGCATAGATCAAAGTACCACATACCCCTAACAACCTTTCCGTAAACATCTCTTGGCATCAGCTGTAGAGGGAAGGTTCAGAGTGATTCCTTTATCGGTGTGTGGTTATGAGTTGGGATATATAACATTTTTCTCTTACAGTCCAGCAATACACCATTTTTCATCAACCAGTTAATTCCAAGAATCACTTCTAACCCTTGCAGTAGCAAATAGATCATATCTATAGTTGATTCATGACCCTCGGAATTTACCACACAATTTAGACACACATCAGCCATGACGATCTTAGTACCCATAGGCGTCGATACAACCAAATCATACATAAATTAATGTATATTCAAGTTTAGTTGCCTCATACAATCATGTGCAATAAATGAGTGGCAAGCACCCGAATCGTACATGACATGTACTAAATTACCATTGAGAGAAATCATACCTTGTATCAATTCCGAAGACTTCCTGGCTTCTTCTTGTGTCAAGGTATAGACCCAGCCTGGTACCCTAGGCCTTTCCTCTAGTTGACATTTCTGCAGCAATCTTTATCCCCACTTATTACAATAGAAACAAGTAAGTGGTTGGGTGGGATCAGGTTTGAATGGAATACCACTACAAGATCTACAAGGATGAATTAGCTTACAATAGGCCAACAAGTTCTACTTCCCAAGAAGCCCTAGCCTCCTCGACCTCCAGCCTGATTTGGCCTCTTATTGTCACCCTTGGGTGGTCTACCCTGATCTTTGCATTTCTAGGATGAACTGCCACTCCCAGATGCACCCTTATTGTTATCTCTGGCAGCCAAGCTCAACAAATTTTTCTCAACTACCCGACATTCCTCAACAGCTTTGATGAATTCAGTGTAGTGCCTTAAAATCGGTCTTTCTATCATCTCTGGCTTCAATCTTTCAATCATCATGTCTACACTCCATTCTTTGTCATCCCTGTACTTGAGGTTTGCCAAATATCAGGACAAACAAATGTATCAAGCCAGATAATCTTCGAAGCTCTCCTTATCTTACTAGTGTATACTGATGAATTCCTACTCTTTTGCTCTTCTGACAGAAGGGGAAAATAGTTATCATTAAACCTCTCTTAGAATAATTCCCATGTTATAGGAATATTCCTTCCCCTCAGAATGAGTTTAGTGTTCTTTCGCCACCTGTCTGCATCATCCTCCAGCTTGTAAATAGCCAACAAAACTTTGATTTCATTTGGGTATTGTAGAATATTGAAGATCTTTTCCAAGCGCGACAGCCAATCTTCAGCTATTTACGGATCAAACTTCCCCCAAAAGATAGGAGATTGTTGCATCCTGAACCTGCCTACCTAGGTCTATATATCCACCTCTGGCTCAGGCAAAATATCCTCCAATTATGGATCCTCAGGTGGTTCTTCTTCACCGTTCCCTCTTGCAAAGTCCTCTAGGCGATCTTGCCCAAATTGTACTTCCTGTAAATCTTCTCTAATTTGATTCATTATAGCTTGTTGCTGCATTAACATATTCAGTATTTGTTGTTGGATTAGATCTAGCCTAGGGCCCTGTCCTTCCTCATTATCACCATGTCTACCTCTTCCTTGACCTCTGCCTTGTGGTCTACCGTGTACCATCTCTATAATTTATTGTATATAAAAATAGAAAAGAACTAATTTCATGTAAGATCAAGGGTATTTTGTAGTAATTAGGGCCTTGATGGTCATATGATGATGAACATGATGTTAGAAGAGGTCTTAAGATGATTAATAACATGTTTTAAGGTTGAAATTGCAAGAACACAATTTGTAGTAATTAGGGTTCATATTCGGTTTGCCCTAGTTCAAGGGGTTGGAGTTGGATTTTGGTAAAATTGAGGTTGCAAATGGATTCCTTGGGCAAAATTATGTAAGAATAGCATGTGGAAATGATTTTTGGATAATTAGTTAGAAAACCCTAATTTTGGAATTCAAAGTGTTGTTGCTAAATCTGCTAGATTCATGGCAGTCTGCTTGTGAGCTATGTTTCAATGGCCAAAACCTGTCCACTTGCAATGATATTTTACATGGTTGTAGTAGACATCATAGGCTTTCCAATTATATATAAGATACGTCATTTGGCCTTATACATCAGGAGATATGCCAGTTGAATTTGTAACTTAAACCCTGGAATATATTCTGAGACAGTAATGTTGGTCATGGATTCTTGAGGTTTTAACCCTATAATTAGCCCTAAGTGGTATTTTTATTTGAAATAGGACTTAAAGATCTTTCCATAGGACTTAGAAACACCCCATATGGATTTTTCTAGATTAAGTTGTGAATTTGCAAAGTTGGGGGGGTCAAATCTACCAAGTTGGGATGACCTACCGATTTGAAGAGTTTAAGGTTAGTTAAGTCAAGTTTGATTCCAAAGGATAAGGGCATGTACTAGAAGCTAATGTAGACCCTATTTATTGTCATTTGACTTAATATACTAGACTTAGAAGATGCTTAACTGAATAATAACACATTTGTCATATATTCTAACTTATAGGATTCAATTTTTGCCTAGGCCAGCCAAGACACTAATCACTAAGGACAAGTGATCGGAAAGGAGTTCAGGTAGTAACTATTTCTCTCATATACTATATAATGCCCTGCATGTATGTTTTACTATCCATGTGATTGTGTTTGAGCATGTGAGTTTGTCAGGTGAATGCTCGTGCCATCAGAGCGTGTAGCGGGTGAACGCTCGTGTTTATTACCAAGCGCTGTGGTATGAGTTGTTTATTTGCCGAGTTCCATAATGAGATGTTAAATGTGTAAGATCAAGCGTTTCACCCAAGAGGGGGGGTGAATTGGGTGATACTGAAATTTCTTTCGAAACTATAAAACTTTGACACAATAATTAAAGCAGTAATAAGGAAGGAGAAATATCACCGAAGTGTACACCGGGAGTTATACTGGTTCGGTCACAACCACTTTGACCTACGTCCAGTCCTCAGAGCTTCTCTGAGAGTTTCACTATAACTTCCAAGATTCAGTGGGTTCTTGGCACCTCAGTACAAGCAAGTTCCTTACACCTGGACACTCGCTCCCCCTTACAGGTTGTAATCCAATCCCAACTCAAGGTTCCACAACCTTAAGTTATCTCAATAACAAATATTGAGTTTGAATGAAATATCTCTCACAAAGAGTAAATGATAATCACTGAAGCATATGAATATAATTTCAACGTGAAAACAGAGCAATGAACTCAATGAATCATTTTTGTGAATGCTTGGTTGTTCTTCTCTGTTTGAAGGTTCCCATATATATAGATATGATGGAGATGACCGTTGGAACATTTTCCTTTCGTCCGTTGGTGAGTGCGCAGCCACTGTTGACTTTTCAAGTTTTTGAAAAATATCCGTTGGCGGTGGTTGGCATTTGAACGTTTGATTTGACTTTCATCTCTTGATATGATTTCTTCATTGTTTCTCTGGAAATATACTAAGAATGCTAATACAATGAAAGGTTAATCATATAGGAAACAAATCAATGAACGTTTGAATGATTTCTAAATTTCTGGGTATGCTTACTCGAGTAGCTCCTCGAGTAACACATGAAATTTACTCGAGTAGCTCCTCGAGTAACATCGGGAAATCATTTATCAACTGCAAGTTAATGAACAAGTATAAGATTACTCGGGTAGTGCATGGAGTAAACTAAATTTCAAACCTTTGGAATAGTTATTTACTCGGGTAGCTACTCGAGTAATGCACTCACAACTTTATGAGTTACTCGGGTAACACCTCGAGTAATCCTTTGAAAAACTTTTAATTACTCGATGCTCTACTCCAATAATGTTGGCAGGATCAAAATGCCGAGAGCACTTACCTCATTACTCGAGTAGCTCCTCGAGTAATGCACTCAATCTTGCATAAGTTACTCGGGTAGCACCTCGAGTAACTGAGACATTTGAACATAACTTACCCTGGTCATGACTTGAAGTTTCCTTTGAAAATATTTGTGCTTACTGGGGTACATACTCAAGGAATCCACTTAAGATAAAACATTAGAAACTTGAATACTCGAGTAAGCACTCGAGGAATACGAAATAAACAATTTAAGTTAATCGGATACCAACCTCAAGTTTTAACTTACCTCAGGCTGTTACTCGAGTACCTCCTCGAGTAACATTGGCAGTGGTACAAAGTGCCGAGAGTTACACATTTTCAATACACGGTTACTCGAGTAGCTCCTCGAGTATCATGGAAAACTTGAAGGTGAACTGGAAGTTTCTGACCTGGTTACTCGAGTAGCTCCTCGAGTAACATTAGCAGTGGTACAAAATGCCGAGAGGTACAAACGGTTACTCGAGTAGCTCCTCGAGTAACATTCTGCTAACTTGAAGGCAACTGGAAGTTTTCACATGGTTACTCGAGTAACTCCTCGAGTAATGGTGGCAGGTAACTGGAAGTTTTGCCTGGTTACTTCAAGTTTTGGGTTATTACTCGAGTAGCTCCTCGAGTAATGCCTTAGAAAATGCACTTCAAATTAAGTTCCTTAGCATTTTCTCTTGGCCAATCTTCACTACTTCCATGCTTTCCTCAAGTAAAGCTTATTCCTGTCATTACTTAGTTCAAGCTTGATATTTAAACATTTCCTTTTCAAACCATTCTTTTGTTATCATCAAAACATGAGATCTAACATTCTTCCCCTTTTTGATGATGACAAAACTTGGTGATTTTGAACATGGTTTTTCAAATTGGATTCTTAATTAATTATTTCTTATTAAGTTGATTATACCTTGCATACATAACAACTTCATTAGTTCAAACATGTATCATAATCCAAAACATAAATGAAATCAAATGAAGTTATAATTTAAACACACTTGCATTAAACTTTAAGAAATTCAAATTACAAGATAAGTTTAAGAAAAACAAAATGCACACCCTAAAAACCCATATACAACCAAATCCCCAAAGAAAGCAAGGACAAGTCCACAAAATCACTCTCAAGTTCTTCTCCCCCTTTTTGGCTTCATCATTCAAGAGGAGGGCTAGGAGGCTTGGCCATGGAGATTGGTGTTGCTGGAAGGACCAAGGAATCATTTGATTCTAGAGAATCAAATGAACTAGATGGTACAGGTTCAGGCAGATTAAGTGGAGGGATATGGATATCTTCGCCTGGAAGAGAAGGTTGGAAGACAACCATAGTTGAGATTTCTCCTTCCGGGGTGATCTGAGTCTCAGCTTCTGGAGTTGTGTCAAATGCTGGAGTGATATGTTCAGAGGAGAAAGAAGATGATACTTCCTCTGTTTGAGTAGGAGAGGGGATAGGTTTAGAAGCTGTCTCAGGATGTGGCTTCTGGGGTGAATCATCTATGACAATATGTGTAGTCTCATGAGTATCAGGATCATCCACTGTGAATAAGATATCTTTACCTTGAGGCTCAAGTGGATCAGAGACTAAAGGAGTAGATGGTTCATCCTCAGGAGTAGGGGTAGGAATAGGAATGTCTGAAGGCGGGTCTACTGAAGGAGGAGGTGGTGGTGCAGATGAAGAAGGACCAGAAGAAGGTCCAGGACCCAGAGAATCCAACCGTGCTAGAATCAATCTTAGGGTCTCTCCCTGAGCCCGTTGCTCTGCTAGCAACTCCTCATGTCTCCTATCCATTCTCTCAACCAACTCCTCATGCCTTTTGTCAATTTTCTCAACCAGTTCTCCCATCTTGAAGTTGGTATTGGTAATCAATTCAGCATTAGTATTGGCTATGTCCACATGGAAGCCTCTGAGGATGTTCTCCATGAAGTGCTGGAGAGTGGCATTCAGGAAGGATGGTGAGGATGTGGTAGCAGCTGGAGCTGATGACTGAGTGTCATCCATTCTACTGGTTTCTGCCTCAGTAGCCTTTCTCTTCTTTTTGGACCCAGACTCCAGTGGGCCTTTGAGAGGAATGTCTATGTTTAGCTTGCCAATTTGGTTCCTCCCCACTGGGATCACTCTCTCAACAGGCTCCTTACTATCCAAATACCATATTTTGTTCTCTTTTAGGATAAGAGACACAATTTGGGGATATGGCATTGGAGTAGTCCCTTTCCCATCCACCTTATACCTCTTCATCTCTGAGAATATATACTCTCCCAGATCCTTTTCTTCTTTCAAGAGGAGTGAAGCAAACCATCTATAGTCTCTATCCGAAAAATGGGTATAGTTGTTGGCTTTGTTCACAAGGGACCTAGAGTAGATGTACCATAGGACCCTGTGATGATCACACATATCACTCGGTTTAAAATTGAGGGGGCCAACTAACTCACCGGGCTTAAGGATAGTGAATATTTGGTTAGGCTCAAGCTCAGAATAGATATCATCCGGGGGATTCTCAATTCCTAACCATAAATTGATCCTAGAGGGAGATATAAGGATTTTCTGTCCTCTCACTGTGGTAGTCATTTCTTCCTCAACTGAGGTTCGGTCAGGCTCATCAGTGATCTCAAGGTTGCAGTAAAAATGGGTGATTACCTTTGTGCAAAAAGGCAATCTGACAGACAACCAAGGCATAAATGGAGTAAGATAAGGACTAAGATCAAACTTCACTACCTCTTGAAGTAGCTTTAAATCAACATAGTGTGTCTTACACACCTTTCTTCTGGAGAATTGAGTTGAGTACTTCAGAGACTCCACCAATTTGCCCACATTAAATCCCTTTGGTGGACTAGTGATTTCTGCTTCAGGAATCTTGGACTTCTTAGAAGATTGACCCTTCTCCAATTGGTCAATGATCCCAGCCATTGCTTTAGCCACATTTTTGTCATATTTTGGCTTCTTGGGAGGTTTTGGAGTAAAAGAAGGTGTGGATGAGTCTGAGTGAGAAGGTGAGGGAGTTTTGACACCTTTACTCCTTCCTGTGGATGTGCTCTTTTTAGACTGAGCCCTAGTCACAATAGGCTCTTTGATTACCACCCCTTTGGCCTTTGGTTGAGCTTGAGGTTGAAGAGGGATTTTGGCTTTTGGTCTTGGGGTCAATTTTCTTCTTTTTCCCTTGGGATGAGATGAAGGAGGATCAGAGTGTTGCTCGGATTCAGAGGAATCTAAGGGAGTAAGATTTTTGGTTCTCATCTTCTTGAAGAATTGAGAAACTAAGATTTTCAGAAAAAAAATGAGGTAACTGTCGCAAGTTTAGGGCACAGAGAATCTGAGAGAAATAGGAAGTTTTTGGACTTGAAATCAGTTGGGTTTTGACGGAAATGGGGCAAGGAATCGATTGGGAAAATTTTTTGAAAGGGTGTATAGTGATTTACTCGAGGAGATTTTGTGGAAATGACCAAGTTTGCGCAAGATAAAGACCTAAATCCCGACTTTACTCGAGGCCTTACTCGAGTAACATTCAAAGTTACTCGAGGCCTTCCTCGGGTAATCACACAGAAAAATTGTAAAATAATTCATTTAAATTGCGTACCTTGTATGAATAATATAGTAATTATCCATAGATGTTCCCTCGATCATTTATAACTCATGTTGGTCAGATTTGCATCATTCCTTATCAATTTGAGAATCTGGACTCCGAGTTTACTCGAGGCCTTACTCGAGTAATCTTCAAGTTTACTCGAGGCTTGCCTCGGGTAACCTGTCTTTTGAACTTCTGACTTTTCATTTCCTCAAAACTGAACCGTTAGATTTAAATTTCAAGTTACTCGATCCATTACTTCCAGTTTTGGGGGCCATTACTCGAGTACATACTCGAGTAAACTGCTACTTTACCTCAAGTTACTCCTCGGGTATTGCTTTTGTCTTACCCATAACTTCAAGTTGTTACTCCAGTAAATGTGTCCTCTGATCACCTCTGTTTTTGTTTCCCAAAACAGAGTTTCTTTCTTCCTGCAAAACATGTTTCTTTATACTCCGAAGCTTAAGTTAGTGATCATCAAAACATTATCAAATGACTTCATCTAATATTATGAAATGCTGAAAATACTTATAACTCATTGGGATTTACCATTCCCAATTCTCTTCTAATGAATAAAAATTGATCTTTTGCAAGGGGTTTTGTAAAGATATCAGCTAGTTGAAGATGAGTAGGAATGAATATCACTTTCACATCCTTCTTTTGAACATGATCTCGAATGAAATGATGCCTGACATCGATATGCTTGGTTCTAGAGTGTTGAACTGGATTCTTTGCCAAGCTTATCGTACTTGTATTGTCACAATAGATTGGTATTTCTTTGAGGTAAATACCAAGATCTTGTAGTTGTTGTTTTAACCATATCACTTGTGCACAACAACTTGAGACTGCAACATATTCGGCTTCCGTTGACGACAAAGACACTGTATTTTGTTTCTTGCTGAACCACGAGACAAGAGATCCTCCAAGGAATTGTCCTTGTCCACTGGTGCTCTTTCTGTCTGTCTTGTATCCTCCATGATCAGAATCTGAATAAGCAATTAAATATTCACTTCTTCCTTTGGGATACCACAGACCCAATTCTGGTGTGTCAGCAAGGTATCTAAAGATTCGTTTGACCGTTTCAGCATGTGATTCCTTTGGTGCCGATTGATATCTTGCACATATGCCGACACTAAATTGAATGTCTGGTCTGCTTGCCGTGAGATAGAGTAATGATCCAATCATTCCTCTATATTTTGTGATATTGTAGTCTTTCCCTTTGACATCAGCATCAAGTAACGTTGTTGAGCTCATAGGTGTGTCTGAGCCATTTGCTTCATCCATTCCATACTTCTTCAATAGCTCTTTTAAATACTTTGTTTGAGATATGAAGATTCCATTCTTTCTTTGTTTGATTTGCAAACCAAGAAAGAAATTCAATTCTCCCATCATTGACATCTCAAACTCTCCCTGCATAATCTCAGAAAATTCCTTACACAGAGATTCATTAGTGGCACCGAAAACAATATCATCAACATATATTTGAACAATTAAAATATCATCATGTTTTCGATTTATAAATAATGTTGTATCAACTTTTCCTCGTACAAAACCTTGATCGATGAGAAACTTACTAAGCCTTTCATACCAGGCTCTAGGAGCTTGTTTTAAACCATACAAAGCCTTTTTAAGTTTGAAAACATGGTCCGGTTTAGTGACATCTTCAAAACCAGGAGGTTGTTCTACATACACTTCTTCCATGATGTAACCATTTAGAAAGGCACTCTTAACATCCATTTGATAGAGTTTAAATCCTTTGATGCATGCAAAGGCTAAGAGTACACGTATAGCTTCCAATCTAGCCACTGGAGCATACGTTTCCTCATAATCAATTCCTTCTTCCTGATTATAGCCTTTGGCCACCAATCTTGCCTTGTTTCTGATAATAATTGCAGATTCATCAAGTTTGTTTTTGAATACCCATTTAGTACCAATGATCGTATGATCTTTGGGTCGGGGCACCAAATCCCAGACTTGATTCCTTTCAAATTGATTTAATTCTTCTTGCATTGCTATGACCCAATCATTGTCTGATAGGGCTTCATCAATGTTAGAAGGTTCAATCTCAGAAATAAATGCAGAAAAACTTACTTCATTGAAAACTCTATTTCTGGTTTTGATCCCTTCATTCACATCTCCTATGACTTGATCTAAGGGATGACTTCTATTGTATTTCCAGGCTTTAGGTTGACCTAGGGATTGCTCTTCATCCTTAGTTTCATCAACCTCTGGAATAAGAGACTTAGAGATAGATTGACCATTTTCTTGATTTAAAACAACTTCCTGTTCTTCATCAATGGTTTTGTCAGAGGTTTCAAATTCATCAAATACAACATGAATTGATTCTTCAACAACACAAGTTCTTTTATTGAAAATTCTATATGCTTTACTTCGGTTAGAATATCCTAAGAAAATTCCTTCATCATTTTTAGAATCAAATTTTCCTAGGTTGTCTTTACCATTATTATGAATGAAACACTTACAACCGAAGATGTGTAGATGAGCAATGTTTGGCTTCCTTCCTTTGTATAGCTCGTATGGTGTCTTTCCAAGTTTCGTTCTGATATAGGCTCTATTTGAAATATAGCATGCTGTACTCATAGCATCAGCCCAGAAAACTTGAGACATGTTCTTTTCATTTAACATTGTTCTAGCCATTTCGGTAAGCACTCTATTCTTGCGTTCCACAACTCCATTTTGTTGGGGCGTCCTTGGAGCAGAGAAATTATGATCAATGCCATTAGTATCACAATATTCTTCAAAGGCTTGATTCTCAAATTCTCCACCATGATCAGTCCTAATACCTGCAATAGACATACCTTTCTCATTTTGCACTTTCTTGGCAAAAACAATAAATTCTTCAAAGGTTTCATCTTTTGATGATAGAAAAATAACCCATGTAAATCTAGAAAAATCATCAACAATGACCAATGAATACAAGTTGCCACCAAGACTCTTTACTCTTGCTGGACCAACTAAATCCATATGCAATAATTGTAATGGTCTATTTGTTGAGATCTCATTTTTCAATTTGAAAGATGATTTAGTTTGTTTACCCTTTTGACATGCGTCACAAATCAAATCGTTTTTGAAATTTACTTTGGGTAATCCAAGAACTAAATCCTTTTTGAGTAGTTTACCTAGTTGATGCATATTGACATGAGCCAATCTCTTATGCCATAGCCAACTCTCATCGGTATTACTCAGAAAACAATTTTCAGATTCATTTCTACTAATATCTAGAGTATAGCAGTTACCTTCCCTTTTTGCTCTGAGCTTAGCCTTGATATTTTTCTTATCAAGCTGTAAGTCATTCTTGTTGATAATTAGACATTCCTCTGAATCAAATATTATCCAGTTGTCTTTATCTGCACTTTGACTTACGCTCAGCAAATTATGACACAAGCCTTCAACGTAATATACATCTTTGATTTGTATGCCTTTGTCATTTTTGATTTCACCAATTCCTGCTATTTTTCCGGATTGATTTCCTCCAAATTTTACCTTTCCACCTTCCTTAGGTTGTAATGTGGTAAAACTTTCGAAATCTCCGGTCATATGTCTAGAGCATCCACTGTCTATGAACCATTTGTTATTTTTGGATGCTTTAAGACATACCTGCAATCAAATGACTAAGTTTTAGGTACCCACTTCTTTTTGGGTCCTTTTAGGTTAGTATAAATGATTTTCTGAATATATGTGCCTTTAGGTACCCATTTGTAGGTTCCTATGTTTCCTTTCTTTTTATGAATGCATGAGGAGGTATAATGACCTTTTCTATTACAGTAATTACAAAATGCAAAAGGATTTGATATATGTACAGAATGCTGGAAATAATTCAAATATGACTTACCTCCTGCTTTCTTTCTACCTTTCCTTTTATCTGATTTTGGATCATATCCAATACCAGATCGGTCATTTACAAATCGTTGTTCTTTTAAAATCACACTTAGCATCTCACTTCCTTTGGTAAACTTTTCAAGAGTTTTTGTGAGATCATTGTTTTTCTTTTTCAAAGAAGAACAATTTTCACAATTCTTTTCTGAACTTTCTTTAAGTTCAATTTCAAGAGCTTTGTTTTTCTTTTTGAAAACAATTAGTTCTTTAACTACTTTGATGAATTCAGAATGTAAAGCATTATATTCAGATAATAATTCATCATAGGTAGGGTCAGAATCATTTACCTCTTCTTCTGTCTCTTCTTGAGCAACAAGACATATGTTGGCTACTTCTTCCTCATCACTTTCTTCGTCTGAGGAACTATCTCCCTATATAGCAGATACAAAGGCCTTCTTTTTGTTAAAGAATTTGCCTTTTCTCTTTTCTTTGCTCTTTTGATTGAGCTCTGGACATTCTGATTTGATATGTCCTGGTTTACCACATTCATAACAAATGATATGGTCTTTGTTGCTAGTTCCTCCTTTTTGAAAGTGTTTGTAGCCTTGACCTTTCTTGTAGAACTTTCTGAATCGTTTTATGATTAAGCCCATTTCATCATCATCAAACTCCTCAACTTCATCTTGATTTTCTTCTTTTGCTTTTAGAGCTAGACCTTTCTTTCTTTTGTCACTGATGTCGTCTAGTTCCCGTTTGAACTTTAACTTGCTTTCATATTCAGAAAGACTTCCAAATAGAGAAGCAACTGATCTCATTGATTCTCCTTTTGCCTCTTCTATCGCAGTGACTTTGGCCTCCCACTCTTTAGAAAGAATATTCAAAATCTTTCGTACTTGGATATTTTGATCATATACTTTTCCAAGTGCTGCAAGTTGATTAACAAGATGAGTATATCTAAGTTCGAATTCAGAAATTGACTCACCTGTTTTCATTCGAAGTAGATCAAATTCTGTGATCAAGGTGTTGATTCAATTCTCCTTTATTCCCGAAGTTCCTTCATGAGCTATTTCCAGAGCTTCCCACATTTCCTTTGCTGTTGGGAGTGTGCAGATTCTGAAGTATTCATTTTGACTCAAGGAGCTTTGTAACATCAGAATTGCCTTGCTATTTAGAGTGATAAGTTTCTTGTCATTCTCATCATATTCCGCTGGCGTTTTTGGAATTTTCTGAGAATCTACAGTCTTTGTAGGTTGATAATTCCCACTCTCGATTACATCCCATAGCCCATATTCAGTAGCCATCACGAACACTCTGAATTTTGCTTTCCAGAAAGAAAAGTGTTCTCCATTGAAACCGGGAGGTCTAGTGATGGATGCTCCGTCGGGAAGAATTCCTTCACCCATGCTTGCCATTGGATCCTTCTTAGGTTGTTATACCTTAACAAGAAGACCTACTCTCTGATACCAAATGTAAGATCAAGCGTTTCACCCAAGAGGGGGGGTGAATTGGGTGATACTGAAATTTCTTTCGAAACTATAAAACTTTGACACAATAATTAAAGCAGTAATAAGGAAGGAGAAATATCACCGAAGTGTACACCGGGAGTTATACTGGTTCGGTCACAACCACTTTGACCTACGTCCAGTCCTCAGAGCTTCTCTGAGAGTTTCACTATAACTTCCAAGATTCAGTGGGTTCTTGGCACCTCAGTACAAGCAAGTTCCTTACACCTGGACACTCGCTCCCCCTTACAGGTTGTAATCCAATCCCAACTCAAGGTTCCACAACCTTAAGTTATCTCAATAACAAATATTGAGTTTGAATGAAATATCTCTCACAAAGAGTAAATGATAATCACTGAAGCATATGAATATAATTTCAACGTGAAAACAGAGCAATGAACTCAATGAATCGTTTTTGTGAATGCTTGGTTGTTCTTCTCTGTTTGAAGGTTCCCATATATATAGATATGATGGAGATGACCGTTGGAACGTTTTCCTTTCGTCCGTTGGTGAGTGCGCAGCCACTGTTGACTTTTCAAGTTTTTGAAAAATATCCGTTGGCGGTGGTTGGCATTTGAACGTTTGATTTGACTTTCATCTCTTGATATGATTTCTTCATTGTTTCTCTGGAAATATACTAAGAATGCTAATACAATGAAAGGTTAATCATATAGGAAACAAATCAATGAACGTTTGAATGATTTCTAAATTTCTGGGTATGCTTACTCGAGTAGCTCCTCGAGTAACCCTTGAAATTTACTCGAGTAGCTCCTCGAGTAACATCGGGAAATCATTTATCAACTGCAAGTTAATGAACAAGTATAAGATTACTCGGGTAGTGCATGGAGTAAACTAAATTTCAAACCTTTGGAATAGTTATTTACTCGGGTAGCTACTCGAGTAATGCACTCACAACTTTATGAGTTACTCGGGTAACACCTCGAGTAATCCTTTGAAAAACTTTTAATTACTCGATGCTCTACTCCAATAATGTTGGCAGGATCAAAATGCCGAGAGCACTTACCTCATTACTCGAGTAGCTCCTCGAGTAATGCACTCAATCTTGCATAAGTTACTCGGGTAGCACCTCGAGTAACTGAGACATTTGAACATAACTTACCCTGGTCATGACTTGAAGTTTCCTTTGAAAATATTTGTGCTTACTGGGGTACATACTCGAGGAATCCACTTAAGATAAAACATTAGAAACTTGAATACTCGAGTAAGCACTCGAGGAATACGAAATAAACAATTTAAGTTAATCGGATACCAACCTCAAGTTTTAACTTACCTCAGGCTGTTACTCGAGTACCTCCTCGAGTAACATTGGCAGTGGTACAAAGTGCCGAGAGTTACACATTTTCAATACACGGTTACTCGAGTAGCTCCTCGAGTATCATGGAAAACTTGAAGGTGAACTGGAAGTTTCTGACCTGGTTACTCGAGTAGCTCCTCGAGTAACATTAGCAGTGGTACAAAATGCCGAGAGGTACAAACGTTTACTCGAGTAGCTCCTCGAGTAACATTCTGCTAACTTGAAGGCAACTGGAAGTTTTCACATGGTTACTCGAGTAACTCCTCGAGTAACATTAGCAGGCCGAGAGCAACCTTGAAGTTTTACCTTGTTACTCGAGTAACGCCTCGAGTAATGGTGGCAGGTAACTGGAAGTTTTGCCTGGTTACTTCAAGTTTTGGGTTATTACTCGAGTAGCTCCTCGAGTAATGCCTTAGAAAATGCACTTCAAATTAAGTTCCTTAGCATTTTCTCTTGGCCAATCTTCACTACTTCCATGCTTTCCTCAAGTAAAGCTTATTCCTGTCATTACTTAGTTCAAGCTTGATATTTAAACATTTCCTTTTCAAACCATTCTTTTGTTATCATCAAAACATGAGATCTAACAAAATGCTCTTGATATGCTCATTGTTTGTGATGGTTCATATAACATGCCTTGTTTGATTGCATTTTATATGACTAAATGTATATTACTACTGAGATTCTTCTAAATCTTATCTTTACAGGAAATTCATTATACAGCAAAGTTCAGTGGCATAAAGGGCAAAGAGGTAAGCACCAATAAGTGAGGATTGCAGACAAAGTTACTTTACTACTGTCTGTATATATTTTGGATACGTATGTTGTATAACTAATTACCTTGTATGTATGACTAGTCGTAAGCCTAGCAAATCTTATACTGATGATAATAATAGAAATGACAGTATAAGGCGATGTCAGTGTAACTAGTTTTTTTATCAAAATTATGAGAAATTTGGTAATAACTATACATGTAAAGGTAAGATCAATATCCAAGATAAGGGTATCAATACAAGAACGAGGTATCAGAATTATCAGAGAGCATGGTATCAGAGGCTACTACTGAGACGCTAGTATCCATATTGACTTACCTTTCAACTTTTTATATGAATCTCGTAATAACTCATGAGTTTTCGATAAAAGATAGTAGGTCTTACATGATTGATTCTTGTAACACTTAAAGTCAAGTAGAGCAACATCAAATACCCTTTCAATAGTATGGCCATTTTGCAATTTTCTGAGGAGGGAGGTATTTTGCAACAATTTACAGACTCATAATTAATGGTAAGAAAAAGGATTTAGTTCATAGTAGCACATATTGTGATTGAGTACTTGATTATATATTCATCTATTTGCTGTTCAATTTATTCCTTAGGTCTTTTTTTTCTAGCCCTTCAATGTAGAAACACATGCCTCAAGTTCCTTGATGGTATTGATGTTTGTAGAAAAAGTTCAAAACAATGATGACCTCCTAATAGTTCAGTCATTAAAATCTTCAACCACTCCTTCAAAGAGAAAGAAGAGAGATGACACTCCATTAGCTGATAATGGGAAAGTTGTAATACCCAGAATTTTAGGATTGGAGGCTTGGGAATAAGCTTAAATCGAGTGGACTACTAAGCCCTGATTTAGTAGATGTCCTAAATCTATTCTCTAATGTTCCTTATATCTTTGGGGCATTAAAGAAAATAAAATGGTTAATTTTGAAGAAAGTGATTATGCTTAAGGTGAAATCGCCTATGTGATAGTGAGCTTGTCATGTGATTTTGAATGATCAAATGATGAGAAAAAATTATGCAATTTTACAGGATGAAAGTAGACATCCTAAGGTTTAATTTGATAGGTCATATGACTCAATTAGAGCTATATACAAAAAGATATGAATTTTAGAAGTTAGCCCAGAAAAACTGGAAATTTTCTGGAACAACATGCAGAGATTGAAATTCTAGGAATTTTTTGATTCCATTCAGTAAAATTATATATTTTTCATTGAAACTAGACTCAATAAGGGTTCTATAGGCTTTGGAATCACTCCATTTCAATTTTTCAAGAATTAGTTATGATTTTTCAAAGTTTGGGCAGAAATCTGCCAGAATTTTGTAAAAATCCAAAAATTGGGAAAATGAATTAGTTAAATTTATGATATATTATTAAAACATTTCATCTCCTTCCTCAAGCATAAAATGACGTGAAGTTCAACATTTAGAGAGAGGAGATGCAGAATTTTTAGAGAGAGAGAGAATGGGAAGAAAAAGCTTACAAAGGTAAGTGATTTCATCGGTAAATCGGTTCCTAATGCATATAACTCCGTTCCTAAGCTTCCTTTGCATATGATTTAAGGTTTGGAAGCTCATATTTTGGTGTTTCAAGGGTTAGGGTTCAGCCATCTTGAGAAAAACCAGAAGGAGCTTGAGGTAACTTCCAAACTCTTGTATATTGACTATTCTGGCTGTTATGGGCAATTTAATCGGTGAAATTTCGTCGGATTGCCATTGGTTTTAATTCTTGGAAATGGGTTGTAGGGGCTGTTATGCTGCCCAAATTGGTACTAAATGGTAGTTGTAACCTAATGGAATGGTCAATAAAGTAGTTAGGAGTAGAAAAGAACACGTTTACGGAGCCGAAACCGAAAAACCCCGATTTTCCCCTTAAAACCCAAATATTTCAACCATCATTATAAATGGGTCTTAGAGTTGGATTTTCAATGATTTGATGGTTCCATTGAGTTCAGGAGTGAAAATTAGGTGGGGTTACAGTTAGGCACTTTTTCGGAAAAGGCCGAGAAAGCATAATTAAGAAAATGCCCCTAAAACACTGAAATAAGGGCTGCCAAGGGCCATTTCATCTTTTGGCAGTGAATTTGGTAATTCCGAGTCCGGAAATGGATTCCTTGGGTAAAAATATGTAAGAATAGCCCATGTCAAAATTTCGAGAAAAGTACAGCCGGATTGGGTACGATAGGGCCGGGTCCCCTGGGGTATTTTAGTAATTTTTCAAGATAGACTCACATAACCCCAGAAACACTATGGAGGTGTCTAAATAGTACATTTGACATTGTAGGATCGAATATGGATCCCCAAGCTGTTGGCACGCAAATCGAGGAGAAAGATTGGAGGTATGAGACTTACCTTACTTGCATGTATTTGATATATTTGCTTGTGTAATGATGTATGTGATTGCTTTACTTGATTGTGTAGAGCATATTTGAATAAATAAAGCTCTGTTTCTATTTTCACTGTGGTTATAGTCTTGTTGTATGAAACATTGAGCATGCAGAAATGTCATTATGGGGCATACATCTAGATAAAGCTAACATGTCAAACACATAACATCAATCATGCATGCATTATGGTATCTGTTTCCTACTGAGATTCTCTCGAATCTCACCCTTCCCTACCAACAATTTAGACAGGATACGACAGAAGATATGTAAACAACAATGCAAAGTACCGTATGAGGGGATTACAGTAATGGAACGAAGACGGGAAGAAGTCTCTGTTTCACTGGGATGAGTTTAGATACCCCAGTAGCCTTATGCGGCTACCTTAATAGTAAGTATCATGTAAAAACTCCTATGGGGAATTTATGTAATCATGCACATATTATCAGTATAGTTATGCTATTCCTATGTTGCCTTCCGAACCGCATATCGTTTTCCGCGAATACTCTGAAAAAAAGGTTAAAATATGGTAAGGGCGTGACAAATGTGGAATTGTCTGATATATCCACCCCTACCTTTAGAGCCAACAAAACAATAATCAATAACATAAAAATAGAAAAATGAGTTCTCATGTGTTTTTTTTGTTGAGTTTTTGAATGCTTCATTTTAATTGGTTTTAAGTCTACTTTACTTTTAATATTCGGTGTTTTCACATTATATTAGGCTCCTATAGCATGATATTTGCCTTTTAGACCTACCTTTTTAAGTTTGATTTTATAATTTTTTGCTACTTATGAATATCCTTTGGTTAGAATATATACACTAGGCTAATCATGTACAAACTAATAAGCAACACTGTATTTATTTAATTAAATAATATGTATGCTAAAATCATGACGACCCCTTAATTAGTTTGTGACAATTTTTCATTTTGACTTCAAATTATGATAGCTTCTTGATTTAAGGAGATAACAAAATTTTTACATGTTGCTTTCTTAGGATAGATCAATAATTTAATTTGAAATCACATAAAAATCTAGACCTCTGAATTATATTAACTTTTTGAGCTTTGATTTTATGGGGATTGGAATTCTTATTCTTTTAGAATCACACTAATATTTAATTAGAGCCTTAATTATGTTAAATTAAAGGAATGCCATAATGGAAATAAAATCTACCTATAAAGTAACATATCACTTCTCCATCTAATAAGTGTGACAAACCCTCAATTAGTTTGCGACAATATGTCGAAACAATTTATAATTTTGAATTTGAATTGTTATTTAGCTTTAGTGATTTGATTGAGAAATAGTAGTAATAAAAAAAAAGATTATATTAACAATATTAAATTGTTTGTTTATTTAATCTGACAGACTCTTTCTTGCATATTAGGCCAAAAAATGACTCACGAATGCTGAGTTGGATTTTTATTCGCTAAAATCAACATTTGCATTTTGATTCCCTTATAAAACGTGCTCACTCTAAATTATATTAACTCCTTGATCCTTGATTTATGGGGATATGAACTTTTATCTATTATATTTGTGGGTAAAGTCCCCATTTAAATATATTTCCAAGTATTGTTGTCAAACTCACGATTTTACTCTGAGTTTACTGTTTTTACGTTTTTAGCTTACAAAATCGTGTGATATTATAGGTAAACTCGTTTAAGTTGTAAACTCTGTTAAACTCATGAGTTTACATATTGAGTTTACCATTTCTATGTTTGTAACTATACACAATCATGTTAACACTCGCTCTTAAACTCATTTTAACTTTTTTTATTTGATCATATTAAGTGATTTTATATATGATTTATAGAAATTCATTTGTTAAGCATGATAAATTATGAATGTTGATAGATTTAATTTCAATTATTTGGATTTAAAATATATTTAAATCAAATTGTTGTCATTTTTATATTTTAATTATTTAATACACTATTAATATCTATTTAATGATAAAAGTAAACTCTTACGAGCTTATCATTTAAATTCACAATGCGAGTTTACGTCATTATTACAAGTTTGCTTAAAAGCGCGAGTTTGATAAGATTGTTTTCAAGTGAAATAAACATTTAAGATTGAATCACTAATTTAATTACTTTGGTGAAATCATTGAGAAATAAAAGTAATGAGGAGAAGTGGAAAAGGATCCTATTAGTAATATTAAATTGTATGTTGATTTAGCCTAACAGATTCTTTCTTACAAATTAAGAAGAAAAAAGAGATTCGAAGATGATTAGGTATATTTATAATAACTCCCTAATCCTTGATTTGCGGGGGCTAAAACTTTAAACTATCATATTTTATTGGAAAATATACATTTTTTTTTGGACTGAGGAAAAAAATATACATTTGAATATATTTTTTAGGTCAAATACACATTTATGATTTAACGTAGAATCCTTTGTTTCATTACCTTTGGCAATTGGATTGAGAAATAATAGTGCCGTGGAGAACTTAAAAAAGATCCTATTGACATTGACAATATCAAATTGTTTGTTGAATTAATAAAAAAGATTAATTCTTCCAAATCAGGCCAAAAAAACAGGAGATTATGAGTTGAATAACAAAAGGGAGATTTTTTTTTTTTTGAGTAAAAGGGAATTATATTGCATCAATATAGTGCGTGTTTGTTTCAACATTTGAGGATGAAAGCGGGCTTCGACAGTGTAACAAACGGACTTGAACAGTGAAACTGCTAAAATGGGTATTTATTTCAGCGATTGGATTTAAGGTGAAAAAGGTCATAAGTTGGAAAAAGTCATAAGCCTCAAAATGAAGCTTATTGGAGCTTATGTGCCTGTATGTGTATAAAAAAATATTGATAGGAGTATTTTCATATTTTTGGGAATCAATGAGGTACTCAAAATCACTTCTAATCACAAAACTTCTTTTATGAAAAATGTTCTAAATAATTTTCTCTTTCTTTAAATAGTAATCTTCTGCTAATTAGAGAATACTTTAAGATAAGAGGCAAGTTTTCTGTTTTGTTAATATATGACTATAGAAATGTAGAGAATAATTAATAATTAATTTTAATAAGTTTAGATTTATTATTTAGTTGTTTTATGATTTTATAATCATTTTTTTTTTATAAACATGTCATAAATTAATTTCTATATAGTGTTTTTACCCATTAAATTTAGTTTAAATAATTTATTTGGATTATTGGAGGTATTATTGAGGTTTTAATCGATTTATTTTGATAGATTTTGAGTTATGTGAAAATATGAGTTAGGATTTAATATTTAAATTAGAGTTTGATATAATTTATAAAATTTAAGCTTGAGGTGCACAATAGAAAAGACTTTTGGAGTGTACCAATTTAAATTAAAGTATGATATAATTTTATTTAAAATTGTACCATTGCCAAATTTTTAAATTTAATTTTTGAGAAAATTGTGAAAAAATCCCTTCGTGTATAGATATCTTCACATGCCCCATTTGGCAATTAAGCTGCCAATGAGAGTTTTTTTTCACAATTATCTCTTCATTTTTTTCATTTTTCATAATTTTTACAATTTTTTCTCTTAAATAATACAAAAGCCACTTATGCAAAAGTCAAACCAAACATCATTCACTTTTACATAATATATATGAAATTAAGGCAGATTTTATGTGAAGAGTGTGCAAAGAACTGTTTTATGCCTTTTGCCGTGTATTTTTTGGTAAGGTCTCTATTGGTTTGAAGATTATAATTGTCAGACCCAATTATGTCCTCGGAGAAAAGAAAGATTTGTGAGTGATGAGTGTGCAAAGAACTGTTATCTGGATGGGTTAGCGGCATCAAAATTTTGAGTATATGTCTTGTGGTAACACTATCGTGATTGGATGGTTTGGATCAATTTATCACCAAGAATGCTACTTTAACAAATGCACATATCTTCCCAGGTCCCATTTGGCAATTAAGTTGCCAATGAGTTCTTTTTCCATAATTAGTCCTTCATTTTTTCATTTTTCATAATTTTTTCAATTTTTTTCTCTTAATTAATACAAAAGTCACTTATGTAAAAGTCAAACCAAACATTATTCACTTTTACATAAGTTACTTTAAGTTACTTATCCAATCGCTAATCCAAACACCACCAAATCTAACTTTTTTCCAATCTTAAGATTCCATAAGTTTAAGTAAAAATAAGTTACTTATCCAATCGTCAAAACAAATGCACCCATAATATGTACAAAAGGGACATTAATTAAGAGATGAGAGGATTTTATAACCACGACTGTTAATTGATAAACTAAACTTATGGAGAGAAAAATGTTTTAATCAATTAGTTTTGAGTGGAATCAACATTTTAATTTAAAATCCCTTAGAAATCTTGACAACTCTCAATTATAGTAACTCCTTCATCCTTTATTTATGGGAATTAAAACTTTTGTCCATTAGAATTTTTGGTAAAATACCATTTAAATATAATTTTTAAAATGATACACATTTAAGTTTAAATAGATTATTACAGATAATGTAAAAAAAAAATTTGATTTTAAAATAATTACATGATTATTATAATTACTAATAAATATTTCTTATTGTGCATACAATAAAAAAATTAACCACCTATAAATAATAGATTTTATATATAATAAATATTACATACCTTATAAAATAATGCTTTAAATCAATATTTTGGCAAAAAAGTGTTTTAAATCAATAACTACCCTTTTGTGTTTGTAGAAGTTTTTGAAGCTCAAAATGTTGTATAAAAACTTCTACTTGCAATGCTCGGGTAGAGATACTTTTTTAAGAACGTTTGTAACAAAATTTAACCCCAAATTAGTCTCTAGAGACTTGACCATAATTAGGCTATTTTAGAGTCTATTAGGATTTTCATATTTACAACATATATTTTCTCCAATAGGTTAACTATAGATTTAATTGTTTTTTTTTGTTACAAAGATTTAATTGTTAATTGTGGGGAAAAAATATTTAATTGTTAATTGTGCAATCCATGCAGCCCTTCCCCCACACTGATTATTGCAGGCTAGCTTTGGCCCAAAAAAAAAACACAAAAAAATAAAAATAAAAACAAAAACCAAAAATCAAAAAACAAAAAACAAAAAACGGCATAAAAAATGATGATGATGATAATCGGAATAAGTAAATAAATAAAAAATAATGATTATAACCGTTTCCTTCAAACCTCGTGAGAGGAATCTAGGAAGCACAAGCATGAGCCATGTTAGCTACCATGTCTCTCTCTAGCAGGGTCACTGCTGCAACAGAAGGGAAACTTTGCTCCGAAGTTCACCTTCTTCTCCTTCCTCATCATTGGTACATTTACATTTCACCTCTCTTTTCTGCTTCCTCATAATTTGTTCTCAATTTTCATCTTCATTTCCTTGACCTCTTTTGGTGCCTGTTATTAGTTGATTTTTCCCTAATTTTGTTCCTTCTTGTCTTGTTCTCAGCAATGGAGGCTTGCGGTTTCTGCTGATGCTACGGCTGCTTTTCATGTACTCTTCTTGATCTGCTTCTTTTGGCTTCATTACTTCTCAATCCAGCCTGGTTTTACTAGGTTTCGACTTTGTTTTAATTGGTTTTTGTTGGGTTTTGTTCAGTTTTTTTTTTTAAATGAGGAAATTAATGAATTCGACTCTGGATTGGCACGTTTTTTGAATTAATTACATCCCTCGGTCTAGCATCTCAAGTCATTGGACCTATTCTTGTTTGTCGGTATCATAGTAAACGGAGCGAAATATCAATTTTGAACTTTTAGATAAATTTCTCCACGTTTATTTTCTATGCATAACGGTTACTAAGCTGCAAAAAACGTAAGTTTGTGGTCTTGCTCTTGCACTATTATTGATGAGAAGAATCAATCATGTATAATTAATTATATTGGTACTAAAATGAATAGTTCTTCGTTGATGTCTCTTTAATGTTAATTGAGCTTTAAATACTTTAGCAGTGTCCGGCCTGAGCGATTGCACTGGAAGTGAATTCTCTTTCTTTAAGAGACATACAAATCAACAATAATAATTTATGACAGTGACATCACAGCAGATATTGATTTTATTTTTATTATCAGTATAAATAAACCGATGTGTATTGAGGTACAATTGTATAATTGTCTTGCAGACTTATGATACTTGAGCTCTCTCGTCCCTGAATCATTGATCTTCTTCAGAATGGGAAAAGATCCTGGGAAATGGATAAAGACCTTGTTTTCAGGGAAGAAATCATCAAAGTCTAATCGATCAAGCAAAAAAAATACCTTGGTATTCTTTTTTTGCCTAGTTGTTTGTGACAACTTTTCATGCATATGATTTATCATAGCTAATCTGCAATTCTACATTGTAGATGAAAGGCATACTCTTTCACCAGTTTTGATAGTCTCTAAGGTACATAGATCTAAGGAGTAATCAAACTGAGGTTACAAAGAGAGGGATTTTTTTAGGCTTTGTACCTTTTGGCTTTAGCTCTGCATAAGTTAGGAATTTACAGGAAAGAGAGTTCCTAGAAATGTTTTGGCTGCATCACACAACTAAGGTGACGGTCATTGCTGAATATACTCAAAGCTGGTAATTCATCACTAATTCTTTGGCAGCTGGACGGACATGGTGTGAACTAATATTCTTTGGAGGCATAACCATTACTAAAATAGCTCTAATCTAGAAAAATAATAACAATAAAGTCTTAACTCGTTTACCTATGATCACTGGATTAGCCTTCCTTTAATCACAATGTCACTTTTGTGTCCTTTACAAGTGGTGGTCTTCTTGCATTATTTGTCCCTGAACTCCAGCATGGATACTTCTGTCATATAATCTGCATTATTGGCTGGTATGAATGTGCCTATTTCAGGCTTGCTTATTTATCGTAACTGTTTTATTTTTTCTGAACAAGTGGAGAAGCAAAGTCTGATTTATGTTACCACAATTTGATTTAATCTATTTGTTTCACATTCTGATGTCTCCTCAAATTGTACGATTTTGTAAGCTTGATTACATCAGGTGAGTGTATCAGTTATTTGCTATCATTCATTGACAGATATATTATATAGAATGAATATATCAAAATTATATACTTTACATTCATTAGTATAAAAATTAAAAAGAGGACAGGTTTCAAGGTGCGTTTTAGCACTCCCCTCCCCCCTTGTTGTTTTGATGCATTTCAATTTCCAACTACTTGTTTTTAGCATTTTTTATTGCATTTCATAGTGATTTTATAAGTTGCAAACAAAGTTAGAAATGCTATTGCTCGATTTGGACCATTTTTTATATTTGCTTAAAATGTTTAATGTTTTTACTGAAAACATTTTGATAGAAGAAAAAGGATGTGGTGATAGGTAAATGGTTGATTTATTATATTTGGCTACAACTGCAAACGTAGGTATTATTAGCTTTTCATGTTTTTTGAAGGATGAGGGGACAATTAGAAATGTGTGCCGTATGTTCTCCAGTTGTTATAGACGGACTTGTTTTCATTATTATGTAATTCCTTTATGAGTAGAACTAGAAAGGGATGCATACTGGAGAATTCAGCGTGTAGGTATTAAAGTCTCTCCTAAGAAGTTTCTGATTGTGGCTTCAATACTTTTGTGAAGAAACCTTCAAGTAACCAGGATGCTTTGGCCACTATTGAAGCATCTCTTCCTTATATCCCTGCTTCTTCACTGATATCCCCACCCACATCTGGAGCTGATGCTAGTAAAGAAGTGCTCTTGGAAAAGGTAGATGTTAGTAGATCATCAAATGACAGAAATATTCTTTCAGCTGGGATTGAAGACAACAATGCAGAACCTGTTGATTCTGGTTCACTGGATGATGTTGAGAAAATCAGGCTTGCTGATGCAGCTACGAAAGTTCAGGCTGGTTTTAGGGGATATCAGGTTATAACTTCTTATAGTCGTACAATTTCCTTTCATTTCTTAAGCATAATAAAGCTTCTATATATTCCTTGTTGTGATTTCTTTAACAAGATTTTTGGCAAATTGTTCAATTTGTAGTAAAGGTATGTCTACTTTCTTTTGTGTCTATGATTTGTAAATGTAATCTTTTCTGTTGGTGAAATTTTCATATCCCTTGGACTTGACCGATCTATTGTCTAATATTTAAGATACTAATGTTGAAATTTTAAAATGTATTATCTTGGAGCTTCAGCAAAAAATACACTTGTTAAACTAGTTGATGCTTTCTTACTCAAGAAATCTTGACAGATGGCACAACATGGTGGTCTTTTCGATTTGAAATTTTTGTTCTGATTTGTGAAGAGAAATAATAAAATGTTATTTCATTTATGGTCTTCTGCGTGGCTAGAAAGATCAATGAATGATTAAAGTGGTTTCTTCATTACTTATTTGAAGGCTCGTCAGGCATTTCAAACACTAAAAGGTGCCATACAACTGCAAGCTCTTATTCGTGGCCACTTGGTTAGGAGGCAAGCTGTTTCAACTTTATACTGTGTGAAGCGAATTGTAAAAGTTCAAGCTCTTGTTCGTGGTCACAAGGTTCGACATTCTGATATTGAGGTTGCTGTCCTCAAGGTAAAATTTCCTCAACTAAATTAATCCATGCAATGATCTGTGGGTTTTGATCCCTATCTTTCCTAGTTGGCTTGTTTAACATTTCTCAAGCATTAATATCGCTGGGTGTTCTGTATCATACAGTTGGAAAATTTTCTTTGTTTAATCCATACATTCCATTATGTAGGTGAAAGCTAAATGTCAGCAATTACGCTCTCCTTTCCTCTTTTTTTTTGTTTTTTTTTTGTTTTTGATAACATCTCTCTTTCCTCTTTGTGATACTAAATTTGCAAATTATTTGGTTAGGATACTAAAAGTTCAAATTCGACTGGAGTAGTTGCAACCGCACAGGCACAGAAGCTGCCAACCGGCATTTTTGTTGACCAGGTAGGAACACTTGCTACAAATTTTAGGTAATTAGATGAGCAACACGATATCACTGTTTTTGGCTTATTTAAGCTAGGTAGTAAGATATGATTATCTAGTAAATATCATTGTGGTTCATTGAGGGTTTCTTCCCCTGTTTAGTTGCAGCTAAGTGCTGTTCAATTGAGCTTAGTACTATACTAGTATACTAATTTATGAAGTCTCTCTTTTGGCATGCGTAGATTTTTGTATCTCAACATATAGTCGTCTGTCTCTCGTTGTATGTGTTGATTGTATGATGGTACATTTTAATAGGTATTTAATAACTTTAAACACGTTAAGTGATTTAGCCAAAACACGTTAAGTGACTTGCTGTTTTGTTTTTTTCCATTTCTTTTGTTTCTTGTTTATTCTTATAAATGTGATCCAGCAAAGGCAAGGAATAGATGAAAAATAATGCATGGCCTCTTTTTGATCCCCACATCCCGTTTTTGTTTTCATTTTTACTTTGTAGGCGAAGATTACTTCATAATATATTTTATCACTTGCAGCTTCCGGCCTTGTCATCCTCAACAGTTCCGTTACATCTTAATTTTGATCCTGGAGAACCTAACTCCACTTGGAAGTGGCTTGAGCGTTGGACTAGGTCTAACTATTGGGCACATCTTCCCAAATCAGATAAGAAACATGACTTAAAGTCCAATGAGAAGAGTACGCATTGTCAAACCTTTGAACATAACAAGGGGAAACCTAAAAGAAATGTCAAGAAAGCTTCTGGTTTGAAAGTTGATGATGCCTCAACCTCAGAGTCAAACACACTTAAACAGCCTGCAACAAAGGTTTCAAGCCACCTGATGCAGTCATCACAGGAACATCCACAAAAGGAAACGAAAAATCGTATTAAGAAAACTTCAATGCAGAGTGTTTCTAGTACATCTGAGATTGCCCCCGAGAAAAAGAAACACATCACTGGAAAACTTCTGGTTAATGCTGTTAGTGATGTTTCAGAGCATCGTGCTACTGATTCAGCAGATAAAATGAAAAGCCTGGGAGTGCCAAAATCAAAGCAGTCTGATCTTGAAAAGAGCCCTGGGTTGCAAGCAAAAGATGAGAATGGCCACTCACACAAAAATCCTATCGCTGATTTGCAGTCTAGTGTACAGAATGGTAAAGAAGTTATACATGGAGATAGTGAGGACTTGAAAATTAATGGGAACCCTCAGAACTCCCTGAGAAGAGCTTCACTGCCTGCCAGTTTCAACGATCAAGATAATAACAGTTCTCATAACACTCCAAGAGTTCCTAGCTATATGGCCCCTACTGAATCTGCAAAAGCTAAGCTAAGAGCACAAGGCTCTCCTGGGTTTGCTGGTGACTTGGTTGATAAAATTGGTATAAACAGGCGTCATTCACTTGCAACTTCATTAAATGGCAGGTTTAGCTCATTTTCCCCAAGAACCGAACGACTGTTAAACACAAGCAGCAGGGTTGTGATCAGGACTGATAGATCTCTGTCATCATTAAGGGATGGAACTGGTAAGATATTAAGGATTTTGTGTTATTCTGTATACCTTTTCATTTTCAGATTAGTTATACCCGTGGGCTTAGTTTGACTTGTGTTTTACATAGATAGTCATGACTGTATTGCGTGTTACCTTTGGAAGATTCATTGTCTTTATACGTACATACAAATATATTACTCTCTCTAGTACTAAGTGTAGGAATTGGATAATTAATTTGCAAAAATTAAAAAAATTAGTCAAGTTAGTTAATTGTAGAAAATTGTGTGTTGGTTTTCCTTAATAAAAACCCTGTTAACACGTGCAATACAAGTTGTTTAGGGGAAAATTATAAATTTGAGAGGCAGATTGAGTTGAGATTTTGCATTTAGAACCAAAATAAATCCCCTAACAAGTAGTATATGGGTTTTGTTGCTGGGGAATTCTATCACTGGTCCAGTGGTTGATCAAAATTGCTAAGGCTAACCAGCCTGCTGTTCGAAGAATATTTTTTATTGATTTAGAAGATTGTGTTTTGCGAGGTTTATAATGAACAATAAAATGTTCATATTAATTTCTCACTCAATGGTACTTGATTCTCAATTGTGCATCAAGAAAAAAAGTATTCATTATAATTAGTTAATCCCTGAATGGTAGACTTCATAGATCTCTGCTGTCTCCACCTTCCACTTCTCCCTAATGGCGTTCTATGATATTTTTCTCATTTGCAGAGAAGTTCATCCAACCCCAGTGGCGAAGGTGACTTACATATTTTATTCAGTTCAAGGATATTTCAAAAGAGGTAAAGAAATATTAACTTTACACCAAAAAAAGAATTCTGATTAACGTCATACATTTACTTATCCTTTTCCTTTTGGTCATATGAACAGGAAGGTTTGCCATATTATAAGTCTCAGATTTGGAAGTGTTTTGGTGTTATATATGTCTAACTGTCCATGATTCGTAGCATATGGACTGACCTTCACTGCTTTGCTTTCATGGGGCTCTGCTATATTTGTATGATTGCTATCACTATATTGTTCGTATGTTAAGTAGTTTTTAAATTAGCTGCAATGTAAATTTAGTTTCCTAACTTCATATAATCCTTTAGTTTGATTCCTTAATTTTATAAAGCATATTTCCAATCCTCTAATCCTAATACCGTTAGTCTCAAATAATGACTTTTTGTGCTAGGCATTATTATTTTAAAAAGTTACATTTATTATGTCGGTATTTGATAATGATTTGTTAAAACTTTAAATTTCAGTGTTGATATTTTTTTCAAATTAAAACTAATGGGGTTATGGTTAGAGGACTGAAAATATTTTATAAAATTAGGGAATCAAAAGGAATTTTTTGTGCAGTTCAAAGATAAAAAAAAAAAAAACTTTTGCAGTTGAAATTCTAAAATTAAGGTAATCTTCTGATGGCCAATTGCTATGTGTAACACCTTACATTTTGAATTCATTCTCATCTTTCCCTAATATTTACAAAGCTATTCAAGCTTGTATGAGATTGAAAACATAAAAAATGTGAGCTGTCAAAAGCTTCTCATTTCATGACGTAAATTTCAGATATTCTTCAAACTCTAAGTCAACTTTAAAAAAATTATAACTAATTCTATAAAAATGGTTTTGGCATGGTTCTAGTTTCATTTCAAAGCTTGAGGAGTCCTCTATTTATAAAATACGATCATGGAATTCTACTAACCCAATTGAAACAGTTTATTATTTTCCCAAAACAATATTGTCTTTGTGCTCAGAAACATTGGCTAGATAGCATGATTTTTCATAAAGGTTACATAGCTCCAAATCTTTTCATTTTTGACTTGTTAGAAAGCTGTGCGTATTTAGTATTTTACATAACTATTTAAAGCTAGTGTTTCTTTTGCTATGGCTAAACTAGCTCACAAGTTGTATAACAGAAAATCGCAGACTCGAGTCATCGTATATTATGAATATGCATGGCTAAAATGTGGCAAACAAGTCTAACAAAAACTTTACACATCGCCGCATCATAATAAAGATTTAAAATCATTTAATTACCATATATGGTTTTTTAGCATAATTTACAACTTATCATTTTAAACTGTTTGGTGAACAACAACATGCTTTCATAACTTTAATAAGATTAAAACAATCTTCATAATATTTTTTGAAATCTCCTTGTCATCTTTACAAGTGCTTGCTCCTATAATGGGTTAAACTTGGGGAAATTATAGTAGTACGGACCTCTCAAACAACTAATGAAGCTTGATCAATATTCGACACACACACATCAAAGCTTAGCCAAATAACTTTTACGTATGAGTTAATTGTTTGAGAGGTTAATAATCACGGCCATGACATATTTCCAAGTATAACAGCATACAAGCAACAATTAACAATCAACATGCTTATCATAATCTCATGGCAAGCCAGCAAGACATATTGTCACAATATTTCAAACAATGCTTAAAGAGAGAGAGGAAAAATGCTACCTTGCATGCTTTTAACCCAACACTTCTTGAAATGAAGGGCCAATAGATGTTGTGGAAATGGAATTGGAGGCTTGGTCATGGTGGATCAAGTTATACAAGCAAAGAAAACAGAGGAATTATAAAGCTAAAAGGTAGTGAACTTAATTACTTTCATTGTGTGCTTGGTATTTATGCTTGTGTGATGATATGTATAATTGCTTTGATTGATTACATGAAGCATGAATGTAGTTTTAAAGCTCTGTTTCTAGTTGTTCCTATAGCCATGTATGATGCATGAAATATTGAGTGTGTAGACATGTCATTATGGCAGTCATGAATTTATATAATGCATGCATGTCATGTACTAAGCTTTTGCCATATATGCATAAATGGTGTTGTTTGCTAGTGGGATTTTGTTTGTCATGTACTAAGCTTTTGCCAATGGATGTTGTTTGCCATATGTTAGGTAACAAGCTTCCAAAGGAAAGAGGAAAAACAAAGGCAAGGGTAAATGGAAGGAGAAATGAACTTCCCATGGTATTGTTTTGTTATAAGTTAGAATATGTAAAAACAATTATATGAGCTATGTAAATTAATGATCTGACCTTATCATGTGAAGTTGATGTGTTAAGATGTATAGTGACCAGTTGGGAGTCATAGACTAGCCTTGAAATTGTGATTTTAGGATGCATGTATATGGCTTCCTAGTTTCAGCTCTTTTCGGGGCATATTCACTATTTCAATGTATAATATATGGTGAACAGTATGCAATGCTCATGTTGACTTTTATATGCAAAGCAGACACTTAGAGATTTCCAAAAGGTCCTAAATCAGGGCAACTAGATGTATGTACAATGAGTTATGGATTTTTAAAATTAAGGTATAGAATTTGCCCGAAAGACAGAGTAAGGATAGATAATGTGTGTGTTTGGTATTGCTTATTAAGGGTTAATAAGCACTTATTACGTAAGCCGAGATAAAACTCCTCTTATATACTTACCTCATATACCATAAATCATTATTTATAAGCACTTATTGTTTAAAAATAAACTATCTCAAATGAGCACAATAACTTGGCTATATGAATTTGATGAGAATCAGACTAGACTTGTATTTGTCTCAAATAAGGTGCTTCAATAGATTTCAAGAACATTTTAGAGCATCCACATACGAGTTTTCTATAATTAGTTATGAATTTTCAAAGTGAATCAAAAATTTGAAAATGGGAAATGAATAGCAACCAAGGATGAATATAGAAGTTTTAGATTATGATCTTTAATTATCGATTCACCTGAACCATTGAGTTTCCACTGTGTAACAAAAATGTCAAAATGACGGATGTGACAATTATAAACTTATAAGAAAAACTAATACCAAATATCAAATATTGAATAAAAAATAACATTATATATTGTTCTACAAAAGATTATTATCTATATTTGATTTAATCATTTTTTGAGTTTAAAATTCAAATTAGTTATTATTTAAAATAAATCTGGATTATTTCATGAAATAATGTGAAAATTATTGGATATGGTGAAAGAGAATATATAATTATATATATATGAGGTTTAGGATAATTATATAGCTTTCTATATATAAAGAAAATGGATATGTGCGTGTGTGCGCTCCCCCTTGCAGAAGTGTTTGGGGGAACTCCTGGTGTCACTTGATCCTTTAACATTATTGCTTCCGAGTATTGGTTGACTTAATTTATCTAAGCTTTTGGTTCATATCGTAGCTGTTTTGCATGATTGTATGATTATTAGGGTAATTCATATTATTTCATTTTATTATTACTTATATATTGATTTCTTTAAAAAGGTTCATCATTAAACAATGTGTCTTTTTCTTTTCTAGAGTTCATAATATGGTTGTTCTGATTTGATCTCCAAGTGTGTGCTTGTATAGCTGCTGTCTCAAATCCATATCTATCCTTTTATACTCATTCCTAGAATGTATATGTGTCCTCTCTAGTGATAGGATCCTCAAGCAGTCCGCGGCTAGTTGAACTTGCCATGTTCGGATGAGGCCTCGAGTTCAAGTGATACTCCTCCATGTCACATCCCAAATTTTGGGCTTAGAATTTGAAAAATAAGTCTAAATTAAGTAGATTATGAAGCCCAATTGAGTCAAATGTCTTAAGTATATCATGAGGAAAATGCTTAAGATAATTATTAAAATTATTTATGGGCCTTGAAAATTGAAGAAATATTATGGAATATTATTTTGGGGATTTATAAAAATTATGAAGAGGATTAGTTCCCCAAAACGGCCCAAATAATTGTAAATGTTAGTTTCTAGGAATTAAAAACCTATTTTTGCGAAAGTTCAAGGAAAAATAGTTAGAGATTATCGTTTGTGTAATGCCCCAAGTTTTGATTAAGGGCTAATGATAATTATTGAGAATGTTTTATGAATTAAAGTTGATTCAAGTTCCGAACTAATTATTGGAAATGCCCAACACCCTGTATTTTAGCATAATTATGTGATAAGTAATTATTTGAGCTAAATATGAGGGGAATGACGCAATAAGAAGAGGAAAAGAATTTAAATATGTGTTATAAGGCAATTTAAGTTAATGTGCCAAAATCAGTGGAAAATTAGAAAGAATGGAAAATTGTTAATTAATTAGTCAGTGATTAATGAAGAAATTAATTATTAATTAAGAAGAAATGAGTTGTGTGACCAAATGACTAATGGATTAGTTAATGTAACTATAAGGTTGCTTATTTGGTGAGAAATAAGGAGATTAGGACATATGGCAAGATAAGAGGATGAGAGAGGGTGTTGTGAAAAGTCAAATGGAATATTTTAACATTTTTTTCTCTCTCTCTCTTCCCTCCATTTCCTCTGAACAAGGCATAGGAGTGTGGGAATCATCATTTCATCTTCCTCACTCACTCTTCTCTCCATTTTTGAGCAGTCATTGAAGGTGAAGAAAGAGAAAGTATCCAAGCTAAAAACTCTTGCATTTTGACCCTTTAGATGACCTCTAATTCCAAAACTCTCTGTTTTAATCTTGTTCCTTGGATTGAGAGCTATGATTCTATGGTGTTAGATTTTCCATTGGTGGTGTTTTGAATAATTAAGGAAATCTAAAGGTTGGTAAACCAAAGGACCCCTTTAGAAAAGTTGTTGAGGTAAATGAAATGAACCTTTCTATGAGTTTTATGGCCATTGGATTTAGTCTTGAATTTCTGGAATTTTTGCCCAATTTTTGAAAATGAGGGTCATTGTGTGTATGGCATAATGCGATCATGGAAATGGTGCTTTGTGGTGTGTCTTGAATAGATAGAAATGGATTTGAGGTTGAAATTGTAAGTTTGGCAAATTTTGGGGATTTTATGTTAGATGTTGCCTAAAACAAAGCATGATAATGGAATAAGAATTTGGTAGTTTTGATGTTTTCATTGGATTTCTTGTGCAATATTATGTGGGAATAATCTTGGATTAGAATCTAGGATCAATGGAAACATATGGTTAAAATTTGGAAAATGCTGTCAACTCTGCTGCCTTTTGGCTTCTGATAAGCATCACTCGAGTGTTCAATGGTCTCACTCGAGTGAAGCATTAGATGTTCTCTTTTTCCTTTAGTTTTCTGTTGAACTTCCTTGTAAAAAGCCAAAAGTGTTTGTATCACTTACGAGTGTTGTGGGTTCTCACTCGAGTGAATCTTGTCTCACTTGAGTGTATGTGTATTTGACACTATGAAGTCGCGTCTCGGGATATCACTCATGGTCAATTTTTAAAAGTGTGTCTTAATACTTGCGAGTGTTAAGCCATCACCCAAGTGCCAAGGTCCCTGCTTGAGTGCACTTCTTCTTTGAAAGCTTCTTTTGCTCTTGAGTGAGCACTTCCTGAACCTTACATTGTAGAACTCGGGTAAGCATTAGGCTATCACTCGAGTGTTGACATTCAAGCTCGACTGCTATGAGTATTTCTTGTCTCTGTCTGTGCTTTCTATCAAGCACTCACATGAGTGTACTTTTCATGACTTGAGTGCAAGTCCATCATCGCTCGAGCGAGGCCTTCTTCACTTGAGTGCAACAGTGAAAAATCAGCACTTATACTTCTAAAAAGGGATCTTTAGTATAGTTCTTCCAATCCTTTAAGGCTTTTGTTAGATGCATTTGTAGCTTCCTAAAGGACTTTAATGATAACCAAATCTAAGTGTTGAAGTCATTAAGTATTGGAATAGAGAATAACACTTCATCCCTAATCATGAATTATAGGATTTGATATTTGCCCTGTTCGTGAGAGACTAGTACCAGAGCAAGCATGAAAAGAACTAGTGACTTTTCTCTCATGTTGTGTATGATGCTTGGTATGCATGACTTATCATTGTGTTGTTGTGAAATGCATCTTATGAAACCAATATATTGTGAGAATTATGGGCGTGATGCCATTGTGAGATTATGGATATGAAATGTGTTGTAGTGCATTGTAGCGTGAGCACTTCAGCGTGAGTAGTCGTAGGTGGTGATGAGTATCACACCTACCCCTACCGTTGAACTGCCATTGTAAGTGCCATGGCGGTGTTTTGGAATTGTGAATTCCTACTTTAAGAAACATGCTAGTATGGCTATGTATTGTGAAATGATTTATATGAAACCCAGCTGTAGTGAAATATATGATGTGAACCATGTTATGGTGCAATACAGCGTGATCACTTCAGCGTGAGTAGGCGTAAGGGTGATGCTCGTCATACGTACCTCTGCTGCTTAACTGCCGTTGTTTTTGCTGTGTGTGGTGTTATGATTTGCTTTCATGATTTATAGTTATGCATATTATGAGTGATTTGTTACTACCGGGATTTTTTAGAATCTCATTCTCCCACAAAACAAATTTCAGACAGGGCTAGTGGTTCCAAAGAGAAGCAGGTGATGAAGGGCGGATAGAGCTCCAAGCTAGAAGTTTATTTTGGTTTTTGGTTATCATTATCGAGATTTGAATATAATATATTGTGGACCATAGAATGGTATTTGTGTAATCCCCTAGAATGGGAAACAAATTATGGGCGTTTATGCCCTGTAAACCCTTAGTTGATTAATAGAACCTGAGTGTGTTGGGAATTTATATTGCACTATGATATTTATGAATGGAATCAAACTGTACATGCCAATTGTGTATTTGTAACATGAATATGAGACCGTCGTGAACAGGTTTTTGAAAATTTTTTGTAAACCCTGTTTAGGGAGAAGAAAAATTTTATAATTTTCCAATTATCCTGTGATCTCTAATTCAAGTTAATTACGTGTTTTGAACGTAAATCTCGGCCTTGATGAGAAGAGGGTTACATTTGTGGTATTAGAGCTGTAGTTCCTGGCAAGGGTAGGATTTGTTAGGATAGTTACCATAGTTTGTTGCCTTAGTCATAACGGATGACTTAGGATTGTTTGTTGTATACACATGAGTATTTCTACTGTTTGTGGATATGTATAAGTTTTAGGGGTTATGTGTATATATTTACTATGGTACTGATGTGGTGAATCATTTGTAGAGTTAAAGGATAAAATGGTTCGCCCTAGACTCAGACCAGTGGACCTAGAGATGGAAGAATTAAATGACAATCCACCTGACCCAATGTAGGAGATGATGAATCTAATAAGGGAATAGAGAGACATGATCAATGAGCTAAGAGAAGAGCTCAGGGAAGAAAGGGCCAAGCGCAATGAGGAAAAGGTCCAATCTACATGTAGACCTAAGAGGAAACCTAAGCATAGACTCATCATGAAGAGATAGCCGAGAAATCTAATTGGTCTTGACAGTCCCCATTTCGCGTGGTACCTAATCAAGTTTCTGATGTAGAAGATCAACCAAGGTTGCGACCACAGAGCATCCTTATTCAATAATATTCATACTAGCTTCATAAATTTTCTAGAATTTCAAAGTATCTAATGCATCCCTACTTCCCGACGGATAGGGCAAATAAGTCCAGAAGCTGCTTGTTCGAATGTTCATAAATTTACTCAGAGCCAGAAGGGGAAGTAAGGATGTATTAGATGCTTTGAAGTTCTGGAAAATTTATGAAGCTAGTATGAATATTACTGGATAAGTATGCTCTGTGGTCGCAACCTTGGTTCATCTTCCACATCAGAAACATGTTAATATAAAGCTAAGTATCTGCTTAATATTATTATTATCTGAAAGTATGAAAATTAGTTGTTCTTATAATAGCATATGAACTTCGTCCATCTTTTCTAAGGTAATGGTAGTAAGTCCCGACGGATAGGGCAAATAAGTTCAGAAGCCGCTTGTTCGAATGTTCATGTGTTATTAAAGATCAATGTTTAAGGCATTGGCTAAATAATAATAATATTTGCAAATTTTCATCTTTATAAGAACATACAAGGTAATATTTATAACAGCTCTATAAATAACCTAGAAACTTCATCTTATCTAGCACAATTCTATGAAACCTGACGGTGATGATATAGTGTAAGGGAGTAAAATTTAATCTTGTTTAGATCTTTCTCTTTCCGCTCCAACTCCTCTTGTTCTTTTTCTATTCCTTCTTCATCCTCCAATTCTGGTATTGCACCAACAAAAAATTTAGGGAAATCTTCCCTACAAAACAATATTTTCAACAATGAAATTCATTTTGAAGATATTGATCAAAATTTTAGTGATTGGACTATACCAATCATTAACCAAAATGATTTATATAAACCTAGGGATAAAAAATTCTTTAAGTCTTTTGATTATATAATTAGAACAGTTGAAGAAACTATTCCTCTAAAATCAGGATCAACTAACATGTGTCTTTTGTCAGAAAAGTTAATTTTAAAACACCAAATGAAATACAAATTGATACACATTGTATGTGTCCAGATTGCATTTAAACCCTTAGTCAAAGCAGGTTTACATGTCTCCACTTTGGTCTATGTCAAATATGGAAGATATGAAATCTTCTTTGAATCAATTTATGGAATGGTTGAAGCGGGTCTCCATGATGGACCAATCGACTTCAATTGTTTCCCAAATATTATGGCTTCTCTTCATGATGATCTTATCATTGATGTTTTGAAATTGAGCCTCAAATTACATGGGTTTAATATGAAACCTGGAGTTTCACCAATTGCTCTAATTTATAGGATTCAATATAAAGTCATGAACTCTTCTACCTTAAACATTAAAATGTTTAACCAAGGTAAATAAACATGCTTGTTCCTAACAAATGCTACTAGAGAAAATGTTACAGCTCCAAAAACAATAAAATGGGAAGAAGTTGCTCTTCTTGATGATTGGGATTTAGTTAAAATTGCCCCAGTTATCCCAAAACCTACACCTGGTTCTTACAGAATTAGGCAAATTGAAAATGGAGATGTTAGAATCACTTTTGATCGAAGAAGATCATTTAGTGTTTCTAGGACACCTTTCATTCAGGAAAGCTATAAGACTGCTATAGAACAACCTTCTAGTCATTCTTGTAGTTCTTCTGTCGAAGAACTAGTAATTTCACCTTCAGTAATGTAAGGTCAAAATGAATCAGCAAGTTTCGTAAGACCTATCTACCAAAATCTTGAAGATGAACAAGTTGAAACCCAAACTTGCCAATCACCAACATATTCCGATATGCATGTTATTGAGGAACAATTTGAATTAGATAAGAAAATTTTACAAAAAGATTTCTATTCTAATGAAAATACTGAAAGATGTGAATGGCTTTTCAAAAAATATAAGACCAAAGAATTGTGAAATCCAATTCAAGAAAGGTTTTATAAAATGCTTAGAAAGTATAAACTTCATATCCCGTTCTTTCTATGGTTTGATACCTATATAGAAGAACATGGTATAAAGGATTATCCTTTCAAGCCATTTGAAAGGATTAACACCTCTTGGATTTTAAAAAATGAAGACAGAGTTGAATCTGATCTTCCACCAAAACAATCTTACCAAATTCCTAAAATTAAAATTGGTGAAGCCACTGTTATAGCTTCTCCTTTCAAAAATAAGGGTCCTAAAATGGAAAAAAAATCAAAAGATATTCAAAATATCATTGAACAAAATAATTATACAAATTCTTATCTTTAAACTTTAGGAGAACAAATCCTAAAAAAGAAAATAACTAATGCTAAAACTAATGAAATCCCTTCCTCTAGTTCCATTAGCAAACAATCAATTTTCAAATCATATACTATCCCTACAAATATTGAAAGTAGTATTAAAAAAGAATTGAAGAAGAATTAAAAAATATAACAATTCCTGAAACTCCTCAAGCCAAAACTACTTCTTCAAACTCAAAATTAACAATAAATGTTTTGAAAGATAATCAAACTAGTTCTAGTGAAGATTTTCTTAAAATTAACAAAATTGAAAATTCAAATTGGAAAAATCCAACAAAATTATATTACCCTAGACCCACTCCTCTGGATATAGGCCTAGAAGAAAAAGATATTGTTATAAAACAATTCAATGCAAATAACATTTATGTTTGGAACATAGATGGACAAACTAAGACAAATATTTTGGAAATCTACCAACAAATGACAATGGTCAATAACGCCTATGCTATATATAACAACTGCCAAGAGGAGGAAGTTGTTTATATATTGATCTCTGGCTTTACTAGGCAACTTAGAGGTTGGTGGGATTATCATCTCACTCAAAATCGAAAAATGCAAATCTTGCAAGCAATAAAAACCACTTTAGAAGGAATAACAATCACTAATGAAGGGGCACCAATATTAGATTATGTTAATTGTCTTATAGTTAACATAATCGAACACTTCATTGGTGATCCTTCCCTCTAGAAAGATAAATTGGCAGATCTTCTATCCAATTTAAGGTGTAAAACCTTGTCAAATTTTAGATGGTATAAGGATAATTTCCTTATGAGAGTCTATACCAGAGAAGATGGAAATCATCCAATCTGGAAAGAAAAATTCTTAGCTGGCCTTCCTAGTTCATTAGGAGAAATGGTCAGGGAAAGAATTAGAAATCAATATGGTGATGGTCAAATCCATTACGAAAATTTAACACATGGATAGCTCATTGCAATTGTCTAGAAAACTGCTTTAAAACTTTCTAACATTCCCATGACATCCCTAAGGATTACCATATTTCATACCTCAAGGCACTCAAGCCTTTAATCAAGAGGATTCAAATTTTCAGGGCACTTCCCAGGGGGTTACCCATCCCAAGATTCCTCTGGGTTAAGCTTGCTTAACTTTTGTGTAACTCAATAGAAACGTAGATATCGACTTTAACTGCCTCTGTCCATCGGTACCCCGTGACTGTCCTTATCTCAAAAATCATGCCAGTTGCCTCCGGCTGACTAAATACAATGTATGGAATGTGTAACACCCCGCCTTTAATCATGTAATTATAATTCGATATTAAATAATTAAAGTAGATTAGAGACCTTCGGATAACTTAAACTCGTTTCAATCTCCTACTTTGTGGTAGGGTTTTCACAAAATCATTCAAAATCTCTTTCCTGTTCCTGGTCTCCATTTCAAAATTCGAATATAATCACCTGTGCAGTTTATCTACATTCACGTATGACAGAGTGTAAAACCAATTCCCCGGCAACTCCCGGATTCTATACATATATAACCTGAGGTTTAAGTATCCACTAGGGGATTACATCCAAAATTGAATATACAATTCATATTTCAGATTATACAGTAATCCCGAATTCAAAAGATATAACCAACATTCCAAAATCAACTATACCCCTAAGGGTCCTAAGTGCTCCGGGTCGGCCTCTTCTCCTTTGAGTCACATGCCCTGTCTGAAAGGTTAGTCATAGGAAGGAATGAGATTCGAGAGAATCTCAGTAGTAACAAACCACTCATACAATGTATAAATACCAAGCATGTATATAAATCACAACCAGCAACAACAGCAACATCAATCTCAAAGATACATGGTTTTCACCACAAACGACAGCACTCACGGCTGTATACACAATACGACAGCTTACGCTGTAATCACCATCACGACAGCTTACGCTGTAATCACAATAACGACAGCTTGCGCTGTAAACGACAGCTTGCGCTGTAAACGACAGCTATCACCAGCTGTAACCGTAGCAGCATTAAAGATTCATCACAGAACAGTGATAACACACACATACAGAGCATTACACAAAGTATAAGAGAGAGAGTCACTACCTGATCCTTTCCTGACGTCCTTCAGCGCAGTTGGCTCACGAGGGCGGCAAATATCGAATCCTACAATTCCAAATGCACTATTTAGACACTTCCATAGTGTTACTTAGGGTTATATGAGTCTATAATGATAATTTACAAAAATACCCCCGGGGACCCGGCCTGGGCCCGCCATACCCGGACCGGTTGCACTTTTCTCGAAATTCTAATCTGGGCTATCCTAACATATTTCCGCCCAAGGAATCCATTTCCGTACTCAGAATTATCAAATTCAATGTCAAATTACGAAATTGCCCTTGGCAGCCCCTACTTTTAGGGTTTTAGGGGTGTTTCCGTAATTATGCTTTCTCGGCCTTTTTTGAAAAAGTGCCCAACTGTAACCCCACCTATTTTCGCCCACTGAATCCAATGGAATCATCAAATCATTGAAAATCCAACTCTAAGACTCATTTACAGCCTTGGCCGAAATATACATGTTCTCCGGGAAAAATTGGGGTTTTACGATTTCGGCTCCGTAAACGCATTCCTTTCTACTCCTAACCACTTTATTAACCATTACATTAGGTTACAACTAACATTAAGACCCAATTTGGGCAGCATAACCCCTAGGCCACATCATTTCCAAACTTTAAAACCAATGGCAATCCGGCGAAATTTCACCGATTAAATTGCCCACAGCAGCCAGAATAAGCAATATACGAAAGTTTGGAAGTTACCTCAAGCTCCTTCTAGCTTTTCTCAAGAGTGGCTGAAAACCCTAGCCCCTTGAACACCAAATTGTCTTCTCAAACACCTTAAATAACATAGAAGAGAAGCTTAGGAACAAGGTTATACGCGTTAGGAGCTAGATCGTTGGAGAAATCGGCTTACCTTGCGAGATTTCTCCTCTTTCTCTCTCTAAGAGCTCTCAACTTTCTCTCACTATCTTCAGCTGGAAATGGCGTGAAATGGCTGAAGAAGATGAGCAATTTGATTAATAATCCATGCTGACATCATCTTTTAATGAGATGATGTCATAATTCCCATTTTCGGATTTTCTGGCAGATTTTCTGCCCAAACTTTGAAATATCATAACTAATTCTAGAAAAATAGAAATGAGGTGATTCCAAAGCCAAATGAAAGATATTTAAGTCCTCTTCATAGGAAAAATATTGGCCATTACTGCAAATCACCACAAAATTCCCAGAATTTCAATCTTTGCATACTGTTCCAGAAAATAATTAATTTCGCTGGGCAAACTTCAAAAATCCAAAACTCTTAGGTCACAAATCAAAATGATACAAATTATATGTTCATTTTGAAGCTTGACATGTGAAATTTAATACTGGAAAATTTTAGAATTTTTAGACACCATTTGCCTATTTAAAACGTCCATACAAATTGGCTGCCCTGTACAGAGTTTCAATGGACAGAGTTTTCAACTTTAGCACGATTGTTCCCAATGGTTCCAATTTCACAATAAACACTCTCCCCACATGAATTTTCACAAGGAAGCCATTGGAATCATTAAAATATCCAAATTCCCATCACACATTCTCCAAAAGTGTTTATTCAACAATAATTATATCCACTTTTAAAGTCATTAGCCCTTAATCACTTTTTGGGATATTACAGAATGCATATTAGTACCGATACTTGGACTCAAACATGTACTTTGGGATATGCTCCTTATAGTCCACCAAGCTGTCAATCGAACCTGCTCCCTCAGTGTCCATGACATCCTTATACCACCCTCAAACTAGTATTATGATACTGGCTAACCTCCTGGTATTCACTGATCCTCTGATGTTGGTTTATAGAAGAGGAGTTATTCACTTCCCTAGTGCCCCATTCTGTACGTATTTCCTATTTACCATACAATCAAGACCTTATTGGTATACAATCCTATTGCTAGAACCGCTTTTAGCTCTGATACAAAAAATATCATAGTAGCGCCCATACGCCGTGGCAATATAAGGTACTGCAGTTGTAACACCCTTACCTTTATGGTCATCTAATGAGTTTTACATAGTACATTCGAACCACACATCGTTATTCATCTATAAAAACTCTTTCAATTCCAACCTCAAGATAGGACTCAAACCTGTAGTTGAGTAGGTTTTTTCAAAATCTTGCGGAAGCGTCATTCAGTAGTTCACAACTTCATTACTACTCATCAATTCTTATCTTTATTTAATTCAATCAGAGTGATTCACTGCTCATTTATCTAGCCATACTATTTCTTTGCTCATTCTTAGTTCATTCATTTATATATTTATACAGACAATGTAGCCACATAGGGCTACCAGAGTGTCTACTATAATACACAACAGATCAATCTTCACTTCTCTGCCATAGTTCCCTCTTATGCAACTCCCTGCAGTACTCTTCTATACTTCATCACACCTGTATGGTTGGTTCGGGGGAGTAAGATTCGAGAGAATCTCAGTAGGAAATAGTTACCATAATGCATGCATGATAGATTCTATGTGCATAAAATGTTAGTTTTACCTAGATGTATACCCCATAATGACATTTCTGCATGCTCAATGTTTCATGCAACAAACCTATGGCCACAGTATAAATAGAAATAGAGCTTCATTGCTCAAATATGCTCTACACAATCAAGTAAAGCAATCGCATACACCACTACACAAGCAGAAATATCAACTACATGCAAATAAGTAAAGTTCCCTACCTCTTTTCTTGAGTCCTCCTCTTTTATCTTTTCTTCCAACCAATGTAGCTTCTTGGAAATTCTTCTATTTCTTCTTCCTTGACCTCTTATGGCCTTAGATACCCAATGACATCATTAGAGACATGATAGAGATTCATTGGAAGTGTATATTAGTGTTCAAGAAGTTAGGGAGGCTAAACACATCATGTTGGTTATCCTTTGCGGCACTTAGGTAGCTATTGAAAGTTCAAAAAAGTGCCTATGGGGTTAGGAAAGCTAAACCAATCAACACCATTCAAAAATGTGAAATACTGAAATAGGGAACTTGGACCCGGCCAAAAATCCCTTGGCTGCAGCCAAGAAATCCTCTGTTCTTAGCTCAACCTCCAAAAATCATAACTAAATCTACAAAAATTGAAAAGAGTGGTTCAAAGTTCTATGGAAAGCTCTTTAAGTTCTCTACACAGGAAAAATATAAACCACTGCCATCTACAACTACAAAATTACAGAATTCCATAAATTCCACAATATTCTAAAATCAAGTCTAGAAACAGTGCATAACTTCAAAAATTCATATCTCTTAGTATACAAGCCTAAAAATTATGGGCCACCTATTAAACTAAAGCTCTATATGTCTACTTTAATCCTGGAAAGATTGAGTATATTTGGACTTGGTTTGACTAACAAAGGCATTGCATAATAACATTGTCTCTAGTGAAACAATCAAACAACAATTACTTTGAACTTCAATAAATTTCATATTTGCATACAAATTTTCAAAAATCATGAACACCTGTATTCTCACACAATTTCTCTTTTAAATCCAATCGAACCATCAAAAATATCAAAATCCAGTCCAAACACTACCAAAACAGGTCTAGACGAAAATTAGAAAAAATGTAGTTTCTTGATTCCAATCAACTTAACACCTTCTTTTCACCTTGAATTATTTGTTTAACCACTCAATTACATTTCCCACATGATTAATCCAAATTTAGGCAACACCTCCCCTTAGGGTTTGAGCTTCCCAAATTGCAAAACTCAATCAAACAAGCTACTAAACCAATAATAACATCAACAACTATCAAGAATCAACAAGAGAAACTAGATTCTTGCAATTACCTTTTGTTTCTCTCTCTAAAACCATCAAACCATGGCCCTTCTCTCATCTTCCTCATGATTGTGAGCTTGCTACATGAATATTTCAAGAAGGAATAGAGATTACAGAGAGTTGTTCAGGAATTAGGAGGCATAACCCATGAAATTTCACAACCAACTTACCTTGGTTGCTTCTTGAACTTCTTGAGCTCCTTCTTTCTCTTTTATACTCCAACCCCCCCCCCCCTCTCTCTCTCTCTCTCTCTTGGCTCTCCAATTTTGGTAAAAAATATGGCCTTAGAAGAGATAAAGGTTCACTTAAAATATCATGTCTCCACCTACTCAAAATATTGTATAAAATTGATATTTGTCACATGTCTTACTTTTTTGACTTTTCAAATACTCATCTTGATTAAATATGAACCAAGTGTTTAATTCCCTTTTCTCTCCCCTTTTGGACGTCAAATGTGGCTATTGAAGGAACCAAATATCTTCATCCATTTTTTTGAAACTAATATGTAATGGCTCTTTAACACTTACCTACTATTTTTTAGTTTTCAACCTTCTTTTACTTGTCTCAAATTGCTTCATCTTTTAGCATATTTATCACAAATATTCATTTTCCTTTTTGCTCCCTCATTTGGCTGTCTAACACATAAGGAAAATGAAAAAATATTGGCTTTTGATTTCATTAGCCAAATGACTACTTTGCCCCTACATTTTTTGTGATTTTCTCACATTGACAAAAGCTGACAGAATTTTCATCAAAATTTATAAATTCATATCTTTATTTATATACATCCAATTAGTGTGATTCCAAAGGCTATGTGACCCTTTGTAGCGCTCGAAATTTGGAAAAACATGGAGTCGCCACCAAAATATTTGAAATAGGCATAATTTTGGAAACCTCTTTAAATCTGGAAACTTGTCTACAAAAACCATTTAGAGTTCGGGAGTCGTTTGTGTATGGAGAAGGTGATAGGCAACCCACAACACCCATTCAAAAGAATGGTTACCCTAAGTTAATTATTTAAAAATAAATATGGCCTTTAATCTAATGATATTCAACCAAATAAAAAAGAATATTTACAAAACTAAATGAAATGAAAGCTAAAGAAGAAGAAAAAAAGAACACTTATTTACAATAAGAAAAAAAATATTTATTTAAAAAAAGAACATAAGAAAAAAATATATTTATTTACAAAATTGAACTTGATCTAATCACCATTAATGGAGATTTTTCATTTTTAATTTTTTTATTATTCTCCCCACAAGTAACTTCCTAATTTAAACCTATCAACATAACTGAGATTTTTTTATTTATTATTTGTTATTTATTATTTTCCCTTAATGAATGACAATGCCAATCATCATCAAAGAGGGGATTTATTTTAATTTTCATTTTCTTATTTTTTTTTCCTTTCAATGATGATCACCAATTTGCACATCGATTAGCATTAATAGGAGGATTTTTCTTATTTTTTCTTGTTTTCATTTTTTATTTATTTTTTTCTTCCAAGGATGATTACCAATTTGGATACAAATAATCATTTTAAATCTTTTTTGTATTTTTGAGTGGGGCTCAGACAAAACAGGGTGTTCACGGTTGCCCCTCTTTACTTGATTCATAGCTGAGAAAAGTGAGATTCTCGTCTATGAAGCAAGTAAAGATAAGAACACGTATTTTGTCCGGCCAAAGAACAAGGTGCCCCTTTGGAACCAAAGAGGGTTTGGACAAAATACAGTGTCCATGCCCCTCTTTACTTGGTTCATAGGGGAGAATAATGTAGGCGGAGATAGATGATTACCTGGAGTGGAAGTAAAGTGCATAGTTACATAGGACTTGGGTGGGGTGTAAAAGAATTGTGCCAACTGGTATTGGGCTTTAAGAGTGCCTACTGATACAGGGCTTTAAAAGAATAGTGCCTGCCGTTACAGGGCTTTAAAAGAATTGTGCCAGCCGTTATTGGGCTTTAAGGGTGCATGTCGGTACAGGGATTTAAAAGAATAGTGCCTACCGTTAGAGGGCTTTAAAAGAATTATGCCAACCGTTACTGGGCTTTGAGAGTGTCTGCCGGTACAGGGCTTTGAAAGGGTGCCAGCCGGTATTGGGCTTTAAGGGTGCCTGCAAGTACAGGGTTTTGAAAGGGTGCCAGCCGTTACTTGGCTTTGAGGGTGCCTTCCGGTACAGGGCTTTAAGGGGTGCCAGCCGTTACTTGGCTTTGAGGGTGCCTTCCGGTACAGGGCTTTGAGGGGTGCTAGCCGTTACTGGGCTTTGAGGGTGCCTTCCGGTACAGGGCTTTAAGGGGTGCCAGCCATTACTGGGCTTTGAGGGTGCCTGCCAGTATAGGGCTTTAGAAGGGTGCCATCCGTTATTGGACTTTGAGGGTGCCTACCGGTACAGGGCTTTGAAAAGAGTGCTATAAACATATGATACCCCTTGGAGTAGTGCTTATGAAGATGATGACATTGATAATGATGACGACAGTGATGATAAAATCCCAATGAGGATGAAGAGGATGATAATGGCCTTGAGGGGAATATCAAAATGGTGAATTCATGATAAAGGTGATGACACTGATAATGATGATGACAGTGATGATGGAATCATAATGATGATGATGAATACAATGATAATGCTGCTGCTGATGATGATGATAGTAGTAATAATGATGATGTTAATGGTGATGTTGATAATGAAGGTGATGACATGCTAATAAGAATGAGTGCAATAATGGTGGTGTTAAAGAATAACCTGGTAGGTGATATTGCTTCTTATTCATCCAGGTGCCTAACCAATACCCCCTTACTTGCGCAGTCTTGTCAGATGTATGAAGATGTGTATAATGAGATTCACATAGATGCTACAGCTTAGAACCCTCCGTTTAGATTGTGTCCCTTTGTCAACTGTTTGACCCCATAACAGAAATTCCAGTTGGGACCTTTGCTAATGATCCTAAAATTACACAAGTTAACTGGGAGCAGAGGACACCATATATATCATCGTGAGTATTTATCCAGCCAAAAATTGTACTTTCATTAAAGAGTTACCCTTATACAAATCATGACACAAAGTTTGATATGCGATTTAATGAAAGGGAAAGATATACTAAGGATGAAGATTCATTTAAAGGAAATGATCTTCCAATATTCAAGTGGATGAGTAATGATGACCACATATTGGTGTAGATGTGATGCTATTAGGAGTTTGTTCACTTTCAGTTCCGTGTAGTCCCCCTGATGGTGCCTTGCTTAATTGCCAGAGATATGCACTCTTTGACGAATGATTAAGGAGTCTTCCAAATAAACAAAGTAAAGAGTGTCATGGGGTTAGGACTGATAACCTTCTTCGATATTTGTTTAACCCACCCTTTCAGGTTTTTTGACTCAACGAGCCTTTATTTTCCGCTCTAACTTCTGCCTAAGCTGCCTTTTCAGGTTTTTAACTTAGCGAGCCTTTTTTTTTTGCTCTAACTTTTGCCTAGGGCGCCCTTTCGGGTTTTCAACCTAGCGAGCTATTATTTTGATCTCTTCTTTTTCTTCTTTCTTTTTTTTTCTCTAACTTCTGTCTAAGCCACCCTTTCAGGTTTTCAATTTAGTGAGCCATTTTTTTTCTTTTTGCTCTAATTTTTACCTAAGCTGCCCTTTCAGGTTTTCAACTTAGCGAGCCCCTTTTTCTTGTTTTGCTCTAACTTTTTCCTAAGCCGCCCTTTTGGGTTTTCAACTTAGCGAGCTTCTTTTTTTTAAGCATAGTATTTCTTTACAGCATCTGAATTGACTGGTCTTGGTAAATCTTGGTCATTCATGTTTGTCAATATCAATACCCCTACAGAGAAAGCCTGCTTAACAAATATGGGCCTTCATAATTTGGAGCCCATTTACCTCTGTCATCTTCTTGATTTGGTAGGATCTTCTTGAGGACTAGGTCTCCTACTTTAAACCCCCTGGGTCATAGTTTCTTATTAAAGGCCCTTGCCACTCGTGACAGATACAACTGCCCATGACATATTGTTGTGAGCCTCTTTTCTTCAATCATATTTAGTTGTTCAAATCGAGAGCGTATCAATTTACTTTCATCTAGGTCTGATTTAGCCAAGATTCTCAGGGATGGTATTTCTACTTCAATTGAAGTGACAGCCTTCATGCCATAAACTAAAGAGTAAGGGGTTGCCCAGTTGAAGTACGCATTGTAGTACGGTATCCGTGTAATATATGGAAGCATTTCATGCCAATCCTTATAGGTCACTGTCATTTTACCGATGATCTTCTTAATTTTTTATTGGCTGCCTCAACTGCACCATTCATCTGTGGGCTGTAGGTGCAAAATTATGATGTTTGATCTTGAACTGATTTCATAATTCTTTAATTGATTTCCCGTTGAGGTTTGGTGCATTGTCAGTTATGATCCTCTCTGGTAACCCATATCTACAGATGATATTGGCCTTTAAGAATTTGATAAAGGCCTTCTAGGTAATACTAGCAAAGGAATTGGCTTCCACCCACTTAGTAAAGTAGTCGATGGCAATGAGGATGAAATGATGACCATTCGAAGCTTTTAGGTTAATCGGCCTGATGACGTCAATTCCCTACATGGAAAAGGGCCATGGAGATACAAGACTATGCATAATAGTTGGAGGAGCATTAGCTTTATTGGCATATATCTGGCACTTATAAAACTTTCTAGCATAATTGATACAATCCTTCTCTATGGTTATCCAATAGTAACCAGATCTTTGAGCTTGTTTAGTTAACGAGTAGCCATTTGCATGTGTACCACATATGCCTTCATAGATCTCTGCCATAATCTTATGTGCCTCCCTCATGTCTACACAACGAAGCAATGTCCCATCAAAGCTCCTCTTGTACAAGACATTACTACTACTAAAAAAGCCCATGGTCATCCGCTGGATGGTCTTCTTTTTATTGTGTGTTGCATGTGAAGGGTAAGTACCATGCCCCATATACATCTTAATACTATGGTGCCAAGGTTGCTCGCCATGTTTTCTTCCAATATTGAAGCAAAATGATGGCGATCTTCTAGTCTCAATCTATATTGGCTAAACTTGGACCCCACAATCGAGTTGGATTATAGCTGCTAAAGTAGCTAATACATCAACGAAGCGATTCTTTTCTCTGGCCATGTGATGGAAATTGATTACTTCAAAATTCTTGATCAACTCTATCAAATACTCTTAATAAGGGATTAACTTTGGGTCTTTAATACGCCATTCACCAGTCACCTGATAAATTATGAGAGCTGAGTCACCATAGACTTTTATATTTTTTATCCCAAGATTTATGGCAGCTTTGAGACCATTAATACAAGCTTCATATTCTGTCATGTTATTAGTGTAGTCAAATCCTAACTTTATAGCAATCAAAAATTGCTTTCCGTTTGGGGATATAATTATTGCCCCTACACCATTGCCATGCATGTTTGCTACCCCATCAAAATACATTTCCCACCCCTTCGATTTGCTTTCCTCAATCGGATCCTCTGTAGCACATATGTCTTCATCTGGAAATTTGAAATCTAGTGGCTGGCATTCATTTATGGGGTTTTCTGCTAAGTGATATGCTATCGTACCACCCTTGACAGATTTTTGAGTGACGTATCTTATATCATATTCAGACAATATTACCTGCCACTTAGAGACTTTTCTAGCTACATGCGGGCTTTCAAAGATGTACTTGAGTATGTCTACTCTAGAAATTAACCAAGTGGTATAGTAAAGCATGTATTGCCTCAACCTCCTTATATCCCAGACTAAACCACAACAAGTTCGCTCGATCATCTGGTAACGTGACTCACAATCATTAAACTTCTTACTCAAGTAATAGATCGCTTGTTCTCTTCACTTAGATACATCTTATTGCCCCAGCATGGCTCTCATAGAGTTTGGTCATATTGTCAAATACAAAATTAAATGTCGTCCTGGTACAGGAGGAACCAAAATTAGGGGATTTAGCAAATAATCCTTGATTCTATCAAATGCCTGTTGGCAATCTTCATCCCATTTCCTTGTGCAGTTCTTCTTTAAAAGCTTGAATATCAGCTCATAAGTTGCAGTTAGGTTTGTAATGAATCGTGCAATGTAATTCAACCACCCTAAAAAGCTTCGGACTTCCTCTGTTTATGGAGAGGGCATTTTTCATATTGCTTTTACTTTGTCTAGATCTACTGTAATCCCTTTTTAGCTTACAATGAAGCCCAACAATTTCCCAGATAAAGCCCCAAAGACACATTTATTAGGATTTAGCCGTAGCTTCTACTTGCGTAGCCTTTCAAACAGCTTTCTTAACACCACAACATGGCTTTCTCCCTCAGAAGATTTAGCTACCATATCATCCACGTATACTTCAAGTTCTTTTTGTATCATATCATGGAAGAGTGCCACCATGGCATGCTGATAAGTTGACCCAGTATTCTTTAGCCCGAATGGCATGACTCGGTAACAATAAGTGCCCCATTATATAATAAATGTGGTTTTTTCTTTATCATTTCAATCCATAGGGATTTGGTTATACCCTGAGTACCCATCCATGAATGAGTACCTATAGCTATGGGCTGTATTATCAACCACAACATCAATATGTGGCAATGGAAAATCATCTTTTGGGCTAGCTTTGTTCAGATCTCGATAATCCACACACATTCAAATTATGCCGTCCTTCTTTGGGACAAGAACAACATTTGCTATCCATTATGGGTATTTAGCTACTTCTAGGAAACTCGCTTCTAATTGCTTCATCTCCTCCTCTTGAACTACTAAGGACATATCAGAAGTGAGCCTCCTCAATTTCTGCTTTTTAGCCTTAGTGTTTGGGAATAAGGGAATCTTGTGAGAAGTAATCCCTGGATCAAGGCCTGGCATGTCTTGATAAGACCATGTGAACACATCTAAGAATTCTTTGAAGAGTTCAACCATTTTCTCTCTTTCGGGGTTATCTACTATCTTTAGTTCTCTCTTTTCTTCCTCTGTGCCCATATTTATTACTTCAATTACATCTTCATGTGGGCACATTCTATTGTCGTCAAATTCGAGGATTTTTTTATATACTTGAATGATCTTAACATCATCATACTCGTAATCATGTATATCAATGGTAACAAGTGAATCATCATTCAAGGACTCAGAAACCTCTGCGTTGGACAAGAGTTCCGGGGAAATCGATTTCCTGGAGGACAAAAAATGAACAACAAATGAATAGAAGGAAAAAGAAAAAAAGAAAGAAAGAAACAAGGAATGGATATAAATAAGTGAATTTTATTCGTATATCATTCTTTATTCATGGTTCATATAAGAGCTCGCCTAAAGGCGCATACAAAACATAAAAGGACAACTTTTAGCTAGGCATATTACTCTAAAATAATAAAATTGAAGGTGTCCTCAAACTCCCAATTTTCCAGAGCCCTTTCAGAATCATCAGCTAAAATCCACATGCAGGTCTTTTTGCTTATTGTTGAAACCATTACAACAATCGGCTTGTTTAGCACTTCAGAGGATGTCGGGAATGTCTTCCTTATGTGGGGGATTTCAAAGTGCTCATCCTGCCTCCCTATCTTCAAGCTTGCTTGCTCTTTTAATTGTATTTCCAATGGTGGCTCGTATCCTAACCCTTGGCGCTTGTGATTCTCTTGCAGATTTATGGGGGATTTGATGCCTTGGAGGTGAGTGTCTAATCCTCTGCCATGCTTAAACCCATTCTTCTCCATTATCTTGGTTACTATAGAGTTGACATTTTTATATCCCTTGGGTCCTTCGACTTTAAAGCCTTGGAAAACCATTCCTTCCTCGTGCTCGGCAGGCTCAATGTATGGAAGAGAGCTCGGCTTGCTCACCATGATTTTTTCTTCACCCTTGATTATCACCATCTTCCCACTATCAACGAACTTGACCTTTTGATGCAAGGTAGAAGGCACTGCCCCAGCTGAGTGTATCCATGGCCTCTCCAACAGCATAGAGTAGGATGGGTTAATGTTCATAAGCTGAAAGTCTACTGTGAATGAAGTTGGTCCAATCTATAAAGGCAAATGACCATTCCTAACACAGCTTTCCGAGTAACAGTGAACTCTCTAATCACCATGTTACTCTTTTCAACCTCTGATACCTCTACTAACAATTGCTCAAATGTGGATAGCAGTAAAACATTTAACACTGATCCTCCATCTATCAATACTTTGGCCACAATGAACCCTTTGCACTTTAGGGAAATATAGAGGACTTTATACTGATCAACGGCTGATTGGACAACTTCTTCTCCTGAAAATGAGATAGTAGAGAATACCCTTGCCATATTCATAATGTTTGCAACCTTCTCCGGGGTCACACTAAACTGCACATAAGCTTCATCTAGCGCCTTTTGTAGCGTATGATGATGCGGTTTAGAACTCAAGATCAAAGAGAGAATTAAGATCTTGGCCGGAGTTTTGTTCAATTGGTCTACTATGCTATATTCACTTTGCTTCATGATTTGAAGGAATTCTTCATCTTTATTTTCTATGCCTTTTAGACCAGAACTTGATTGAATATCAACATTGGCTTGTTTTCCCTTCTTTGACAATCCAACATTTTGTGGCAGATAAGATTTCCCACTTCGTGTTGCTCCTGTTGGGCGAACCATTGTTTCATTGCTGGCCTCGGCTTCCATAACTTGTCCTGAGGGATTCTCGACAATACCTTTATGCCTCCATAGTACGGCACGATTACTCTGATATGGAAAAGGGGTCAGTACCTTAATGGTCACTGCAGGCTGTTGCAATGGAGTCAAGATGGTGAAAGAGACAACATGAGAATTTCTTTTTTCATATGGTTCCTTAACGATGAACTCAACCTGTCTTTTCTCCACCATGCCTACTTCTTTATCTTCTCGAGGCGTATAACCTGCTACCTTTAAACAAGCATGGATATCTTCTCCTACTAGTAGAGGATCGTTAGAGAACTCAATTTCATCAACAATATTTACTTGGTTTTCATGGCTTGGAAAAGGATTGGCGTTGATAGTGGAGTTGTCATTCTTCTTCAATTGAATGTGATTAGAATCAATTAAGTATAATACATTCCTTTTGAATATTGCACAGTCCTCTATTGAGTGTCCTGGTGCGCCCATATGGTATTCACATCGGGCATTAGAGTCATACCAAGCAGGGAACGGTGGTTAAGGCTGTTTGTAAGTACGTGGCCCTAACAGCTGGGATTCTAAAAGTTGGCGATATAGCTCAATATTTGTCATGCCAAAATTTGACCATTGCTGACTATCTCGTTGCTGCCAATTCCTTCGTCCTCTAGCTTGACCTTACCTATTTTGTGTCAGATCATTCTTTGTCTGTCGAAACCCATCATTACCACCTTGATGTATTGCTTGGGGTTGTCTTGTGGTTTGGATGAAGCTAACGTCACCTTCCTGCTTCTTCCTATTGTTCCCCTTTTTGGTGATGCTCTCACTTTGAAGAATCCTACCGTCGCATATGTCAGCATCGATTCACTCACCAATCTCGATCAAACTAGAAAAATTGGTGACATACGTCCCAACCATGTATCTATAATAAGGTTCTTGTAAAGTACGGATGAAATAAGAACTGAGCTCAGATGGTATAAGGGGAGGTTGAACTTGTGCTACGACCATCCTCCATCTTTGGGCATAATCTTTGAAAGCTTTAGTAGCTTTCTTGCTCATTGACTTCAGTTGTTCCCTGGTGGGGGCAGTGTCAAGATGAACCTGTATAATTTCATGAATACATCAGTCAAATCTCTCCATTTCTTGATCTTTGTTTGATCAAGTTGTATGTACCATTCCAGTACTGGCCCTTTCAAGCTCTCATGGAAGAAGAGCAGCAAAAAGTTGTCGTCTTGTGACCATACAAGCATCTTGGTGCAATAGGCCTTAAGATGCTATATCAGACTCCCTGTGCCATTGTACTTATCAAAGTCTGGCATCTTGAATTTCTTAGGAATTGAGACATGTGGTGCCAAGCATAAATCTCTTAAATCAAGTAAACCTCAAGTGTTTGGTCCTTGGAGGGCTTTTAGTTGGTCTTTTACTTTACCTAACTCTTCCTTCCACCCCTCCTTTTCAGCTGAAAAGGAGGGAATATTGAAAATGTATGTTGAATCTTCACCTGGCTATTCCTCCTTACTGCTCGAGATTTAAGGATTCTGCTTACTCTGAGGCTCTTCTGTCGTTTTTTCTTTCTCGCCATTTTCTGGTATACTTATCTCAGCATTTTTCAATGGATCAGTGTTCCTGACTCTTTTTCATTATTATAGGCTTGAAGAGCTATAGTCAAGGTGGAAATCATGTCTTTCAAATCTGCCATTTGTGCCTCCATATGAGACATCCGATGATTCAGATTAGATTCGGCTTCACCGAGATTGGCTGCCATCTGATGACTACGTGAGCGCGTGTTGTATGAATGCGCAAGGGGTTGTTGGTTAGGATGTTTAGACGGAGCAATATTGTATCACCTGCTTAGGAAGGAACAAAATATCATTAGTTTATTTAAACTTACAATATCAAGGGGGCATGGTAAGTTATCACAATGTATTGGCATAAAGGTCTTCTAGCACAAGTATCCTCTAGCTTCCTCAGGGAATCTATCATTCCAGAGGGGAACTTGAATCCTACCCTAGCCTAAGATCTTGTTATTGATCGTAGTGATAAGCATTAAAAATAACAGTAAAAGAAAGAGATATGCTTTTATTCGATAATATCAGAATTTGGTTACAAGTTTGAGTTCCTCTATTATTTTATTACATAAGTTGAAGAATTCAACAATCTCTGCTGGCGGATTCAAAGGAATGATTATGCCTTCAGCACGCTTGAATATGCTAGCAAATTCTGGGATCCTGGTGTTAGCAAAGCTGATTAAGTTACCACACCTTTTTACCCATTCTTCTGTCATAACAACTTGTCTGTGGTAGAGGAGTTCCCAGTTGGCTAAAACTTTCCTTTCATGATTTAGCTTGTCCATGAGGCTTTGGATGGTTTCAGCGCTATTGGCCCTTACAGCAACCAATTCACCCTTCTTGTTTTCTAGGAGTTGAGTAAGAATATCAACTTCCCCTTGCAATTTCTTAAGTGGGGCATTGTCTTGCTGTTTCTCTTTGAGCAACTCTTTTGTTGTAGTCATCTTCAATAGTCAAACTCTATTATTCTTCATTTGCCTGTCGTTCTCTTGCATAACCGTTTTTAAGCTTTTGTTTTCTTCTTCCAACTTCATGATCCTTAAGCATTCTTCTAATTCTCTTCTCATTCTCTTTTCTATCAGTTTTTCTTGAAGGGATGCACATTTATCCTCTAGCTAACTCATATTTTTCTTATTTTGTGATTCCATCACAGACAACTCCTCCAGCTCCTTTTCTCTTATTTCTAGGAGCCTTGCCAACTCTTTGTTTACTTCTTGGGCCTCATTTCCTAATAAAGGATCTTGGGAAGAATAAGATGGATTGGCTCCTTTAATTCTGTCCTTGAGCCAGTCCTTATAGCCCGGAGTTGAACCTATTTCTCGCTTCCCAAACTCAGCCTTTCCCTTGTATGCTATCTTGCTCCAAGCTTCTTTGATTTCTCGACATAAGTCCTTCCTATTAACTTCTTTGTACAAGAAGTGTATGGCTTGCACTTCTTCCTAAGAGGGAACTTTTTGCTAAATTGCTAATTGTCTTAATGATAAAGAGGGGTTGTAGTTAATACATCCTCTTGGTCCCATGAGAGGCATATTCGAAAAGTCCCCATAGTGATGGATAATCTCTTCATCCTCCCACCATTCTATTTTCCATAAGACAAAATCTTCTGTTAACCGTGAGAAATCCTTCCTCCAATCATTTTGGTTAATTGAAGAAGATTGAAAGCCATAACTGGATTAGTAAACTTATCATGCCTTTCTCGGAAGTACTCCTTCTTTCCATATACATGACTCAGCATCCATACCTCAAGCAATGCAAGACAGCATTTTATTTGACCTTCCTTCTTTAGGTGGCATTGAGATAATGACATGTAGGTCTCTGCTAAAATTACGGGTACCGAGTTAATTTGGTAGTGTTCGACTAATTGAAAGACACTGATAGTTCCCAAGTCGATTATTCCTGCTGATGAAGGAAAGAGGATCATGCCATAAATAGCCATGGTAAAAACCCTGCAAAAACTCTCCTAATCTTTATTTTTTGCTAATCTTCCTAAGAGAGCTAACACTATAGTCCTTTTAATCCCCTTGACTTGTCCGGTGCCTACAATTTGTACTTCTTCCATGTGAACCCCTAACAACTTCGCTATTCCTCCCTGAGAAGGTAGCCGGCCTGGATAATGGTAGATCATATCACTCCTCTTAATTGGCATCCTAAGGATTTCCCCATATTCTTCAAGGGTTGGGGCTAGTTGAAAATTAGAGAAAGTAAAGCATATTAAAGAGGCATCCCAATACTGGCCCAGCTCTATGATAGCCTCATTATGCACAAGCACGTGTAATAAATCAATGATATTTCCATACTTCTTCATGAAACCCAATTTGACTGAACCTTGAATATAGCGACTTAATTGAATTATGCCTTCAAGTGGTTCTGCTCCAGTAGTCAGTCTGATGCCCTTCCCTCTATATACCTTTCCTGTAGGAACTTGATTCAAACTTGGTTTTTGTGCCATTTAACCTTTAAGCCAAATTTTTAGTTGCTGGATAACTCGCTTGCCCTTCGTTAAAGAAAAAAGAAGGAAGAGTCAGAAAGTATTTCCAAATGCATGCTATGCATATGATTACAAGTGCTTTCTAGCCTTGATATGGGTGATGAACATTAAGAAAAAGAACTTCAACTCCTTAAGAGATCCAATACCCCATAAGGAGGATGAAGTGCCCATTAACCTGCAAGCGCCCCAAGCTATTACGCAGCTAAGGGTTTTGTTAAATGTTTATTATGTCCAAGGCCCATATCAAATGAAGCTAAATGCCAATGGATGATACAAGGATACCTCATGAGACATAAAAGAGTGATGGCTTATACTTCAAGTTTTGATATAGGTGATGGACATTAAGAAAAAGAACTTCACATCCTCAAGAGATCTATTACCTTATAGGGAGAATAAAGTGCCCATTAACTAGCTAATGGCCCAAACCATCACGCGGCTTAGGGTTTTTAAAATGATGATTATGTCCAAGGCCCATATCAAATGAAGTTAAAATGCTAATGAATGATATAATTATACCTTATGAGTCCTAAAGGATTATCTCTCATCGAGATGTTTTCTAACATGATTGATGTGATGAGATCATGGTCTTTTAGGGTCATAGACCTTTAGACTAAGGTTAGCTATCTAATGCATACACCATCCTTGTGATGAATCTTTATATGGAGTGATGCTAGATACATACTCAGGTGAAGCGACAGTTAGTCACTTGTGTTGGAAATTGTGCCCAAAGGGCCAATCATTGTTCTTTGAACATTATTAATTTAATAAAATTTCTCTATTATATTATCATATTATTTGCATGTTAATTGTGATAATTGTATCCTTGGGTAACTCATAAAGATTGTCCAAAAATGTCCCTGATCGGTCATCTATACGGGAGCGGAGATGAAACAAGATCAGTATGACTTTGATAAGATATGGAGATACGAATCAAAGTCTTAGGCACTTGTAAGAATACAAGGTGCTGGACCGACCCACTATGAGAAAGCTACATGGATTAAGTCATAAGCTTTTCTCATGTATAACCACACCACAATGCCTTTTGACCTGAGGTCATCATGGATTCCTACATGAGAGTTGCTAAGCTTTGAACTAGTCAAAAGTCACCTTTGATCGGGTGATGATAAAGGCTACAATCGGGCTTGGTGGTTTTTCATGCAGAGGAATATGAATGATCAAGATGGAATTTGTCCCTCACATTAGTGAGAGATATTACTGGGCCCCTCGATGAGTAAGTTTGAGAAATATATGGCCATATTAAAATGGAAAGGAGTTTCTATTTCTATTATCAGACTACTCAGGAATTGAGAAAGTAATAGTCAGGAATAAGAGAATGACATTATCCATGCCTCATCCTTGACCGATATATCGTGTGACAAAAGGGACGTGACATGGTTATATGACAGGTTGCATCGTGTTAATGATCCTCATATGAATTGGGTAGTCGTGATGTCTTACTAAAGGCCGCTTGTGACTTGTGGGTTAGTACAGTTTTTGGCCCACTACCAACTTCATATGGGCCTATAGGGTCGCACACAAGAATGGCCCAACACGAGATAATGTTTAATTAGGGTGGATGAATTTTATATATATGTGTGTGTGTGTGTGTGTGCGCGCGCGCGTGTATATGTAATATAAAAATTCGTTAATAATATTATATAGATATGTATTTTCGAAATACATATTATATATATAGGTATATATATATTATATGATATTATTATATTGTGTTAGTTTTAAATTTAATATATTAAGATAAATTAAATCTAATAACTAACATGATAGAGATATGGTATCTCAGATTTAATTTATGAAGATAACTTAAATCTAATGGCTCTTTATTTGGATTAAATAAATAGGTTAAATTAAAACTGTTGGACAGATTTAATTTAAACTGAATTTATTTAATTAGCTCATCAAGATAATTAATAGTTAATCAATTTTGAAATTAATGATGATTAATTTTGAAATTTGAAAATAGCCCTCATAGGTTATAAACTTGATAGAGCAGATATACTGATATACACATGAAAATTGAGAGCCGTATGGGAAACCCCAGGAGACATTAGAGGCGCTAGCATGTAGTCTCAGTTGGAGAGCATTCGTGTGGATACCGGTAGAGGGAGCAGACCTGACATGTTGGCTCCTAGAGATCGTGAAAACCCTGAATCATAAAAGGTATGAATCCTTCCAACTTGGTTTAAACGCCGTTGATAGATCCTAGATTAGGATCGGTGAAAATTTTCTTAAAATTCTTCAGCTGTGCCTGCCGATTCTACCAATGGGATCAGAGCCAAGTCAATTGTGCGTTTAAATTAAGTTTTCTTATACATGTGATATATATGGGATGTGTACGTATGTTTATAAGAAACATTCGAATATGCATGTGATTTGGTTAATACGAAACGAAATTATTTAGAAAGATGTGATCTTGTAATTCTACTAATTTTCATTTTCATTTAAATTGAATCTTGAAATTGTTTCATTTTCGGTTTTGAACCATGTATGTGATTATCATTTTGGAACAAGCATGAAATCGATTCCGAACATGTATATCTTGAAACAAGTATGTGATTTTTGTAGTTGGCAGCAATCAAATTAGGTCTAGGTTGTAAGATCAAGCGTTTCACCCAAGAGGGGGGGTGAATTGGGTGATACTGAAATTTCTTTCGAAAATATAAAACTTTGACAAAAGAATTAAAACAGTAATGAGTAAGGAGAAATATCACCGAAGTGTACACCGGGAGTTATACTGGTTCGGTCACAACCACTTTGACCTACGTCCAGTCCTCAGAGCTTCTCTGAGAGTTTCACTATAACTTCCAAGATTCAGTGGGTTCTTGGCACCACAGTACAAGCAAGTTCCTTCACACCTGGACACTCGCTCCCCCTTATAGATTGTAATCCAATCCCAACTCAAGGTTCCACAACCTTAAGTTATCTCAATAACAAATATTGAGTTTGAATGAAATATCTCTCACAAAGAGTAAATGATAATCACTGAAGCATATGAATATAATTTCAACGTGAAAATAGAGTAATGAACTCAATGAATTGTTTGTGTGGATGCTTGGTTGTTCTTCTCTGTTTGAAGGTTCCCATATATATAGATATGATGGTGATGACCGTTGGAACGTTTTCCTTTCGTCCGTTGGTGAGTGCGCAGCCACTGTTGACTTTTCAAGTTTTTGAAAAATATCCGTTGGCGGTGGTTGGCATTTGAACGTTTGATTTGACTTTCATCTCTTGAAGTGATTTCATCATTGTTTCTCTGTAAATATACTAAGAATGCTAATACAATGAAAGGTTAATCATATAGGAAACAAATCAATGAACGTTTGAATGATTTCTAAATTTCTGGGTATGCTTACTCGAGTAGCTCCTCGAGTAACCCTTGAAGTTTACTCGAGTAGCTCCTCGAGTAACATCGGGAAATCATTTATCAACTGCAAGTTAATGAACAAGTATAAGATTACTCGGGTAGTGCATGGAGTAAACTAAATTTCAAACCTTTGGAATAGTTATTTACTCGGGTAGCTACTCGAGTAATGCACTCACAACTTTATGAGTTACTCGGGTAACACCTCGAGTAATCCTTTGAAAAACTTTTGATTACTCGATGCTCTACTCCAATAATGTTGGCAGGATCAAAATGCCGAGAGCACTTACCTCATTACTCGAGTAGCTCCTCGAGTAATGCACTCAATCTTGCATAAGTTACTCGGGTAGCACCTCGAGTAACTGAGACATTTGAAGATAACTTACCCTGGTCATGACTTGAAGTTTCCTTTGAAAATATTTGTGCTTACTGGGGTACATACTCGAGGAATCCACTTAAGATAAAACATTAGAAACTTGAATACTCGAGGAAGACGAAATAAAAGATTCAAGTTAATCGGATACCAACCTCAAGTTTTAACTTACCTCAGGCTGTTACTCGAGTACCTCCTCGAGTAACATTGGCAGTGGTACAAAGTGCCGAGAGTTACACATTTTCAAATACACGGTTACTCGAGTAGCTCCTCGAGTATCATGGAAAACTTGAAGGCTGACTGGAAGTTTCTGACCTGGTTACTCGAGTAGCTCCTCGAGTAACATTAGCAGTGGTACAAACTGCCGAGAGGTACAAACGGTTACTCGAGTAGCTCCTCGAGTAACATTCTGCTAACTTGAAGGCAACTGGAAGTTTTCACATGGTTACTCGAGTAGCTCCTCGAGTAACATTGGCAGGCCGAGAGCAACCTTGAAGTTTTACCTGGTTACTCGAGTAGCTCCTCGAGTAATGGTGGCAGGTAACTGGAAGTTTTGCCTATTTACTTCAAGTTTTGGGTCATTACTCGAGTAGGTCCTCGAGTAATGCCTTAGAAAATGCACTTCAAATTAAGTTCCTTAGCATTTTCTCTTGGCCAATCTTCACTACTTCCATGCTTTCCTCAAGTAAAGCTTATTCCTGTCATTACTTAGTTCAAGCTTGATATTTAAACATTTCCTTTTCAAACCATTCTTTTGTTATCATCAAAACATGAGATCTAACATTCTCCCCCTTTTTGATTATGACAAAACTTGGTGATTTTGAACATGGTTTTTCAAATTGAATTCTTAATTAATTATTTCTTATTAAGTTGATTAAACCTTGCATACATAACAACTTCATTAGTCCAAGCATGTATCATAATTCACAAACTTAAATGAAATCAAATGAAGCATAATTTAAACACACTTGCATTGAACTTAAATTTCAAATTACAAAATAAGTTCATACTGAATTCAAAAAGCTCCCTAAAGTCCCATGTACACCCTATACCCATGAAAAGCAAAGACAAATCCACAAAATCACTCTCAAGTTCTTCTCCCCCTTTTTGGCTTCATCAATCAAGAGGAGGGCTAGGAGGCTTGGCCATGGAGATTGGTGTTGCTGGAAGGACCAAGGAATCATTTGATTCTAGAGAATCAAATGAACTAGATGGTACAGGTTCAGGCAGATTAAGTGGAGGGATATGAATATCTTCGCCTGGAAGAGAAGGTTGGAAGACAACCATAGTTGAGATTTCTCCTTCCGGGGTGATCTGAGTCTCAGCTTCTGGAGTTGTGTCAAAAGCTGGAGTGATATGTTCAGAGGAGAAAGAAGATGATACTTCCTCTGTTTGAGTAGGAGAGGGGATAGGTTTAGAAGCTGTCTCAGGATGTGGCTTCTGGGGTGAATCATCTATGACAATATGTGTAGTCTCATGAGTATCAGGATCATCCACGGTAAATAAGATATCTTTACCCTGAGGCTCAAGTGGATCAGAGACTAAAGGAGTAGATGGTTCATCCTCAGGAGTAGGGGTAGGAATAGGAATGTCTGAAGGGGGGTCTACTGAAGGTGGTGGTGCAGATGATGAGGGACCGGTAGAAGGTCCAGGACCCAGAGAATCCAACCGTGCCAGTATCAGTCTCAGAGTTTCTCCCTGGGCACGTTGCTCTGCTAGTAGCTCCTCGTGCCTTCGATCCATTCTTTCAACCAACTCTCCCATTTTGGTGTTCATGTGGGTTATGAGTTCTGCATTGGTGTTGGCTATGTCCACATGAAACCCTCTGAGCATATTCTCCATAAAGTGCTGGAGAGTGGCATTCAGGAAAGATGGTGAAGATGTGGTAGCGGCTGGAGCCGATGACTGAGTGTCATCTATTCTACTGGTTTCTGCCTCAGTAGCTTTTCTCTTCTTCTTGGACCCAGACTCCAGTGGGCCTTTGAGAGGAATGTCTATGTTTAGCTTGCCAATTTGGTTCTTCCCCACTGGGGTCACTCTCTCAATTGGCTCTTTGCTATCCAAGTACCATATTTTGTTCTCTTTTAGGATAAGAGACATAATTTGGGGATATGGCATTGGAGTAGTCCCTTTCCCATCCACCTTATACCTCTTCATCTCTGAGAATATATACTCTCCCAGATCCTTTTCTTCTTTCAAGAGGAGCGAAGCAAACCATCTATAGTCCCTATCCGAGAAATGGGTATAGTTGTTGGCTTTGTTCACTAGGGACCTAGAGTAAATGTACCATAGGACCCTGTGATGATCACACATATCACTCGGTTTAAAGTTGAGTGGGCCAACTAACTCTCCGGGCTTAAGGATAGTGAATATTTGGTTTGCCTCAAGTTCAGAATAGATATCATCCGGGGGATTCTCAATTCCTAACCATAAATTGATCCTAGAGGGAGATATAAGGATTTTCTGTCCTCTCACTGTGGTAGTCATTTCTTCCTCAACTGAGGTTCGGTCAGGCTCATCTATAATCTCAAGGTTGCAGTAAAAATGGGTGATTACCTTTGTGCAAAAAGGCAATCTGACAGACAACCAAGGCATAAATGGAGTAAGATAAGGACTAAGATCAAACTTCACTACCTCTTGAAGTAGCTTCAGATCTACGTAGTGTGTTTTACATACTTTCCTTCTTGAGAACTGAGTTGAGTACTTCAGAGACTCCACCAATTTGCCCACATTGAATCCCTTTGGTGGACTAGTGATTTCTGCTTCAGGAATCTTGGACTTCTTAGAAGATTGACCCTTCTCCAGTTGGTCAATGATCCCAGCCATTGCCTTAGCCACATTTTTGTCATACTTTGGCTTCTTGGGAGGTTTTGGAGTAAAAGAAGGTGTGGATGAGTCTGAGTGAGAAGGTGAGGGAGTTTTGACACCTTTACTTCTTCCAGTAGATGAACTCTTTTTGGATTGAGCCCTAGTCACAATGGGCTCTTTAATCACAACACCTTTGGCTTTAGGTTGTGTTTGAGTTTGAAGAGGAATTTTTGCTTTTGATCTCGGGGTCAATTTTCTTCTTTTTCCCTTGGGATGAGATGAAGGAGGATCAGAGTGTTGCTCAGATTCAGAGGAATCTAAGGGAGTAAGATTTTTGGTTCTCATCTTCTTGAAGAATTGAGAAACAAGATTTTCAGAAAAAAAGAGTTAACTGTCGCAAGTTTAGGGCACAGAGAATCTGAGAGAAATAGGAAGTTTTTGGACTTGAAATCAGTTGGGTTTTGACGGAAATGAGGCAAGGAATCGATTTGGAAAAAGTTTTGAAAGGGTGTATAGTGATTTACTCGAGGAGATTTTGTGGAAATGACCAAGTTTGCGCAAGATAAAGACCTAAATCCCGACTTTACTCGAGGCCTTACTCGAGTAACATTCAAGTTTACTCGAGGCCTTCCTCGGGTAATCATACAGAAAAATTGTAAAATAATTCATTTCAATTGCGTACCTTGTATGAATAATATAGTAATTATCCATAGATGTTCCCTCGATCATTTATAACTCATGTTGATCAGATTTGCATCATTCTTTATCAATTTGAGAATCTGAACTCCGACTGTACTAGAGGCCTTACTCGAGTAAGCTTCAAGTTTACTCGAGGCTCGCCTCGGGTAACCTGTCTTTTGAACTTCTGACCTTTCATTTCCTCAAAACTGAACCGTTAGATTTAAATATCAAGTTACTTGATCCATTACTTCCAGTTTTTGGGGCCATTACTCGAGTACATACTCGAGTAAACTGCCACTTTACTTCAAGTTACTCCTCGGGTAAATCTTTTCTGTCACACATTACTTCAAGTTGGTACTCCAGTAATGGTGTCCTCTGATCACCTCTGTTTTTGTTTCTCAAAACAGAGTTTCTTTCTTCCTGCAAAACAAATTTCTATCTACTCCGATGCTTAAGTTAGTAATCATCAAAACATTATTAAATGACTTCATCTAATATTATGAAATGCTGAAATTACTTATAACTCATTGGGATTTACCATTCCCAATTCTCTTCTAATGTATAGAAATTGATCTTTTGCAAGGGGTTTTGTGAAGATATCGGCTATTTGAAGATGAGTAGGAATGAATATCACTTTCACATCTTTCTTTTGGACATGATCTCTGATGAAGTGATGTCTGACATCGATATGCTTGGTTCTAGAGTGTTGAACTGGATTCTTTGCCAAGCTTATCGTACTAGTGTTGTCACAATAGATTGGTATCTCTTTGAGATAAATACCAAGGTCTTGTAATTGTTGTTTTAACCATATCACTTGTGCACAACAACTTGAGACTGCAACATATTCGGCTTCCGTTGACGAAAGAGACACTGTATTTTGTTTCTTGCTGAACCACGAGACAAGAGATCCTCCAAGGAATTGTCCTTGTCCACTGGTGCTCTTTCTGTCTGTCTTGTATCCTCCATGATCAGAATCTGAATAAGCAATTAAATATTCACTTCTTCCTTTGGGATACCACAGACCCAATTCTGGTGTGTCAGCAAGGTATCTAAAGATTCGTTTGACCGTTTCAGCATGTGATTCCTTTGGCGCCGATTGATATCTTGCACATATGCCAACACTAAATTGGATGTCCGGTCTGCTTGCCGTGAGATAGAGTAATGATCCAATCATTCCTCTATATTTTGTGATATTGTAGTCTTTCCCTTTGACATCAGCATCAAGTAACGTTGTTGAGCTCATAGGTGTGTCTGAGCCATTTGCTTCATCCATTCCATACTTCTTCAATAGCTCTTTTAAATACTTTGTTTGAGATATGAAGATTCCATTCTTTCTTTGTTTGATTTGCAACCCAAGAAAGAAATTCAATTCTCCCATCATTGACATCTCAAACTCTCCCTGCATAATCTCAGAAAATTCCTTACACAGAGATTCATTAGTAGCACCGAAAACAATATCATCAACATATATTTGAACAATTAAAATATCATCATGTTTTCGATTTATAAATAATGTTGTATCAACTTTTCCTCGTACAAAACCTTGATCGATGAGAAACTTACTAAGCCTTTCATACCAGGCTCTAGGAGCTTGTTTTAAACCATACAAAGCCTTTTTAAGTTTGAAAACATGGTCCGGTTTAGTGACATCTTCAAAACCAGGAGGTTGTTCTACATACACTTCTTCCATGATGTAACCATTTAGAAAGGCACTCTTAACATCCATTTGATAGAGTTTGAATCCTTTGATGCATGCAAAGGCTAAGAGTACACGTATAGCTTCCAATCTAGCCACTGGAGCATACGTTTCCTCATAATCAATTCCTTTTTCCTGATTATAGCCTTTGGCCACCAATCTTGCCTTGTTTCTGACAATAATTGCAGATTCATCAAGTTTGTTTTTGAATACCCATTTAGTACCAATGATCGTATGATCCTTGGGTCGGGGCACCAAATCCCAGACTTGATTCCTTTCAAATTGATTTAATTGTTCTTGCATTGCTATGACCCAATCATTGTCTGATAGGGCTTCATCAATGTTAGAAGGTTCAATCTCAGAAATAAATGCAGAAAAACTTACTTCATTGAAAACTCTATTTCTGGTTTTGATCCCTTCATTCACATCTCCTATGACTTGATCTAAGGGATGACTTCTATTGTATTTCCAGGCTTTAGGTTGACCTAGGGATTGCTCTTCATCCTTAGTTTCATCGACCTCTGGAATAAGAGACTTAGAGATAGATTGACCATTTTCTTGATTTAAAACAACTTCCTGTTCTTCATCAATGGTTTTGTCAGAGGTTTCAAATTCATCAAATACAACATGAATTGATTCTTCAACAACACAAGTTCTTTTATTGAAAATTCTATATGCTTTACTTCGGTTAGAATATCCTAGGAAAATTCCTTCATCAGTTTTAGAATCAAATTTTCCTAAGTTATCTTTACCATTATTATGAATGAAACACTTACAACCGAAGATGTGTAGATGACCAATGTTTGGCTTCCTTCCTTTGTATAGCTCATATGGTGTCTTTCCAAGTTTCGTTCTGATGTAGGCTCTATTTGAAATATAGCATGCTGTACTCATAGCATCAGCCCAGAAAACTTGAGACATGTTCTTTTCATTTAACATTGTTCTAGCCATTTCAGTAAGTACTCTATTCTTGCGTTCCACAACTCCATTTTGTTGGGGCGTCCTTGGAGCAGAGAAGTTGTGATCAATGCCATTAGTATCACAATATTCTTCAAAGGCTTGATTCTCAAATTCTCCACCATGATCAGTCCTAATACCTGCAATCGACATACCTTTCTCATTTTGCACTTTCTTGGCAAAAACAATAAATTCTTCAAAGGTTTCATCTTTTGATGATAGAAAAATAACCCATGTAAATCTAGAAAAATCATCAACAATGACCAATGAATACAAGTTGCCACCAAGACTCTTTACTCTTGCTGGACCAACTAAATCCATATGCAATAATTGTAATGGTCTATTTGTTGAAATCTCATTTTTCAATTTGAAAGATGATTTAGTTTGTTTACCCTTTTGACATGCGTCACAAATCAAATCGTTTTTGAAATTTACTTTGGGTAATCCAAGAACTAAATCCTTTTTGAGTAGTTTACCTAGTTGATGCATATTGACATGAGCCAATCTCTTATGCCATAACCAACTTTCATCGGTATTACTCAGAAAACAATTTTCAGATTCATCTCTACTAATATCTAGAGTATAGCAGTTACCTTCCCTTTTTGCTCTGAGCTTAGCCTTGATATTTTTCTTATCAAGCTGTAAGTCATTCTTGTTGATAATTAGACATTCCTCTGAATCAAATATTATCCAGTTGTCTTTATCTGCACTTTGACTTACGCTCAGCAAATTATGACATAAGCCTTCAACGTAATATACATCTTTGATTTGTATGCCTTTGTCATTTTTTATTTCACCAATTCCTGCTATTTTTTCGGATTGATTTCCTCCAAATTTTACCTTTCCACCTTCCTTAGGTTGTAATGTGGTAAAACTTTCGAAATCTCCGGTCATATGTCTAGAGTATCCACTGTCTATGAACCATTTGTTATTTTTGGATGCTTTAAGACATACCTGCAATCAAATGACTAAGTTTTAGGTACCCACTTCTTTTTGGGTCCTTTTGGGTTAGTATAAATGATTTTCTGAATATATGTGCCTTTAGGTACCCATTTGTAGGTTCCTATGTTTCCTTTCTTTTTATGAATGCATGAGGAGGTATAATGACCTTTTCTATTACAGTAATTACAAAATGCAAAAGGATTTGATATATGTACAGAATGCTGGAAATAATTCAAATATGACTTACCTCCTGCTTTCTTTCTACCTTTCCTTTTATCTGATTTTGGATCATATCCAATACCAGATCGGTCATTTACAAATCGTTGTTCTTTTAAAATCACACTTAGCATCTCACTTCCTTTGGTAAACTTTTCAAGAGTTTTTGTGAGATCATTGTTTTTCTCTTTCAAAGAAGAACAATTTTCACAATTCTTTTCTGAACTTTCTTTAAGTTCAATTTCAAGAGCTTTATTTTTCTTTTTGAAAACAATTAGTTCTTTAACTACTTTGATGAATTCAGAATGTAAAGCATTATATTCAGATAATAATTCATCATAGGTAGGGTCAGAATCATTTACCTCTTCTTCTGTCTCTTCTTGAGCAACAAGACATATGTTGGCTACTTCTTCCTCATCACTTTCTTCGTCTGAGGAACTATCTCCCCATATAGCAGATACAAAGGCCTTCTTTTTGTTAAAGAATTTGCCTTTTCTCTTTTCTTTGCTCTTTTGATTGAGCTCTGGACATTCTGATTTGATATGTCCTGGTTTACCACATTCATAACAAATGATATGGTCTTTGTTGCTAGTTCCTCCTTTTTGAAAGTGTTTGTAGCCTTGACCTTTCTTGTAGAACTTTCTGAATCGTTTTATGATTAAGCCCATTTCATCATCATCAAACTCCTCAACTTCATCTTGATTTTCTTCTTTTGCTTTTAGAGCTAGACCTTTCTTTCTTTTGTCACTGATGTCGTCTAGTTCCCGTTTGAACTTTAACTTGCTTTCATATTCAGAAAGGCTTCCAAATAGAGAAGCAACTGATCTCATTGATTCTCCTTTTGCCTCTTCTATCGCAGTGACTTTGGCCTCCCACTCTTTAGACAGAATATTCAAAATCTTTCGTACTTGGATATTTTGATCATATACTTTTCCAAGTGCTGCAAGTTGATTAACAAGATGAGTATATCTAAGTTCGAATTCAGAAATTGACTCACCTGATTTCATTCGAAGTAGATCGAATTCTGTGATCAAGGTGTTGATTCGATTCTCCTTTATTCCCGAAGTTCCTTCATGAGCTATTTCCAGAGCTTCCCACATTTCCTTTGCTGTTGGGAGTGTGCAGATTCTGAAGTATTCATTTTGACTCAAGGAACTTTGTAACATCAGAATTGCCTTGCTATTGAGAGTGATAAGTTTCTTGTCATTCTCATCATATTCTGCTGGCGTCTTTGGAATTTTCTGAGAATCTACAGTCTTTGTAGGTTGATAGTTTCCACTCTCGATTACATCCCATAGCCCATATTCAGTAGCCATCACGAACACTCTGAATTTTGCTTTCCAGAAAGAAAAGTGTTCTCCATTGAAACCGGGAGGTCTAGTGATGGATGCTCCGTCGGGAAGAATTCCTTCACCCATGCTTGCCATTGGATCCTTCTTAGGTTGTTATACCTTAACAAGAAGACCTACGCTCTGATACCAAATGTAAGATCAAGCGTTTCACCCAAGAGGGGGGGTGAATTGGGTGATACTGAAATTTCTTTCGAAAATATAAAACTTTGACAAAAGAATTAAAACAGTAATGAGTAAGGAGAAATATCACCGAAGTGTACACCGGGAGTTATACTGGTTCGGTCACAACCACTTTGACCTATGTCCAGTCCTCAGAGCTTCTCTGAGAGTTTCACTATAACTTCCAAGATTCAGTGGGTTCTTGGCACCACAGTACAAGCAAGTTCCTTCACACCTGGACACTCGCTCCCCCTTACAGATTGTAATCCAATCCCAACTCAAGGTTCCACAACCTTAAGTTATCTCAATAACAAATATTGAGTTTGAATGAAATATCTCTCACAAAGAGTAAATGATAATCACTGAAGCATATGAATATAATTTCAACGTGAAAACAGAGTAATGAACTCAATGAATTGTTTGTGTGGATGCTTGGTTGTTCTTCTCTGTTTGAAGGTTCCCATATATATAGATATGATGGTGATGACCGTTGGAACGTTTTCCTTTCGTCCGTTGGTGAGTGCGCAGCCACTGTTGACTTTTCAAGTTTTTGAAAAATATCCGTTGGCGGTGGTTGGCATTTGAACGTTTGATTTGACTTTCATCTCTTGAAGTGATTTCATCATTGTTTCTCTGTAAATATACTAAGAATGCTAATACAATGAAAGGTTAATCATATAGGAAACAAATCAATGAACGTTTGAATGATTTCTAAATTTCTGGGTATGCTTACTCGAGTAGCTCCTCGAGTAACCCTTGAAGTTTACTCGAGTAGCTCCTCGAGTAACATCGGGAAATCATTTATCAACTGCAAGTTAATGAACAAGTATAAGATTACTCGGGTAGTGCATGGAGTAAACTAAATTTCAAACCTTTGGAATAGTTATTTACTCGGGTAGCTACTCGAGTAATGCACTCACAACTTTATGAGTTACTCGGGTAACACCTCGAGTAATCCTTTGAAAAACTTTTGATTACTCGATGCTCTACTCCAATAATGTTGGCAGGATCAAAATGCCGAGAGCACTTACCTCATTACTCGAGTAGCTCCTCGAGTAATGCACTCAATCTTGCATAAGTTACTCGGGTAGCACCTCGAGTAACTGAGACATTTGAAGATAACTTACCCTGGTCATGACTTGAAGTTTCCTTTGAAAATATTTGTGCTTACTGGGGTACATACTCGAGGAATCCACTTAAGATAAAACATTAGAAACTTGAATACTCGAGGAAGACGAAATAAAAGATTCAAGTTAATCGGATACCAACCTCAAGTTTTAACTTACCTCAGGCTGTTACTCGAGTACCTCCTCGAGTAACATTGGCAGTGGTACAAAGTGCCGAGAGTTACACATTTTCAAATACACGGTTACTCGAGTAGCTCCTCGAGTATCATGGAAAACTTGAAGGCTGACTGGAAGTTTCTGACCTGGTTACTCGAGTAGCTCCTCGAGTAACATTAGCAGTGGTACAAACTGCCGAGAGGTACAAACGGTTACTCGAGTAGCTCCTCGAGTAACATTCTGCTAACTTGAAGGCAACTGGAAGTTTTCACATGGTTACTCGAGTAGCTCCTCGAGTAACATTGGCAGGCCGAGAGCAACCTTGAAGTTTTACCTGGTTACTCGAGTAGCTCCTCGAGTAATGGTGGCAGGTAACTGGAAGTTTTGCCTATTTACTTCAAGTTTTGGGTCATTACTCGAGTAGGTCCTCGAGTAATGCCTTAGAAAATGCACTTCAAATTAAGTTCCTTAGCATTTTCTCTTGGCCAATCTTCACTACTTCCATGCTTTCCTCAAGTAAAGCTTATTCCTGTCATTACTTAGTTCAAGCTTGATATTTAAACATTTCCTTTTCAAACCATTCTTTTGTTATCATCAAAACATGAGATCTAACATAGGTTTGGATATCTATTCGGGTAATAGGGACTCAAACTCTAGGGAAGACAATCTATATATCTTGAAACATGTATGTGATTTTCGTAGCGGGACCGCCGTGACCACCTCTGCGTAGTGCAATATAATCTGATCTAGACATTTATTGCTTTTCATATTGTATGAATTCTTGTTGTGGTTTATTATTTATACTTGTTTGGGTATGGTGAACAACATGGCTTTAGAATTTTACAAAGGGTTGTAATATTTAAATACGGCCTGCGTACCGTGCCTTTCTCTAAATACTCTCGATATACATTCTCTTCTCATCTCACTCCCCTCGAATATTTAAACGAGGTTTCTCTCAATGTATTTCTTTTCTTATTTAGAGAAGTTCTCTTATTGGCTTGGGAGGATTTTAGGTTAGGTAAGCCATGTTGTGTCACATTTAAATTATGCTTTTGATTAGATCATTGCATGAATACTTTTGTGTTTATATGTATTTATCTGTATGAGATACGACCACGATTGCATCCATATAAATAAAACTAATTAATTAAGCCCTCTGAATCAAATCTTAAGTCATAAATGCCGTCAATTAATAAATACTTGTCAAAACCTAGATCGTTCAATTGTGAAAACCACCAAAGTGGATGCACTTGAGTTATCTTGATGAGACAAGCATGAGTAATGGTGTTGCTCATAATATTCATTATTGTTTGGACTTAATTAAGATTAACAAAACGGTTTTGCATCTCAAGGCATTAGATGGAATTCAACATGCGGGATCATATGATGGTCGAATCCCATAAACATCTAAGAGTTATATGCAATGTAATTGGTAAATAGGTTACCTACCTAAATAACTTGAATTTAAGCGTCTTGCCAAAGCGGACTTAAGTTTAAGCCAAATATAGTTCTTAGCCCACTAATTATTATTTTGAGGGTTGTTAACTTAGTGGGAGATTACTAACTAACTTTGCATATTTTAATTGTAAAATCATATCGACTAGTAATACTGCTACACTATCATTACGATCGGTCCTTAAGAAGGACAAATTCAATGGGACAAACTTTCTTGAATGGTTTAGAAACTTGAGAATTGTTCTCAAGCAGGAAAAAAAGGCTTATGTCCTAGATCAACCCATTCCTGAGGAGCCTGCAGCCAATGCTCCAAGAGCTCAAAGCGATGCTTACACAAAGCATAAGATGACTCTGTGGATGTAGGTTGCCTGATGCTTGCCACTATGGTTCCAGAGCTCCAAAGAGATCTGGAACTCATGGAGGCTCATGAGATGATTGTCCATCTTAAGGAAATGTTCTAGCAACAGGCAAGGCAAGAAAGGTATGAGACCATAAAGGCCTTACATTCTTACAAGATGGCTGAAGATGCATCAGTTAGTACTCATGTATTAAAGATGAAAGGCAATATTGATCACCTTGAGAGGCTTGGATTTCCTATGAGCCAGGAGTTATCTACGGATTTGATCCTCAACTCACTCCCAAAGAGTTATGACCAGTTTGTTATGAACTACAACATGAACAACATGGAAAAATCAATTTTTGAGTTGCATGGGATGCTCAAAACTGCTGAGCAAAGCATTAAGAAAAAGCCCAGTACAGTTTTGATGGTTCAGAAAGGAAAGGGTATGAAAAAGAAAGGGAAGGGCAAATGGAAGGATAATAGCTCAGGTGGTAAGACCAAAGAGTCAAACAAGCCAGAAACCAAGCCTATACCCAAGAAGGCAAAGCCTCCAAAGGAAGGAGTATGCTACTTCAGCAATGAACCCAGTTATTTGAAGAGGAATTGCAAACTTTACCTAGAAGATCTGAAAAAGAACAAGAAGGATAGCGAGGCTATCACTTCAAGTATTTATGTTATAGACATTCATTTTTCTATTCCTCTACATGGGTATTAGATACTGCATGTGGTTCTAACATTTGTATAAAAGTGCAGGGTCTAAAGGACAGTATAAAGCTGAAGAAGGGCGAGGTGGACCTACGAGTAGGAAAAAGAGCAAGAGTTGCTGCTTTAGCCATAGGCACTTATGAATTAGTTCTGTCCAGTGTGCTTTTGTTAGTTTTGAATAATTGCTATTATGTTCCTGTTTTGAGTAGTAACATTGTTTCTCTTTCTTATTTGCATAAGGAAGGTTATACTTCCATTACTAGGAATGGTAAATGTTCTATTTATCATCATGACATTTTCTATGCTGATGGTGATTTGCATGTTGGTCATTATATATTAAATTTGGAACATCCTAATAATGGAAATATCTATAACGTAACTACTAAGAGGATAAAATCAAACGATTTGAATCCAACCTACCTATAGCATTGTTGTCTAGGCCATATAAATGAGAAAGACATTTCTAAACTCCATCAAGATGGATTTCTAAACTCATTTGATTTTGAATTATATGATACATGCAAATCTTACTTATTATGAAAGATGATAAAGGCACCTTTTACTGGGCACAGTGAGAGGGCCACTAAATTATTGGGCCTCATACATACAGATGTATGTGGACCATTAAATATAGCTACCAGAAGAGGTTAAGTCTACTTCATTACATTTATAAATGACTTTAGTAGATATGGCTATATCTATCTAATGAAACATAAATCTAAATCTTTTGAAATGTTCAAAATATTCCAAAATGAAGTACAAAACCAACTTGGTAAAACAATTAAAGCACTTCGATCTGATCGAGATGGTGAATATTTGAGCCAAGAATTCATTGACCATCTTAGGAGTTGTGGGTAATCTTACAATTGACTCCTCCAGGAACACCACAATGGAATGGCGTTTCTGAATGGAGGAATCGAACACTATTAGATATGGTTAGATTTATGATGAGTCAAATAGATCTTCCACCATCCTTTTGGGGACATGCCCTAGAGACAACTGCGTTCACATTAAATCGTGTTCCATCTAAGAAATTGAAAAGACACCATATGAGACATGGACTGGAAAGAAACCAAGTTTATCTTTTCTCAAGATCTGGGGATGTGAGGCATATGTTAAGCAACAAGCCTCTGATAAATTAGTGACCAGATCCACAAAGTGCCTTTTCTTGGGGTATCCTAAAGAAATGAAAGGATACAATGTCTATAATCTCACTGATAACAAAGTGTTTGTTATTCGAAATGGTAAGTTTCTAGAAAGAGAGTTTGTCTTTAAAACAACCAGTGGGAGCGAGGTACATCTCGAAGAAATTCGAGAGTCACAAGATAGTACAAAACCATGGATGAAAATCAGAGAAGATTCACAACAAGTTGCTGAGCCTCCTCAAGTAACACAAGGTCCACGAAGATCTGATAAGACACGGCATTAGCCTCAGAGATATGGATTTCTGATTACTGAAGGCTGTGATGTGTTGGTCATTGAGCAAAATGAGCCTACCACCTATCGAGAAGCCACAGTGGGACCAAACTCCAAGAAATGGCTAAATGCCATGAAGTCTGAAATGCAATCCATGTACGACAATCAGGTATGGACCTTAGTCGATCCACCTGAAGGTGTAAAAACCATTGGGTGCAAATGTAAATGTCTTCAAGGCATGACTGGTTGCAAAAAGGATTCACTCAAACTTATGATGTACACTGTGATGAAACCTTTTCCCCAATTGCAATGTCCAAATCAATTAGAACCCTTCTAGCAATTGCAGTATATTATGACTATGAAATATGGCAGATGGATGTCAAAACAGCCTTCCTTAAAAGAAAGCTACTTGAGGATGTGTACTTGACAGAACCTGAAAGTTTTGTGCGTCCAGAGAACTCTGGTAAAATTTGCAAGCTTCAAAGATCCATTTATGGATTGAAGCAAGCATCTCCGAGCTGGAATCATCGTTTTAATGAAGTTGTCAAAGAGTTTGGATTCATTCAAAACATCAATGAACCTTGTGTTTACAAGAAGGTTAGTGGGAGCAAAGTTGTATTTTTAGTACTTTATGTAGATGACATCCTACTCATTGGGAATGATATTCTCACCTTGCAGAGTGTCAAGTCTTAGTTAGGAAAGTCCTTTTCAATGAAAGACTTAGGTGAAGCCACCTATATCCTAAGGATTAGGATCTATAGGGATAGATCCAAAAGACTAATAGGCCTAAGTCAGAGCACACACATAGACAAGATAATGTATAGGTTCAGTATGCAGGATTCAAAAAGGGTTTACATGCCCATGGCTCATGGCATCCATCTTAGCAAGGATTTGTGTCCTAGTACACCTGATCAGCGAGATTGCATGAGTAAGGTTCTATATGCCTCGGCTATTGGATCCATCATGTATGCCATGTTATGTACTCAATCGAATGTCTCATTTGCCTTAAGTATGACCAGTAGATACTAACAAGATCCTGGTGAGGTTCATTGGACTGCCATCAAGAATATCCTAAAGCACTTAAGAAGGACTAAAGACTTATTTTTTGTCTATGGTGGATTGGATGATGAGCTCTGCGTAACCGGTTACACAAATGCAAGTTTTCAAACTGACCAAGACGACTTAAATAGAAATCTGGATATGTATTCCTCTTAAATGGTGGAGTAGTAACCTGGAAGAGCTCCAAGCAAAGCACTATAGCAGATTCTGCAACAGAAGCTGAGTATATAGCATCATCGGATGCAGCTAAAGAAGCCGTTTGGATTAGAAAGTTCATTACTGAACTAGGAGTGGTGCCTATCATCTCAAATCCAATAGATTTGTTCTATGACAATAGCGGTGCTATTGCACAGGCCAAAAAGCCTAGGTCACATCAAAGGACCAAGCATATACTCAGGCGATTTCATCTTATTAGAGAAATCAATGATAGAGGTGATATAAAGATATGTAAAGTAGCAGGAGAAGATAATGTTGCTAATCCTCTTTCTAAGCCGCTTGCACAGGCAAAGTATGAGCATCATGTTAGGACAATGGGAGTTAGGCAAATTAATGATTGTACCTAGGGCAAGTGGGAGGATGCTGGAAATTATGCCCAAAGGGCCAATAATTGTACTTTAAAGATTTTTAATTTAATGAAATTTCTCCATTCTGTTATCATATTATTTGCATGTTAACTGTGATAATTGTATCCTTGGATAATTCATAAAGATTGTCCTAAAATGTCCCTGGTCGGTCATCTATGCGGGAGCAGAGATGAAACAATATCAGTATGACTTTGATAAGATATGGAGATACGAATCAAAGTCTTAGGCACTTGTAAGAATACAAAGTGCTGGACCGACCCACTATGAGAAAGCTACATGGATCAAGTCATAAGCTTTTCTCATGTATAACCACGCCACAATGCCCTTTGACCTGAGGTCATCATGGATTCCTATTTGAGAGTTGCTAAGCTTTAAACTAGTCAAAAGTCACCTTTGACCGGGTGATGATAAAGGCTATAATCGGGCTTGGTGGTTTTTCATGCAGAGGAATATGAATGATTAAGATGGAATTTGTCCCTCACATTAGTAGAGAGATATTACTGGGCCCCTCGATAAGTAAGTCTGAGAAATGTATGGTCATACTACAATGGAAAGGAGTTTCCATTTCTATTGTCAGACTACTCAGGAATCGAGAAAGTAATCGTTAGGAATAAGAGGATGACATTATACATGCCTCATCCTTGACCGATATATCGTGTGACAAAAGGGACATGACATGTTTGTATGATAGGTTGCATCGTGTTAATGATCCTCATATGAATTGGGTAGTCGTGATGTCTTGCTAGAGGCCACTTGCAACTTGTGGGTTAGTACAGTTATTGGCCCACTGCCAACTTTATATGGGCCAACAAGGTCGCACACAGGAATGGCCCATCATGAGATAATGTTTAATTAAGGTGGACGAATTTTATATTTATATATAGATATATATGTATATATGTAATATAAAAATTCGTTAATAATATTATATAGATATGTATTTTCGAAATACATATTATATATATATATTATATGATATTATTATATTGTGTTAGTTTTAAATTTAATTTATTAAGATAAATTAAATCTAATAACTAACATGATAGAGATATGGTATCTCAGATTTAATTTATGAAGATAACTTAAATCTAATGGCTCTTTATTTGGATTAAATAAATAGGTTAAATTAAAACTGTTGGACAGATTTAATTTAAACTGAATTTATTTAATTAGCTCATCAAGATAATTAATAGTTAATCAATTTTGAAATTAATGATGATTAATTTTGAAATTTGATAATAGCCCTCATAGGTTATAAACTTGATAGAGCAGTTATACTGATATACACATGAGAATTGAGAGCCACAAGGGAAACCCCAGGAGACATTAGAGGCGCTAGCACGCAGTCTCGGTTGGAGAGCATACGTGTGGATACCGGTAGAGGGAGCGGACCTGACGTGTTGGCTCCTAGAGATCGTGAAAACCCTGAATCATAAAAGGTATGAATCCTTCCAACTTGGTTTAAACGCCATTTATAGATCCTCGATTAGGATCGGTGAATTTTTTTTTAAAATTCTTCCGTTGTGCCTGTCGATTCTAACAACTTGATCCTAGGGGTTTCATTGATTATGCATGGATGATAATAAAGATTATCAACAATAAATAAATATATGCCCTGTAGTGTCCTATTTTAGGAATGACCCTAGGTTAGTGGTATCTATCCTAAGAAAGGCAAGTACTAATCAATTGGGTCGGTCGATAATTTCTACTAAAAGGTGCAAAAGTTTCAAGGTGGTTCTAATTCTCACAGATAAAGGCCTCCTAACTGCCCCCATTGTAAAAATGAAGACCCCATTTAACGAAATTGACCTTCAGGGGGTTCTAGAAGCCCCATAGGGATCAACCTCGCCAAATGAGAACAGCTAGGATGAAGTCTTCACAGTAACCTTAGGGGGTTCTAAAAACCACATAGGGAGACCGCTAGAAACTTCCACTCACCTAAGAAACTCACAGACCCGGGTATAGGGCCCAAAATGTGTGTGAGGAGAATAGTGCATGTGTTCAGTGTGTGTGGAGAGCATACCAACCTATGGGCCTAGGTTCTACCCAACCCTCATCTGCTAACCAGATCACAAGATAGATGAAAAAAGAAAAAAACAGCAAACAAATAGATGAATAAGGAATTTAATAAATAAAAACAACTATTCACACAAAAAAGGGTAATTAAAATAAAATTAAGGCCAAATTATTTTTAAACACTTAACTTAAATGGGCTTGACTCTCAAATTATTCCCAGTGGAGTCGCCAAGCTATAGCACCTGAAATTTGGAAAAACATGGAGCTGCCACCAAAATTTTTGAAATAAGGATAATTTTGGAAATCTCTTTAAAAATGGAAACTAGTCTACAAAAACTATTTAGAGTTTGGGAGTCATTTGTGTATGGGGAAGGTGTTAGATACCCCACAACACCCATTCAAAAGAATGGTTACCCTAAGTTAATTATTTAAAAATAAATCTGACCTTTAATCTAATGATAATCACCCAAATAAAAGAGGATATTTACAAAACTAAATGAAATGAAAGCTAAAGAAGAAGAAAAAAAGAACACTTATTTACAATAAGAAAAAAAAATATTTATTTTAAAAAAGAACATTTATTTACAAAAAAAATAAGAAAAAATATATTTATTTACAAAATTGGACTTGACCTAATCACCAATAGTGGAGATTTTTTCATTTTTAATTTTTTTTATTATTCTCCCCATAAGTAACTTCCTAATTTAAACCTATCAACATAACTGAGATTTTTTTTATTTTTTATTTTTTATTTATTATTTTCCCTTAATAAATGATAATGCCAATTATCATCAATAAGGGGATTTATTTTAATTTTCATTTTTTAATTTTTTTTCCTTTTAATGATGATCGCCAATGTGGACATCAATCATCATTAATAGGAGGATTTTCTTTTTTTTTCTTTTTTTCTTTTTTTATTTCTTTTTTTCTTCCAATGATGACTGCCAATTTGGATACCAATCATCATCAATTATTTTTGTATTTTTGAGTGGGGCCCAGACAAAATAGGGTGTTCACACCCTTATTAAGCTTATTTTCAAGGGAAAATATAGTTTTTAGCCAACTAGAAGCTTACAATTCCCAGAATTATTGTCTTTGGACGCTACCACTAAAAATCGCTGGTATCACTAGGCTAATTTCAAAAATACTTAACTCTTTGTGCACAGCTCTAAATGACACATATGATAATCAAATTAAAGCTTGATAAGTCTACTTTTATTTTGAAAAATATCATAGGCATTAGACATCATTTTCATATTTAAAAATGTCACACAACAAGATTGCTACACAGGACAACTCACTGGCAGCAAATTCAAATGTTTACAATTTATGTTCTAAACATACTCATGTTGTGTGTGGTCGCCAATTGCCTTATTTTATCATTTTATTCCCTTAAATGTCACAAAGATATATGGAATATTAGGGAATATCATTACGCCCTCTTGGGGCACTTGCTTAACCGGGGCTTAAGAGTCTACTGAATTCAGGCTTATTCTCTAGCATCTAGTTCCAAAAATTCAGGATATTACATCAGCCGCATGTTTTACACACTGCCTTTCGGCCAAGGGTAGCCCCAAGCTCCGATGCAACTAATAGTAAGAGTCCATACTTCACCACAAATCATGTTGTGAGAACCCCCAATCATGGTAGTGATTAACATGCTCTGATACCAAAAATGTTTTCATAGCACCCATACGCCGTGGCAACATAAGGTACCATAGCCGTATGTTTTACGCACCGCCTCTCAGCCAAGGGTAGTCCTCAGGCTTCAGTGTAACTAGTGAATCTAGCCATGTCTGGGTAAGAGCCAATACTTCACCACAGATCATACTGTGAGAGCCCCCGATCATAGTGGTGATTAACATGCTTTGATACCAAACCCTTATCTTATTTCCACATTTTTCATATTTTTTTTTGTGTAGTTCGGTGGCACACAGGAATAGTATAAATATACTGATACATTGATATAAGGTGCTTGATTACATTACAAGTTATCCCCACAGGGATTGTACTTAATACCTACCAATTTAAAGCCCAAGATGTCTACTTTAATCTTGTAAAATTTAATAGCATTTGAACCAAGTTTGACTAATAAAAAACATATTCCAAGTTCCCTACCTCTAGAAAATGAATTTAGGCATCTTTAAACATAAAGATCCAAAATCATCATAAATCATCATAAAACCTCTTTTAACATTATAATCTTCATCACATGAACATCAAACCCTAAAAGACTCCCTTTGGCAATAATATAAGGTTTGGGTTTCTCAAGAAATACTCAACAAAATCACAGAATATTCATTTCAAATCAAAGCATACACTTACCCGAACTCAAATATATGATTTGTTCTTGATTTCGACAGCACCTCTGACAGCACCTCTGATAGGTATATATGGAACCAAACATCTCTATGAGAGGAACAATGTAAGAGAAGACTCTGGAAGCTGAAAATGTCGAATCAGAGGTGAAATCTGCTCCGGAACTCAAAAGCTTTCACTATTCATCCTTTCTCTTTCCTCTAACTTTTTTTTGCCACTTTTTCATGATTTTTCCCTTATTTTAGGGCAGCTGAACGAAATTAATAGAGAGAGAGAGAGAGAGAGAGAGAGGAGAGTTAATTAGCCAATTTTCCAATTTACCCTTAGTTTGTGTAAAAATTACCAAATGGTCATTCGGTTGGATTTCAACCGTCTAGTTTCTTTTCTCTTTGCTCTTGGGCTTCAAGACTCTCTCTCCTTAGCTCTTGTATTTGGATGAACTATTCCTTTAAGAAAGAGAGGATGAGTTTTAAAAATATCATTTCTCCACCTCCTTAAGATAATACTATTTTATGGCTAATTAACATGTGTAATTTGACTTTAGTCTTCATCTTTTCCTACTTGGCTTATAATCCTTCCACATGGCACAATTTGTGTCCAAGTAAATATTTTCCTTCTCCTTTAATATTTTGGTAGAAAATGTCCACCAATAAAGGGAAAAATAATTGGCTTCTTGCTTTATTGGTCAAATGACCATTTTGCCCTCACATTTTTCTATTTTGCCACTTGTACTCAATTTGTTAGAATTTTCATCAAACTTTGAAAATTCATATCTAATTGTACAGATGTCCAATTGGTATGGTTCCAAAGGTTATGTGAGCCTTATTAAGTCTATTTTTAGGGGAAAATATATCTTTTAGCCAACTAGAAGCTCATAATTCCTAGAATTTCCATTTTTAGACCCTGTCATAGAACCTTACCAGTTTCACTTGGCTAACTTCAAAAACGCATAACTCTTTTTATACAGCTCCAAATTGCTTTTATAACCTGTCATATTAAAGCTTGATAAGTCTACTTTTTTTATAAATTTTACATTCATTGGACATCATTTGATTATCTAAAATCATCACACAACCAGGCTGCCACGCAGGAAAGCACACTGGTAGTAAATCTATTTTTCTTTTCAACTTGTGTTCCAACATAATCATGTTATGTGTTTGAGCACTAATTGCCTTGTTTCGACATTTCTTGTGGTCTTTAACTCACCATGTATTCCCTTTAATGTAATGAATTTTGGGTGAATAAAATTTGGGATGTTACACTCTCAGCATGAGAAGGCCGAAAAATTAATGGAGAAGGAAGAATCTGTAATGCATCCTATTCTTAAAAACATCTTCATAACTTTTTTTATTTTTTATTTGTTTATTTACATTGTCCCTTTTCAAAACTTTGTGTTTGTAATATGAGGATTGCATAATCAACCACCAAAAAAATTAACATACATAATTGGAGCTGGTCAATGTATCTACTCTGTAACAGGTGTCACCTTCATCTCGAAAGGATAAGGCCTTGAAAATTTTGAAGGATACTTGATTATCTTGAAATCATAAGGTTAACTTTCCCTATTGTACATCTATTAACATTCTCCCAGTTGCTAGGAATAGCCTCCCAATAATGATAGGAATTTCTTGGTCTTCTTCCATGTCGAGTATTATGAAGTCAGCTGGAAATATAAGTTTGTCTACCTTCACCAGCACGTCTTCTAAGATACCCCTTGGATGTTTTATTGATTGATCAACCAGAAGTAATGAAACTATTGTTGGCTTCACCTCTCCAAGACCGAGTTTGTTGTAGACAGATAGAGGCATGAGGTTTACACTTGCTCCAAGGTCACAAAGTGCTCTTTCAAAGTGATATTGACCTATAGTGCAAGGTATGTAAAAGCTTTCTTGATCTTTTAGCTTTAGAGGTAATTTCTTTTGGAGAATAGCACTGCACTCCTCAGTAAGTGCAACTGTTTCAAATTCATCAAGCTTACGCTTATTTGAGAGGATGTCCTTCATGAATTTTGCATAACTGGGCATTTGGGCAAGAGCATCTACAAAAGGAATGTTGATATGTAACTTTTTGAAAACCTCAAGAAACTTGCCAATATGCTTGTCTAGCTTTGCCTTCGTGAGTCTCAAAGGGTATGGAACTGGTGGTACATATGGAGGAGGATTATCTGAAAAGCTGATTCTTCCTGGTATTACATCATCCTCCTTCTGTTCTTGCACTTCATCCTTCTGTTCTTCTCTGATTTCTTTCTTTTCTCCGTCATTCTTCTATTTAATAACATAATCTTTCAATTCTTTTCCACTTCTTAATACAACAGCCTTCACATGCTCCCTTGGGTTTTTTTCAATGTCACTTGGTAGAGGTCCTGGCTGCTTGGAATTCAGCATATTCGTAATTTGGCCTATTTGGATCTCTAAGTTCTTTATTGAGGCTTCTTGGTTTTTGATTGTTGTATTAGTCCTAACCATGAATTGAGATGTATTCATGGTTAGTTGAGCCAGTGCATCTTCTAAATTCACTTCCTGTTGTGGTGGATTTAGTTATTGAAGAGCTTGTTGCTGGCAGTTCCCTTGCTGCTTGAATGCATTTTGATTATTCCTCCAACTAAAGTTTGGATGATTTTGCCAACCTAGATTATAGGTGTTTGAGAATGGGTTATTCCTTTGATTTCCGATGAAGTGAGCTTGATCCAGCATGAATGGATGTCCTTCTTGACATTGCGTGCTCACATGAGATCCTCTATATTGATCACAAGCTTCAGTAGGAGTGTTGATTACATTTGCTTAGTTTGTCAATGATCCTACTTGCTTGGATATGGATGCAACCTAAGAAAACAAAGATGTAAGGATATCCAGCTCATACACTCCAAGTGCTTTCTTTAAACTGCTACGTTCGAAAGCTATTGATATGCATTGGCCGCCATCTCCTCAAGTAGATTTAAGGATTATCTATATTTTTTCCCATTAAAGATCCTCCAGCTACAGCATCTACATGAATTCTGGAGATGTGCGTCATCCCACTATAGGAAGTTTGCAGTTTCCTCCAATTTGGTAACCTATGATGAAGACATCTCCTTAGCAACTCCTTGTATCTTTCCCATGCTTCATAGAGGCTTTCTTGTTCATGTTGGGTAAATGAGGCAATTTCATTCCTCAATTTAGTAGTTTTTCCTAAAGGAAAGTATTTCTCCAAAAATTTCTGCGCCATGACATCCCTATGTAGTTATGCTTCCCAGTGGTAGTAATTGTAGCCATCGCTTATCCTTATCCCTGAGCAAGAAAGGGAAAAGTCTGAGTCTAATGGCATCATCAGTAACACTATTATACTTGAATGTGTCACAGATTTCTAGGAAATTAGCTATATGTACATTAGGATCTTCTATTGGTAAACCACCGAACTGATTTGCTTACATCATCTGGATAATTGCAGGCTTGATTTCAAAGTTGTTAGCTGCTACTGGCGGTCTTCTGATTCCAGAATTTGTCCCTATGACTGTTGGTGTTGCATAGTCACGGAGTGTTTTGGTATCTATTGTTTCTCCCTATGGATTTGCCATTTGATTTCTTAGGATTGAAGTAGACTGCTTTCAAACTCTTTGATTTTTCCAACAGTTCTTTCAATCTTAGTCTCCTTTGATCTAGTCATTCATTAAACAAAAGTCTAAAAAGAAACACAAAACACCAAAAAGAAAAGAAAATATAATATAAAGACCAAATTAGTATTAAAATTACTGGGTATTGATATTAATGACCACAATCCCCGACAACAGTGCCAAAAACTTGTTACGTGTGTAAATGATCTATTAAATAGTGCAAGTGTACACTGTCATAATAAAGTAATACAGAAGTGAGTAAGGTATTGTTCCCACAAGGATTGATTACTAAGTACCAAAATGGGTAATTTTAACTCAATTTAGTCAATCAATTAGTTGATGATTGAGAGTACGAAGTAAAGGATGATTAAATATGAGTGCACATGATATGAAAGCAACTATGAGAAAAAGCCATATGGATCAGATTTCACTTAATAAATTTTGGATTGAATCACTTATCTATTATAGCTCAATTTATTCCACATGATTGATAGTCGAGTTTCCCTAATTTAATTACTAGCCTCATATAAGGTCAAGCAATTCTATAATTAATTGTTAACCCAATATATTCCTATATGAATTTAAGCAATTAATTATGCATTAAGATTTATGAAACTCAGTAAGACTACACAACTCATATGAATATATTTCTATTTTATATGTAAGTCATGGTTTTAATTATAGGATCTATACACATGCATCTCCTTTTGATCTTAACATACATATTGGAATCATTCAAAAGGCGGCCAATCAATTGAAAGCATTAAGAAGAACAATTAAAACTAAATCATGAAGGAGAAATTCAACCTAGATTTAATAAGTTAAGATTCAGTCCGTCATTAGTATGCTACGTTATCACCCTAGGAAAATGAAAGTTTAGCATATGATGAAATTAAAAAAAAATAAAATAAATTGAAAACTTCATAAGTATTTCATAAAACTTGAATATTAAATTCTAAAACATATATGCACAACCAAAAGATGCAAGAAAATAAAGAAAATCTAGCCATCCCTTTAGGAGGTAAAACCTTCTATATATATGGCAACCTATACCATCCATAAAGGAAAACTACATAAGCCTTCCATGTAGGAGGCATGCAAGAAGCAAATACAATGTATGAAATTAACTCTAAAATGGTATATGTGGAGAGGAGAGGAAAGTAATGGATATGAAATGGTGTGTGTCAAATGTGAGGGAGAGGATAACTATATATAGGGAAGAATGGAGTATGGTAGAAGAAGTGGTAGGTGAAGAGGAAGATGAAGTTGTAGATGGAATGGTTGGTGGAATGGTAGATGATTCCCGCTCTCAACTTCCAAGCAAAATTTGAAATCCTTGGAGATAGAATTGGGTTTTGGCCTCAACTTAAAAGTTGTAGAGCTTTTTATCCATATAAAGAACATCTCAATCTTACATCTAGAGCTCCAGATATCATCTGAAAACTGAAAGAGGGTCTAATTTAGTATTTTTCAAGAAATTATATTTTATGCCAAAATTATTATTTATTTTTTAATTACACCCAAATTCATTAAATTGAGCTTAAATATCATCCACAAAATCATCATATAAGGGAAAATAAATATGCAAATACTTTACTTGTCAATAGTACATATCTAAATGCCAAGGTGGGAAAGGCATATTAAGCATAGACATCAGCAAGTTCACATTTATCATCATAAAATAGTATCAGTTTTCAACCAAAGTCCTTTTTGGTTGATATATACTCATCTGATCCTAAATAAATGAAAATCTGTGTCAACCAATGAGGTACCATTTGAAGAGAAACTTCTTCGATGGCAACTCCACAGGGTACAAATAAGAATAAGCATTTATTTCTGAAGCATAGTTAATTAATTTTCCTAGAGATGGCTTTCTCAAGAAGAATGTAAATTGGAATTCAATAGAAAGAGCTCCTATGTGTGTGTTTTGATGACAAACAAAACCATGGTTTTGTAAAAAATATCCAAACACCCAACTTTTTGCTAAACCATGGTTTTAATCTCAAACCATGGTTTTACAAAAATCATCCAAACACCTCAATTTTTGCAAAACAAAGGATTTGATCTCAAACCATAGCTTGGATATCAAAACCATGGTTTTAAGAAAATCCAAGTTTTTTGGCTTTTTTCCCTTATGTGGGCCCCACCAACTATTATACTCAGAATATATTTTTTAAAAATTATTTTTCAAAAACTAATATAAAAACACTCCTAACGGGAGATAAGCATGTCAGAGAATGGCAAAGTTATGGACACCGAACAAAGGCCCAACACCACCAAAGCCGAATCCCTTGTGTAGATCCTCCTTTGTGGAAACGGTTCTAGAGAACAACATAAAATTTTCTTGAGTTAGAATTATCATGCTATGGTTCCTGAGGACCAAGAGCATGGTGATTTCCGAGGGGAAAGAAGACAAGTTGAGGAATAAAACATAAAGATATAACACAGAAGAATGGAATAAACAATAAGAGTACCTGAAAAAGAAGAGATTGGTACTGCTATTATGTACTACCTCTAAATATAGGACATAGTTTATAGTGTAAATTGTATTATAAACTATGTCCTATATTTAAGACCGGAGGGAGTATCAATTTGGGGGTTTTGATTTTGTACCATTTTTCTTTGTTTCAATAAAGGTATTTAAGACTTTCATAATTATATTATATTATTTAAATATTCTATAGAACTTACCTATAAATTGAAAATTTCAAGAGATCTTTGAATTATATTTCCTTTAGTTGGGAACGTGAGTGCAATTTTCTATAAAATAAAGCTAAAGCAACAAATACAATTATCCATGTTTGAAAATATATATATATATATATATATATAAATGTACAATTGTCAATTAAGTTTTTTACTTTAAACGAGCAATGCTAACTGTTTTACTCTTTTTTCCTTGTCTTAACAGCAGTGCTAACTGTTGTGAACACGCTAACAGCACCCAACACGTGAAGCATAGGCGGAGATCCGCGTTTGTGCAGCCAATGAGAATTATTAAGAGCGTCATTTGTCCAATGAAAAGCCTCCACGTGTATAATCCACGTAACACACTCCTTCATTGACGTCGTCTTCTTTTAAACACTGTCGCTTTGAAGGTTGCAAGTTACACGTTACGACCCCGCCGTTTACATTTCTCTCCTGTCGTTGCTTCCTTCTGCTTCTCTTTCACCGATCTTCTAATTTGTTCGATTTTGGTAGCATCAGTGTTCGTCTTTTGTTTCCTGAAGGAGATATTACATTAGAAGAAGGAGAAATCGTCGGATCTTGGGTGGTGCCGGCGACACATTTTGGGTCCTTTCATGGAGGCTCATGGTTCCGGGCTCCGCCGTGTGTTGCTCTTGGTGTTCTGTGTTGCCGGGATTTGGGCTGCTTATATCTACCAAGGTTTTCTTCAGGAAACTTTGTAAGCTTTTCCGATCTTCTTTTCCGGTTTTACAAATGTTGATTTGATTGTTTTAACTGTCTGCTCGATCTTTTGTTGTAGTCATTTTGAATGGGCCTGAATCTATTTACAGAATCATCGACAATTTCAGTCCATCGCTTTCTTTATTTTTCTTAGGAATGCTTCAACTGCCCATTTTGATCTGAGAATGATTAAAAAGCTTGTAGTAATCAGTGCACACTTGCCTCTACCAACATTTTGCTATGGTTTTGTGCAATGCCATTGTGATAATTTCTTTTCGTTTCATTCAGGTCGACGAAGCGATTTGGTCCAGATGGGCAGAGGTTTGAGCACCTTGCATTTCTAAACTTGGCTCAGAATGTAGTATGTTTGATCTGGTCGTATATAAGTAAGCTTCTATGCTAGCTACAGCTTCTCTTTATTGTTTCTCTACAAGTACCATTGTGGGTTTGACCTGAACATGTTTTATTTGCTGGATTCTGACGCAGTGATTAGGGTATGGTCCTGTGGTAGTTCTGGTGGTGCCCCTTGGTGGGCTTATTGGAGTGCTGGAATTACGAATACAATTGGTCCAGCTATGGGAATTGAAGCATTGAAGTATATTAGTTATCCAGCTCAGGCATGTTCATTTTCGAACATCTTTTATTGGCTTCTTTTGGTTCGTTCAAAATATTCTGTTTCAGTAATATATAGTTTTCACCCAAAAGAAACAGTAGTTCTTCTTTAGAAGTTGTGGGTGTCGCTTGTATGCATTGTACAAATATGACTCTTTTGATTGCCTTAACAGTTTTAAGTTATATGTATGACTTTCCATGGAACTGATGTGACTTAATTTTATATTTTGTTATGTAATATGGTGAATGTCCTCTTTAAAGGCTGATGATTTCACTACATGCAGGTCCTTGCAAAATCCTCAAAAATGATACCAGGTCAGTAGATTGTGCCCATGAAAAGCTTGCATTTATCCAGTTTGCTTTTTCTTTTTCTCCTTTATTTGCATTTGAGTGTAGGTTGAGTGTATATGGGCGTGTGTGTGTGTTTGTACAATAAGCTGAGCATATTTTATTTCCACTTAGTATTCATCAACTTTTGACAATGTGAAATGGTGGTGCTTTCTCAATGGTTCTGATATTAAGTGTTTTATTGAAAAAGATCCTTGAAAAATATTAGAAAATAATTTCTCAGTTATTTTTCTGCGTGTGATTAAATTTCAACTGCAGTAAGATGATCCTAAAATGTGAATTTTCATCTCCAGCATCTAATAAAATGATTCACTTAACTTGCAGTTATGCTGATGGGTACTTTAGTGTATGGTATAAGATATTCCTTTCCAGAATACCTTTGTTCATTGCTTGTTGCTGGAGGGGTATCGTTGTTCGCACTTTTAAAGGTCAGGAACTATTCAGAAAAGCATGGCGAAACATTTAAGTATATATGTAAAGAAAGAAAATGAAAAGGCTAGGGCGGGTTGAAATTGGACATGGTTATTGTTAAGGTAGCTTATAACTTTCAGTCTTCTCATTGTTTTCTTGTGTTGATCACAGACCAGCTCAAAGACAATCAACAAGCTGGCACATCCTAATGCCCCACTGGGATATGGACTTTGCTTCCTAAACCTTGCATTTGATGGATTCACAAATGCAACTCAAGATTCCTTAAAAGCAAGGTAAACGAAGATACAGTTCTACCTTTTCCATTTGGCATATGTTAATTCCCATGCAAATGATGAAATTTACAATTTGCAATTTCCTTTCCACTCCAAGATGCCCTCCGTTCTATCATTCAATACAAAACTACATTTTGTTAATAATTATTCCACTTAGTTGTGATTAGTGCTTCAAAGTGTTTATGGATTTGGTGGCTTCATTTGCTCTGATTAATAATAATACATGTCAGTAGTGTTAGTTGCATGTACACTAATATACAACTTAAATCAAGTTTCTTTACCAACAAATGGAAAAAGATTCTTTATGGAATGCAAATCGAGAGAACCCAAAAAGAAGTTCATAGGAAAACAATTTCTGATTGGACACTTTCTGGAACGATTTCTTTTCTCAAGTTAGCAGGCAACCTTCTGTCAGTTATGAACTACTTATAGCAGTTTTTTTATCACATTCATTTATACGCACTCAAAATGTAAAATTCCAATATACTAGTGGAAAAGGGCAGCCAAAATGATTTGGATGAGATCTTTTCATTTTTTAAATTATGTGTCATTTATATACTAAGCTATAGATTCTGTCTTGTTTAGGTATGCAAAAACAAGTGCATGGGGTATTATGTTGGGCATGAATTTATGGGGGACCATATACAATATGATGTACATGTTTGGCTGGCCTAGTGGTATTGGATACGAGGCAATTCGTTTCTGCAAACAGCATCCTGAGGCAGCTTGGGATATTTTTTACTTCTGCTGTTGTGGTGCAGTGGGCCAGAATTTCATCTTTTTGACTATAAGTCAATTTGGGTCTTTGGCTAACACTACCATCACCACCACTCGCAAGTTTGTCAGCATTGTGGTGTCTTCATTATTGAGTGGGAATCCCTTGTCAAATAAGCAATGGGGATGTGTTTTTATGGTATTCTCTGGCTTGTCATACCAGATCTACCTCAGATGGCGGAAGCTGCAGAGATTACAGAAGAAGAAGAAAGCCATATGAAGTGAGTCCTTCAAGAATATTTGATTAAATCATTAATGCTTCTTATCTCCTATAAAGTATCAACCTTCTTGATATAGTGTTTTTGCTAGAAGGTCAAATGGACGGGCCAAACTTAAACTATAGATAGGAGTATTGGTAAATGTGATTGTATTTTTTTTTTGTATGAGACGTATAAAGATTGAAGATTAAGTTATAGAGCCCATTTTGTTAGGCACACATGATTTTTCAAGGTTCAACTTCAACCTACCTATGTATTATGTTCATCTGATGCCAAAGCTGTATGCTCCGAACCTGATTTCCAGATTTATTTGGAATTTTAAGGTTCTTATAGATGGAGTTTCGAGATTAGTGCTAATTATTGGAGTATGTCGTGATTGTTTTGATCCTGTTAACTTATTTTGATATCTCGTGCCTAAGTCCTGCTATTGAAAGCGAGGACTGTAATTTTTAACAAAATAAAGAAAAGCAGAAGCAACAACATCGAGGTCTTATTTTGGCTATATAGATCACATAAAGTCATTGTACTATATCAAAAATCAATTTTTTTTTATAAATTATTAACTAAAAGATCCTTAGAGCAAAGATTGTTAATGAGAAAAGCAAGAGCAAGAAAATGAAAAGGGGAAAAGGAAAACAAATGAAAGAAAGAAAGAAATGAAGAAGAGGAATAGCATGGATTGTTAATGAGAAAGAGGAAGAAAAAATGAAAAGGAAAAGTTTTATGTGTATAATATTTATGTGGATATTTATATTTCCATTATTTTCTACTATTCCTCCGTTTTGAGTTTAAGGTGTGATTGGTTTGAGAGGGGGAAACCCAAAATTTATCCTCTCATTCCTTTAAATTTTGAATTCCCGTCTAAAATTTAAATACCTTCAATCCAAAAAAGTAATTTAACCTCTCTCCCTATCCTCCCCCTCTCCCCTCAAACCAAACACACCCTAAAAATAGAAGGTTTACATTATATATTTTGTACCTTTGAATAGTGAACAAGAATGGTTCTCTCTTGCTCTCACATTCTCTCTTTTTCTTTTCATATTTCTCTTTTATAACACATTATCAGCACGAGTTTCTAACAAAGATGCAATTCCAAACAATCATTTTAAAACCCTATCGAATCTTTTGTGGACAAGGATTAATGAGGAAATTGTGCTAATTATAGATCATTACCTGTAAGTAACATGCTATATGACTCTAGTGTAGTGAGAAGTGAGGGAGAACCACTGCATTATCACCCGAATGTAGTGTTAAATGAGAAAGGGCTACCCCTTTCTTCTGAGTGAAGGCGGCTAAAGAAGCTAATTCACGAGAGCAACATCAAGTTTGGCACTTAGAACATTGGGACTCTAACTAGCAAATATATGGAAGTGGTAGGTGTAATGAAAGATCATAAGATTAACATCTTGTGCCTCCAGAAAACTAAATGGCTGGGAGAAGAGTCTCGAGAAATTAATTTTTGCAAGCTCTGGTTCACAGGAAAAGTAAATGGAAAGAATGGTGTTGGTATCATCGCTGATAATGAATAGAGGAAGAATGTGGTGGAAGTTAAGAGGATTGAGGATAGAATCATTTCTTTAAGAATCATTGTTGGGAAGGATGCTATCAACATTATCAGTGCTATGCACCTCAAGTAGAAGTAGAAATATATCTTAAGAAAAAGTTTTAGGAAGATATGGATGGGATAGTACTGAGCATTCCACTTACCGAAAAGATTTTTATTGGCGGGGATGTTAATGGACATGTTGGTAGGGAGGCAGGACTGCATGCAAGGGCTCATGGTCGTTTTGGATTTAGGGAGCTTAATGATGAAGGTCAATCTATTATTGATTTCTCTATCATATAGAACCTCAAAATTGTCAATACTTGCTTTAAGAAGTGGAAGGAACATTTAACCACATGCAAGCGTGGGGTCGCCAGGACACAGATTGACTTCTTTTTTGTAAGGAATTCTGACAAAAAACTTTGTACTAACTGCAAAGTATCCCTGGGGATGCCATGAAAGCACAACATAGGGTATTGGTCATTGATGTGCTTATTAAGTGTATAAAACAAAAGTGCTGACAAGTTTTAAACATATGGGTTAGGTGGTGGCAATTAAAGAGAGAAAAAAAAGGAGATTTTCAAGAGAACTCTTTTGGAGGAGGGGTTGTGGGAGCTACAAGGAAATGCTAATATCATATAGGAGAATATGGTTAAAGAGATCAAAAGGTTGCTAAAACAAATTTAGGAGAATCAAAAGGTTTTAGGAGCTTTGCTTTAATAAAGGAATTCAAGTGCTCCTCACATAGCTAAATGGTACAAGAAAGATTTGGGAAGGGAGAGAATTGATACAAATTCTTTCATTTGATAAGTAATTTTGGCTCAATCTTTCTGAGAACTTAAATTCCCCGTCCTACTTAGGGCCCACCAATATTCCCTCATTCATGGGAAGATGAGATCCCACTAATTTCCTTTAGTGGAGGAAGATCCAAAAGACAAATACGCCTCCAAAAATATTTAAATTAAAAGGAAGGAAATTCGGATTTACTATAGAATTTGCTTATCATTTTTGGATTTTTGAAGAATTCCCACCTTGCAAATTTGAATTTCATCAATAAATTTGAATTTTTCAATATTCACGCCTTGCAAATTTGCATTTCTGCAGAATTTGCTTATCATATAAAAATATAATTTCAATTTTATTAATAAATAAAATATATTTTTTATTTATTAATAAAATTGAAATTATTTTTTTATTTATTTAAATTACAATTTATATTTTATTCATTTTTTAAATTATTGTACAACTAATTATTTAATTTATGAACTGAAATATGAATTTAATTAATATATAATTATTAATTTATGTTGAGGTTAAAATGGGTATTTCTCTTTTTCTTCTCAAATTCCACTCTTAATTTTCTTCCTACCAAACAACTCATCTTCTCTCAATCCATCTTTCATCACCCTTAATAATCTTCATTTCCCGTCCTTTCCATTTTTTAAATTCTTTTCCCTCCTCAAATTTTTCATCTACTTTTTCTCCTCCTTATACTCATCTTTAAAAATCTCCTTCGACCTTTACTTTCTTCCCCCTTTTAGTCCCTTGATTATTAGAGATCAGAATCATTGCGATAAGCATGATGCCGAATCGATCCCCTGACTTATATTTTATTATATAATATAAAATGTAGTGTCAGCAAGACTGAAAAAAAAATTTCTCTTCTTTTTTCCGCTTTTGTCCGTCCCTCCCTAACTCAAAGTCTTTTGCCTTTATTAAATCATATTTAGCTAGAATAATTATAATAATTTGGATTTATTGCTATCATTATTTGAGACACTTTAATGACCTAAATTATATATAGACTTTTTTAACATCTTGAGGAAGATGAGTAAACTATTAAAGAGGCGGCCCCTCCTCCCTTTAAACTCATCCTTCAAATTGCCTTTTCTCTTAGCATACAACTCTGTCTTTTTCTTAATCGACAAATATAAACACGGTTCTCCATCAATAATTATGTCACCTCATTTATGTTTTTTATTGGAGCTTCTCTTCTGCCCCAATCAATCCAAATCATGGTCACACAGAGGCCACTTTCACATCCTTAGCCCTTAATTAATTACTCTCTTCTCCTTGCTTTTTCCATTTGCTTTCACCGATTGCCTATTCTCGTCTTGGCCAAAAGCAGTGGAGTCAAACACCCCGTCTCCTCCAGCGATAATCATGTTTTAGCAAGGGACCACCACATGTTGCATACCTACTATATTTTGTATTATTAGCCAAATTGCCTTTTCTTTTTTATAAGATATTTTATATTTCCTTCTTTTTGTAATATTTCACTTATAATTATTTGAAGTAAAATAAGATTCTGGTATTTCTTTTATTGTTGTTTTATTTATTATTTATTAGCTTTTATCAGATAGTAGTTGTGAATTATTATATTATTAAATTATGTCTAGAGATTTTGCTTATAATATTATGATTTTTTAGTATAATTAGTTACGCTCTAAATATTCGGTTTTCGCAACACATGCATTATGTTTGGATAAACTAATCTTACACAAACTGATTCCTAAATTGTTTTTGATGAATACAGTCGACATAAAGAAAAACCTTCTTTAATAGTTTACTCACTGCATTTGAACTAAATAAATTATATAACAATTGATAAAGCCAATAAGCGTGTTATCAAAACAATTCCAAGCAAAATCAATGTGATTTCAAGTAATTCAACAAAAAGGAATCTCAATAATACATATTATAAAGACTGATTATGGATAAAAAAGATGCAAAAGGAATTATAATTATAAGTTAAGCAGAAAATATAATATAGAAACACACCTATTTCAGTGTATAATTTACGACAAATGGTATCTTCTTCTCTTGTTGCACTCTCAAGCACAAAAACAACTGCTTCCATTGTTAGAATTTGTTCAAGAAAATATAGTCAAGCAACACACCTTTCCCACTTGGTGAAAATTATTTTTATTTTTAATTCGATAAAAGGTTAGTTTGAAAGAGATATATAAATTTGTTACAGCATTACTAATTTAATTTAATTAATCTGATGGGGTATTTATATTTGGATTTAAAATTCAAGCATGATGGTCCACTAATTTAGGAGTTATATAAATAATGTGGAATTGTGAATCATATGACAAAGAAGAAAATATAATTTAGGAGTTATCATATTTTCTTCGTGGGTATGAACCAAAGCCATTAAATGTATGTCTAAACTTTATCTGCTTGGTTATATTAATTATATAACATGTGTGCTCAATTAGCGATGCAAAATAAAACATCAAGGATTAATTTTGTTTAATCAAAAAGTGAAAAAGTACATGATATTATATTCAATTAAAATAATAAAAATTTGATGAGCATTGAGATTTAGCTTTAATTTTCCACCGATCAAAGGATAAGTCTCTTGGTACACATGTATGCACATCGCTTCAAAAAGCTAATTGCCACCAAAGCTATTTTGTCCTTCCATGCACTCTGATATGATTGCGACATGAACTCTTCTTTTTTTTTTTTTTTGTTGAGCAAAGCTACATGAACTCTTCTTACCCAGCAATAATTGCTTTCACTTTTTTGCTTTAGTAAATAGTAGGATCCCTTGCGCTTTTATTTACACCTCCATGTTATGTCGATCGCTGTCCCAATTCCATACTTTCTCCTTTCCAACCTGGCCTACTGCATCTTAAGTATATATGCTCTTCATTATATATATTTATATATAAGTGCTTTGGTGGTTACCTAAAAGAAAGAGAAATTTGAAGAAACGGATGGAATGGGTGAGCAATTAAGGAGAAAGTATGGAATTCTATTAAAAGTTTTTGCAGGCGTTTAGTTATGGACTTGTAGTGGAGTTTTAGGATGGAAATTAATGTCTTCATTGATCTCTCTCAATTTCTTTTTTTATTGAATGTCTGTACCATTAGACCAAGTTTCAATGGTTGAAGTTTAATACTATATAAAAATATGATTATAATATTAACTAAAATATTAAATAGTATGAAAATATCAACCATTAAAAGTTAATCTAATGGTTGAGACATTCAATAAAAAAAAAAAAGTGGAGAGATCAATGGAAACATACTTCTCCAGTTTTGTAAACCATCAATTTAGTAGAATTAATTCTGACCCATTGTGGAAGAGATTTAGTCTGATTCTGGCGAGAAGAATACAGGGTGGAAGGAACTATAAATTGAAATGAAGGGGTGTAGTCAAAGAAAGGGGGTGCATATCAATAGATTTTGTGACTATTATTTAGAGTGCCTATTATTTAAGAACAATAAGACAAAAGTAAATGGAAAAGGAACAAATTTTTTGTGACTGTGAATGGGCAAGAGGACAGAATATAGCTGTAAAGAAAAAATGTAGTGAGATCACACCTTACATAATTGCATCTATGTGAATGACCAAGGTATACTGTGAATGGCCTTCACTCAAGAAAACGTTGTACATTGATTTGGATTTTAGGAATATTAATGATACATAGAAAGAATTCTATATATGATGTAGATATACTACATGAGCCACATAAAATATCCCAAAAATTAAGTCAGCTACAAAAAATTAAAAAATATTAAATTATCCCAATTTTATTGTCAAATTGTATATTAGAATTGATATATTTGAGATTAATTTTTTTACTTTTTATTTTAAGTAACAAACACACATAGATTGATACGGTAATTGCTCTGCTTTATTTCCTTTCTTAGCTGTCTTGTACTTGTCTTCTGAAAAGCATAGATTGGTTTGAGCCAAAAAAAAAAACATACATTGGGAAGGGAGCTGCAAAAATCTTGAAAAGAATACTTAAGATAATAAAAAAATGTTAAAGATAAAATACTTTACTGAAAAAAAAAAAAGCAACATATCATCGCATGTCAGACACTTTCTTGAATCTTTGACAAAAAAAAAAAAAGACACTTTCTTGAATTGGATTAAAAGTGGTGCACAATGGGTTAGAATTAATTCTGAGATATGGTGCACAATCGACCATCAGAGGACTATCACCTTTTTCTTCTTCTTCCTCTCCTCTAGCCAGCGGTGATCAGATCCAGAAGCTTGACTTGAGTATCGCATCACAGCTCCCACTCCTTTTTTCTTCTCAGTTCTTACCGGCACCACAAAACTGAACGCTGTACTTTTTCATCCACCACGGTCTCAAGTTGCTACATTTCATGATCCACCATGGATGGAAGAAGGGATTCATAACGTGATCGGTAGGCCTTATTTGTTTTTGTTCTTCATTTTCCTTCATCTTCGTCATTATCCCCTTCTATTCCTTCTTTTGTTCTGCTGTGTTGCCGTAAATCAGCGTGGGTCCTGAGTGGAAGAAATTCTAACCGATGTGCAAATCAGGGAAGGACACACCCGTTGGACAACATTCAAGATCTTCGTCGGAAAATGACCACGTTATGAAAGTGAGAGAAAATGGAAGTGAAACAATGTGCATCATTAGTTGAATGGCCGTTAGTTGAATCTCACCTGAAGAGGAGAGGGAGGAGGGTCAGACTTCACTTGGTCTGTCGAGGAAAGAAACAATGTGCTGAAACAGCACCCAGCGATAATATTTTGGGAATGACGATCATAGGTTATAAAGCAGTAAAGGGAGTTGATTCTCCAAACCGTACGTATGAAACTACTTGCTTGTACACAAGATATTATTTTACATTACTTGTTAGAAATAACAATTTCTCTATCAGTTTCCATACTGAAGAAGCCCACAATCTGAGAACCGCTTGACTTCGGTCTTTGGAGTACACCACTGTCCAGACTTCATGTAGCAGTGCAGGACACTTCCGTCAAGTGACAAACATGGTAAAACTACGTTTCTTCCCTTGATGCACGACGCACAGCTCTCTCTTATGTTCAGTTTACCATGCACAGAAAAAGGAAAATCCACATATCAAACAAACGGACGTGAAAGACATGAAGGCTAACGGTATACATAAACAGGAGTGAAAAACAGAGGATGTAACACTGCTTAAAATGGGAGTGAAAAACAGAGTAGGGAATGAATGATTTAAAACAACATCAGTTGGTACATACCTAAAGAGGAGACGTATCTGGACGATGTTTGCTTGATATGTGGAGGAGAGAAACAGCAGCCAAGCGACTGAATATACAGAGAACGATGATTGCTTAAAACGGGAGTGAAAAACAGAGGAGGAAATGAATGATGTAAAAGGCAGTGATTCTTTTGATGACCACACACTCCAAACGATTCTGGGCAGCCAGATATATATGGTTGTTGAAGGTTGTTAGGTTGTCATTGGCGGGATTTTTTTGAAAATTTCTTTTGAAATTCAAATTCATTCCTCCCTCCATAAGATTGAGAAGCAACAAATGTGAGCAGCCCGAGGAAGAGGGTTTATATTGATATCGGCTTGTGAACAGTATGTTGGGAAAGAGGTTTTATATATATATTGATTATGCAAACTATAGAAGAATTAAGCTTATGAGTCATACAATGAAATTGTGGGAAATGATGATTGAACATAGGTTAAGGTTGGAGATTGGTATTTTTGAGAACCAATTTGGATTTATGATGAGAGGGTTCACAACATAATCGATTTATTTACAAATGGGGCTAATGGAAAAGTATCGGAGTAGAGGAAGGGATTTGTATATGGTTTTTATTTATTTGGAAAAGGTTTATTTTCTTAAAAATAGTTATCCTATCCTAAACCTATATCAAAATAAGTTGAATGACTATGAATGCTTTAATGATGCACCATGAGTCCTAAAAGGTTATCTCTCATAGAGATATTTCTAACATGATATATGGGATGGATTCATGGTCTTTTAGGGTTAGAGACCCTTAGACTAGGGTTGGTGACCAAATGCATGCACCATTCTCATGATGTATTTATATGTGAGGTGATACTAGATACATACTTAGGTGAAGCGGCAAATAGCCGTTTAATCATAGGGATTATATTGATTATGAATGGATGATAACAAATATTATTAGAAAGAAATAAATATATGCCCTCCATTGTCCTATTTAGAAATATCATTAGGTTAGGGGAAGTCTACCCTAAAAGGTAGGTACTAATTAATTGGATAGGTCAATAGTTTTCACTCATGTGCAATGGTTTAAAGGTGATCCTAATTCTAATAGAAAAAGGTCCCCTAACTGCCTCTATCATAAAGATAGAGACCCCATTCAACAAAATTGATCCTCCGAGAACTCAAAAGTTCCACAGGGACCACCTCTATTAAATATGTAATAGCTAGGTAAAGCATTCACAGTAACCTCCAAGGGTTCAAAAACCCCACAGGGAAAAGAAACTTTCACTCCCTAAGGTGCTCATGTAACCAGGGTATAGGGCTCAATATGTATGTGAGGAGAAATTGTGTGAGTGCTCAATGTGTGAGGAAAGCACACCAATATGTGGGTCTAGATTTTACCCAACCCTCATTTGCTAAGCAGATCTCATGATAGAGGGTAAAATAAACAAATATACAAAATAAATGAAAAAGGAATAAATAAAGAAAGAAATGAAAGAAAATATTCAAGAAACTAAATATGGGGGTAATTAAAGAAAAATTAATGCCATATTATTTTTAATAATTAACTTGAATAGGGTTGACTCTTAAACCGTCCTCCATGGAGTTGCCAAGTTATAGTGCCCAAAATTTGGAAAATATGGAACTGCCATCAAAATTTTAAAAAAGGGTAATTTTGGAAACTTGTTAAAAAAATGATCTATTAAATCTATATTGAATTTAGGAGTTGGTTGTGTGTGGGGAAGGTGTTAGACACCCCACAGGACCTGTTCATAAGAATGATTACCCTAAGTCAATTATTTTAAAATAAATATGGCCTTTAAAAGTATCATAATTACCCAAAAACTTTTACAAAAAGATATAAAATGAAACTAAGAAAAAAGATTTTTTATTTACAAAAGGAAAATAAGGGAATAAATATATTTATTTATAAAGTTGGACTTGGCCAAGGGCTTACATACCCTTTAGAGGTATCAAAGCCAACATAGTTTGAGATGAAAATGTGTTATTTTGTTGGTGTTTTTTAGAAAAATGTTTATTTAATTTATTTGAGAAATGGTTTTTTTGTTGGTTTGCGTTTTTTATTTTTTGAAAAACAATTTCTTTATTTTCTTACTTATTTGAAAAAGATTTGGATTAAACTTTCAGCGAAGGTTCCAATAACCTCACATAGAAGAATTATCATTTTTATGCCTGCAGAGGTTCCAAATGTAATATTATTAAAAAAAAAAAAAAACTGTTGGTTGGTTTTTTTTTAAAAAACGCGTGGGGCAAGCTGGAAGGAAAAAATGTGAGTAAGGAAAGAAAAAGAAAAGAAAAAAAAAACACGTGGGGCCCGCTGGAAGAAAAAAATGTGAGGGAGGGTATTATTAATACCCTTTCGTTTCATCAGTTTCTCATTCACTTCACGAGCAGGCGAGCGGAGCGAACGCAGTTCAACAGGTAAGGTTCTGATTTTAGCAGATAATTTTGGTACTTAAAATCACGTTTTCTTAACAAACTTCCTTCATAAAAGTTGTTCTACATATTTTGATCTTCGTATTGATAGTAATATTATATTGATTTACGAGAAATTTGGGGTTAGGATTTTGGGAGAATTTGAGTTTTTACAAAAGATGGTTATAGATATGTAGAGAATAATAAATAGTTGATTTTAATCGGTTTAGATTTACCATTTGGTTATTGTATGATTTTATAATTAATTTCATCTTAAATAAATAATAAATTATGCTTTAGAAACATTTTTGACTGATTAAATTTGGATTAAACAATTTATTTGAGTTATTGGAAGTATTATTGAAATTTTAATCGGTTTAGTTTTGCAGATTTTGAATTATGTGAAATTATAAAATATGATTTGATATTATAGTTAGAGAATTATGGTTATTAAATATTTTATTGTGAAATAGAGTTAAGAAATTTTGATTTAAAAAGGAATTTGAGGAATAGATAAATTGTTGTTATTTTTAAGAAATTTGAGTTAATTATGGGGATTATTATTTGATTTTGTAATAGTTAACAATTATTATAAATTATATTAACATGTAAATATATATATTTATTGTAGAGTGAATTTGAGTTTGGCTTGTTGGAGTTAAATTCTCAAGTTTAGTTGTGTCAAGAATTTGAGGTAACCACTTTCCAATTTATCATGTATGCTTGTTGAAATGATTATATACGTATGTTGGTATTTTTAACTGCTATAAATATGTTATAGTAATTTATATATGAAAAATGTACAATGATAGTATTAATCATGTTTTTAGTAATTTTTAGTTAAGTGGGCATGATGATTTATTTGAATGATTGATGAGGTATAGTATTAAATAAAATATATGAATAAATTATTGATATTGAAGGTTGTGATGTTGAGATGTGGATGTGGTGTTGTGATTGAGGAGGTTTGATTCTTTTATACCACGTGGTATAGCCACCACCGTGTGCACAGTGGATGGTTTTGGCATTCAGGACCCTTGGTATCACCCTTTCCTTTGGCCGGGTTAAGGGTCAGCTCAAGGGTAGGTGACACCTTTCCATTTTGACGGAAAGGGAACCCATGATCCGATATGAGTTCTGTTGCCTTTGGCCGGGTTACACCTCATTATTGGAGAGCTTGGTGCAGTCTTGTCAAAGAGACTAATCCTATTATATGTTATAGCTCATGGGTTTTGTCAGCGGTTGAGGAGGTTATAAGGATGGTTGAGGGAGTTTTATGCATATTGAATGGTTTCCTTGAAATAATAATGTTTTGGGAAGATTGAACCTTATGTTATACGGATATATAATTTTGCCCGCTTAATTATATTATAATCATTCCCTGCATATTTGTTAAAGTGGAATTGTGGTTACGGAGTCCGTATGACTCACCCTATCAATATTTTAAATTTTTCAGGCGAGGGTTCAGGTGGTGTTACCAAGGGGAAGGCAAACGAGACTTGATTTGATATCAATCGTATGTTTCGTTTGGTTATATGAGTATAATGTATATTGCCAAACTTAAGGGTCTTTTTGGTTTTACGCTGCATATTGGGATTTGTACTGTGGACGGAACCCCCTAATATGTAATATTTAATATCTTACTTGGTTTGGAAATAAATTATATGGTAATTAAGAGGGGTCGTTACACCAAAAACCTCACATGACATAAAAATACTTTGAAATTGATTTTAGTTATGTTTTTATAAAAAGAGAATCTTTCCATTTTAATTTAATTCATAAAAAAGGGGTCACAATACATTTTTTTTAGAAAGAACCTTGTGTAACCCAATTGGTATACATGTGATATACTCCAAAAAGCACACATGACATTTAGCTCCAACAATAAAAAAAGAATAATAAACAGAGCTGAATCAAATCGGTGAAAATGTTAGAATAATCAACATGCATATTCATAAAACAATTAATTAGTTGAGAAGAGGAACATAAAACCTCCTTCCATATGTTTGGGCTTTTGTGCAGCAACTAAAGTGATATATCCCCCTTGCAATTGCATTTGTCTTTCACCTTGAATCTCCATCCATATTGGACCCATACGCAAAAGAAGAAAAAAAAAAAAAAGAGAGGGTAGAAGTGAAGCAACAACCAAGGCTGAAAGGGAAGAAGTGGTACAATTATTAGAAACTTAAGCAATTATCAAACTTTTGCTCTTCAATTTGCTCTTCAAAAGAATATAGAAAAAGAATAAGGTAATGCGTAAACTCTTAGCAACACTATGGGTTTGGTATAGAAGCAATGGAAATTGTAAACCCAATGATGATTAAGAATTGCATAGATAAAACATATTTCACTTTTTTAGATCCTTTCTCTTTGAGCTCCTTTCCCTTATAAGATATCTTTGTCTATTTTACTTCAACCCTTACTCGTCTATTTATAGTTGCAAAATAGGGTTTTCCTCATGAATGTACCTTTTATTAATTTTCTTTTTTCTTTTTTTAATATTTTCTACTTAATAACATTTCCAAACTTGAAAACTAATCATCATAAATAAGAGATTTTTTTTTTAATTTTTTTTCTATTTTTTATTTTTTATATTTTCTCCACAAGCAAGTTCCTAATTTAAACCTCAACATAAATGAGAGAGATATTCTTTGTATTTTTAAATTTATATTTTTTTCCCATAATGACTTCACACTAAATTTTGTAACCTAAATATCAACAAGCATCAATGAGATGATTTATTTTGAAATTTGTTGTCATTTATTACAAACCTAATTGCAAGACAATCACGATTAATGATGCTCATTTTTCAAATTGCAATTACAATTCAATCGCCATCAATGTCATTTGCTTATTAATTTAGATGTGTAAGGATCAAAGATGATTTTTTTCTTTTGTTTTTTTATTATTTTTAAGGGGTTCGAACAAAATTGGGTGTTCACAGTTGCCTCTCTTTACTTGTTTCATAGCTGAGAAAAGTGAGATTCTCATCTATAAAACAAACAAAGATAAGAACACGTATTTTGTTCAGCCAAAAGAATAGAGTGGCCCCTTGGAATCAAAGAAGGTTTCGATAAAATATAATGTTCATGCTCCTCTTTACTTGGTTTATAGGGGAGAAGGACGCCAATGGAGCTAGATGATCACTTGTTCTATGAGGAGCTATGTCACCCCACAAGATCTATGAGGGGGAACCCACAGTTTGATTGTGTACATTGTGTTCTTTTGCTGGTCCACACCACACAATCAATGAGCTTGTTAAGCGGCTAGTGACATGGGTGTAACTTAGCCCATGGGTTTAGTCGGTGGGAATAAGGCGGTTTGGTTGGATTTATGGGAGGCTCTAGGTACCATAATTGGTTTGAGTATAACTAGACGATTATCTAAACTTGAGTACCATGAGTGTGTTTGTTTGATATACTATCTGTTTTTCATAATTCTAATGACATAGTTGTGTATTATTTGTTTTGAAACTGTCCCACCTGGAACCTTGCAAGCATGTGCTGGTGTGTGTGGTAAATAGGACATTTGGTTACTGAGATAGTGGTCTCATTCCATTACTTTAACATTTTGTTTAGATGAGAATTGTAGAAGAGAGATGTCAGGGAAGGCTTCGGAGGACTAAAGCTATGACATAAATGCATAACAGCTCTACCTTTATTAGTATATGTTGCTTTTTGTATATTGCCAACTTTAGGACATTTTGTGCATTTATTCTTATGATTTAATTATTATGAATTTATGGGCTCTTGGTGAGAATTGGGTATTACGATTTGAAGTTCTTTAACATTTATATTTTGAATACTGTGAAGTATTACTTATGAACAACTAAATTTTCAGGGTGACTTGTTTTAATTAAATAATATTGCGCTTGATTGATTAATAGTGTAAGGAGGACGGACTTATGTGGCGTGTCCCATAATGTTGATCGATTGGAGAGAAGAGGGAGTGTGAAAGATAAGTTTGAAGGAAAAAAAGGACTGGAGGAGTTTATATAGATATGACGGTTGAATAGTACATTAATTAATTGAAGTGACTTCAGATTTTGAAGAGATGCATTGAGAAGTTTACATTGGAAGCTAAAGAAACTTTAAAAAATTTAAGACCAGTTGTAAAGAAACAATAGTCTCTAAAAGGATAGTTAAACCGTTTCTTTGAGCAACCAGTTTAAGAAGAATTTAAATTTTGAAAATTTTCATATATTTAAACTTATCAATACCGCATTAAATTATAAGTGATCTAGAAAATATTATTTAGACCTCGGGAAAGCACAACTGATCTTAAGTTGTATAAATATTTACATAAATGCCACTGGTCATAGTTTATAAACCATTTCCGCCTCAAGAGGTCTAGATGTGTAAGTCTCAAAGGCATTTTTCTAGTAGTGTAAACAAGATATCATTAAAAGAACCATTTTGCACCTTGCACATTGCACATGATGAATATAATTTAATGTAAAATTGAAAGAAACCTTTGTAGCCCCCAACTTAAAGCGAAAATCGTATAAAAAATAATACAATCAAATACATAGAAATAAATTACATCATCTAAATAAAGGTAAGAGATTAAATTTTGTAAGAAAAATATAACTAAAAGGAGATTTGGCATACGGGGCGAATCTATGTTCGGATCCGGGTCAAAACTCCAATGCTCCATACTTGTGCCCACACAATTATTAGACTACTAGAGCCTAATTGTGATTTGCACAGCAGATCACCAGAACCAGAAAGATGGTAAGAGAGAAGAGAATTGCCAGAAAACTCAATAGCGGGGTGAATTGTAATTGAGGAGGCACACCCTATTTATAGTGGTTTATGGAGGTCACTAATTAGGAAACATGTGCACACCTTCTTTCCCTTCAAGACAGCAATTAATTGATTCTCAATTAATTCCCTAATTATGGTGATTTGTTCCTCAATTAACAAATTCATAATTATTGCTGAATTATTCCCCAATCTGCAATTAATGCTGATTTTATTCTTATTTGATTAGGCTACTTTTATCCTAATCAAATAGTCCGGCCTATCAAGGGCGGACTTGGACCCAAAGTCCAACAAATTTAAATGCAACAAATCTCTATATGCATTCATAACAAAGTTATCAAACCTAAACCGGATCAGTTGGGTTAGCCCGAAACCCCACAACCCAACCATATATGTAATATAATTGGTTTGGGCAAGTCCCTAACTCGGGACTTTGGTATGGTTCAACAATTCATTTTTATTTCAAAAAAGAAAAATAACATCAGATTTTTCTTATGTGTGTTGTACTTCTGAATCCGGATAAGTAGAAATAACATCAAAAATTCCCATGGAACATGAATAATCTCTTGTGCCAGGGTAATTGAGCTTTGTTCTTAGCCCATGAAATAAGCTTTACTATAAACCAGAATTATCTGTTGAGTTGCTCATGAAATATTGTTACGAGTGTAAATGATCAATTAAATAGTGCAAGTGTACACTGCCGTAATCAAGTAATACAGAAGTCCTATGAGGATTGATCACTAAATACCAAAATAGGTAATTTTAATTCTATTTAGTAGCTTGACAAATTGGTGTTGGAAAGTACAAAATAGAAAATGATTCAATATGAGTGCAAATAATATGAAAGCAATTATAAGAAAATATTCTAGGGGTTAGATTTCACTTAACAAATTTTAGATTGAATCAATTATCTATCCTAGCCCAATTTATTCCACATGATTGATAGTCGAGTTTCCTCATTTAATTACTAGTCTCTTCCAAGGTCAAGCAATTCTATAATTAATTGCTAATCCAATATATTCCTATATGAATTTAAGCAATTAATTATGCATTACGATTTATAGAACTTATTAAGACTACACAACTCATATGAATATATTCCTATTTCATATGTAAATTATGGTTTTAATTATAGAGTCTACACACATGCATCTCCTTTTGGTCTCAACATACATATTGAAATCATTCAAAAGATGGTCAATCAAATGAAAGCATTAAGAACAATAATTAAAACTCAATCATAGAGGAGAAATTAAAACTAGATTTAATAAGTTAAGATTCAATCCGTCATTAGTAAGCTACATCATCACCCTAGGAAAATAGAAATTTAGCTCATGATAAAATTAAAAACAAAACAAAAATAAATTAACATTACATAAAACTTGAATGAAAATCTCATAAATGCTACATAAAACTTGAATATTAAATTCTAAAACATAAATATACAACCAAAAGATGCATGAAAAATGGAGAAATCTAGCTTTCCTTGTCGGAGGTAAAACCTTCCATGTAGATGGTAACCTATACTATCTATAAAGGACGACTACTTATACCATCCATGTAGGAGGTCTATCTATATCATCCATATAGGAGGTCTACAAAAAGTAATACAATGCATGAAATTAGATATAAGATATAATACAATGTCCTCCTCTTGTCAAAGAAGGATGCCACACACACACACATATACTGTTAGAGAAACATATGATTTTCCTTCCACATTTCTGTGTTCTACGTCCGCTCTTTACTCTACAAGGATTGCTATTTATAGGCAGAGCTGTGCATCTTGCTTCTTCACGAAATGAACAGTGAACAGTGTTGGATTTTTATCATGATGAACAGTAACTTTGTCTACCACGAGCTATACTACTGACGGTGCTATAGTGATTCCACTGCTGCAGTGCTTCAGTCATGAAAAGTACCAGGAGTGAACAGTGAATATTGCCACTGCTACAGTGCCGATTTTTTTCCAACTGTGCCTCCTTGTCTTGTTATAATCCCTTGGGTCTATTTTTAGGTCTCCTTTCTTCTCTTTTCCCCTTAACATAGTGTTATACATGGCTATCAAAAAAAAGCAAGGACATATTTATCAATTACACCCAAATTTATTTCATTAAGCTCAAATATTATCCACAAAATCATCAGATAAGAAAATATAAATATGCAAAGACATGGCCACTCGAGTAATCAGGTATTTCCAAGGTTTGTGAAGTATCTCACTCCATGTCTTACCCGAGTAATATCTTATGAAAAATGTTGAATTAAGCACTACCATATTTTTTGATAGGTTTACTCGAGGGACTACTCGAGTAACAAATATGATCACTTGAATAGCCACTCGAGTAATGCAGCCCAGAAATTATGTTTTCCATCGAATGTCTATTGATTTGTTATCTATATGATTAACTCTTCATTGCATTAGTATCCTAAGTACATTTGTAGAGAAACAATGAAGAGATCATGCAAGAAGTGAAAAGTCAAATAAAAGTCCGAACGTTTAACTACCGCTAACAACCGTAAACGGATAGTTTTCAAATTCAAAGAATAGTCAACCATTACTGCACGACTCTAATAGACATGTTTGAATTACTTCCAACTGACACTACAAATCATCTATATATATGGAGCATTCAAAGAGAAGAAAACAAGACACAAGAACTGAGAACACACATCGATCATTACACTCTTAGTGCTTTGTTTTCTTATACTCATTCATTGTACTTCAGTGATTATATATTTGCTCTGTGAGAGAGTTTTTCATTACAAACTCAATATTTGTTATTGAGACAACTTAAGGTAGTGGAACCTTGAGTTGGGGATTTGATTACAACGTGTAAGGGGGAGCGAGTGTTCAGGTGAAGGAACTTGTTGTGTATTGAGGTGCCAAGAACCCACTGAATCTTGGAGAATATAGTAAAACTCTCAGAGACGCTCTAAGAACTAGATATAGGTCAAAGTGGTTGTGGCCGAACCAGTATAACTCCCAATGTACACTTCGGTGATATTTGTCTTTGCTCTCAACTGCTTTAAATATTCTGTCAATTTTCTTATAAGCAACGGAATTTCTGGTATCATTCAATTTACCTCCCTCTTGGATGAAATGCTTGTACTAACAATTATATCTCATTCCTTCAGACTTTGGATCTGTCAGCGTCGATACACTTGAGACTCCCACCATAGCTCCACTGTGACGCGTCTCCTCTCTTCTTTGTCCTCACTGCGTCATCCACCATCAGTGCTTCCCGTAGCCTTCCTCTCTCCATTATATCTTAGTTCGCTATTAACCATCAGTCCTTCCCATAGCCTTGCTCTCTTCGTCGTCTATTAGTCCATCGTCGAAGATCGCTCCATCCTGTAACCCTCCTCTCTTCATCATGTCTCCATCTGCTGTCGAGGATTGGCCCTTTCCACAACACTCCTCTCTCCGTCGTCTCTCACTCTTAGTTAGCCATTACCCGTCGAGGTAAGTATTTGATTATTTTATTTTGTTTATTTATTATTGAAATGTGCTATAATTCAAGGCTTCAAAACTTTACCCCTGTTATTGTGATTTGGTTTTGTTAAAATGTGCTCTGATTCAAGGATTCAAGGCTTTTATTTTGTTTATTCTGTATTTGGTTATTTTGTTTGTTTATTATTTTGTTGCTGGAGATGATCTCTATGGTAGTTCATATTCAGATAGGCTATTGTTCCAAGTAATTCCAAAGTTTGGAGTCATAGTGAGGTAAGTGTGATTTTTCAGTTTTTTGGATTTTTCCCCTATATAGCAATAGATTATGAAAATAAATTATTGATGGATTCATTGCAAGAAGCATATGTTTCACTAATAATATGGTTTTAATGCTATCTGTAACCCCTACCTTTACAGTCGATATTATGGTTTGAAAATGTGCCATTAAGTTAAATTGGAGACCAATAGAGAATTCAAAACTTATAAAAGTCTTAGCTTTAAGACAAGGTTCGGTATGTGATAAAGCGGCTTTTAAAACTTTTCACAATCTGTTTAATCTGGTCTCATTTTCACATTACAAAACTATTTGGCCTGCTCATTACTATTCCATTCATTCATATCAGAGTACTCAACGAAATACCCGACGACGCTCGGGTTTCAATCTTAACTATAAGAGCCTACAGGGCATATTTGCCCATTTTCAAATAAGGATTACAGACAATTACAAAAATCTACTACATTGGTCTACGTTTACAAATACAGTTATCCCAACATTTGATAACCAACACGAAACTAATCTCCCAGCCATAAACTCTAATCGTCCTTGTATATCTGCCCTAGCTGTAGGTTAGTAATGGAAAGAGTGAGATTCATAGGAATCTCAATAGTAACAATTTCAATCATGATATAAAATAAATGAGGAATGTAAGAAATTATAACAAAGCAATAACACAATAGCATCCACAATAATGATAACATTCTCAATAGCATTCATAGCAGTTTTTATTTTGATGCGTGACTTTCGTCACAAACGACAGCTTTTGCTGTATTCACAACAATAACATATTTCACCGTATTCACGCTCATGGTATCAAGGCAACTTTCTATGTGTTCACAACGGCATAAACAACAATAGCTTTCATCGTATTCACTTCCACGGCATTACGATAGCTTTTGCTGTGTTCACAACGGCATAAACAACAACTTTTGCCGTATTCACTTCTATGGCATTACGACACAGTAAAATGTAACGACCTCACCCATACATTTCTCAGGACTTTTGGCCGACCTATCCTCACCCATACATCAGCTGGGACTTTTGGCATAGTTCTACATTGATGCGTAACTCATAAGGCACAAAATGACAGCCTTCACTATAGTCACAAGGATGCGTGACAATTGTCACAACAACTTTTGTTAGATCTCATGTTTTGATGATAACAAAAGAATGGTTTGAAAAGGAAATGTTTAAATATCAAGCTTGAACTAAGTAATGACAGGAATAAGCTTTACTTGAGGAAAGCATGGAAGTAGTGAAGATTGGCCAAGAGAAAATGCTAAGGAACTTAATTTGAAGTGCATTTTCTAAGGCATTACTCGAGGAGCTACTCGAGTAATGACCCAAAACTTGAAGTAAATAGGCAAAACTTCCAGTTACCTGTCATCATTACTCGAGGCGCTACTCGAGTAACCAGGTAAAACTTCAAGGTTGCTCTCGGCCTGCCAATGTTACTCGAGAAGCTACTCGAGTAACCATGTGAAAACTTCCAGTGGCATTCAAGTTTTCCCCATGATACTCGAGGAGCTACTCGAGTACCTTTGTATTCTAAAATGTGGACCTCTCGGCATTTTGTACCACTGCTAATGTTACTCGAGGAGCTACTCGAGTAACCAGGTCAGAAACTTCCAGTCAGCCTTCAAGTTTTCCATGATACTCGAGGAGCTACTCGAGTAACAGTATATTTGAAAATGTGAAGCTCACGGCACTTTGTACTACTGCCAATGTTACTCGAGGAGCTACTCGAGTAATGCACTAAGGTAAATGAAAACTTGAGGTTTGTACCCGATTAACTTGATTTCTATTTATCATCTTCCTCGAGTATGTACCCCAGTATATGCAAATGTTTTAAAGATAAACTTCAAGGCATTACCAGAGTAAATCATATGCAGAAGTCTCAGGTACTCGAGGAGCTACCCGAGTAACTTATGCAAAAATGAATGTATTACTCGAGGAGCTACCCGAGTAATGAGGTAATTGCTCTCGGCCTTGAAATCCTGCCAACATTACTGGAGTAGAGCATCGAGTAATCAAAAGTTTTCCAAAGGATTACTCGAGGTGTTACCCCAGTAATCCATAAAGTTGCAGAAGCATTACTGGAGGCACTACCCGAGTAAATAACTGTTCACAAAGGTTTGAAATTTAGTTTACTCCATGCACTACCCGAGTAATCTTGTATGTCTTCATTAAATTTCAAACAAACAGTGATTTCACGACGTTACTCGAGGAGCTACTCGAGTAAACTTCATGTGTTACTCGAGGAGCTACTCGAGTAAACATACCCAGAAATTTAGAAATCATTCAAATCTTCATTACATTGTTTCCTATATGATTAACCTTTCATTGTATTAGCATTCTTAGTATATTTACAGAGAAACAATGAAGAAATCATATCAAGAGATGAAAGTCAAATCAAACGTTCAAATGCCAACCACCGCCAACGGATATTTTTCAAAAACTTGAAAAGTCAACAGTGGCTGCGCACTCACCAACGGACGAAAGGAAAACGTTCCAACGGTCATCACCATCATATCTATATATATGGGAACCTTCAAACAGAGAAGAACAACCAAGCATTCACAAAAACGATTCATTTAGTTCATTGCTCTGTTTTCACGTTGAAATTATTTTCATATGCTTCAGTGATTATCATTTACTCTTTGTGAGAGATATTTCATTCAAACTCAATATTTGTTATTGAGATAACTTAAGGTTGTGGAACCTTAAGTCAGAAACTTTTAGGCCATGGCTAAGAACCCTTTGGCTGCGCCCAAGAACAGGTTAGAGAGTGTTGGGCCGCGACCAGGACCCTTTTGGCCCCGGCCAAGAACTCGACAGAAACTTGTTGGTTGTGGCCAAGATGCCTAGCTGTGGCCAAGAACTGGCCTGATTCTTGGCTAACTTCCAACGACCATAACTTTTCGCACATACATTGAAATGACACAAACTTTATATCATCTTAAAGCTTGCCATATCTACTACAACATTGCCAAATTTCATAACTTTTTGACTTCACTTATTCATTCAAAACACCCTTCAAACAAGCTCCCCTGAATAGCATTTACACTTAATAGAATTTCTAGTTTTCAACCAATGTTTCCAAAAATCCACAATTCACAACCAGGACTACTCCCTACACAATTTTTTGCATGGAATCCAATGGAAACATCAAAACCACCAAATTCACATCCCTTTAACATGTTCTATTTTAAATACCGATTCAACACAAAACCATAAAATGGCAAAACATCACATTCAATATTCAAATTCATTCCATTTAGCCAATAGACACCACAAGACACCATGAAATCACTAACACCCTAATTACATGAAAATTAGCTCAAATTTCACAAGCCAAGGTACTCAACCAATAACCACAATACATAGATCAAAAGATAGCTTTTGCTCACCTCTTCCTCTTTCTCTAGTTGATTCTTTGCTTCTCCAACCCCAAGCTTTTCTGGGATTCACAAAACACTTCCTCTTGAAAATCTAAAACCATAGATATGAAGCTTACATCAAGAAGAACAAGTTTAGAGAAGAGGTTTTGAGCATAAAATGTCATCTACAAGGTCAAAATGGCTCACCTACCATTTGAAATTATATATATATACACACAATCGTAAGTTACCAGAGATTCACTCCTATATTATGTGTATATAAATATATATATATATATATATAAATCATTATATAACTGCATAATATTGTCTAAGGGTGTGAAAACAAATATGGTATGTGTATATCGCTCTGATACGTTGAAAATAAGAGAAGTTACAAAGAAAAGAGACAAAATCAGTTTGACTGGAAAAGCTTATAGAACGTTGTAATTATTCTCTCATATGACAAGTCAAAACTAGAAAGAAAAGGAACATATTTGGTATTAAATAATCTGACAATGAAATGAATAAAAGAAAGAGGGATTGATATTTAATGAGCAAGAAACACAATTTAAAATCAAAACAAAACAAAAAATAAAACAAAGTCACGCGGGTCTAGATGTGAAGAGATTAACAACATAGATATGTATATATGTAAGTGTGAGTGGTTCACACACATTTTGAAATTAAAAAAAATATTTTGAACATACACAGAGTGATTTAGTTAGGAGTTTGTGGGCTTGTGAAAGAGACAAAAAATACATGTGTGTGTAGGCCACAAGGAATGAAATGGAGAAGCTGGGAATAATGAAAAAAAAGGTGAGTTTTAAATCTCCCCACACATGTACGGGAATCGAGATGTACAGAGATTTTTTTATATATATAGACACACATATAATAAACCTGGATACAAACCATAAGAAAAATGATGAAGAAGAAAGTGTGGGATCAGAGATTTGCATTGAAGGAAAAGTTGCAGATGAACGGTGGAGCATAATAATACATGGGTCAAAAAGTATCTTTAAATTTTGGATCTACAGTAACCTATCTATAGTAGCTTTACGGTGGGAAGAGAAAACAAAACAAAGAAAAAAACATAGTTCATAACCTTAGACAAGAGAAAGAACCGTAAACAAGCAAGTGATAAGGTGAAAAGACACTTATCAGTTTGTTAGAGATACAGGAGGAAGAATAGGACGAGTAAAATGAAGAAAGGAGAAAGGAGAAGAGAACCTGATGGTTGCTTCAAAGCTATGGCGCCTAGGGATTTATAAGGTAGGTGAGATAGGGTATTTATAGGAGAGATGTTAGGGTTACTCCTATTAAAATAATTTTTTTATGAAAAATAGTAAAATAATAATTTAGTAATATCTGACATAATATTTTTATTTTATATTATTTATTCTAGTATTAAGATATATTTACATACACATACCTATATATTTAAATTATTCTTTTAAAGAGGTATTTTTGTGTGTGTGTGTATTTTATTTAATAATGTTTAAAACTTAATGTTTCTCTTAAATTATTAATTTTTTATATTCTTTTTGACTAAATAAAACTCAAGCTACAACTAACTATAAGTCTTAAAAATTCAAAGATGTTACAATTCTCCCCTCCTAAAAAGAATTTTATCCCCAAAATTCAAAACACGAGCTAAAAGACATACCTAGTTAAACAATTGAGAATACTCATGCCTCATTTTTTCCTCTATCTCCCACGTGGCATCACCAGGAGCCATACCTCTCCACACAACCTTCACAAGTCTAATAGTCTTGTTTCTTAATCGCTTATCCATCACATCCACAATCCGCTTTGGCTCAGCTTTATATGTCATATTATCTCTGAGTTCTATCTCTTCCACTTCAATAACATGGGAAGGATCTGGTTGGTACTTCTTTAGTTGTGACACATGGAAGACATCATGAAGGTTCGCAAGCTGTGGAGTTAATGCAATTTTGTAAGCAACTGGTCCCACTCTCTCCAAAATCTCATAGGGACCCATGAAACGAGGTGAAAGTTTCTTTTCTCGAATCGCTCTACCAATGCCGGTCATCGGTGTGACTCTCAGAAATACATGCTTGCCCACCATGAACTCTAACGGTCACCTTCTTCTTCGGCATAACTCTTCTGTCTGCTCTGGGCGGTGAGAAGTTTCTGCTGAATTATCTTAATCTTCTGAGTAGTTTCATCCACCAGATCTGGACCTATTAAACTTCGCTCATTCAATTCTGTCCAACAAATAGGAGATCTACACTTCCTTCCGTATAATGCCTCATATGGTGCCATCTCGATGCTTGAGTGATAACTGTTGTTATATGCAAACTCTGCCATATGAAGGTGACTGTTCCAACTTCTTGCCAGTTCAATTGCGCATGCTCGTAACATGTCTTCTAGAGTCTGTATAGTCCTCTCAGTTTGCCCATAAGTTTGGGGATGGTAAGCAGTACTAAACCTCAAACAAGTCCCCATAGCATCCTGCAATGTCTCCAAAACCATGAGGTAAACCGTGGGTCGTAATCTGATACGATGCTCTTGGGTACCCCATGCCATCTGACAATCTCCTTCACATAGATCTTCGCTAGTCTCTCAAGAGAGTACTCTACCGCGATAGCCAGAAAATGAGCTGACTTAGTTAATCTGTCAACAATTACCCAAATGGCATTATATCCAGACGTAGTTGGAGGAAGTCTCATGATAAAATCCATAGAGATGTTGTCCCACTTCCATTCTGGGATCTCCAATTTCTGCAACAATCCTGGAGGCTTCTTGTGTTCAATTTTGACTTTCTAACACGTCAAACAACGAGAAACAAACTCAGTAACATCTTTCTTCATGCCTCGCCACCACCAATTCTGCTTGAGATCATGATACATCTTGGTTGCTCCTGAATGAATAGTGTACTTGCTCCTATGAGCTTCCTTAAGCAAGAGCTTTCTTAATTCTCCATCATCAAATAGACACACTCTTCCTTTATACCTTAATATCCCTTCTTCATCTATCTCAAATTCTGACTCTCTTCCCTGTTCAATATCTTTCATGACACCTAATAGATACTCATCCTCAAGCTGAGAGAATTTAATTTCCTTCCAGGTTGTACTTTCAATATTTAATGCTTCTATGGTAGCAACCAATCTTGACATTATGTCAATAGATGTACTCTGCACATCCTCTAGCAATTTATGTTCCCTGACCATCAACTGGGCTGCATGGATTGACTTCCTAGTTAAGGCATCCGCTATAACATTTGCCTTTCCTGGATGGTACTTCAACTCATAGTCATAATCTTTGAGAAACTCCATCCATCTCCTTTGTCTCATATTAAGCTCTTTTTGGTCAAACAAGTACTTCAAACTCTTATGGTCACTAAATACCTTAAATTGTGAACCATACAATTGGTGTCTCCAAATCTTCAAAGCAAATATTACTACTACCAACTCCAAGTCATGAGTAGGATAGTTTTCTTTATGTGGCCTCAACTGTCGAGAAGCATAAGCAAGTACCTTGCCATTTTGCATTAGCACACACCCAAGACCCTTCTTAGAAGCATTAGTGTACAAAGTGAAAGTCTGAGTAGGATCTGAAATCATAAGTACCGGCACCGTAGTCAACTTAGTCTTCAAATCCTCTTCATACTTCTCATTCCATGCATATGGTTGGTCTTTCCTTGTTAACTTAGTCAAGGGCATGGCTATCTGTGAAAAGCCTTTAATAAATCTCCTGTAGTAGCCAGCCAATCCCAAAAAACTTTTGATCTCGGTGACACTCTACGGCCTTTCTCAATTCAACACTGCATCAATCTTACTAGGGTTTATTGACACTTCTTCAGCTGATACAACATGGCCTAGGAAATTTACTTCCTTTAACCAAAATTCACATTTAGACAGCTTCACATAGAGCTTATGTTCTCTTAGCACCTATAACACAACTCTGAGATGCTCTTTATACTCTTCCTCATCCTTGGAGTAGATAATGATGTCATCAATAAACACCACTATAAATTTATCCAAAAATGGCTGGAATATTCTGTTCATGTAATCCATAAAAATAGCTGGAGCATTGGTTAGCCCAAACGGCATAACAAGAAATTCATAGTGACCATATATGGTTATGAATGCAGTTTTTGGAATATCTTCAGCTTTGACTCTTAACTGGTGGTAGCTTGATCTCAGATCAATCTTGGAAAATATGGATGCTCCGATCAACTGGTCAAGTAGATCATCGATCCTGGGCAAAGCATATTTGTTCTTTATGGTTGCCTTATTCAATTGGCGGTAGTCAATGCATAGCCTCAAACGCCCATCTTTCTTCTTCACAAAGAGTACTGGTGATCCCCAAGGAGCTATATTGGGCCTGATGAAACCCTTTTCCATTAACTCCTTAATCTGATTTTTCAATTCTACTAGTTCTATCAGAGACATTCGATAAGGAGCTTTAGAGATAGGCCTTGTCCTAGGTGCAAGGTCAATAGAGAACTCTACTTCTCTCTCTGGGGGTAAACCGGTCATCTCCTTTGGAAATTCTTCTGAAAATTCATTTACCACTTTAATGTCTTCTACTCCTTCTTCCACTTCTGCTTGAATGGAGAAAAACACCATATATGCAAGACAACCCTTACAAAAAGACTTTTCAACTTGCATTGCAGATACCAATTATGGTCTACTAGAACTAATAGGGTCAACAAGGAGAGATATGGTCTTCTTTTTTCAACCAAGGATGGTGTCATTTGCCAACAACCAATCCATCCCCACTATCACATCAATACCCTTAATGGGTAGACAAACAAGATCAATAGTTGATGTCCTACCATCAAACTCAATTGTACAATTCAAGCAAGCCATAGAAGTTCTCACCAAGGCTCCTGCCAGTGTAGAAACAATCATGTCAAAAGGCAATTCACATATATGTAAATTCAATCGATGCACACAAGCATAGGATATAAAATTGTGTGTAACACCAGAATCAAATAAAGCTTCAATCTCAAGGCCTTGAAGTTTGAGAATACCTTTAATCAGATTTGGTGAAGCACTAGCCTCCTGGTGTGATAGTGCAAACACTCTGCCTGGAACTGCAGCTCTAGCATCATTGGCTCTTTGCGAGCCTTCCTCATAGAACCTGAAGACATGGCCTACCTTCACTTGTAGCATATCAGACAATTGCCCTGGTACACACTTCCATACTTAGCACACTTCTGACTGTTAGCAATGCTAGCAACAGGAGCTGTGGAGCCCTTATGAGAGTTCTATCCCCTACTAAATCGACTCCTCTGAGGTCCACTAAAATGATTCCTTAAAGGTCCACCAGAATGATTCCTTGATGGTTGACTAATCCGCTTCTTCACACTACTGAAGCTACGACTATGCTTCTTAGTGATTCCCCCCATAGGTCTCATGGGAGGTGTAGATTTGGCTTGGAATCCCTTTATTCTTTCGGCTTCTTCTTCTCGCTTACTTCTAGCAATAGTGCGTAGCTTGTCACGCATCTTTTCAAAATCCTTTATCTCATCAAGGAATGGTGACAAAGCTGTTTTCAAATCCGGCCTAGCTTTTTCCA